>OZ020510.1:85842546-86458141 GCA_963971375.1 Platycheirus rosarum | reverse complement strand
TATTATTAATTATTATTATTATATTATTATTATTATTATTATTATTATTATTATTATTATTATTATTATTATTATTATTATTATTATTATTATTATTATTATTATTATTATTATTATTATTATTATTATTATTATTATTATTATTATTATTATTATTATTATTATTATTATTATTATTATTATTATTATTATTATTATTATTATTATTATTAATTATTATTATTATTATTATTATTATTATTATTATTATTATTATTATTATTATTATTATTATTATTATTATTATTATTATTATTATTATTATTATTATTATTATTATTATTATTATTATTATTATTATTATTATTATTATTATTATTATTATTATTATTATTATTATTATTATTATTATTATTATTATTATTATTATTATTATTATTATTATTATTATTATTATTATTATTATTATTATTATTATTATTATTATTATTATTATTATTATTATTATTATTATTATTATTATTATTATTATTATTATTATTATTATTATTATTATTATTATTATTATTATTATTATTATTATTATATTATTATTATTATTATATTATTATTATTATTATTATTATTATTATTATTATTATTATTATTATTATTATTATTATTATTATTATTATTATTATTATTATTATTATTATTATTATTATTATTATTATTATTATTATTATTATTATTATTATTATTATTATTATTATTATTATTATTATTATTATTATTATTATTATTATTATTATTATTATTATTATTATTATTATTATTATTATTATTATTATTATTATTATTATTATTATTATTATTATTATTATTATTATTATTATTATTATTATTATTATTATTATTATTATTATTATTATTATTATTATTATTATTATTATTATTATTATTATTATTATTATTATTATTATTATTATTATTATTATTATTATTATTATTATTATTATTATTATTATTATTATTATTATTATTATTATTATTATTATTATTATTATTATTATTATTATTATTATTATTATTATTATTATTATTATTATTATTATTATTATTATTATTATTATTATTATTATTATTATTATTATTATTATTATATTATTATTATTATTATTATTATTATTATTATTATTATTATTATTATTATTATTATTATTATTATTATTATTATTATTATTATTATTATTATTATTATTATTATTATTATTATTATTATTATTATTATTATTATTATTATTATTATTATTATTATTATTATTATTATTATTATTATTATTATTATTATTATTATTATTATTATTATTATTATTATTATTATTATTATTATTATTATTATTATTATTATTATTATTATTATTATTATTATTATTATTATTATTATTATTATTATTATTATTATTATTATTATTATTATTATTATTATTATTATTATTATTATTATTATTATTATTATTATTATTATTATTATTATTATTATTATTATTATTATTATTATTATTATTATTATTATTATTATTATTATTATTATTATTATTATTATTATTATTATTATTATTATTATTATTATTATTATTATTATTATTATTATTATTATTATTATTATTATTATTATTATTATTATTATTATTATTATTATTATTATTATTATTATTATTATTATTATTATTATTATTATTATTATTATTATTATTATTATTATTATTATTATTATTATTATTATTATTATTATTATTATTATTATTATTATTATTATTATTATTATTATTATTATTATTATTATTATTATTATTATTATTATTAATTATTATTATTATTATTATTATTATTATTATTATTATTATTATTATTATTATTATTATTATTATTATTATTATTATTATTATTATTATTATTATTATTATTATTATTATTATTATTATTATTATTATTATTATTATTATTATTATTATTATTATTATTATTATTATTATTATTATTATTATTATTATTATTATTATTATTATTATTATTATTATTATTATTATTATTATTATTATTATTATTATTATTATTATTATTATTATTATTATTATTATTATTATTATTATTATTATTATTATTATTATTATTATTATTATTATTATTATTATTATTATTATTATTATTATTATTATTATTATTATTATTATTATTATTATTATTATTATTATTATTATTATTATTATTATTATTATTATTATTATTATTATTATTATTTTTATTATTATTATTATTATTATTATTATTATTATTATTATTATTATTATTATTATTATTATTATTATTATTATTATTATTATTATTATTATTATTATTATTATTATTATTATTATTATTATTATTATTATTATTATTATTATTATTATTATTATTATTATTATTATTATTATTATTATTATTATTATTATTATTATTATTATTATTATTATTATTATTATTATTATTATTATTATTATTATTATTATTATTATTATTATTATTATTATTATTATTATTATTATTATTATTATTATTATTATTATTATTATTATTATTATTATTATTATTATTATTATTATTATTATTATTATTATTATTATTATTATTATTATTATTATTATTATTATTATTATTATTATTATTATTATTATTATTATTATTATTATTATTATTATTATTATTATTATTATTATTATTATTATTATTATTATTATTATTATTATTATTATTATTATTATTATTATTATTATTATTATTATTATTATTATTATTATTATTATTATTATTATTATTATTATTATTATTATTATTATTATTATTATTATTATTATTATTATTATTATTATTATTATTATTATTATTATTATTATTATTATTATTATTATTATTATTATTATTATTATTATTATTATTATTATTATTATTATTATTATTATTATTATTATTATTATTATTATTATTATTATTATTATTATTATTATTATTATTATTATTATTATTATTATTATTATTATTATTATTATTATTATTATTATTATTATTATTATTATTATTATTATTATTATTATTATTATTATTATTATTATTATTATTATTATTATTATTATTATTATTATTATTATTATTATTATTATTATTATTATTATTATTATTATTATTATTATTATTATTATTATTATTATTATTATTATTATTATTATTATTATTATTATTATTATTATTATTATTATTATTATTATTATTATTATTATTATTATTATTATTATTATTATTATTATTATTATTATATTATTATTATTATTATTATTATTATTATTATTATTATTATTATTATTATTATTATTATTATTATTATTATTATTATTATTATTATTATTATTATTATTATTATTATTATTATTATTATATTATTATTATTATTATTATTATTATTATTATTATTATTATTATTATTATTATTATTATTATATTATTATTATTATTATTATTATTATTATTATTATTATTATTATTATTATTATTATTATTATTATTATTATTATTATTATTATTATTATTATTATTATTATTATTATTATTATTATATTATTATTATTATTATTATTATTATTATTATTATTATTATTATTATTATTATTATTATTATTATTATTATTATTATTATTATTATTATTATTATTATTATTATTATTATTATTATTATTATTATTATTATTATTATTATTATTATTATTATTATTATTATTATTATTATTATTATTATTATTATTATTATTATTATTATTATTATTATTATTATTATTATTATTATTATTATTATTATTATTATTATTATTATTATTATTATTATTATTATTATTATTATTATTATTATTATTATTATTATTATTATTATTATTATTATTATTATTATTATTATTATTATTATTATTATTATTATTATTATTATTATTATTATTATTATTATTATTATTATTATTATTATTATTATTATTATTATTATTATTATTATTATTATTATTATTATTATTATTATTATTATTATTATTATTATTATTATTATTATTATTATTATTATTATTATTATTATTATTATTATTATTATTATTATTATTATTATTATTATTATTATTATTATTATTATTATTATTATTATTATTATTATTATTATTATTATTATTATTATTATTATTATTATTATTATTATTATTATTATTATTATTATTATTATTATTATTATTATTATTATTATTATTATTATTATTATTATTATTATTATTATTATTATTATTATTATTATTATTATTATTATTATTATTATTATTATTATTATTATTATTATTATTATTATTATTATTATTATTATTATTATTATTATTATTATTATTATTATTATTATTATTATTATTATTATTATTATTATTATTATTATTATTATTATTATTATTATTATTATTATTATTATTATTATTATTATTATTATTATTATTATTATTATTATTATTATTATTATTATTATTATTATTATTATTATTATTATTATTATTATTATTATTATTATTATTATTATTATTATTATTATTATTATTATTATTATTATTATTATTATTATTATTATTATTATTATTATTATTATTATTATTATTATTATTATTATTATTATTATTATTATTATTATTATTATTATTATTATTATTATTATTATTATTATTATTATTATTATTATTATTATTATTATTATTATTATTATTATTATTATTATTATTATTATTATTATTATTATTATTATTATTATTATTATTATTATTATTATTATTATTATTATTATTATTATTATTATTATTATTATTATTATTATTATTATTATTATTATTATTATTATTATTATTATTATTATTATTATTATTATTATTATTATTATTATTATTATTATTATTATTATTATTATTATTATTATTATTATTATTATTATTATTATTATTATTATTATTATTATTATTATTATTATTATTATTATTATTATTATTATTATTATTATTATTATTATTATTATTATTATTATTATTATTATTATTATTATTATTATTATTATTATTATTATTATTATTATTATTATTATTATTATTATTATTATTATTATTATTATTATTATTATTATTATTATTATTATTATTATTATTATTATTATTATTATTATTATTATTATTATTATTATTATTATTATTATTATTATTATTATTATTATTATTATTATTATTATTATTATTATTATTATTATTATTATTATTATTATTATTATTATTATTATTATTATTATTATTATTATTATTATTATTATTATTATTATTATTATTATTATTATTATTATTATTATTATTATTATTATTATTATTATTATTATTATTATTATTATTATTATTATTATTATTATTATTATTATTATTATTATTATTATTATTATTATTATTATTATTATTATTATTATTATTATTATTATTATTATTATTATTATTATTATTATTATTATTATTATTATTATTATTATTATTATTATTATTATTATTATTATTATTATTATTATTATTATTATTATTATTATTATTATTATTATTATTATTATTATTATTATTATTATTATTATTATTATTATTATTATTATTATTATTATTATTATTATTATTATTATTATTATTATTATTATTATTATTATTATTATTATTATTATTATTATTATTATTATTATTATTATTATTATTATTATTATTATTATTATTATTATTATTAATATTATTATGTGCATGTTTGCATGTGCACTCATTTAATATGAATAGTCCTAACAAGAAAGGAGAATTGTTTACCCTGGTAAATCAACTCGAAAAATATCCTGGACGATTAAATTCGATCGAATTTTTTATTCCCAAGTTTGTGGATGGCGTTCTGATGTTTTGGGTTGCGAATTAACTTTTACACTTTGTTGTCTTGATTTTTTTGGTCGTACGAAAAAATATGTAAAATTTTTTAATATAAACCATTTAAATGCAGTGTTTTTCTTTTAAAGTTTGTAGAATTAATAATTTAGTAACTTTCTCGATTAGTTTAAATAAAATAAAAGTGATATTTTCTGTAGAAATTGATAAAAAAAAATATTCGCGATCGCAGTTCGCAGCTCATGTTAATGGTGCCTTGCTGTCGTAAATTTTTGTTACGCAAATCAATAAATATATCCATGTCAAACAAGCGATTCCCTAAACTGATTTAACAAATTTCGATTGCATTTTTTCGTCGCTCTCAGTCAGTTTAGTAGCTTCCAGTTAACTTAAATCGCCGTGCTGTAGACAATTGCTTTTGAACGCATGTAACAAATCGCTTGCAGCGAATTGCGTCGCAACGCGTGGCACTTTTTGCTTCGCTATAAACGTAGCTTACGTTTGTTAGTAGTACGGTATGCATGCAAGCAGCGTTAAGATTACTTCACGCGGCGTTGAAATTATTTTACACTGTGTTGAGATTATTTTAACACGGCGTGGCGTTCTAACACGGCGTTTGATAACGTCAGATAGAGAGCTATCCGCAGCGCGTTTAATATTTGAATCTTGATTTTCATTTTCTCACTAAATGTCAATTATATGTTTTCTATTCATTTAAACAATACAATATTAAATGGCACAAAATAAGGCAAAAAAAGTAATTTATAAATTTATACAACAAATTCAGAATGACTTAATTAACCAAGCACAAAAAATTAACAAAAAAGTCTTTCTTTAGAACGCCGCCTCAAAATAATCTCAACACAGCGTGAAATAATCTCTTCGCTGCGTTAAAAACGCGTTCTGTTTAACGAAGATTTAACGCCACGCGATGTCAAAAAAAAAATAATTTGTAAATAATAGCAACGCGGCGTTTTGACGCCGTGTGGAACTTGACACGGTGCTGAAAAGAAGCTCTATGTGATTTGAGATACGTTATTCTGTATATTACAACGCAGCGTCAGAACGCGCTCTGTTTGACTTTTACAACTGTAAAATCTTGTATAGTACCTCTTTTGTTTTCAAATTGCGATGTGTCATAATATTCTTTTTTCTACAAAACACCATTCCCTGGCCATCTGATTTCTTGAAGTAATGTTCTGTCAGGTGTATATGTAGCCAGGACATCAGCTGGCTGATGTGCAGCTCAAGCTCTGTAGAGTTTTCGTGCGTTCCATGAGAACATTCTTAAATCGTTTAGCAGTTGTCGTTGCTTAGTTCATCGTCGTGTAATAAGATCATTTCCGAGGCTTATTGTCTAGTTCATAGTGAGGTGTTTTTACCGGTGAGGTTACGAGCCCATCACCAACCCTTGGGAAGGTGACTAGCCCTTGTAATTTTAGCAATTTTCTGTATAAAAGTATACACATATCGTTGTCCGGGGACGACCACGAGGAGGTACAACAAGAACTTCGGCGTGACGCCGCAGTGTAATTATTTATCTTCAATATAATCGTTAATCCCAGTTATCCCTGTAACTTAAACCTGATTCGTTAAGAGGCCTTTTCGCAAATGTGGGAAATATTTGTAGAACCCATTCATAACCCATTATGGATTTTACATAAGGAATCCACAAAACTCAAATTTGCGAACAAAAATAACCATTACAATTCTTGAAGTGTATTGAAGACATATTGAACATATTTTTGTCAATCTCCTTTATTGGTATTTGTGTGCATACAAAGAATGTAGGTTTCTCGTTTATTGTTGTTGTGTTTGGTATTCGATATGGGTTTAGCATAGTTGTTAGGTTCCTAAAGAGATTTATAATGTGTAAGAGATGGAAATTCAGAATAAAAGAATTTTATACTTTTCGTATTAGATATCCGAAATTTGTTTGGGTGAAAACCAAAATTAAACCATTGAAATGTGACAGCGTTTTACTTAAAATTATTTAATTAAAAAACTAGGGTAACACTTATATTGCTTTACCTTTTTGTAAAGCAAAACATCTTTTCTTTTATTTTTAAAATAAAGTTGTTTCAGTGAAGAGCTTTCGAAAAATAAATCTTCAAACTCATAATTTGAAAAAAATCAAAGCAATTTTTTTTAATGTTGCGTTATTAAGTACATATTTATCTTTTTTGTGTTCAAAATGCAATGCTTTTATTAATTTTAAATCTAAAACAGGAAACCGAAAACTGTTTTGTACTTTTTGAAAAAATTAAAAATGACGTATACGAGTTTTTTTTTAAGAAAAACCTTTATAAGCTTTTACGTCACTGGGACTTTTAAAGAATTAGAGGATTAACCTTCCTTTTATTATTTTTCAATATCCAGCAACTTACAAGTATACAATAAAGTGAAAAAGTATTGGATTAATAATGTGTGCTACCTAAAGATTTCTTATTTCTCAAAAATTAAGATACATTTTAGCATACGGTTTTCTATGTTTTTATTGAAAATTAATAAGAGCATTGAATTTTGAAAACAAAATTCACACTTAATTACATAAAATTTTGAAAAAAAAAAATTGTTTGAATTTTTTTTTGTCAAAATTTCGAGTTCGAAAATTAATTTTTCAAAAACTGTTCTCTAACATAGCTTAACTCAAAATTAGAATCAAAGAAGAGGTTTCTGGTTTTCTAAAAAGGTATAGCATGGCATTGTTAGTCTAACCATTGTTTTTTAATATTTTTTTTTTCTGTTTTAAGTCAATTATTAATAAAACTGCCCCTCTCGCCTAAACGGGGTAAAATAGACCCCCCTCCTTTACGATTTTTTTCATGTCTTAACCGAACCTACAAAGTCGCTTGAGAAATTCAGGGCCCTCATCACGTAAGGTTGGCGATATCGTTTGCAATATCGAGAACGATAGACAGCTTCATGTAACAATAAATATCCCATATCGTCTAAGCTTCATCGTGTTACGTGAAGCAAACATCAAATCATTCATGTTTGCTTCACGTAACACGAAAAGTTGTCAAACACTATCGTCTCGATGATAGCAATTGCACGATAGCTATTTAGCAATCTTCGTCCCGTTTGTGTTCTTTAAGTTGCGTCTTGTATTTATTGAAAGTACCTAAATATTATAAGAAATGTTTCGCCGTAATGCATTATTCATGCCGAATGAGGATGAAATTGAAATTCGAATATTACAAATAAGAAGAGAACTAAGAGATGCATCGGATCTCTTTCTTCTTCCAACAAAAATCTAAGTCAATATAAAAACCTATTTTTTCTTCATTGTATTACAAATATTTTTGAATAATTACAGCTTTATTAATCGCTTCCGTTTTTCTAAGGAAACTTTTTTTTTTTTTTAAGTTTTAAGATGATTGTACTTACATTTTGAAAAACAAGAGTCGAATTTTACTGTTAATTTGGAATGTTCAGTGGCTCTCAAACTGTAACAACGAGTGCGATAGACGACACGAGAGCGATAGTGTTTCCTTAAGCAAACTTGGCGATAGCGTTCACTGCTATCGCTTTGACGATTATCGTCCGAAAAGTTACATGATGAGAGCCCAGTTTTTATCCAAGAAAATTTTAAGTTTTTTATGTACACCTACAAACCATTAAAAATTTAGTATCTTCCTATCCAATAAATTATTTATTTTTCAACAATTTATAAAAATACTTATTCTACCAATTCCCCATAATTCATTCATAAGTCAATTTTTTCTATTCCAATCACTATCATGGACAAAAATTCTCCAAACAAAAACTATAGGTACAAAAGAATAAAAAAAAAATCAGCACTAACCCAACGCAATGAACCTGCTACCTGCATCCAAGACCTGCGAAAAAAATACCTAACTCAGTGCACTGACCTATTCTAAAAAATATCAATATTAAAACTAAAGTGAAGTTGCCTGACTTTTGACGAGACGACTCACAGCACACCAGCACCAAAGTATATCTAATAATGAGTAGGGAGGGACACTCTCCAAGTGTTTCTTATCAGTTCGTATTTTTATGTCACGCAGATACGAGAAATAGATGGTAATAAGATGTGTAATGGTAGAAAAGAGGAAGAGGACAATGAGTTTTTTTTAGGATTGTGGCACAGGGTGCAACAAAAAAAGCATTAATGTGTATAATTTTTTAGGAACATTTTTATTTTTACATTTTTTCATGGTGGTATTAATTTTTTTTATATGGTACACTCGCACTCGTATGTAAAACCTTTATACAAATTCTTTGTTTTGATTTTTACAGCAATTGTAATCAAATTCATTTTTTAAAAACCCAAAAATTTTCGTTTCAAAATTGTTTAAAAAATACAAATTTGGAAAATAAGAAATAAATTTTCCTTCAAGGTTCTCTATTTTATTCAAAAAAATTTGAGGTGGTCGTATCAATTTTGCATACCTATATTCTTTGAAATCTGTAAATATGGAGGAAACGATATGTTTTCTCACTCAATTCCATTTCACATCGACATTTTTTCGTTTAACAAGTGAGTTTTGTGTATAGCACTTAGCCACTTTTTCTCCTAAAAAAATTAAAAAAGTATGTTAAAACATAATGTAAATACCATAGTAATTGCATTTAGCTAACGTACATGCAAGTAAAAATCATTATGGCTCATTTGCTGCAAAAATGCAAAAATTTCCCAATTTAAAGTAAATATGTGTCCATGTAAAACATTTCAGTTAAATTAATCAAACCTTCACCCATCCTTTTTTCCATATCACATAATGCCGGTATTGCAGTAAATGGGCGATTAAAAAAATATATTTTGCTTACCTTTCCGTATTTTTCGGATTTAACATTCGAATTTCTTTCTTCCTCATGACCGCATACCAAACACTTAAAATAATGTTTACCCATTTTAATTTTTTTTAATTTTCACTACACTTTAACTTTCGCGACACTCTTTTTTTACTGAAAGACTTCGAACAATGATATGAAATTCAAGGCGAAGCGCCTTTAAAAATGCTTTACAAAAAAATGTAAACAATTCCAGTTCATCCCTAATTGCATTTTAGCCTGACCAGCTTCTATTAAATTGGCACCGAAAAATAAAAAAGATTAATTCTTATACCTGAAAAAATATAATTAATTTTATTTTTTAGGTGATAATAAAATAAAAATCAAACCATAATTTCCATTTTTTTAGAATCATAAATCAATTTCAAAACAAATAACAAGGAATAATTCATATAATAAAAAAATAATATAATAAAAGAGTTAGTATTCCGAAAAAGAGTACCTGGGCAGATTACATCAATGAACAGCTCAAAAAACTCACACACACATTCAGATTTTTTCCGACTGATTTTGTCTTGCTTTTTATTTTTAAAATTCAACAATTTTAGTGCTGCTAGCTGCTGCATCTACCTGGGTGTGCGCATGTGCTATTGCGTAACTCTGTGCACAGTGTTCTGGGGCTTCTGCCAAATTGAATTCATCCCATTCTTTTTTTTCCTCACTCTAGCGGCCACTTTAAAAAAAATATAATATACTGATTTGTGTCTGAATTAAAATCGTGAAATTTTGTTTTCTGCAGAGTTGTATAAAATGTATTGTTTTATATAAAATATATGTAAATTGATTTATTGTAGTGATTGAATTTTAATTTGAAAATACCTGTCTGTCAGTATGTATAACGAGCTGCAGCCTAAACGGCTTAACCGATTATCTTCAAATTTGGTACGTGTGATTCTCTTGGCATTCCTAAGAGGGGAAATTGAAATTTTATTTTTAGGGCTGAAAATACCGGTATGGAAAACCTGAGCGTTTAGGAAAACCTTATTTTTCTCGAAAACAGCTCAAAGATTTTGATGAATTTTTTGTAGGTATGAGCTATCATCTTATTAAAGCTAAATTTACGGGAGAAGTCTATTGACGGTACCTTTCATACAACGGTTTTTTTAATTTTCGATTTTCTCGGTAACGGTTCATTGGATTTCTAGCAAATTTTATAATTGAAAAAATCTAGGTAACCAAATCAATTCTGCATAAAAAAGTTTTGAATAATAATATTTTTCTATTAATAATTAATTTTTTGATTTTTTTTCAATTCAATATTCTTAAAACTAATCATCAATAAATATATTTCATCAAATTCCGTCCACAATGTTCGAAATACTTTTTTCATAAATTCATTGTTATATAAGACGTTTGATGGCGTACTTCATTTCTACTAAAACCGTTAAGTTTTTTGGTTTTGACACTTAATGTGGTCAGACCATGTGATTTTTGTACGTAAATGTTACTTGTTTCCGTGAAAGACCTTGCCTTCCAATGTGTTTATGCACATAAGAGCAAGTACGTCCGACCCAGTCGTGCCCATTTTTTTATTTGGGTTTGTAATTAAAATAAAACTGACCCAAGTGCTTTATTGGCTGATTGGATAAATTAGTAATTTTTTCTCTAGCAAAAGAGTTCATACTCCATAAAAAGAATTGCATGGAACGTTTTTTATTCATTTATAAGTTGTTAAATGCTAAAAATACTGTTGCTTACGACTATTTCCTTTCAATTTCAGTTCCAAACGTACCGTAGATTTTGGACTTGCTCGTGGTTTTTCTGGATCACAGGAAGCAAAACATCGAATGGGATTAGCTGCAGCGAACTTTCCTGGAGGCCCAGGTAGAAGACGACGCTCGGAAATAAAAATATAAATTTTCCTCAAAAAACGTGCATGACGCAATGTAACAGGCAATTTTGTCTGTTATTATATTTCGTTTAACAAATATTTTAATTTAAAGGTTCAACTTGCATATAAGCTTACTTATATAATTATCCAAATATTTAATATTATATAAATGAATAAAAATATAGACCCGATTATTATGATAACATGTAAATTCATACGTATCTTATTATTATTTTAAACGACTTAGCCGCAATTAAAATGAATTTAAACACGATATTTACGTGTTAACCGATCGTAACTGTTCTAATCTTTATTACTTAACATCAAAAACGAGTAAAACTGACAAATATTTGTTAAACAATTTTTTAATCTATAATATTTATATGTATAGAGAAAACGTGTTTTAATATAATAATTAATAAAGAATGAAGTAAAAACTAATAATACACTTACTTAAATTGACCATATTATGACAAATAAGAACCAAAAATGTATAGCATTCGCACATTTAATTAACACAATAGCAAATAAGTTTAACCGAAAAGGAAATTAATTTAACATAAACGCAAATTATTTCAACCCTTTCGCAAATAAATTTAACCGAAAAAAAAATATGTTTAACATAAACGCAAATATATTTATCCTTTAACCTCTTAACACATATAATTAAACCAATAGTAAATTTTCTTCGAACAATAATTCTTTTAAAATACTCGTTACTTCTTTTCAAAGTCCAAAATAAGAAATTGTGGAATATTTAATTTATATGTTACAGGCAAAACTGTTATTAGGCAAAACTAGTTTAGCCTGTGGGCGTTCGGTTGACTTAGTTTTGCCTAGGCATTCATTCTAATATACTAAGGCTAGACTAGTTACTCAATACTCCCACCTTCTTAAAATCCTTTAGTGACAACAAGCAGGGGCTGCAGGGGCTGCATACCCTACTAGTTTTACCTAGACAAAACCAGCATAAGTGTATTATCCAGCGCCGTGAAATAACGAAGATGGTAATAAGGTTGATTCAAACTTAATCGACTTTATTTTCATCGAAGTGGAAATAAGCCCCATCTTCAGTTTTCTACATTTTTTCCTAAATTGAAAAAAATTATGTCGAACACAAAAATTGGCAATAAAAGCCACTTATGTCTCACCTTTGTATATGAAACCTATAGTAGTATCATGAGGCAGCTTCCAGTTAAGCGCGGTAGAGCCGCAACGTCGCTGCAATAGCTTTTTCTGTCAACACGATATACATTTGTATGGGTTTTGGAGAATAGAAAGAAATATAATGATGACAGAGTAGGTTGTATGGTTTGTTTGAAAAAAGTCTTTATTTAGAACGAGTACAAGAATAGGCAGAAATAATGAATAATAAGTACGAGTGAAAGGTTCAAAAAGTGACACTAGAGACCATATGGTATGGCAGAGTAAGGGAAACAAAAATTAATTTGATTCCCTTTGATTTTTCGTAAACAAACCAAGATTGTGCGTCTTCAATTATTTTTTGGATTTTGCATTTTTCAAGAAATTTTGTTATTTCTGTATTTCTTATACCAAAATCAATTAACAATGTTGCCATATTCGGATTTGACTGTTTAAAGTTTTAATGTATAATATTCAATTTCGAACGCTAGTTAAATATAAAACTAATGCCGATTGGTACTATGTTGTTGCTACATATAATAGTATTTTTGGTACTAGATTTTTAGTACTTAGTACTAGAATTTAGTACTCTCGTAGTTTTTTTTAGATTTAGTACTTAGTAGTAGATTTAGTACTAGATTATGTAGTTAGTATTAGATTTAGTAGTAAGTAGTAGATTTAGTACTAGATTATTTGTCGTGATAAGTGCAGATAATCTAAAGCAACAACATAGGTACAAATATCTGCAAGCAATATGTTTTATTTGTAAAATAAGTAACTAAGTAGGTACTTCAACTCAAAAATAATTTTTTTTGCAGACTTAAAGAAATTGATATAATAATCAAACATGGTAACCATTCAAAATTGTACGCAAAAAACCAAACCAAATATCAAATTTCAACAAAAATTGTTAAAAGGCAAAACTAGTTCTACCGAACGCTCGTAGGCTTAACTAGTTTTGCCTAAAAAACAGTTTTGCCGGTAACATATATGTATATTACATTTTCCACTATTTAGTATTGTGGAATTTGAAAAGAAGACGAAGTATTTTAAAAGAATTTTTCGAAGAAAATTTACTATTGGTTGAAATATGAGTGGTAAAAGGGTAAATTCATTTGCGTTAAGGGTAAATATATTTGTGTTTATGTTAAATATATTTGTTTTTCGGTTAAACTTATTTGCGAAAGGGTTAAAATAATTTGCGTTTATGTTAAATTTATTTGCTTTTTGGTTAAACTTATTTGCTAAAGGGTTAAAGTAAATTGCATTTATGTTAAATTAATTTGCTTTTCGGTTAAACTTATTTGCTACTGTGTTAATTAAATGTGCGAATGCTATACATGTCGAAGAACAATAAAACTGGCCCTCAAATTACGATGTAATATTTCAAAATCCAAGCCAAACATGCATTTTGTTAAATAAAAGATCTAATCAAAACGAATGTACCATTTCATTACATTTAGTATACAAGTTATTTTAGTCGCGCATCATTTAAACATGTTTCGGCACCCCAGTATTGGAGTGAAAAATTTGCATTTTTGTCATTTTTGATTTTGAGAAGCTCATATTTTTGTGTGAACTTTTCTGAAATTTCTTATATTTTAAATGCATACATACAATTGAGATTCTATTCGATTATGTTTCATTTGCAAACACAAATTCAGTGCTAAAATGATCTTAACTTACAATTCTTACTCAAAAGTGCTTCATATGCACATTAATTTTGTAGTGTTTAAATAAATAAAGGAACGTAGTAATTTTACATAATTATATTTCCTTGAAACGATAACTTAACTTGTTCTTTACATAAATATATAAGTTAAACAAAGAAAACGATAAAAAATCTAATTACAGTAGGTAAAAGTTTTATTTTAGATTTTTGTAGGAAAATATGACACATGCATCCAAAACTCACGTTCAATATTTAAATATCCACATATGTATGTAGGTTGGTCAAAAAGTGCCTCATACCTTACCAATACTCTGACATTGTCAGAGTTGTGTTTGTGAATGTTAATATTTTGTAATGGTAAGTAATTTCCTTGTCGTCTGTTCCAATATTCGTGGACCAAGGAAGAATTTTTTTTATATTTACGTTCACTCTGTGATATATGTTATCTACGATTAATTGACAATACAGCAACATTAAACAAATCAACATTTCACACGTCAACATTTCACACCACACGCCAACATTTCAAATGTCAACATCTAAAACCCGATTTAGCGTCTTCTGGATTCAATGGAACCAAAAGGTTGACGATCGGAATAGGCAAACAAGGCCAACCCAACGCCAACGTTTCTTAAGAATAAGTTTTATAATTTGTAAGTTAGTTGTAGTTTGAAAGTCAATGAATAAAGTTGTTTTTTTAAACAAATAAATACAATAAAATGTAACTGGCACCTGAGCAGTAGGGACATTTAAAATCAATTAAATTATCGCGAATAAAATCTAAGTGTCCTTCCGATAAAGTCCTTATGTAGTACAATCGGTTTGTGAAAAAAAAAACATTTAGTGTACCTACCGTCCCATCGGTTCACGAAATTGATCTTAAATAAATGTCCTGAAAGAATTTGATTCGAAGATAACTACACAACAGCATGGACCAGCCTTCAAGATAGATATAACAATATCAGGGTTCTAACTTCAACACTGTTACAAAAGATAATTTGGAAACCTCATCATACGCCACCACAACCATTGGCAGCGGCTATCAAAAATCTACACGACACTACACAAGAATTTTTATTGCTTCTTTGCAACATTGGTGTGGATACGACAACTTCGTACCCTCTTCTACTACACTTACTTATGAGCCAGCTTGGTCACAGCACAAGAATTCTTTATGAGCAGTCCCTTACTAAACCAAAGAAACTGCAATCAATAAAAGAATTTTTATATTTCTTGGAAAACCAATTGCAATCGTTAGAATCAGTTGAACAGGCAGACCAACTTCCGAGCTTACGGTTCAGTTACATCAAACCAAAAAGGCACGTGCAAAGTTTGTCTTTCTGGAATAAACTTCAGAACGCATTCAAATGGTTCAAAAACTTAAAATTTGCTTCAATTGTCTGAAGATTGGCCATGGGGCTAAAAATTGCATGTCAAGAGGATGCTTTAAATGCAACCGTTAACGCAACATCAGGGACAGTAGGGAAAAGTCTCAAACCAGTTTAAGTTCATCAGTAACATTATCAGCATTCAAGGATCCAGAAAAGCATAAATATATATTCCTTAACACAGGCGAAGTAGAGCAGATAACAAGCAATGGACAAAGAGTCGAATGCAGAGCCGTTTTGGATTCCGGCTCACAAGTGAATCTAATAACAGAACGCCTTCTAAAAAAAACTAGGTCTTCATTCAAAACATGCATCAATGAGCATTCAAGGCATTGGTAGGACGATTCATTTGCAAGCATCCATTTCATGGAGATACATCAGTTCTAGGAAAATCCAAGGACGTAGCAGTCAACAGGTTCCTAGCACTAGAACGAAGATTAGCCAAAAACAAAAAAGTGAAGGATCAATATATTCAATCTATGGAAGAATATGAAAATCTAGCCCACATGACCAAAATTGACATTAACAACAAACAAGCTCCTAATTACTTCATACCCCATCACTGTGTTTTTAAAGAAGACAGTAGCACCACCAAACTTCGAGTCGTTTTTGATGCGTCACCAAAAACATCATCAGGATTAACGTTAAACGACATAATGTACACAGGAACGACAATACAAGGTGAACTATTTTCACTGTTACTTCGTTTTCGATTGCCAAGGTATATTTTTTGCACTGATATTCAAAAAATTTATCGTCAAATAAACATGCACCCAGAAGATAGAAAATACCAAACCATTGTATGCAGAACTGATGAAAAATGACCTTTTAATTACTATCAACTCAACACAGTGACCTACGGAATGAGATCAGCACCATATTTGGCTATAAGTCGTCTGCAGCAGCTTGCTAAAGAGAAGACCGAAAGATATCTACTAGGATCCAAAGTCCTATTTAATGATTTCTTTGTCAATGATTTCTTAACTGGTGATAACAGCTTAGTTACAACGTATAAAATTCAAGCCCGATTCACACAAATGTCAAAAGAAGCAGGATTCAAATTAGGGAAGTGGTGTGCTAATCATCTCAAACTACTTCAAGACATTGCCAAAGAGGACACATCAATTAAGAAACTTGGGCTAAAATGGCAACCAAATAATTACATATTTTTTATGTAAAAACAAAATTAAATTCTATAAATCGAATAACTAAGTGAATTGTCACTTCAGTGCCCCTATTCCAATCCAAAAGTTATGTTCATGAACGTACCCATTATCTTTGTTTATATCTGATGCAGGCTTCATCAGGTTCGAATCTGGATTCGCCGATTTATCGCTGCATCGCACATGCACAACATTTTCTTCAATATTTATTTTTGAACTCCTACTATTTTTATCAATATTAAATTTAAATTTCTTTATATTTTTGATGACATTAATGGATATACATTCCCAGATTTGAAGTTGTACAGGCTTCTTTTGAGAATTACATTTCTCCTTGTTGTTGTGCATATTCATTTTGTTGGACATCCCCCTTGTGATAACTAAAGTCCTTTTCACGGTTTCATCGATTTCTTTCGCTTAATATCCATATTCCCATCGCATTACATTTCATGATCAGCTATAGCAAAGCCAAAGCACAAACAATACAACATTCATATTTCCGGTGGCACACTCAGTGCATTGTGCATATAGCTATAAATAAATGCTCATATAGTTCAATTGGCACCTTCAGTGCACGAGCTATATAATATGACACCAAATATACAACAATACTTTCAGTGATTGAAGAAAAACAAACATAATTAAGGGTCGCTGACTTATGGTAGTAAAATATGCATCATAAGCAAGCTAGCCCAAAACACTTGAAGTGCATGGCTATTATGCTGATGCTGCATTTTATGGGAATTCTTATTGAATATCGAAGTATTGTTGAATACCAATACAGGTATTATTTTATTGACAAATTTTGTATAAAAAGAGAAGAATAAAATTAAAACAGTCACTTCTTATTCTACATTCAAAGATTGTGTTTCACTTAATCAAGCAACTCGCTGGAGTCAAACCAATTTTTGATGTAAATATAGTAATATAGACGCCCTAAAGAGCTACTCGCTTTTGGGTCAAGGTTTACTAGGCTACTCGCCGGACCACGTCTAAATTGCTAAGGAGCAAAAGTCATAATATTATATATATATTCCAAGCGTTATCCAGCTACAGACTTTGCACTTTTTTGTATATTATGTCAAAATCATAATCACTTAAGTCTTCTCGTATTCTAGTCATTTTTGACGATGGATTTTTGCGTGAGAATAGAGGTACTAAAGGTATGTGGTCGGTGACAACAGTAAATTTTCGTCCCTATAGATATGAACGGAAAAATTGTATACCCCAATGGATTGCGAGTTGTTTTTTTTCTATTACGGGTTTGTTTAGGTCATGTTTTTATAATTTTTTATAATAATAATTTACTTGAGTATGATATGGGAAGGGCTTTACCACTTTTGCCCTGGGAAAGGATTGCCCCTAGTGCGTAATTTGATGCGTCAGTTGTTAGAATAAACGGTTCTTTTGAATTTGGATACTGTAGTATTGGTTTTTTTTAAGTATTAAATGCTATTTGACAGTTTGTATCCCACTTAAATTTCGTGTTTTTATTTAAAAGAGCGTTAAGGCTTCGTGCAATGTCAGCAAAATTTGGTATAAACCTACTGTAATAATTGCAAAAGGCTATGAATCGTCTAACTGGATACTCTTTTATTGTTTTGTGTTTGGCAGGGTCAGTATTAAGGCCATTGCTTGTAATTATATGGCCTAGATATATTACTTCAGGGCAGAGAAAATTTAATTTTTCTGGATTTAGCTTAAGGTTGTAGTATTTGAGTCGTTCAAGGACACGTTCTAGATTTTCGTTGTGGTGTTTTAGACTGCAACCGTAGATTCTTCTTCTAGCTTCTGATTCTAGTCCAGCTAGAGCGATGGTAAGCATTCTTTGAAAACTGTTGGACGAAATTTAAGGTCCAAATGGGAGTCTCTTAGATCGGTAGTGTCCGTTGTTGGTGGAAAATGCCGTAAGTGGTCTTGAATCTTTGTGAAGTCCTATTTGGTGAAAAGTACTAGTCATGTCTAATGTTGAAAACCATTTTACTCTACCTAATTTGTCAAGTGAGTCTTCTAAACGTGTTAAAGGTAATTTGTCTTTCACTATTTTGTCATTTAACTTTCTGTAGTCTACTATTACTCGCCATTTCTTTTTCTCGGCTACATTGTTTTTTTTTGTTGGTACTAGTAAAAGAGGTTCGTTGTAAGAGCTTTTTGAATGCTCTATTCCTCTATTATGTCGTTTTTGAACATTGGTTCAACTTGTTCGGATATGACTTCTAAATGTGCATGGGGAGGTCTAGTTTTTTTTATATGTGTAGGTGTTTTATCAGAAGTTTCAATTTTCTGAATGTAAGAATTGTTTGTTGATAGTGGTTCGTGTTCTAAATGAGAAACTATTTGATATTTTTTTAAATAGGTCAATTAATTCTGTTTTTGCATGATGGTCTTTGCATTTTTTTTTTAGTTTTTTCATTTTTTGTTTAAAACGATCCTCATTATTATTGTTTTCGTGTGAAAGGTGTGAGTAAAGCAAGTTGTATTATAAAAGGCTCCTAAAAAAGTATTAAATTTTGTGGTTTTTAAACGAAATATAAGCTCAAAAGCACTTTTAATAACCGCTGTTAACACTTGTGGGTGAGTCTTTTAAAAATCTGATCTTAAGAAAAGGAAGTTTAAGCTGAAAAAAGGTTTAAAATATTTTGCATAATTCTCACTGTCGGCTATCAGACACATATTATATGCAAAAAATGCCTCTTAACCGTACACCACCAAAGGTTACCGAACAGGACAACAACAGCACAGCCTTGCTCTAGTAAGAGATGCTTAGATAAAACCTCACCGGAATATTCCCTCCCGCAGAAAATAACAACTGACAGGGATAAAACTAATATGTCTGTTGTCAATATGCAAATCCCGGATCTTTTAAACCTGGTGAAAGACACGATGGCTTCGCTTCTGGATGAGAAATTGAAAGATCTACCCACCAAATCTGATATGGACATGCTTGGAACAGAAATAAAATCTCTGAAACAAGATAATCTTTTGCTTCAAGCTTAGCTTGACCAAATGGAGACCAGATGCCTCTCTCTTGAGCGACAAGTAGAGTATCTGTCAAAGAGGGTAAATGAAAAAAAATATAATTTTACATTTTCCGGCTCAAATGGGTGTTCAGCCGGTGGAAAAAGCGAAAGCACTGTGTATGGATTTGCTCGAAACACAAAACCAAGGAGTAATTTCAGATACACGTCTTATTCGCTCAAGAAATGCTAAAATTGAAAACGTAATTGTCGAATTGCAAAACAGAGAAGATGTGGGACGTATTCTAAGATCAGCAAAAAAACTGAGAGGTACCGATATTTCCCTCCATAAAGATTATCCCGCTGCGGCAAGAGAAAAAAGACGAAAACTATTCGAAATTAAAACAAAAATAACATCTGTAACACGACTACACTCAACGTTTCATTTTTATTTTTATTTTATTTGTATTATTTTCACTTCATATTATATAAATTATAATTACCTACAAGTATGCAATGAATTATATTATATTGAATTCCTCTTATTTTCATTTTGTATTATATAAATTATAATTACCTTCAAGTATGCAATGAATTATATTATATTGAATTCCTCTTATTTTCATTTTGTATTATATAAATTATAATTACCTACAAGTATGCAATGGAATTTTAAATTTATACACAAAAGTATTATAACTAGTACTAAGTAGTTGATTAGCTTATTGTTAAAAGCTTTAAAGAATTTCATGCGAAAGCTCCCTCAAAAGAAGTATAAAAGGGCTGCGCGATTAGAGGAAGATGCTCTTGTCAATCGAGAGTTTGAACTGACAATCTGATATTCGGGTACTACCAATAGCAATTGTCAGTTCACACTCCCTGCGCGGCTAACGTAATTTAGTCTATAATCTTTGGCTTTTGCCATATTGATTTACCCTTTTAGCTCGTTCGTTTCAACAGGTACGGCGGTCTTCGGACAGCTTACCCGTGGATGAACGAATTCAAAGGCACACTCACTCACTCACTCATTCACTTAATTTCTTATTTAATCATATTGTTTGCTTTAATCGATACAAGAGTTTTGTATATTTTGTTTGAATAAAAATTAAAGTTTTTATATTAACATAACCTTCGGCGTTTTTTTTCCTGTTGGACTATAAATTGAAGTCACCCACTTAAACCCTAGCTCTAACCACCAACATCTTTCAGCGATTTCATTGGCGCCCAGCTGTTACATTGGCGCCCAACGTGGGGCCCGATTTAATCCAACGACGAGGTATTCGCTACGTTAAGACGTCACAACGGAACGAAATAACAAAAACTCCCGAAGAAGTGCACGCATAGCGGCATTGCAAACAACGAAAGAAGAATCTGACGAGTCTAAGGTGATCCACAAAACATCCTACGAAGAAGTCAAAATGGCACATCTTTCAGCTGAGCAGCTTAAAGAATTGATTGGAGCAATAGCCACAATGCCATCGAGCAAAGGCAGCTTCAGCCATTGTATGGAACGCTTCCGAGGTGAAAGAGACCCAACAGTCGTCGAAAATTTCATTTCGACTATAAGTATTTTCAAAGATATAGAGAGGATCTCTGATGAAGATGCAATTAAAAGCTTTCCACTTTTACTGCAAGATAGTGCTGCAACATGGTGGAAAGGCGTGCAAGAGGAAGTAACAACCTGGCAAAGCATCATCTGCTTATTACGCAACAACTACGCTCCATATAAGCCAGCGTATAGAATTTTCCTTGAGCTATTCGAAAAGAAACAAAAGGCATCTGACCCTACAGATGAGTTTATCGCCACTAAAAGAGCATTGTTTTCTCAGCTTACTGAACCAATCCATTCGGAATCTATGATGATTGATATGGTTTATGGATTATTGGGTATACACATCCGTGATGGAGTTCCTCGCGACAGCATCAAGACCTTCAAAGAACTTATTTCTAAGGCAAGAGCAATAGAGCTCTCGATTGCTGAGAAACTATCCCAGCACACCACTAATGTCCCAACTGAGATGGCTGAAAAGAAGAAAAAATGTAATTTCTGCAAACATACAGGTCACAACATAAGCGAATGCCGGAAAAAGGAGAAGTTTGATCGATCGAAATCACAACCCGTTTCTGAACCTACAGAGCCAAAAATCCACTGTTACAAGTGCAAAGCGCCTGGTTTCATTCGCTCCAATTGCCCAACCTGTAAAGAACTACCAAAGGGACCAACGACGGTTACCTTCAACTGTATGAAGACCACGCTAAGCGCAGATCTGCCAACAGTACCCATTGATTGCCACGGTAAAACGGGATTAGCATATTTGGACACGGCGGCTCGCACAAGTGTGGCTGGAAGGCAATTGTTCTTACACCTTCTCAAGAACGGAACCCGCTTCCGAGAGGCAAGTGCTGACGTCACATTGGCTGATGGTGATACAAAAATGCAAGATGTTTACATGGGCGAAGCAAGCATTTTAATAGGAAAACGTTTGAGGCCAATTACATTTCTGGTTTTACCAAGAGCCACTGATAATCGTACACTGATTGGAATCGACTTTTTGGAAGAAAACGGCATAGTGCTCGATTTGGGGCAACGAATGTGGTATTTTGGAGATCAAAAGAATGAATGTTTTGACTTTTACGACACATCCAATACCAAGGTTCTGAAAAACAACACTGAAACCAATATGAAAACATTTGTACCAATTTCACCCATTGGAGATACGCCGAAGCACATCCAGAATTTGACAACAACGGAAATCGTGCCAGAGTCACCTACGAAAAAGATGCAACAACATACGTCTGCTTTCCTGGAATGGGCACAGAGCAGAAGTAACATATCACCGCTTGCTGAAACACCAAGGTCAGAAGAATATTTCGGACCAAGAACACCAACAAAAAGGCGTAGAACTGACGGAAATGATTATTCGCCACACTCTATTCAAAATATCTTCTCCGACGCTTTAAGAAGCAATGAAGTCACACCTGACCGTATAAAAGATCAACTGAATCTATTTCCAACCATAGTCCCACTAGAAGACAAGGACGAGATCCAGCTTGAGTCCTTTTTCACGGAAATCCTCACAATTGAAGTCAAACTACGAAAAGACGAAGCCGTTGACTTAAGTGCCATTGAACGGGATACTCTCAATTCACTACTGATAAAAGAGGAAAAGGTATTCTGTCCATTGTCCGAACCAACGCCATTTGCAGTTCATGCTATAGACACCGGAAATCATAATCCGATAGCAACAACTCCTTACCGACTCTCACCCAATAGAAAGGCTCAGTTGAAAGTCGAATTAACAAAACTGTTAGAAACAGAAATCATAGAAGAATGCGAATCTCCTTGGGCAGCACCTGTTGTGCTCGTACCAAAAAAGGATGGAGGCATACGAGTCTGTATAGACTATAGACAGTTAAATAGTTTAACCGTCCCCGATAGATACCCTTTACCGAGAATCGATGATCTCTTACATGCCACGAAGAGAACGGCTTTTAAAAGCACTCTTGATCTACAGTCTGGGTATTATCAAATACGGCTATCAGAGAAAGATATGGATAAAACAGCATTTATTACACCATTTGGTATGTTCCGATTTAGACGCATGCCTTTCGGGTTAAGAAACGCCCCGGCCACTTTCCAAAGGCTCATGGATCGATTTCGAAATGGACTCACCGACATGGTCCTTTTAACATACCTCGACGATTTAATTATTTGCTCCAGCACTTTTAAAGAGCATATTGAAGATCTCACGCGTATTATTGAGCGCTTGAAAACTTTCAAACTAAAGGTGAATAGAGAAAAATCCAACTTTTGTTGCGCAACGGTAAAGTATCTTGGACACCTCATCACAAATGAGGGTATACAAGTAGATCCAGAAAAAACATCTGCTATTTCAAGTCGAAAAGAACCAAGAAATGCGAAACAAGTGCTGTCATTTTTGCAAACTTGTTCATGGTACCGACGCTTTATCCAAAATTTTGCCGGTATATCCAAACCCTTAAGTAACCTCACGAAGAAGGCCACTACTTGGAAATGGGGAACCGAAGAACAATCATCATTTGACACACTGAAGTCATTACTCACAAGTGCACCAATATTAAAACAGGCCAGTGATGAAAAACCCTTTTGTCTAAAGACTGATGCAAGCAGCTACGCCATTGGGGCAGTTTTAGTCCAGGGGGAGAAAACCGATGAGCATCCCATCGAATATGCTTCGAGACTACTAACCATCGCTGAAAGAAACTATTCAACCATCGAGCGTGAAGCGTTGGCTTTAGTCTGGGCAGTCAATAAATTTCGAGGATACATCGAAGGAGGAGAAGTAACCCTCGTAACTGATCATCAACCATTAAAGTGGCTTATGAGCCTGAAATCACCTACTGGTAGATTAGCAAGATGGGCATTGCAGCTACAGCCTTATAATTTTCGAATCGAGTATACGCCCGGAAGAACCAATATGATCGCTGATATGCTATCACGACCCCCATGCGATAATCCGCAGCACACTGAATCACAATGTGAATTGTGCGCATTTCAAGTAGACTTTCCTACAAGAAACGCAAGTGAAATCAGGGAAGCTCAACTGCAGGATGAACAACTTAAAGGGATAATTGATTCATTTGAAAACAGCACTGAAGATATTTCCAGATGGACTTCCCGAGGTTACTTGCTCAACGACGGTATCTTATATAGATATTCACCAGAGTCTGACGCCGAAGACGCTCAACTCGTAATACCATCTCAAGAACGAGATAAAATATTGAAATATTACCACGACGATGCAACCGCCGGTCATTATGGCATCGACCGAACTATCCAAAGGATCACTTCTAGATACTTTTGGCCTGGAATGCGAAGAGACATCTCAAGGTATATAGGAAACTGTATACAATGCTTACGATACAAGCCTAGTAACTTGAAGCCAGCTGGTCTATTGCAGACTGTATCCAGCAACAAGCGCTTTGAAATATTAGCAGTAGATCTGTTTGGACCACTACCTGCTACACCGGAAGGATTTAAATGGATTCTTATAAGCGAAGACCTAGCCAGCAGATGGGTGGAGCTATTTCCACTAACTGAAGCCACAGCAGAGAAATGTGCAGTAACCCTGTTAAATGAAGTATTCCTTCGATATGGTACTCCTCGAAGATTGTTAACAGACAATGGTTCGCAATTTATATCCGCATTAATGCAACAACTTACCCATTGTTTAGGGATTGAACAGACCCTAACCCCAGTTTACCATCCGGAGGCGAATCCCGTCGAACGCAAGAACCGTGATCTGAAGACTCAACTCAGCATTCTCGTAGGAAATTGTCACACAACCTGTGCTGACGATTTGCCCTCGATAAGATTTGCAATGAATACTTCGAAATGTCAAAGTACGGGATATTCAGCTGCATATTTAACATTCGGACGCGAACCAAGAACATTTGACGACATCCAACATGATCTAAAAAGCATTACACAAGCTGAAAATTTCATTCCGCAGATCACACCTAAACTATTGCGTCTAGCTGATGTAATCCAAGATGTAAGAGAAACCGTGGAACGCTCCCAAGATCACAACAAACTCTACTCAGACAAGAAACGAAGAACTCCGCCAACCCTACAAATCGGCGATTTAGTGTTGGTCACCACCCACGTACTCAGCAAAGCATCGAAACAAACCACTTCAAAGTTTGTGCCTAAGCGAGATGGACCCTATGTCATAACGAAACAACTTGGCACAACTACTTACCAGGTTGCCTCAAGAGATGACTTGACAACGCCTTTGGGAACCTACCATGTGTCTTCTTTAACAAAGTACATGCAAGAAGACAAATATCCGAAGCCAGTTCGAGCACTTAGAAGACGAGGACGACCCACCAAGAAAACTCTTCCTGTCGCATCATCGGGACGATCTCTGCGCCAGAGGGGGAGAATGTAACACGACTACACTCAACGTTTCATTTTTATTTTTATTTTATTTGTATTATTTTCACTTCATATTATATAAATTATAATTACCTACAAGTATGCAATGAATTATATTATATTGAATTCCTCTTATTTTCATTTTGTATTATATAAATTATAATTACCTACAAGTATGCAATGAATTATATTATATTGAATTCCTCTTATTTTCATTTTGTATTATATAAATTATAATTACCTACAAGTATGCAATGGAATTTTAAATTTATACACAAAAGTATTATAACTAGTACTAAGTAGTTGATTAGCTTATTGTTAAAAGCTTTAAAGAATTTCATGCGAAAGCTCCCTCAAAAGAAGTATAAAAGGGCTGCGCGATTAGAGGAAGATGCTCTTGTCAATCGAGAGTTTGAACTGACAATCTGATATTCGGGTACTACCAATAGCAATTGTCAGTTCACACTCCCTGCGCGGCTAACGTAATTTAGTCTATAATCTTTGGCTTTTGCCATATTGATTTACCCTTTTAGCTCGTTCGTTTCAACAGGTACGGCGGTCTTCGGACAGCTTACCCGTGGATGAACGAATTCAAAGGCACACTCACTCACTCACTCATTCACTTAATTTCTTATTTAATCATATTGTTTGCTTTAATCGATACAAGAGTTTTGTATATTTTGTTTGAATAAAAATTAAAGTTTTTATATTAACATAACCTTCGGCGTTTTTTTTTCCTGTTGGACTATAAATTGAAGTCACCCACTTAAACCCTAGCTCTAACCACCAACATCTTTCAGCGATTTCATTGGCGCCCAGCTGTTACATTGGCGCCCAACGTGGGGCCCGATTTAATCCAACGACGAGGTATTCGCTACGTTAAGACGTCACAACGGAACGAAATAACAAAAACTCCCGAAGAAGTGCACGCATAGCGGCATTGCAAACAACGAAAGAAGAATCTGACGAGTCTAAGGTGATCCACAAAACATCCTACGAAGAAGTCAAAATGGCACATCTTTCAGCTGAGCAGCTTAAAGAATTGATTGGAGCAATAGCCACAATGCCATCGAGCAAAGGCAGCTTCAGCCATTGTATGGAACGCTTCCGAGGTGAAAGAGACCCAACAGTCGTCGAAAATTTCATTTCGACTATAAGTATTTTCAAAGATATAGAGAGGATCTCTGATGAAGATGCAATTAAAAGCTTTCCACTTTTACTGCAAGATAGTGCTGCAACATGGTGGAAAGGCGTGCAAGAGGAAGTAACAACCTGGCAAAGCATCATCTGCTTATTACGCAACAACTACGCTCCATATAAGCCAGCGTATAGAATTTTCCTTGAGCTATTCGAAAAGAAACAAAAGGCATCTGACCCTACAGATGAGTTTATCGCCACTAAAAGAGCATTGTTTTCTCAGCTTACTGAACCAATCCATTCGGAATCTATGATGATTGATATGGTTTATGGATTATTGGGTATACACATCCGTGATGGAGTTCCTCGCGACAGCATCAAGACCTTCAAAGAACTTATTTCTAAGGCAAGAGCAATAGAGCTCTCGATTGCTGAGAAACTATCCCAGCACACCACTAATGTCCCAACTGAGATGGCTGAAAAGAAGAAAAAATGTAATTTCTGCAAACATACAGGTCACAACATAAGCGAATGCCGGAAAAAGGAGAAGTTTGATCGATCGAAATCACAACCCGTTTCTGAACCTACAGAGCCAAAAATCCACTGTTACAAGTGCAAAGCGCCTGGTTTCATTCGCTCCAATTGCCCAACCTGTAAAGAACTACCAAAGGGACCAACGACGGTTACCTTCAACTGTATGAAGACCACGCTAAGCGCAGATCTGCCAACAGTACCCATTGATTGCCACGGTAAAACGGGATTAGCATATTTGGACACGGCGGCTCGCACAAGTGTGGCTGGAAGGCAATTGTTCTTACACCTTCTCAAGAACGGAACCCGCTTCCGAGAGGCAAGTGCTGACGTCACATTGGCTGATGGTGATACAAAAATGCAAGATGTTTACATGGGCGAAGCAAGCATTTTAATAGGAAAACGTTTGAGGCCAATTACATTTCTGGTTTTACCAAGAGCCACTGATAATCGTACACTGATTGGAATCGACTTTTTGGAAGAAAACGGCATAGTGCTCGATTTGGGGCAACGAATGTGGTATTTTGGAGATCAAAAGAATGAATGTTTTGACTTTTACGACACATCCAATACCAAGGTTCTGAAAAACAACACTGAAACCAATATGAAAACATTTGTACCAATTTCACCCATTGGAGATACACCGAAGCACATCCAGAATTTGACAACAACGGAAATCGTGCCAGAGTCACCTACGAAAAAGATGCAACAACATACGTCTGCTTTCCTGGAATGGGCACAGAGCAGAAGTAACATATCACCGCTTGCTGAAACACCAAGGTCAGAAGAATATTTCGGACCAAGAACACCAACAAAAAGGCGTAGAACTGACGGAAATGATTATTCGCCACACTCTATTCAAAATATCTTCTCCGACGCTTTAAGAAGCAATGAAGTCACACCTGACCGTATAAAAGATCAACTGAATCTATTTCCAACCATAGTCCCACTAGAAGACAATGACGAGATCCAGCTTGAGTCCTTTTTCACGGAAATCCTCACAATTGAAGTCAAACTACGAAAAGACGAAGCCGTTGACTTAAGTGCCATTGAACGGGATACTCTCAATTCACTACTGATAAAAGAGGAAAAGGTATTCTGTCCATTGTCCGAACCAACGCCATTTGCAGTTCATGCTATAGACACCGGAAATCATAATCCGATAGCAACAACTCCTTACCGACTCTCACCCAATAGAAAGGCTCAGTTGAAAGTCGAATTAACAAAACTGTTAGAAACAGAAATCATAGAAGAATGCGAATCTCCTTGGGCAGCACCTGTTGTGCTCGTACCAAAAAAGGATGGAGGCATACGAGTCTGTATAGACTATAGACAGTTAAATAGTATAACCGTCCCCGATAGATACCCTTTACCGAGAATCGATGATCTCTTACATGCCACGAAGAGAACGGCTTTTAAAAGCACTCTTGATCTACAGTCTGGGTATTATCAAATACGGCTATCAGAGAAAGATATGGATAAAACAGCATTTATTACACCATTTGGTATGTTCCGATTTAGACGCATGCCTTTCGGGTTAAGAAACGCCCCGGCCACTTTCCAAAGGCTCATGGATCGATTTCGAAATGGACTCACCGACATGGTCCTTTTAACATACCTCGACGATTTAATTATTTGCTCCAGCACTTTTAAAGAGCATATTGAAGATCTCACGCGTATTATTGAGCGCTTGAAAACTTTCAAACTAAAGGTGAATAGAGAAAAATCCAACTTTTGTTGCGCAACGGTAAAGTATCTTGGACACCTCATCACAAATGAGGGTATACAAGTAGATCCAGAAAAAACATCTGCTATTTCAAGTCGAAAAGAACCAAGAAATGCGAAACAAGTGCTGTCATTTTTGCAAACTTGTTCATGGTACCGACGCTTTATCCAAAATTTTGCCGGTATATCCAAACCCTTAAGTAACCTCACGAAGAAGGCCACTACTTGGAAATGGGGAACCGAAGAACAATCATCATTTGACACACTGAAGTCATTACTCACAAGTGCACCAATATTAAAACAGGCCAGTGATGAAAAACCCTTTTGTCTAAAGACTGATGCAAGCAGCTACGCCATTGGGGCAGTTTTAGTCCAGGGGGAGAAAACCGATGAGCATCCCATCGAATATGCTTCGAGACTACTAACCATCGCTGAAAGAAACTATTCAACCATCGAGCGTGAAGCGTTGGCTTTAGTCTGGGCAGTCAATAAATTTCGAGGATACATCGAAGGAGGAGAAGTAACCCTCGTAACTGATCATCAACCATTAAAGTGGCTTATGAGCCTGAAATCACCTACTGGTAGATTAGCAAGATGGGCATTGCAGCTACAGCCTTATAATTTTCGAATCGAGTATACGCCCGGAAGAACCAATATGATCGCTGATATGCTATCACGACCCCCATGCGATAATCCGCAGCACACTGAATCACAATGTGAATTGTGCGCATTTCAAGTAGACTTTCCTACAAGAAACGCAAGTGAAATCAGGGAAGCTCAACTGCAGGATGAACAACTTAAAGGGATAATTGATTCATTTGAAAACAGCACTGAAGATATTTCCAGATGGACTTCCCGAGGTTACTTGCTCAACGACGGTATCTTATATAGATATTCACCAGAGTCTGACGCCGAAGACGCTCAACTCGTAATACCATCTCAAGAACGAGATAAAATATTGAAATATTACCACGACGATGCAACCGCCGGTCATTATGGCATCGACCGAACTATCCAAAGGATCACTTCTAGATACTTTTGGCCTGGAATGCGAAGAGACATCTCAAGGTATATAGGAAACTGTATACAATGCTTACGATACAAGCCTAGTAACTTGAAGCCAGCTGGTCTATTGCAGACTGTATCCAGCAACAAGCGCTTTGAAATATTAGCAGTAGATCTGTTTGGACCACTACCTGCTACACCGGAAGGATTTAAATGGATTCTTATAAGCGAAGACCTAGCCAGCAGATGGGTGGAGCTATTTCCACTAACTGAAGCCACAGCAGAGAAATGTGCAGTAACCCTGTTAAATGAAGTATTCCTTCGATATGGTACTCCTCGAAGATTGTTAACAGACAATGGTTCGCAATTTATATCCGCATTAATGCAACAACTTACCCATTGTTTAGGGATTGAACAGACCCTAACCCCAGTTTACCATCCGGAGGCGAATCCCGTCGAACGCAAGAACCGTGATCTGAAGACTCAACTCAGCATTCTCGTAGGAAATTGTCACACAACCTGGGCTGACGATTTGCCCTCGATAAGATTTGCAATGAATACTTCGAAATGTCAAAGTACGGGATATTCAGCTGCATATTTAACATTCGGACGCGAACCAAGAACATTTGACGACATCCAACATGATCTAAAAAGCATTACACAAGCTGAAAATTTCATTCCGCAGATCACACCTAAACTATTGCGTCTAGCTGATGTAATCCAAGATGTAAGAGAAACCGTGGAACGCTCCCAAGATCACAACAAACTCTACTCAGACAAGAAACGAAGAACTCCGCCAACCCTACAAATCGGCGATTTAGTGTTGGTCACCACCCACGTACTCAGCAAAGCATCGAAACAAACCACTTCAAAGTTTGTGCCTAAGCGAGATGGACCCTATGTCATAACGAAACAACTTGGCACAACTACTTACCAGGTTGCCTCAAGAGATGACTTGACAACGCCTTTGGGAACCTACCATGTGTCTTCTTTAACAAAGTACATGCAAGAAGACAAATATCCGAAGCCAGTTCGAGCACTTAGAAGACGAGGACGACCCACCAAGAAAACTCTTCCTGTCGCATCATCGGGACGATCTCTGCGCCAGAGGGGGAGAATGTAACACGACTACACTCAACGTTTCATTTTTATTTTTATTTTATTTGTATTATTTTCACTTCATATTATATAAATTATAATTACCTACAAGTATGCAATGAATTATATTATATTGAATTCCTCTTATTTTCATTTTGTATTATATAAATTATAATTACCTACAAGTATGCAATGAATTATATTATATTGAATTCCTCTTATTTTCATTTTGTATTATATAAATTATAATTACCTACAAGTATGCAATGGAATTTTAAATTTATACACAAAAGTATTATAACTAGTACTAAGTAGTTGATTAGCTTATTGTTAAAAGCTTTAAAGAATTTCATGCGAAAGCTCCCTCAAAAGAAGTATAAAAGGGCTGCGCGATTAGAGGAAGATGCTCTTGTCAATCGAGAGTTTGAACTGACAATCTGATATTCGGGTACTACCAATAGCAATTGTCAGTTCACACTCCCTGCGCGGCTAACGTAATTTAGTCTATAATCTTTGGCTTTTGCCATATTGATTTACCCTTTTAGCTCGTTCGTTTCAACAGGTACGGCGGTCTTCGGACAGCTTACCCGTGGATGAACGAATTCAAAGGCACACTCACTCACTCACTCATTCACTTAATTTCTTATTTAATCATATTGTTTGCTTTAATCGATACAAGAGTTTTGTATATTTTGTTTGAATAAAAATTAAAGTTTTTATATTAACATAACCTTCGGCGTTTTTTTTTCCTGTTGGACTATAAATTGAAGTCACCCACTTAAACCCTAGCTCTAACCACCAACATCTTTCAGCGATTTCATTGGCGCCCAGCTGTTACACATCTAAAAATAGAAATATAAAAACATTTATTCGAGGAGAAACGCTACAAATCGAGGGTAAAATATTTTATTATAACCTAAACAATGTTTTGACATGTGACGAAAACGGAGGAATGACGTTTCTGGAGCAGCTGTTAGATGCGATGTCAATAAACGAAAATCATACCAGAGCTTCTCAAACAGAAGACAAGAAGTGCTGCCAAATCGTTTTTTAACATAAATACCGTCAGCCACGTTCACAATAGTCTTTTAAATGAAATAAAAAATAATAGTATTCCTTGTAAAATTATTTCATATAATATATCAGGTTTAGGTAGTAAACTAGTTTTTAAGAATTTTTTCGATAAAATAAGAGAAAGCGACATTTTTCTACTATTTGAAACTTTCATCTATGGTGTCACAACACAATATGAAAACTATTTCCCAGAATTTTTATTTAAATGACCCCAGTATAAGGAAGAGCAAGTGAAGGATGTCTATTTGGAATCAAAAAATCATTTGAGGAATGTACTAGATGCCGATTTGTCACGGAGATGAACAGGATTGTCATTGAAATGACCATTACACATGAGCAATTTTACATCGTTCCGGTTTATATTAACTGTAATAAATGGATGGATGACTTAGCAGGATTGTACGACTTCCTTATGGAACTAGGCAAAGAAAATATGCTGATCGGAGACTGCAACGCTAGGGTAGGAAGTTCTCCGTTGTTACAGATGGAACCAGACTTTACACCAGCGTCAATTAGGATAATGAGATCTGCTCTGGACGAGAAAATAGATGGAAATGGGAGAAGATTTATAGAAATGTGTGAATCGGTTGGTCTGACAATGTTGAACGGGAGAACTGAAAGTGATCGAGACGGTCGTTTTACCTTTATAAGAGGAACATCTTGTTCCACAATAGATTATTGTCTCATACGTGGAAAATGGTTCGATGGTATCTGTCAAAGAGGGTAAATGAAAAAAAATATAATTTTACATTTTCCGGCTCAAATGGGTGTTCAGCCGGTGGAAAAAGCGAAAGCACTGTGTATGGATTTGCTCGAAACACAAAACCAAGGAGTAATTTCAGATACACGTCTTATTCGCTCAAGAAATGCTAAAATTGAAAACGTAATTGTGGAATTTCAAAACAGAGAAGATGTGGGACGTATTCTAAGATCAGCAAAAAAACTGAGAGGTACCGATATTTCCCTCCATAAAGATTATCCCGCTGCGGCAAGAGAAAAAAGACGAAAACTATTCGAAATTAAAACAAAAATAACATCTAAAAATAGAAATATAAAAACATTTATTCGAGGAGAAACGCTACAAATCGAGGTTAAATATTTTATTATAACCTAAACAATGTTTTGACATGTGACGAAAACGGAGGAATGACGTTTCTGGAGCAGCTGTTAGATGCGATGTCAATAAACGAAAATCATACCAGAGCTTCTCAAACAGAAGACAAGAAGTGCTGCCAAATCGTTTTTTAACATAAATACCGTCAGCCACGTTCACAATAGTCTTTTAAATGAAATAAAAAATAATAGTATTCCTTGTAAAATTATTTCATATAATATATCAGGTTTAGGTAGTAAACTAGTTTTTAAGAATTTTTTCGATAAAATAAGAGAAAGCGACATTTTTCTACTATTTGAAACTTTCATCTATGGTGTCACAACACAATATGAAAACTATTTCCCAGAATTTTTATTTAAATGACCCCAGTATAAGGAAGAGCAAGTGAAGGATGTCTATTTGGAATCAAAAAATCATTTGAGGAATGTACTAGATGCCGATTTGTCACGGAGATGAACAGGATTGTCATTGAAATGACCATTACACATGAGCAATTTTACATCGTTCCGGTTTATATTAACTGTAATAAATGGATGGATGACTTAGCAGGATTGTACGACTTCCTTATGGAACTAGGCAAAGAAAATATGCTGATCGGAGACTGCAACGCTAGGGTAGGAAGTTCTCCGTTGTTACAGATGGAACCAGACTTTACACCAGCGTCAATTAGGATAATGAGATCTGCTCTGGACGAGAAAATAGATGGAAATGGGAGAAGATTTATAGAAATGTGTGAATCGGTTGGTCTGACAATGTTGAACGGGAGAACTGAAAGTGATCGAGACGGTCGTTTTACCTTTATAAGAGGAACATCTTGTTCCACAATAGATTATTGTCTCATACGTGGAAAATGGTTCGATGGTATCTGTCAAAGAGGGTAAATGAAAAAAAATATAATTTTACATTTTCCGGCTCAAATGGGTGTTCAGCCGGTGGAAAAAGCGAAAGCACTGTGTATGGATTTGCTCGAAACACAAAACCAAGGAGTAATTTCAGATACACGTCTTATTCGCTCAAGAAATGCTAAAATTGAAAACGTAATTGTGGAATTTCAAAACAGAGAAGATGTGGGACGTATTCTAAGATCAGCAAAAAAACTGAGAGGTACCGATATTTCCCTCCATAAAGATTATCCCGCTGCGGCAAGAGAAAAAAGACGAAAACTATTCGAAATTAAAACAAAAATAACATCTAAAAATAGAAATATAAAAACATTTATTCGAGGAGAAACGCTACAAATCGAGGTTAAATATTTTATTATAACCTAAACAATGTTTTGACATGTGACGAAAACGGAGGAATGACGTTTCTGGAGCAGCTGTTAGATGAGATGTCAATAAACGAAAATCATACCAGAGCTTCTCAAACAGAAGACAAGAAGTGCTGCCAAATCGTTTTTTAACATAAATACCGTCTGCCACGTTCACAATAGTCTTTTAAATGAAATAAAAAATAATAGTATTCCTTGTAAAATTATTTCATATATCAGGTTTAGGTAGTAAACTAGTTTTTAAGAATTTTTTCGATAAAATAAGAGAAAGCGACATTTTTCTACTATTTGAAACTTTCATCTATGGTGTCACAACACAATATGAAAACTATTTCCCAGAATTTTTATTTAAATGACCCCAGTATAAGGAAGAGCAAGTGAAGGATGTCTATTTGGAATCAAAAAATCATTTGAGGAATGTACTAGATGCCGATTTGTCACGGAGATGAACAGGATTGTCATTGAAATGACCATTACACATGAGCAATTTTACATCGTTCCGGTTTATATTAACTGTAATAAATGGATGGATGACTTAGCAGGATTGTACGACTTCCTAATGGAACTAGGCAAAGAAAATATGCTGATCGGAGACTGCAACGCTAGGGTAGGAAGTTCTCCGTTGTTACAGATGGAACCAGACTTTACACCAGCGTCAATTAGGATAATGAGATCTGCTCTGGACGAGAAAATAGATGGAAATGGGAGAAGATTTATAGAAATGTGTGAATCGGTTGGTCTGACAATGTTGAACGGGAGAACTGAAAGTGATCGAGACGGTCGTTTTACCTTTATAAGAGGAACATCTTGTTCCACAATAGATTATTGTCTCATACGTGGAAAATGGTTCGAGTATGTAGCTGGTTTATTCTGACAATTTACCACTGAATGTTAAATGTCGATTTGATGAAGAACCGGGTTACACCAACGAAAACATGAAGCTGTTACCAAAACTTCAATGCAAGAATTCTTTTTTGGAATTGTATCAAATAAATCTTAACCAATTTCTTGATTCTGTAAGTAATGAGCAAATTGAATCGGTCCATGGTATTGAGACATTAGTTACATGTGTATCTCAGGCCGCACAATCATTTCAAAAAGTCCGTTTGCAAAGCTGGAAAGATCCATGGTTCGATGCAGATTGTGAGAGAGCAAGAAAAAAGTCGTTTGGTTTTTTGAGACTTCTCAGGGCAACAAAATTGAATTTCGCAAAAAGGATGTATCAATAGGCGAATAAAGCTTTCAAATATCTTTGTAAAGAAAAACAAAAGCAATACTCCCGATATCTCATGCAACGATTGTCGGAAGTAAGAAACAGTCGATCCTTTTGGAAGCTGGCACGTATACAACGGTATACCTTTTGCAAGTAAAACAATAATAAGTACGAGTATACTTGCTCACCATTTCGAACAGCTTCTAGGTACACCACCAAGACCAAGTCAAGTGTTATATGCTAGTCCTTTAGTAGAAAATGAAGATCTCGACCGTGCATTCTCAGTTCAAGAAGTAATGAGAGTCCTACACAGATGCAATCTTAGCAAGGCTCCAGGGGATGACCGTGTTCCGTACGAATTTTACAAATACGCTACAGAAACTTTTTTGATTAAGCTTACTGAAAGTCATTTTTGCGGAGACTCCAAATATGATGCAAATAATGTTTAATAAATTGCAATTGTACTGCCGTAATTGGGGTCTTACAGTTAACACTAACAAATCCAAAGTAATGATATTTCGAAATGGCACAGGGCGATATGCAAGGGAGGAGAAATGGATGTGGGAAAATGTGGAGCTTGACCTGGTGAGGGAATATAAATATCTTGGAGTCATCATTACGCCTCAGATGTCGTTCAAAAAGCATCTACAGGAAAAGCTTATAGAAGCAAAAAAGCCATCAACTGCAACTGGAGGGGGGTCCTTGGGAAAAAACAGATAACCCCGAATGCTAAATATAAACTTTTCGAAGCAGTTATGAGGTTACTTCAATATGAGGAAGTAGAAAAATTACTGAGGTATTTTTTGAAAAAGATCTTTTGGCTCCCCGAAAACACACCTACATATATGCTACATTTGGAGACCGGCTGTCTTCGCTCTACGTCTTTTCGCTCAAGTTGAATTTGTTCTACATTGCAAAGGTTATGGCTCTTCCAAATCACCGTCTGCCAAATATTATCGCAAAATATCTGCTATCACGAAAATCACAGTTCTTCGAAGAATGGTCACGGTTTGGAGTTCAGCACGAAATCCAGTTGGTAGAAAGAAATACTGGTGATTGGAAAGACATCTTTCCAGAATTGTTGGGAAGGATTGAAGATTCTTTCTTTGTTAAATTTAAAGAGTCAGCCCAACGGAGTTGTACCCGAAACATGTATAAGCTCCTGAGATACGACCTTGGACCTAACAATTACTTTAACGACCGATACGCAATAGAAACAATCTCTTTAATTTTCATAACCAGAGGAGAATTACTACAACTGAACTACATACCACACGGACCTGATGGAAGTACGGAATGCAGTTTATGCAATCTTCGTGCGACAGAAAATGTTCTCCATTTTATAGGAACATGTCCGATCCTGCAGGCAATACGGAGACAGCACTTGGGGAAAAACTATTTAACTGTTGATGAAGCTGCAAATGTCTTGAATGGTCAAGATTGGATAATGTTATCAAGCTACGTTAAAACAGCCGTTAACTACAGAAATCAAATTTTAAATGAAGCTTTTTAATAAGAAAAACAAAATATGTATTTTTATTTTTTGTTGTTATCATCTTAAAGGAGTCTAATCTTTTCAATTTCAATTTTACTTTGATCTATATTATACATAATGTTTGAATAATACTCTTTTTTTCTGGCTGACGGCAAAAGCCAATGCTATACTTGTGAATTTGTAAATATATGTAAACTTTTGTAAATTATCAAATAAAATCACATTCTACTACTACTACTACTACTTGTTTTCGTTTTTATATGTCAGTATGTCATAGTTATTAAGTGGTTCTGTGTGTAAGGTAACGTTGTTTAAAATTACTTCATTGTCGTTCGTGTTATATATTAATATATAAATATACCTAGTGCTATTTCTTTATTTGTAATAAGATTGTCATGATTTAAATGACATTCTTATTCATTTAATTTAAAATTAAAATTAAAAAAAAAATCTTATTCGCTTAATGATATCGTAAATGTTTCGTAACTTATTTTGCAGAGAAATTTGGTAAAAAAATCTCTACTTAAAAAATTCCATCTGTTTCGATAAGAAATTTTTCATCAACTAATTGGAATTCATGTAGATAGAAAGTTTCAAATAACTGGAGATTGAGATCGTGTGTTCCCAAGGAATGTAATTCCTCATTGGTTATACCACTGAGTTTGAATTTTTCTTCTGGGTAATATTCTTCATTCTCTAGCTTCCTTGTTATTTTGCAGATATGCAATTTCACTCGTGTCTATTAAAAATGTCATATTTTTAATTTTATGTTTTGCAACAATAAAATTTGTGTTGTTATGTCCCCTTTTACACACATAGGCATATGCCGCAGGGTGACTTAGTATTTAGGCGAAAGGGTTGAGAAGTATAGTGGGGGTTGAGAAGTATATTGGGGGTCACAATCACGCAAGAACCAAGAATGAAAAGAAATGTTGCGATTCTCTCATTCTCGTTTATTTTCATTGCGTGCTTTATTATTACCTTCCTCAATTTGTGGTCGTATCTGTTTTCCTATAAGTAAGAGCGAGATCGTGAAATAAACAAACGTAGACAAAGTAACGTTTGTCACACACTGTCAACTTGTGAATGCCATTGGCGTGGCCAAAAGGTAATTGGTGAAATATCGGCGTAATATGATTATGTGTATATAAGGGGACTATCTGATATTCTTTATACTTTTAATTTTGGCTGTCTAGAATATTTGTGTATTCCAAGCCATGTTCGTTTCTCTCTTGTCGTTCATTATGTAGAAATCGTATTTGCTGTCTCGTATTTCTGAATTGGTTTTGATGATGCCTTTGGTTATTGTTTCTTTGAGCATTTTGGGTTTGGTTATTGTTCCATTATTATGTCGGTTGAAGTTATTGTTTCGGGTATAATTTTGATTTTGGATATTGTTGTTGTATTGATTTTCATTCATGTTTCTTTATAATCTGATACGGTCATTGCCTTCTTGATTAAAGTTTTGTCTGTTTGGTCTGTTTATGTTTTGTGTGTTGTATCTATAGTACATTAGTGCGTTAGAATTTGTTGTTTTTTTTCTAATTCTATTGCTAGGTTTGCTGCTTCTGTTAATGATTTAGGTGAAGGTGCAAAAATACTTTGTTTTATGTTGTCGTTAAGACCATTTTCGAAGATATTTAAACTATAAATGTCGTAAATTTTCCTTATCATATTTTTTTTCCTCATATGTTGATTATTTAAATCAGCTAGTGTTGAGTAATTTATTATTAAATGACATTTCTGAAAGATTTTTTTGACTAGAATTCCATAAGGTATTTTGAATTTGAGGAATGGTTGTATTATTCTTATATCTTTCTTCGAGTAAAGTTTAAGGGTTTCAAAATTATTAGGGTCCGTATTTTCTAATGCTGTTTTTAAATTAATTGCTACTTTTACGTGAAAAACGAATTATATCTATCAATTGCAAGTGGTTTTTAATCCCTTGTTGATTATCTCAACTATTAAAGGCAGCTATCTAACTACTTGAAATTTCCTGAAAACAATTGGATTACTTTCATACCCGTTCCGAAATCAAAATTTGCCATTTTATTGTTTATTTCTTTTTCTTTTTCAAAAGCAAATGTGTGTTCTTGCACTTTGTCCTCTAGTAACTTTTTAGTGGTGTTATATATACCTTCGAATTCTATGTGCTTTATTAGTTTCTTTTTCTTCATTACCTTCTAAATTTTTAAAGATTTCTTGAAGATTTTCTATTTCTTAAATTTTTGCTTTAATTGTTTCAAATTTATAAGGAACTCTTCTTAATATTTGAGAGAATAGGAATAGTTGTTTTCTATTTCTTCCATTTAGGTAAGTGAAAAGTACTAAAAATATTTTAATTTTTTTATACAATAGTTATTTGATTTGTGTGTTTATGCACATAATTATTAAAAAATTTGTTTATTTTATATGCAGCGTAAATGATGGTGATGATAACTGCGGCTGTTGCCACTGATTCTGGAATTATTAGCATGTTGATTTGCTCTTGGACATTATTGTTATTAACCAGTTTCCGGTTCGCTTAGGCTTTTTCCCATAATGCTGTTTCTTCAGTGTTTTCACCTTGTTGATAAGTTCGTTTTTTGTTTTTTTTTGTCTGTTGTTATTAAATTAATTATTTTCTATCTAACTTTTACACATTCAATTTCACATTCAAAATTATTTACATTATTTACATTACATTTATCTTTGAGTGGAAAGCCTTTGCAGCTAGCGCTCTTTTCTTTCTATTAGCATGTAATTTTGAAATTGTATGTTAATAAATAATAATAATAATACATTTTTAGATATGCTTTGAACAAAAAAACAAAACAAAATTATTAGTGATTATAAAATTTTTGTATCTAGGCTTTATTAAAGACTGAAATAAACCTAATGTTGAATCGTTATTATTGAAAATTAAGAAGTTTTTTTCAATTGGCGCAACAATATCATCTAGTCAATTCACCTTATATTAGCCGTGTTTTATTGGTAGTCTAGCTAGCGCAGTATTGGAAGTCCCAATAAAACGCTTTATTCACTACATAATTCACTTTTAATTTAACCCCCGAAGTGACAACTGACGTCTTGTTGAATTAATTTAGAAGGGTGTGTTCCAAATTCAACTCAGTTCTTGGACAGAGACATCCGGATAGAATATTCAACCATGACGTCATCAGTGACCCTTTATGACAGAATTAAATTCGGTTTTAGAAAAAAAACTGCAGTAATTTAAGTTTCAATTGATGCAGGTTTTGTCTAATGTCTTATTTGATTGATTCAATATACATTTTAAGTCAACTAACACTTTGGATCCTCTCCAAACATTTTATTTAATTTAGTCAATTTGGGTCACTGATGACGTCAAAATACAGGAAGGCGCTGTCTTGTAGTCTTGTATCATGATACTCAACGAACATATCCTTAAATAATAAAATCTTACTAACCTTTAAGTACATATTTTTTCTACATTCCACTTGGTTGACATTTCTTTTCAAGATTTATCTCAACTTATTATATTCACTAATTTCACTAACCTAATTATCGACACTTATTGTTTGTATGTGTTTGCCGTATAAAATTTTACTGCGCTGGGTATACACTTACCAATAAAACACGGCTATTATGTAATATAAGTTGATTGAATGCTTTTTTGGTCAATTTTCTTACAAATGCAAATAAAAGAAGTTTATTCCATCGTATTCCAACGTTTCGTCGATTTTTAGCGACTTCTTCAGGGGTTTTTTAAAATTTCGTTAATACATACAGTAAGGTAATATAGTCTTAGAGCCCGCAACAGATTTTTTGCGTGAGAGGAAACCAAATGATATTGATGTTACAAACAGTCCTCCTCAAGGTGATAACGCCATCAATCGTCTGCCAGTCTGCAGGGGCAGCATTACCGAGTAATGGTTGTATAAAAGTACCATTTTTCTGAAAATAGACCTAGTGAAGGAAACCATTTCAAATGCATCGCATCCCAACGCCCTCGATACCATGAGTGCAAAAATGTTTGTGACAGACGTCTCCCAGGTGCCAAACCCCTGACAGACGCCGCCGAAAAAGGCGTTTCAACATCAACTTCAACAAATTGAACTCAATAATGAAATTTTATTGCACGCAAACGACGATTCATTGCGAAGGCAAAAACGATCACCGTTTGATTTCATTGGAACAATTGCTAATGAATTGTTCGGAATACTAGATCAAAGATTTGCTAAAAAATATAAACAAACTATTGAACCTATTCAATAAAACGAAAACCATTTAATAAATCTAATAAAAAATCAGACAACTAAAGTTGATTCTTCAGTCAATATTTTCAATAAAGAACAATTGGAAAACGCAAAACAAATTCAAGTTCTGTTGTATCGAAACTGCTAAATGAAACTAACTAATACGAATACTGGACGGATCAGCTGTTTATAGATGTATTATGGCTTAGTCCGTTTCTTCTCCTAAGAAGCGGGTGGACCAGATGTGGGGGAAAGTTGGCTCTCTAAAGGATAAATGAAGCATGCTTGTTGAATTTGAAGCGGTTAGTGATATTCACTCCAAGGTGTTTTGTTTGTAATACTCGTCTTGCGAGGAATGCTCATCAGTTCACCCTTGAGCCCAATTTCAGACGTACCGTGAAATATGGGGATTCTTTTTTTAGCCGAACAAACCCGAATTTGGAATAGTTTACCCAGCGAGATGTTCCCTTGCCATTTTGATCTGCTAACATTCAAAACCAATGTTAATCGACACATCCTATCTCTCCCCTCCCTATCTTACTAATGCCCACGCAGTGTGTTCTATATTAAAAGGGAAACAAATGCTCCCTTGTGCGCGCGTTAATTATACAAAAAAAAAAAAAAAAAGCTTCTCAAACACTGACGCTATGTTTCATGTCTTTCCTTAGTTTATCGTTTCTTTTATAAAAAAAATGTTCACACGAAGAAGCCGGTTGCATTCCTCCCCTTAAAAGTTTCTCCCGTAATAGCCTATCTCAAGTAATGCTCATCAGTTCACTCTTGAGTCCAATTTTGGACGTGAAATAAAGAGATTCTTCTTAAGCCGAGCACCACGAATTTGGAATAGTTTACCCGTCGAGGTTTTTCCTTGAATGCTAATCGACACATTTGTCCCTCCTTCCCGAACCTCCCTCGCGCAATGTGTTCAACATTATAAGGACTAATCCCTTGTGCGCGCGAATGATTATAAAAAAAATTCCAAACTGATAGGAGCAGTTAATAGCCTAACTTGCCTATAAAATTTCTGGTTGATGGACCGGGTAGATGAATTCCATTTCTACTTTACAGTGCAAGAACCACTTCTAAATAACGAGATAAAGGCCTTTGAGTGAGGAGCGAAATTCTTCGAAAACTGCAAGTTCTTTGTGTGCGCTTACAAGGAAATTTATTGTTTAAAAATGCAAAATTGCTAAATTTTCTAAAATTTAAATTTAAAAAACTCTGAATGAAAAAAACTACTTTCCTTTTTAAATATAATTAATAAAGAAAATACAAAAAATATGTGACAATTGTATTGGGTGTATATGCCAAAATTCTACCTATAACTATATTAAATTACATTTTTAGATATGCTTTGAACAAAAATACAAAACAAAATTATTAGTGATTATATATATATATAGTGATATAGGCTTTATTACTTACTTACTTACTTAGGTGGCGCTACAGTTCGGGACGTACCTGGGCCTCAACCAACATGCCTCTCCAGCCATCTCGGTCCTTGGCTAGCTGCCTCCAGTTTTGCACTCCAAGTTGGTTGAGGTCGTCCTCCACTTGACCGCGCCACCTAAGGCGAGGTCTTCCTTGACTGCGTCTACCCTCTGGGATGGAATCGAAGATCCTGTGAGCCGGAGCATTGTTGTCCATTCGCTCTACATGACCTAGCCATCTTAAACGTGAAATGCGTATTTTTTTGACCAGGTCAATGTCGCTGTACAGCTGGTATAGTTCTTGGTTGAACCTTCTCCTCCAAAGCCCGTTAACGCAGATAGGGCCAAAAATCCTCCGAAGAATCTTACGCTCGAAACGACTAAGGATATCTTCATCCGCTTTAGATAGAGTCCATGCCTCGGCGCCATAGAGCAGGACTGGGATGATTAGGGTCTTATACAGAGTCTCCTTTGTCTTTCGAGAGAGGGCTTTGCTACTCAATTGCCTTCCTAGCCCATAGAAACAGCGATTGGCAAGAGTAATTCTTCGCTTTATTTCTAACGAGATGTTGTCGAGGTACACACTACCCTAACTACCTCAAAGTTGTGCCTGTCTATTGTGATGTTTTGTCCAATCCGCCGGTGTTGTGTGTCCCTTTTTGTGGACAGCAGGTACTTCGTTTTGGCCTCATTTAGTCCCATCTTAGCCACTTCAGCTTCAATGCTAGCAAACGTTCCAGTGACAGCTCGCCGAGTTCTGCCAATGATGTCTGTCGTCAGCGTATGCTAGCAATTGCACAGACTTGAAAAAAATTGTCCCACTACAATTACCTTGCGAGTTTCTTATAATTTTTTAGTATTAAGTTGAAGAAATCGCACGATAGCGCATCACCTTGTCGGAATCCTTTTTTGACGTCAAAAGCTTCTGTGAGGTCATTACCAACGTTGACGGAGCAGCGAGAGTTCTCCATCGTCATCCTGCACAGTCTGACGAGTTTTGTGGGGATGCCAAAACCTGACATGGCTCTGTATAGCTCGTCTCTATAAATGCTATCGTACGCGGCCTTAAAATCGATAAAGAGGTGGTGGGAATCGATTTGGAATTCTTGGGTAGTTTCCAGGATCTGCCGTAGCGTGAACATTTGATCGATTGTGGACTTTCCTGGTCTGAAACCACACTGATAGGGTCCAATCAGGTTGCTGACGAAAGGTTTCAGGCGTTCACATAGTACGGCAGAGAGGATCTTGTAGGCGATATTCAGGAGACTTATTCCTCTATAGTTGGCGCAGTTTAGAGGGTCTCCTTTCTTGTGGATCGGGCAAACGATGCTGAGGTTCCATTCATCAGGCACTTTCTTCTGAGCAAACTGTAGAGATGAGTTGGTGTATGCACTCCACCAGGTCATCTTCGGCCGCTTTAAAAATTTCGGCGGGTAGTCCGTCGGGTCCAGCAGCTTTGTTGTTTTTTAGTTTAGATATTGCTATCCTTACTTCATTTTGGTCAGGTGGACGGAAGATTTGTCTGTCATCATCCATGTTGAATGGTTCATTCTGCCTGACAGCGGGATTTTGGTCTTCATCGCCGTTTAACAGTCTGCAGAAATGGTCCTTCCATGTACTCAGCACCGACTGTGACTCTACTACGAGGTTTCCATTCCTATCTCTACAGGCTTCTGTGTGGGTTTTTTTTCCTTGGCATGTTCTTTTTACCTGTTGGTAAAACTTCCGCATGTTGTTCCTGGAGTAGCATCTCTCAATATCTTCGATCGCGCGCTTCTCATGCTCTCTCGTTTTCTTTTGGAGAAGCCGGTGTTCTTCCCGTCTTTTCTGCTCGTAGAGCTCGCGAGAAGCTCTCGTCTTTCTTTGCTTTATATGCCTCTGTTTTTCCGGGTCGTCAACAGTAAATCCGTTCTTTTCCGAGGCTATTGGTCGCTTCGCAACTTTTTCTTTTTTCCGTGGCAGGGTTGTTAACCCCACGCACAACCCCCAACCTGGAGGGCCAGGTCCTTTGTTGGATTCCTTGGACAAAAGGAACCGGAGAATCCGGAGTCAGTAACCCACTTCGGGGATATGAGCGCTGCCGTCGGCCCATTAAGGGTTCATCCGCCACCTTCTCTATTTCAATGCCCTGACTTGCATTGAATTGTCCTAATGACCTTATCTCCAAATACGTCGAAGTAGCTCATTAGGGCGTCTGCTTCGTTGACTGTTGACGCCACCGTTGGCCCAATTGGTTGGGCTCATCCGCCGTAAGTCCTCTTTCTGAGGGGCTCGTGCAAGACTTCTGCGAATCGATCAGAGCAGTCATTAAAGCAGAGCATTATAGTGTTGCTATTTTTCTGTGTTCAACACTCGCGCTTATAAGTTTAGCAGGAATGTCCGGATGGACAGACCAGTACCCGGTGGTTACCGCGGGGAGGTAAAATAGCACAATTGACGTGTACGATATAGTTGCAGCGACTGTGCATCACCAGTTTGATGCCTTTCAGTGCCTACCCTATTCATACAGCACCTAACCACCATTTTTAAATATAAAGTATTCATATTGTAATTAACTTTTTCTTTAAAATACTTAAATAAGTCAATATGTATTATATTAATACTTTATGAAAGAGAAATGAGATTTGAATAAAACATACCACTAGTACTGCCACTACTAGATCCTTCCGTTATTTTTTTTCGACAGTTGACCCTCTACCAAAATACTTACACCGCATTTTCATCAAAACCGTTACGAGCCATTTTTTCAGAAAATAATCTTTCCCTCAACGGGATTTATGTGTTACCATAGATCACATCAACACCAATAAACCCACGCTTCTCACTCCATTGAAAGTGGCCATCTTCCCGACTTTAATGGAAAAAAATGAAGGAATAGTTTTATTTTCGTTTCTTCACCAAATTTAAAGCGACCAAATCTATTCCCTTATTCTGAGTTCTGGACGAAAAAAGTTTATGTTCGAAAAATTCCACTTACCTTTTTTGTTTCCCAAGTTAGGTACAAACCTTTATTTTATGTTACGTGCATTGAAATGCTTTAATTTTTCGTTTAACTTTGTGTATATTGAAATCCTTTAACTTTTTGTTTCCTAATTTAAGAACACACGTTTTTGAAATGCTTTGATTTGTTGTTTAATTTTATTTATTTTCTGTATTTTATTTACTATCTATTCAAAGAAAACCTATGACAATGCCACCGAAAAGCTTGAATTTATGATTTATTTAAATAAAGAGTGAAGTAATAGTTTCATATAAAAAAGTTCACACTTCCAATCTTTATTTTTCAACACAAACTAATATTTAGATTCAAATGCCAAACAATACAATTTCAGTGTTTATATACTAAGAAAAAATTTCCCACACGAAGAATTTTTTTTAAAAGTGATGATATTAAAAACTAACAGCTTTCAGGTGGAGTGTGAATTATGCAGAAAAAAATAAATAATTACACATTTATCACAGCCAATGAGCGGTTACACGAACTCGAAAAGGAATCATTTTCGTGGATACACACAGAAAACAAATAAGCATCATTTTTCATGTCCATTCAATGAATTAAAAACTATCCATCATTACTAAAAAGCATGATTGGGAATAGTTTTCTGTGTATAAGACTTTCTTTCTGAAACGAGCTTTTTCAAAGCTCAACCCCAAAAAATGTTTAAATTCTCGTTCTTACATTCGTTACCTCATACCTCCTTCTTATCTACATCCATTTTTGTCAAAAAAAGAATGAAGAAACAACCGAAAATAGGAATCATGTAAGCAAGGTTTATGAGAACAAGAAACAAACAAACTATGTAATGTGGAAGGGAAAAATAAGGGATTTTTTTGTATATCGTGGACATTTTTGTTTATTTGAATATCCTACCACCCATAAGGATTTCGGAGTGTCATTTCAAATTCGAAGTCGAATCTTGTTCGTGCGAAACTCCTGATAGCTTCTAAAATTCCGCGCGAACGGACATTTTTCGGATGGAAGTTATACGAGCGAAACTCATGATAAGGCTGATAGTACCTGCATCGCAAGTTAAAATCTAGTGTGCAAAAATTATTAAGAAATGCATGAAACTTCGATTTTCAATAAACAAAAAAGCAAAATAATTTAGTAACATAGCCTTACGTATCATGTGTTGGAAGAGATGATACTGAAACGAGCAATTGGAAGACAAATGAGATTTCATTCAAACTTGTGCCAGTGTCCGACGGTATTGTTTTAATGATTTCCTCTTTAGAATAATCAAATACTTTATTTCCATTTCTTCTACGAAAATTTTATGATTAAACAAATATTATTCGCCTCTAAAAATTGACTAAACAATGTAGGTATTACAGAGCTGCATGAATGCATTCAAAACAAATAAGAGTGAGTTCGAGCCAAACTTTCTAATGAATAAAATAAATGTGAGTGTTGTTATGAGAGACATTCACACCATTCAAATGAAAAGAAAACGAATTGAATGAATGTGAATATACATTTGGATGCCCCGGAAAACGTGTTCGATTCGTTGTATTCATTCATTATCCAGTGTATTCAGTGTACTCAGTATATTTTGAAAGATTTTAGATCTTCTCATATACACTGTCACTATTTCTAAAGAGAAAAAAATAATTGCAATCGTATAGTATTAAAAATTCAAAGGCAAATAGTTGTGTTTTTTTATTGTTTAAATTGTTAACATTTGGATGGTTGAACCTAATTTTGTTTATGTTGTCACACACATACTTTATACACTGAGTACAGTAAATGTTTCTTCGGTCTACCTTGTACTCCCTTAAAAACTAACAAACCATCGCCATATTCAATCACATTCAATCATTTGTCTTTGAATGTTCAAAACATTCATACACTAATCACTCATAATAAGATGTACTCAATATTCATTGCATGCTGTACCCGAATTTTCGTGTATTACTTATGAGTACACTGAGAGCCGAAGTATTTGAGTGCATTCATGCAGCTCTCTAATAGGTATCAACGGCATTATGCTCCGTCCTAAAAAAAAGTTTACATTAGAGGAAACCTTTCCAACGTTACAGATTTTTTGGGTGAAATTTTTAATAGGGGAAAGGAACACGTCAATTTGTTTTATTGGGTCTTTAGGATGCAGCCCTAACAAAACTTAATCAAGACCCTTATAAACACATGAATTTGAATTTTACAAGGATATAATTTATTAATCAAATGTTTAACAAAAAAAAGTAACGTTCATTGCGTCGACTTAGTCAGTCCATTTTGCGCTGATTCACCAGGTAACCCTTAAATAAGACAAATTGACATTTTAGGTGAATTGATGTTGTGTGAACAATCTTGCCTTCAATAGTTTCATTTTGACCAAATGCAGTCTAAGCAATGAACATATCCAACTGCTACTTTTTAATTAAATTTAGTTAATGCAAAGCATTAGTGGATCTTTCTTTTTGTTGCTTCATCCTTGCTTCAATTTCCGGCCTAAAGTGCCTTATAAGCCCTAAAATTTTCAAACGTTATACAGCGAAAAAACGCAAAATTAAGAATCTTACCTTGCACAGGCCAAGCCGCGCCATCTCCCAGTGCACAAATAGTATGTCCTTCAATTTGTTTTGATATCTCCCACAACATATCTATTTCAGATGGATGAGCATTTCCAGCAACAAATCTAAGAAATGAAAATTATAGTACATATATAAAAATCGTATGCTATTTTTTGTACCGAGACATAATTTTGTTCATCCATCCAATGCCTTCCCTACATGGCGTACATTGTCCACAGCTTTCATGTTTGTAGAATGATATTAAACGCGCTATTGCTTTAATTATGTCGGTCGATTTATCCATAACGATAATTGCCGCAGTTCCCAATGATGTCTGAGCCGCAATAAGTCCGTCAAAGTCCATGATAGCATCATCACAAACTTTTTTCGGAATCACAGGTGTAGATGATCCCCCTGGAATTATTCCTAGTAAATTGTCCCATCCGCCAGTAACACCACCAGCATGCCTCTCGATTAGCTCTTTGAGTGGAATTGACATTTCTTCCTCAACAGTACAAGGATTTTTCACATGTCCAGATATATTGAACAATTTAGTGCCCGAGTTTCGAGTTCGTCCGAAACTAGCAAACCAATCACCACCTCTACGGCAAATCGTTGGAGCAACAGCAACAGTTTCGACATTAGTAACAGTAGTTGGACAACCAAAAACACCTACATCAGCAGGAAACGGTGGCTTTAGTCGGGGCTTTCCTTGCTTTCCTTCAAGCGATTCTATCAGAGCAGTTTCTTCCCCACAAATGTAAGCTCCAGCGCCTCTATGCATAAAAACGTCAAAGTCGTAACCAGAACCGGAGGCATTTTTTCCAATTAGTCCAGCTTGATATGCCTCTGCAATGGCCAATTGCATATTAGAGGCCTCGTTGTAAAATTCTCCTCTAATATATATGTATGCAGATTGTGCCCCCATTGCACGGCCAGCAATTAAACAACCCTCAACAAGCTTGTGAGGATCGTGTCTCATGATCTCCCTGTCTTTGCACGTTCCGGGCTCACCCTCATCGGCATTAACAACCAAATATTTTGGACGGCCGTCAGATGGTTTATTCATGAAAGACCATTTCAGCCCGCTAGGGAATCCAGCTCCACCACGTCCTCGAAGTCCAGATGTTTTAATTTCATTAATGATCCAGTCCGGTCCCTTTAAAATTATTTCTTTTGTTTTATGCCAGTCTCCACGCTTTAAAGCTCCCTTCAAACGCCAGTCATGACGTCCATAAAGATTATTGAAGATCCGATCCTGGTCAGCAAGCGGACCAAACTTAGTTTTACTTTGGGGTGTCGGTGTACCAGGCGGTGTCGCCTTGGTGTTTTGATAACGAACGTATGAATTCGAAAGGGCCGCTGTAAATATATAAACATTATTTACATAAATGCATGAAACTTATGTATACAAAAATAAAACAAGGGTATTCTGTTTTAATACATGAGGAAAGTTCGTTCTTCTCTTCTAAGCATTAGTTAGTCAAAAAAGAAGTCGGAAATTTAATTATTCCTTATTTTGCGCTAAAAAAATAAAAACAAATATTATGTTTCATAAAAAAATTAGCTGAACTCCCTCTCATTTCGCCAGGCAAAAAAAATTAACGATTTTAATAAAGTTCGAACATTTAGTGCAATGCTTTTAGATAAACTATTACATATATTTGTTCACCATTCCTTGTGTAAAAAGATATAACAGATATTTTTCCGACTCGGAAAATGCTTGAGTTAGGCATGTGAGAAAATTGGACTTTTTGAAGGTAACTACAAATGCAAGGCATTGTCGATCAACCCGCCTTAAACAGGTGGCCGTATACAGTGCAAGGCCAAAGTGTCTCAGATGCTCTAAACTGTGTTCTTTTTTACTTGCGATAATAGGGACTATAAGGCAAGTTTAGGATTCGTGAATATAAACAAAATTGAGATAACAATCAAACATGACATTATGATCATAGAGAAGCTTAAAAAAGTCATTGGCAAAAAATATCCGTCCGTCAGTCCCTCATTCAGTCAGTCAGTCAGTCAGTCAGTCAATCAGTCAGTCAGTCAATCAGTCAGTCAAACAGAATAAACGAAACGAAAAAGTGGAAATGGATGTGGGAAAATTGGAATGATCATTTTCACCCCATTCGCATTTCAGAATACCCAAAGCTAAGACGGTTGAAACTCTTGCCAATCGCTGCTTCTCCGGGCTTAGAAGGCAATTGAGAACCTCATCATTCCAGTCCTGCTCTATGGTGCAGACGCATGGACGTTGTCAAAAGCGGATAAGGACGCTTTAGGCTGGTTCGAGAGAAAGATTCTACGGATGTTTTTTGGTCCCGACCTAGCCAAAAACAGTAAAAATTCAACGTCTCAGATGACTGGGTCATATAGAGCGCATGGAAATCAATGCCCCAGCTCGGAAAATCTTGGATTCCACCCCAGTGGGACGGCGCAGTAGAGAATTTGAATGAATTTGAATGCTATTGCTGACTCAATTTAAGGAATTGTTTCCCGTCAACTGGAACGGTCTCAAAAAGTTTTTTTGGACTTTTAGCTGTCACTTCCTCGATAGTTACATTGATTCCATCGCATACATGATTGCAAATTTTTAATTCTTTTAGGAATGAGAAACTTTATACCAAATAGGTCGAAAAGTATCAAACCTAAGGAAAATGCATGTTTTGAGTCGAGCTGTATAGTTTATTAAGTTAATAAGTGTAATTTTCTGTTGTTATAAAGCCAACATCAACGAGGAAAGCATTAAAAAGTTTCAGCAAGCTAGAAAGGCCTACAATGCTCATATTCGCAAAGCAAATGTTTACATCAACACAAAATTCGACCAAAAACACTGCAATGTCCCAAAGGCAGTAAAAAGGTTTGGTCAATGGTAAAAAATGTACGCTCGTCTTAAATGATACTACAATTCTCAGTTTTCAAGAAAAGGCAGATCTGCTTGAAGCCCAACTTGCGGCAAACTCAATGCTACCAGCAGGTGTCAGAACTCGAGAGCGTTAATGATTTTATGGGACCAATTTTCTTTTGCACTCGTTCAGTCGCAAGAGCCTTGAAAGATCTCAATATACACAAATCCGCTGGCCAAGACAGTATCCCCGCTATTGTTCTAAAGGGGTGTTCTTCAACGCTGGCTTATCTCACCGAAAAGTGGGACCATACTCTCCATCATTTTGATGAAAGCAAAATTATTGAAGTTAATATTTCTAAGGCGTTTGATAGAGTTTGGCATCAAGTCCTTTTATTGAAAATGCGTGCATTTGGACTCAACGAATCTCTTTTCGTTGGATTAGTAATTACCTTTGGAACCGCTCAACACAAGTTGTATTAGACGGATTCAAGTCTGATATTCACAAAATGGTGGTGTCCTAGGGTTCTGTTTTGTTCTCGACTCTTTTCCTTATATTTATCAACGACTTAGCATCTGAAACAACTACAGTACTCTCAGCTTTTCATATTCGTTTCCAGACTGACATCCATGCTCTTCGAATATGGAACTGCAAAGGAAGCGTATGATAAGTTCATTAAATTCTTATCTTGACAGCATTGTACAATAGAGAATAAGAAATCGCGTAGTATTTAATGCATCAAAAACTCAATGTTTTCTTTTGCTGTTAAAGCAAAATATACCCCCAACGCCACTATTCATGAGTAGCACTTGCATCGAAAAAACCAACACTCTTCAGTTCTTGGAATGTGCATTACAGACCACCTTTTGTGGAACCACCACAGAGTCGATATTGCCAAGATTGCTGCAAGGTGTCTAGCTTTCCTTCGAAGATACAAGAAATTTGTTACCCAGAATGATCTGTCTACAATATACAACCCATATATTCGACCAAAATTCGAGTATAATTCGCATATTTGTGCAGTTGCTCCAATGAAATAACCAGTTGCATTCCTCCCCTGAAACAATTCAACTATAATATTCGCTGTTAGGAATCCGCATCAGTTTACGCTTGAGCCCATGATATGGGCCTGCTTTTTTCAAAATAGTGGCGCATGTGTATATTATTACGGCACTGAATTGATAAAAACTTCTACTGAATAATATACAAAGCCACTGACTAACGTATATGAATTGTGTCTTTTTAAAAAAATCTTACACTCCACCATGACCGATATAATAATAAATAATGATTGGTTACTAACTTCTACCTACCCTCGATGTGTGAATTAAAAAAAAACATATTCTCCCAACAGAGTTTCCTTGGCCAATTGAAAACAATACTATATAGCTTTTTATTGGGTTTTTATTGTAGTGCTTTCAGTTTTGAAGCTTTTGAGAATAAATTTAGTAGTGTGAGAGGGTAGTTGTTATCGTATTCGAGTATTTGGTAGTACTAATAGTTGGCAAATCGTTAAAAAGCAGTTAAATTTTGTTGGCTCCTGGTATTTTAGTCGAAAGAAGTTATTTTCTCGAAGTTTGCAAGTGCGTTACACGATCATATTAATAATATTAAAAATTAATAAGTAAATATATATTGGCGCAAAATTAAAGACGATCTATTTTTAATACATTAACTTCACGCTACTTTAAATATTTAATTGCAGTAAGTTGTCTTCAAACATAAAAAAACTTGTACTAGTTAAAATCAGATTTGAAAGTTTGAGAACCTTAGAGAATTTGGTCATCATTGGATTTAAACAGGGTTTGTGTGGTTTTATTTTCAATAAAAAATTTAATAGTTGCCACTATTTTTCAAAAAATCAGGGATTTCACAATTTTCTATTTTCGAATTTTCCCTGACCAAACGAAAAAAATAATTAACTGCATTTAATTTTTATTTGCTCAAAATAAATCACATGAAATTGAGGTACTTAAGGGGAGGTTTGCATAAAAAAAATAGTTGAGAGCTTCAAGTTGAGCTATGTAACTTTCAAAATTTTCCGAATATTTCAATGAAATAAAAGGTTTTCGATTGTAAATTAATTAGCCAGGACTGGACTCGCTCTTATGTGCGTAATCACATTGGAAAGAAAACTTAACGATTTTTAGTAAAAATGAAGTACGCCAGCACACGTTATATATAACAATGAATTTATAAAAAATGTAATTCGAAAATTGTAGGACTGATTTTAATGGAATCGTGTTTTTTTGAATGTAGTTTTTTAAAACAATTTTTTTTAGACTTTGGTATGCAGTCTTATAGAGTTTATTAATATACAGTAGATCATTAAATTTAAAATAATATTTTGATTAGTTTTAAAAATATTGAACTTAAAAAAAAAAAAGATTTCAAAAATCTATATACATTAAACTAAGTCATTTATAACTCAAGAATGGCTGGACCGATTTCAATGATAAATGGTTTTTTTAAATTGAAATTGCCTCTGGCCCAATTAGCAGAATAACTGTTAAAATATCATAAGATGAACGTAAAAAAATGAACCAAAAAAAAATGCATGGCCAATCAGAGACGCGTTGTCAGAATTTGGTCGACGAATTGAAACCCAGGAATCACGGACACGAATAAGGACAAGCTGGTCATAATTAAAAATATATAAAAATCTATGCGTGCATGTTCCCGTGAGATAATTTTCAGACACACAGGCACAGGAATGAGTGATTCTAAAAACTTTGGCAGCGATCAACAGAATAATTTTACAATTATTTTTAACGAAAATATAGTTTTCCCTGCATATATTATTATATTATTATACTTACTTTACTTACTACTTACTTATGTTGGCTCAACTAGAGCGTGGTGCTCCTAGGCCTTGCTCAATACGCTCCTCCAGCTGGCTCGATCCCTTGCCTGCTGTCTCCAATTTCGCACTCCAAGTTGGCGGAGGTCTCCTTCTACCTGGTCGCTCCATCGAAGATGAGGTCTACCTTGGCTTCTGACTCCTTATGGTTTGGCCTTAAAGACTTTACTCGCTGAAGCGTTGGTGTCCATTCGCTTTACATGGCCCAGCCATTTTAGTCGTTGGACTCTAATTTTTCTGGCTAAGCTTATTTTGCTGTACAGCTCGTATAGTTCGTCGTTGTATCTTCGTCGCCAAATGTTGTATTCTCGGTTTACGCAAATAGGACCATAGATCGTACGCAGAACTTTTCTCTCGAAGACTCCAAGTGACTTTTCATCCGATTGGGAGAGGGTCCATGCTTCTACACCATATAGCAGGATCGGGATGATGAGTGTTTAATATAGTGTCTCCTTGGTTCTTCTCGATAGGAGTTAGTCTGCGTTTGATTTCAGCGCTGATGTTGTTGACCGAGTTATTACCTCAAAGTTATACATATCAATGGTCACATTTTGACCAAGCCGGTGGTGGGATTGGGCTTTTGTTGATGAAAGCATATACTTCGTCTTGTCCTCGTTTATTTTCAGCCCCATTCTGCTTGATGCTGACTCCATAGTAGTGAAAGCACCGGTTACTGCTCGCTTTGTTCTTCCTATGGCATGGGTGCTCCGTATTACATTTTCAAGCACAATGTTAAGACAGCTGCATGACAGCGCGTCTCCTTGTCTAAGCCCTGGTGGTTTCGAAGGTTTCAGTAGAGTCTCTACCAACTTTGACGGAACAGCGAGCATTCTCCAACGTCATCCTGATAAGGCGTATCAGTTTAGCAGGGATTCCAAAGTTAGAAGTTAGTTAGGCGTAATGTGAATATCTGGTCGGTGGTAGATTTTCCAGGTCTGAAGCCGCATTGATAAGGACCTATTAGATCATCAGCAAACGGCTTTAGACGCTCACATAAAACGCTGGAAAAGATCTTATAGGCGATGTTCAAAAGGCTTATGCCTCTATAGTTGGCGCAGGTTAGGCGGTCTCCTTTTTTGTGGATCGGGCAGATGGTACTGAGGTTCCACTCATCGGGCATACTTTCCTCCAACCATATTTTGCAGATGAGTTGGTGTATGCTCTTTACCAGGTCATCTCCAGCGTGCTTAAAAAGTTCCGCTTGTAGACCATCGTATCTAGCTGCTTTGTTCATCTTTAGCCTGGTGATGGCTACTTTGATCTTATTTTGGTCGGGCGTGTGCAGTTCGTGGTCGTCATCTAGATTAACTGGTACAAGTTGATCTTGGGCGGGATCTTGGCTGTCATCGCCATTTAACAACTGGTTAAAGTAGTCTCTCCAGATGGCTAACATCGCCTGCGTTTCCACAATGGTGTTTCCATCCTGATCTTTGCAGGGCCCAGGGCGACTTGTGAAACCTGATGTAGACTGTTTCACTCTTCTGTAGAAGTTTCGCACCTCTTTTCTGCAAAAACATCTCTGCATCTCCTCGACTTCGCGTTGCTGGTGTTCTTTTTTCTGCCTCCTGAGTATAAGTTTCTCATCCTTCCTTCGCTCAACATAGAGATTTCTGGTGGCTCTCGTATCTCTCTGGAGCCACGAATTGTATGCCTCCGTTTTAGCTTTGTTTGCCTGAACACATTCGGAGTCGAACCAAGGGTTTCTAGGGGGAGGCTGTGAGAAACCTAATACCTCTGACGCAGCATTTCTTATGGCTTGTTGACATAGCTGCCATTGGTCTTCCGGGTTCATATCATCAGTCAAAGGATTTCTCGCAAGCTCAAGGGATACGCGGTCTGCATAGGCAGCGGCGGTCTCTTCCGATTGAAGTTTTCCAACATTGAATTTCCTCGGCGTAGTTGGTGTATGCAGCATTAATTTAGGTACGGGTAATAGACTTTTCCCGTAAATTCGGTTTTGATAGAAGATGATAGCTAATAAATATGTACCTACAAAAATTCTCAAAAAATTTCATCAAAATCGTTGGAGAAACTACAATTTGAATTCGGCATTGCGTAAGTCGGTTATCGACAACTTGTCATCTCTCTTCTGGAATGCATTCGTTCTCAGTGACGATGTTATTTTTGGAATTCCGTTACAAGTTTGTTACGACTATAAACTAAACTATAAAGTAGATAAAAACTGTCGATTAGAATTTTTAAGATGGCACTTTAAGAAAACGTTGGAAAATATAAGATTTCTTTAATAATAATAAAATAGGTTGTTTTTTGGAGGGGGGAGGGGGGGGTTGAATAACTACCCAGCCGCAAATGAAAAGGCTAATGGAATTGAAATAAAAAAATCAGAGGATCCCTATCATTTTCAATACATTTTTCTTGATTCTATCTAGGAATCGCAAGTGAGTAACAGGGGCACCTGTCCAAATATGAGAATTGTACTCTTTAATGGATCGCATTGTGGAAAGTAAGAGAGAAATAATTGTTGTCGTTTTGGATACGGAATACCATTTAGAAAACGACAGTGAAACGACACGACTCCAAAACGAGAGTTTGTCGCTCAAGTAAAACGGCGGTCGGAATAAGGGTGATTATTTTATAGGAAAATAAGTGGCAAAATTGCATTCCAATCTTTTCATTTTTGTTAATTTCTATAAAGTAATCTCAAAGAAACTAAACCCTATTATATAATATAAGGCGAATTTACTAGATGATATTGTTGCGCGATTTGATAAAAATTCTAAAGTTTTAATGGTAATGATCCAAAATTAGTTTTTATTAAAAAAAATTAGTCTTTAATAATGCCTAGATATATCAACTGTTTTTAAAATTTTGAAAAATATAATCGCTTGTTAGAACAAAAACAAAAATCACGTGTTTTTTGGGTGATATTTTAATCACATTCATTCATACTAAAAAATAAATATTTTAAAGAATTGTGTTGCGATAATTTTGTTTTGTTTTTTGTTCAAAGCATATCTAAAAATGTAATTTAATATGACAATATAGGTAGAATCGTTATGACGCAAATATGCCTAATACATTTCTCATAAATATTATTTTTTTTAGTATTTTGTTTAAAGCAAAGTATTTTTTTCACTCACGGTTTTTTTTATTTTAATTTTAGAAAAGTTATCTATTTTGCATTTTTTAACAATAAATTTCCCTTTAAACGCACACAAAGAAGCTTGCAGTTCAAGATCGAGCTTATCTGCTTCAGAAACCCAACAACAGCAACAAGAGGTCGAAGACGTTTCGCATCACGCTGTGATAATATCAGTATCAAGCTACCAGACAACACAGTGATAAGGACAAAGACAACAGCAAAATACCTTGGAGTGAATTTCACTAACCGCTTCCAATTCAATAAGCACGCTTCATTAATGCTTAAGAGAGCCAACTTCTCCCTACATCTGGTCCACCCGCTTCTTAGAAGAAGAAACGGACTAAGCACTAATACCAAGCTCCTCATCTAAAAGCAGCTGATCCGTCCAGTTCTCACGTACGCTTATCCTATTTGGTTCACCATATCACCAACATATATGAAGAAAATCAAAGTTTTTGAAAGGAAGATACTCCGTAGCTGTACAGGCCTACACCGAAACCCCATTACAAGGAAATATGTCCCAAACAAGAAGCTATATGAAGACAGCAAAGTGATCCCAATAAATCAGTTCATGACACAGCTCTCCAAAAATATTTTGAGGAACTTGGAGGACCACCCCAACTTGGAAATCCAGCAACTACTCCAGCGACAACTAGAGCTCAGCCATCGCTACCTCAACATTCGAGCCATCACAGACGATCGATTCGATGATATAATGAACAATGACGGAGCCCCGTTCTACAAGAAAACCAGCAGCGAACACAACAGAGGATAAGCAACACCGCATCCTAACCCCAATTTTTTAAAACCAAAGACAGTAAATTATAATTAAGAATTTCAATTAAAAGATTATGCAAACAAAAATATGATATAAGTAAAAATATAGCATTGTATAGGGTCAGCTGAAGTTAGTCGGGCCGATGTTGTTGAGCCGACATGATTTATTTTAGTTATAAGTTAGTTTAAGACCAATTGTACATAAATTCTAACGAATATAATAAAAATAATCTAATATAAAAAAAAAAAGCTTGGAGTTCACAAAATTTTCGCTCTTCAATCAGCCTTCGCACGCTTTTATCTCGTTATTTAGAAATCCTAGCTGAGTGGTTCTTGCACTTCAAATAGGTATGAAATTCATCTACAATGAACTTCTCCCATCAGTTTGGGACAGGAGCCTTACAACGCGAGGAGCACTACCATTCCGCTAACAAGATATGCTACGCTATATATTAGTGTCTAGGAAGGTGGCAGTGCGTGGATTTTGAGGGTGTCAAAAGTTTGTGATTTTAACCTGAATTCATAATTACAAAAAAAATGCATGCAATTTCGGGTATTACTAAAGAAATAAGGTGAAATTCTGCATTTTTTGTCAAATTTGAAAAAAAATAATAATTTTTTTCTCGGGAGTAACGAATAGACATGCGAATCAGCCCTATTATAGGTTCAGTCGTAATAGAATCGTACTACGAATTCCGAAAAAAGGTATCACTGCTCCCGTCGTAACGAACATTTTCGTAAGAAATTCGGAGTTCGATAAAACTGGTATCACTGAACCCGAACGAATAGGAAATTTTATTGATTTTTCTACAAACAATTATTTTGCTCGGATCGTGTAAAACAGTTTTAAAAGAAAGATGTAAGTATTTTCAGCCTAAAGAAGAACAAATATTTACTTTAAACAAATATTTAACAAAAGGTCAAAAGTGCGAACAGAGCCCAATTCCAAAGGCTTTTGGATATGCTCCAAGAGAAGCCATAAATTGTCCAAGGACTTTGGTCGAGTGCATTAAATGCGTCTCTTAAAATCCATAGCGTTTCGTTCGGAAATTTTCTACGAGGGAATCTGTGATAAGGCTGAATATGAATGAATATTCAAAATGTAGGAATTTTTACGTCTCCATACATAAATAAATACTTGGTTACTTTTGCCGTCGGACGTGAAAAAAAGTTATTGATGAAAAACCTAAGAACGGTCGAAAATTTTCCAGTCTGTCCGCACCCTTCCCTTTTTTGAACAAGGTTAAAAAATGTTAATTAACCAACCCTGAATAACATCTCAGTTTTATTGGGCCCTATCATGAATAAAATTTCCCTAGAAACATTTCCCATGTTTTAAAAGTTGGTAAGTTGAAGTTGATGCTCGAAAGTTTCAAGCGGAATTTTATGCGATCGTGAATGAATTTCCCATGGGAAATCAGTTGTCATTGGGCCCTATCAGCAATCATGTTTGCTGATTGTTATCTCAATTTTTTATATTCACGAATCCTAAACTTGCCTTATAGTCGCAAGTAAAAAAGTTTTTTATGACTTTTTAAGTAAGTTAGTTTAATTTTTAAACGCTGTATGGAATTTCGTCAACGAAATTGCAACAATTATTTTCTTCTTCTTCAAAATCTTAACCGGTTTCTCATTTCAAAATTATCTGGTGTTTTTGAGCTTGTAGATTACCGTTTCTTTCTGGCAAATACTATGTTTGGAGGAATCAGCGCAAAGTCGAACCACTTTTATTTCTCATAGACAAAGTTTGTTTTGTACTGTACTGGATTCTTTTTTAAGTCACTTTCCAACGACACGTACAATTGAAATAAATTGCACAACTTGCTCATTTGTATGTGCGGTCAAATTGTAGAATAATATTTAAGAAAATTAAAGTGAACATCAAAGCATTTATTTGATTTTTGTGACTGTTGTTTGTTCGAATAAAGTACGTTAAATTGTATTGAGTGAAATAATTTAAACGCCGTTTTCTTTCTTTAAGAAATGTAAAAAAGTGTGATTTTTTACAAAATCGTAAGAAAGGTTTTCAAATCAAACGATTTTTTTAACAACTTTTTTTTAAAAATTAAAAAAAAATATTGATTTTTTCAAATACTACTTACTACTTAGGGGGCGCTACAGTTCGGGAAGAACTTGGGCCTCAACCAACATGCCTCTCTAGCCAGCTCGGTTTTTGGCTAGCTGCTTCCAGTTTCACACTCCCAGTTGGTTAAGGTCGTCCTCCACTTGAGCGCGCCACCTATGACGAGGACTTTCTTGACTGCGTCTACCCTCTGGCATGGAATCGAAGATCCTGCAATCCGGAGCATTGTTGTCCATTTGCTCTACATGACCTAGCCATCTTAAACGTGATTTGCGTATTTTTTTACCAGCTCAATGCCGCGTTACAGCTCGTATAGTTCTTGGTTGAACCTTCTCCCCCAAAGGCCGTTAACGCAGATAGGGCCAAAAATCCTCTGAAGAATCTTACGCTCGAAACAACTAAGGATATCTTCATCCGCTTTAGATAGAGTCCATGCCTCGGCGCCATAGAGCAGGACTGGAATGATTAAGGTCTTATACAGAGTTCCTTTGTCTTTTGAGAGAGGGCTTTGCTACTCAATTGCAACGATTGGCAAGAGTAATTCTTTGCTTTATTTCTGACGAGATGTTGTTGTCAGATGTTATAGCGGATGCTAGGTAAACAAAGTCCCTAACTACCTCAAAGTTGTACCTGTCTATTGTGATGTTTTGTCCAATTCGCCGGTGTTGCGTGTCCCTTTTTGTGGACAGCAGATACTTCATTTTGGCCTCATTGACTGCTACTCCCATGTTAGCCGCTTCAGCTTCAATGCTAGCAAACGCTCCAGCTACAGCTCGTGGAGTTCTGCGAATGATGTCTATGTCGTCAGCGTATGGTAGCAATTGCACAGACTTGACTTGTCCTATTTGGTTCACCATATCACCAACATATATGAAGAAGATCGAAGTTTTCGAAAGAAAGATACTCCGTAGCTGTACAGGTCTACACCGAAACCCCATTACAAGGAAATATGTCCCAAACAAGAAGCTATATGAAGACACCAAACTGATCCCAATAAATCAGTTTATGACACAGCTCTCCAAAAATATTTTGAGGAACTTGGAGGACCACCCCAACTTGGAAATCCAACAACTACTCCAGCAACAACTAGAGCCCAACTATCGCTACCTCAACATTCAAGCCATCACAAACGACCGATTCGAGGATATTATGAAGAATGACGAAGCCCCGTTCTACGAGAGAACCAGCAACGGACACAACAGAGGATAAACAACACCGCATCCTAACCCCAACTTTTTTTAAAACCAAAGACAGTTATTATAATTAAGAATTTCAATTGAAAGATTATACAAACAAAAATATGATATAAGTAAAAATATAGCATATAAGTTAGTTTAAGGCCAATTGTACATACATTTTAACGATGTAATAAAAATAATCTAATCTAAAAAAAAGTAATCTTCCAGTGTGCGTTGATAACAAGATATCTAGTAGTATACTTTGAGTTGCCTTATTCATCATTATGAGTATCGTATTAGGAGAATTTGACGAAAATATCTCCATGTATTCGTATTAGTTAGTTTCATTTTCCAGTTTCGATACAACAGAACTCAGTACTTGAATTTGTTTTGCGTTTTCCAATTGTTCTTTATTGAAAATATTGACTGAAGAATCAACTTTAGTTGTCTGATTTTTTATTAGATTTATTAAATGGTTTTCGTTTTATTGAATAGCTTCAATAGTTTGTTTATATTTTTTAGCAAATCTTTGATCTAGTATTCCGAACAATTCATTAGCAATTGTTCCAATGAAATCAAACGGTGATCGTTTTTGCCTTCGCAATGAATCGTCGTTTGCGTGCAATAAAATTTCATTATTGAGTTCAATTTGTTGAAGTTGATGTTGAAACGCCTTTTCGGCAGCTTCTGTCAGGGGTTTGGCACCTGGGAGACGTCTGTCACAAACATTTTTGCACTCAGGGTATCGAGGGCGTTGGAATGCGATGCATTTGAAATGGTTTCCTTCACTAGGTCTATTTTCAGAAAAATGGTACTTTTATACAACCATTACTCGGAAATGCTGCCCCTGCAGACTGGCAGACGATTGAAGGCGTTATCAGTTTGAGGAGGACTGTTTGTAGCATCAATATCATTTGGTTTCCTCTCACGCAAAAAATCTGTTGCGGGCTCTTAGACTATATTACCTTACTGTATGTATTAACAAAATTTTAAAAAACCCCTGAAAAAGTCGCTAAAAATCGACGAAACGTTGGAATACGATGGAATAAACTTGTTTTATTTGCATTTGTAAGAAAATTGACCAAACAAGCATACTTGAGCAATCCACTTATATTACATAATAGCCGTGTTTTAGTTGTTAGTGTATACCCAGCGCAGTAAAATTTTATACGGCAAACAACAACAAACAATAAGTGTCGATAATTAGGTTAGTGAAATTAGTGAATATAATAAGTTGAGATAAAACTTGAAAAGAAATGTCAACCAAGTGGAATGTAGAAAAAATATGTACTTGAAGGTTAGTAAGATTTTATTATTTAAGGATATGTTCGTTGAGTATCATGATACAAGACTACAAGACAGCGCCTTCCTGTATTTTGACGTCATCAGTGACCCAAATTGACTAAATTAAACAAAATGTTTGGAAAGGATCCAAAGTGTTAGTTGACTTAAAATGTATATTGAATCAATCAAATAAGACATTAGACAAAACCTGCATCAATTGAAACTTAAATTACTGCAGTTTTTTCCTAAAAACGAATTTAATTCTGTCATCAAGGGTCACTGATGACGTCATGGTTGGATATTCTATCCGGATGTCTCTGTCCAAGAACTGAGTTGAATTTGGAACACACCCTTCTAAATTAATTCAACAAGACGTCAGTTGTCACTTCGGGGGTTAAATTAAAAGTGAATTATGTAGTGAATAAAGCGTTTTATTGGGACTTCCAATACTGCGCTAGCTAAAGACTACCAATAAAACACGGCTAATATAAGGTGATTTGACTTGTTGCGCCGTTTGAAAAAACTTCTTAATTTTCAATAATAACGATTCAACATAAGGTTTATTTCAGTCTTTAATAAAATGGTGCTGTAGGTGGTTGGGTGCTGTATGAATAGGGTAGGCACTGAAAGGCATCAAATTGGTGATGCACAGTCGCTGCAACTATATCGTCATCAATTGTGCTTATTTTACCTCCCCGCGGTGTCGATCCTAAGCTCAATGAAGACGGATGTCGAGGTGCGCGCACAATTAGTTAAACGAAGTCCAAACAAATAATTGTTGCGCATTGTTATCGCGAGTGCTTTAAGGAAAAAAAAAATAATACACGTTAGTTGAGAAATTAGAAAAAAACCCCTCGCGTGTGCTGTAAAAAAAAATAATAGTGTTCACTCGCGTCGTAGGATGAATGAAAAAGATGCCCTCTCGCGCTGAAGAAGAAAAAAAAATAAATAAAACGCATTCGCATAACAAATTATCCTCTATTCTGTCCCAAGACCTTTGTGCTTAACTGCCTCTTTCTTATCTACTGTAGGCATCGTATGACCATACAATGCTTGCGGTAAATAGATAAGGGCATCTGAATTTGTCTTATTGTGCTGAATGTTTGGATTGATTTTTTGTAAACAGGCTGTCTTATGGGCATAACACCTAAGACAGTTTGATTATTACAGAAGTTAATTTTGATTTTCACTGCGCAGTTCGACTTAATCAGAGTTGTGTTTTGTATGTAAGTATTTTTAAATGGTAAGTGATTTTTATGTCGTGTATTCAAATGTTCGTGGTTTAAGAAAGAATTTCTTTCACGTGTACGTCTACACTGTTCAACACAGGCCAGCTGTTTTGGCATTAAGTGAAACTCAGGTTGGAGCAAATACTGATTTATCAGAATTTGCTCTACATGGGTATAGCTTGGTCCCATTACTCTTTTCTCATCATGGTCTCGTGGTCTATGTTAGGAATGATATTGCTTGCCAGAGCCTTCCCCAATATGGGCAATGTTCCAACACGGACTTTAACTTCTTATGGCTCAAATTCACTGTCCGCAAGCATGTCATTCATTATTGTTTTATTTACAGGAGTCCAAATCTTGACAGTAATTCGACTTGTAACGAGTTTGATGCACTGTCTGATTCCATCTCGAAAATTGTTTCCCTTTGTCCTCGCACTGAAATCGTTATTGCGGGCGATTTCAATGTACACAATTCCAACTGGCTCCGCTATTCTGGTCAGACAACACCCGAAGGAAGGTATGTCGAGCTCTTTGCCGGGTTACATCACCTTACCCAACTGATCGATGTGCCAACGCGTATACCGGATGTTGCTGGGCAAGCAGCCCATACTCTTGACTTGTTTCTTACTTCTCACCCTGATAAATATACCATTAGTGTAACTTCTCCATTTGGCACTTCAGACCATTGTATCATTTCAGCTAATTTCTCATCCCCCACCCATCCAGTTAAAGAAAAACTTCCCACCAGGACCGTTTGGCAATACGAGAAAGCCAACTGGGACGGCCTGAATTTCTTTTTCCGAAACTTTAACTGGTCACTATGCTTCCTCGATAGTGACATTGATGCCAGTGCTGAAATGATCACAAATGTGATTCTTCTAGGGATGCGTGCTTTTATTCCTAACAGAGTAAAAAGCATCAAACCTAAAGAAAAGTCTTGGTTTAATTCTGAGTGTAAAGAAGCTATCAGGCTCAAAGAAGTAAGTTTCCGATCTTACAAAGCCAACCCTACAGAGGAAAATCGGAAAAAGCACAAACAAGCAAGGAATTCATGCAACTCCGTTATAGAAAGAACCAAATTTTTGCATGACCAAAAATTACGGCAAAAAATTCTGCAGTGTCCCAAAGGCAGTAAAAATTTTTGGTCATTTGTAAAAAATATAAAAAACTCCTCGACATCTTCGGTTCCAACGCTCATCGACAATAACAAACCAATTGTTTACTCTTCAGAGAAGGCAAACTTGCTCGCCGCCCATTTCGCTGCCAGCTCCACGCTGCCTCAAAGCAACGTTGCCCCTCCTGTACTTGAGAATGTAAATTTTTCCATGGGACAAATTTTTTTCCGCACTCGTACAGTAGCAAGAGTTCTCAAAGATCTCGATATACACAAATCCGCTGGCCCGGATGGTATACCCCCGATTCTTCTGAAGAGGTGTTCTTCCACACTGGCAAAGCCACTGCGTAAGCTTTTCCATCGCTCCTACTCTTCTGGAATCTTTCCTAGAAGATGGAAAACAGCATTTGTCCAGCCTGTCCCTAAGAAAGGTGACCCGTCCTCCCCCTCCTCCTACCGACCCATAGCACTGACATCCCTTCTTTCTAAGGTCATGGAAACACTGATTAACCGTCAGCTTAAGGAATATCTCGAAGATCGTAAGCTTCTCCATGACCGTCAGTATGGCTTCCGCAGCAACCGTTCCACTGGTGATCTGATGGCATATCTCACCGAACAGTGGAACAAATCTTTACATCGCTTTGGTGAAAGTAAGATTATTGCTCTTGATATCTCCAAGGCATTTGATAGAGTTTGGCATGAAGCTCTCTTATCGAAAATGCGTGCTTTTGGGATCGATAATACTCTTGTTCGTTGGATTAGAAGCTATCTTCTGGACCGTTCAATACAAGTTGTATTGGACGGATTCAAGTCTGATTCCCATAAAATAAATGCTGGTGTGCCCCAGGGCTCTGTTCTGTCTCCGACTCTTTTCCTCATTTTTATAAATGATCTTCTGTCTGTTACTTCTAATCCACTTAACTGTTTTGCTGACGACTCTACCCTCAGCTTTTCATATTCGTTCGATAATTCACGTCCTTCGCCTTCGGACGTACAATTGCAACGGTGCCGTATGTCAAGCTCATTAAACTCCGATTTATACAGCATTGTCAAATGGGGTAATAGAAATCGTGTGGAGTTTAATGCTTCGAAAACTCAATGCTGTCTTCTGTCGTTAAAGCTAAACATTCCCCCAATGCCATTGTCCATGAATGGCACTTACATCGAAGAAACCGAAAAGCTCTCAGTACTCGGTATGTGTGTCAACGACGACCTCCGTTGGAACGACCATATATTTGAGATCGCTAAGAATGCTGCAAAGTGCTTAGGTTTTCTGTATCGGTGTAAGAAGTACTTTTCCCCATCTGATCTGGCTACAATTTATAAAGCGTTTATACGCCCTAAACTCGAGTATAACTCCCACCTCTGGGCAGGTGCTTCGCAAACATCGCTTCACCTGCTTGATAGAATACAAAATCGAGCGTTAAGATTGATAGGTAATAGAACTGCCGCTGAAACAATTGCCCCACTCGAACACCGACGCAATGTTTCATGTCTTTCCTTATTTTATCGTTTCTTTTACAAAAAATGTTCACTCGAAGTAGCCAGTTGCATTCCTCCCCTTAAAAGTTTCTCCCGTAATACTCGTCTCGCAAGGAATGCTCATCAGTTCACCCTTGAGCCTAATTTCGGACGTACCGTGAAATATAGGGATTCTTTTTTTAGCCGAACGACACGAATCTGGAATAGTTTACCCGGCGGGATTTTCCCTTGCCATTTTGATCTGCAAACATTCAAAACCAATGTTAATCGGCACCTCCTATCTCTCCCCTCCCTATCTTCGTAATGCCCGCGCAGTGTGTTCTACATTAAAAGGGAAACACATAATCCCTTGTGCGCGCGTTAATTATAAAAAAAAAACAAACCACCGGGTACTGGTCTGTCCATCCGGACATTCCTGCTAAGCTTATAAGCGCGAGTGTTGAACACAGGAAAAATAGCAACACTATAATGCTCTGCTTTAATGACTGTACTGATCGATTGGCAGAAGTCTTGCACGAGCCCCTCAGAAAGAGGACGTACGGCGGATGAGCCCAACCAATTGGACCATCGGTGGCGTCAACAGTCAACGAAGCAGACGCCCTAATGGGCTACTTCGACGTATTTGGAGATAAGGTCATTAGGACAATTCAATGCAAGTCAGGGCATTGAAATAGAGATGGTGGCGGATGAACCCTTAATGGGCCAACGGCAGCGCTCATATCCCCGAAGTGGGTTACTGACTCCGGATTCTCCGGTTTCTTTTGTCCAAGGAATCCAACAAAGGACCTGGCCCTCCAGGTTGGGGGTTGTGCGTGGGGTTAACAACCCTGCCACGGAAAAAAGAAAAAGTTGCGAAGCGACCAATAGCCTCGGAAAAGGACGGATTTACTGTTGACGACCCGGAAAAACGAATCAAGGACAACGACCTTCGGATCTGCACGTGGAATGTTAGAACTCTTAACAGACCACGTGCATCCAAACAACTAGCGGAGGCCCTAGACTGCTACAGAGCAGAAATTACTGCCATCCAGGAAGTGCGATGGAATGGGCCGGGCAAAAGGAGGCTGAAAAACTGTGACGTGTACTACGGTGATTGTGCAAGAAGACCACAGCGTTTATTTGGGTGCGGATTCGTCATAAGCGGTAGACTTAGGCAAGAAGTCTTGGGCTTTCGACACGTAAGTGAGCGACTTGTGACAATCCGTATCAAGGCTAAATTCGCCAACATTAGCCTAATATGCGCTCATGCCCCCACAGACGACAAAGATGACGCCACCAAGGATGACTTTTATGAGCTCCTCGACAAAACATATGAGCAATGCCCTAAATACGACGTTAAGATCGTACTAGGCGATTTTAATGCCAAAATAGGTAAAGAGGAAATCTTTGGTAGGACTGTCGGAAAACATAGCCTACACGACACAACGTCTGAAAACGGACAAAAATCAAATTTAAAAAAAATCACCTGGCCGTTTCTTAAAATATTGATTTTTCAAATACTACTTACTACTTAGGGGGCGCTACAGTTCGGGAAGAACTTGGGCCTCAACCAACATGCCTCTCTAGCCAGCTCGGTTTTTGGCTAGCTGCTTCCAGTTTCACACTCCCAGTTGGTTAAGGTCGTCCTCCACTTGAGCGCGCCACCTATGACGAGGACTTTCTTGACTGCGTCTACCCTCTGGCATGGAATCGAAGATCCTGCAATCCGGAGCATTGTTGTCCATTTGCTCTACATGACCTAGCCATCTTAAACGTGATTTGCGTATTTTTTTACCAGCTCAATGCCGCGTTACAGCTCGTATAGTTCTTGGTTGAACCTTCTCCCCCAAAGGCCGTTAACGCAGATAGGGCCAAAAATCCTCTGAAGAATCTTACGCTCGAAACAACTAAGGATATCTTCATCCGCTTTAGAGAGTCCATGCCTCGGCGCCATAGAGCAGGACTGGAATGATTAAGGTCTTATACAGAGTTCCTTTGTCTTTTGAGAGAGGGCTTTGCTACTCAATTGCAACGATTGGCAAGAGTAATTCTTTGCTTTATTTCTGACGAGATGTTGTTGTCAGATGTTATAGCGGATGCTAGGTAAACAAAGTCCCTAACTACCTCAAAGTTGTACCTGTCTATTGTGATGTTTTGTCCAATTCGCCGGTGTTGCGTGTCCCTTTTTGTGGACAGCAGATACTTCATTTTGGCCTCATTGACTGCTACTCCCATGTTAGCCGCTTCAGCTTCAATGCTAGCAAACGCTCCAGCTACAGCTCGTGGAGTTCTGCGAATGATGTCTATGTCGTCAGCGTATGGTAGCAATTGCACAGACTTGACTTGTCCTATTTGGTTCACCATATCACCAACATATATGAAGAAGATCGAAGTTTTCGAAAGAAAGATACTCCGTAGCTGTACAGGTCTACACCGAAACCCCATTACAAGGAAATATGTCCCAAACAAGAAGCTATATGAAGACACCAAACTGATCCCAATAAATCAGTTTATGACACAGCTCTCCAAAAATATTTTGAGGAACTTGGAGGACCACCCCAACTTGGAAATCCAACAACTACTCCAGCAACAACTAGAGCCCAACCATCGCTACCTCAACATTCGAGCCATCACAGACGACCGATTCGAGGATATTATGAACAAGACGAAGATCCGTTCTACGAGAGAACCAGCAACGGACACAACAGAGGATAAACAACACCGCATCCTAACCCCAACTTTTTTTAAAACCAAAGACAGTTATTATAATTAAGAATTTCAATTGAAAGATTATACAAACAAAAATATGATATAAGTAAAAATATAGCATATAAGTTAGTTTAAGGCCAATTGTACATACATTTTAACGATGTAATAAAAATAATCTAATCTAAAAAAAAGTAATCTTCCAGTGTGCGTTGATAACAAGATATCTAGTAGTATACTTTGAGTTGCCTTATTCATCATTATGAGTATCGTATTAGGAGAATTTGACGAAAATATCTCCATGTATTCGTATTAGTTAGTTTCATTTAGCAGTTTCGATACAACAGAACTTGAATTTGTTTTGCGTTTTCCAATTGTTCTTTATTGAAAATATTGACTGAAGAATCAACTTTAGTTGTCTGATTTTTTATTAGATTTATTAAATGGTTTTCGTTTTATTGAATAGCTTCAATAGTTTGTTTATATTTTTTAGCAAATCTTTGATCTAGTATTCCGAACAATTCATTAGCAATTGTTCCAATGAAATCAAACGGTGATCGTTTTTGCCTTCGCAATGAATCGTCGTTTGCGTGCAATAAAATTTCATTATTGAGTTCAATTTGTTGAAGTTGATGTTGAAACGCCTTTTCGGCAGCTTCTGTCAGGGGTTTGGCACCTGGGAGACGTCTGTCACAAACATTTTTGCACTCAGGGTATCGAGGGCGTTGGAATGCGATGCATTTGAAATGGTTTCCTTCACTAGGTCTATTTTCAGAAAAATGGTACTTTTATACAACCATTACTCGGAAATGCTGCCCCTGCAGACTGGCAGACGATTGAAGGCGTTATCAGTTTGAGGAGGACTGTTTGTAGCATCAATATCATTTGGTTTCCTCTCACGCAAAAAATCTGTTGCGGGCTCTTAGACTATATTACCTTACTGTATGTATTAACAAAATTTTAAAAAAACCCTGAAAAAGTCGCTAAAAATCGACGAAACGTTGGAATACGATGGAATAAACTTGTTTTATTTGCATTTGTAAGAAAATTGACCAAACAAGCATACTTGAGCAATCCACTTATATTACATAATAGCCGTGTTTTATTTGTTAGTGTATACCCAGCGCAGTAAAATTTTATACGGCAAACAACAACAAACAATAAGTGTCGATAATTAGGTTAGTGAAATTAGTGAATATAATAAGTTGAGATAAAACTTGAAAAGAAATGTCAACCAAGTGGAATGTAGAAAAAATATGTACTTGAAGGTTAGTAAGATTTTATTATTTAAGGATATGTTCGTTGAGTATCATGATACAAGACTACAAGACAGCGCCTTCCTGTATTTTGACGTCATCAGTGACCCAAATTGACTAAATTAAACAAAATGTTTGGAAAGGATCCAAAGTGTTAGTTGACTTAAAATGTATATTGAATCAATCAAATAAGACATTAGACAAAACCTGCATCAATTGAAACTTAAATTACTGCAGTTTTTTCCTAAAAACGAATTTAATTCTGTCATCAAGGGTCACTGATGACGTCATGGTTGGATATTCTATCCGGATGTCTCTGTCCAAGAACTGAGTTGAATTTGGAACACACCCTTCTAAATTAATTCAACAAGACGTCAGTTGTCACTTCGGGGGTTAAATTAAAAGTGAATTATGTAGTGAATAAAGCGTTTTATTGGGACTTCCAATACTGCGCTAGCTACAGACTACCAATAAAACACGGCTAATATAAGGTGATTTGACTTGAATTGATATTGTTGCGCCGTTTGAAAAAACTTCTTAATTTTCAATAATAACGATTCAACATAAGGTTTATTTCAGTCTTTAATAAAATGGTGCTGTAGGTGGTTGGGTGCTGTATGAATAGGGTAGGCACTGAAAGGCATCAAATTGGTGATGCACAGTCGCTGCAACTATATCGTCATCAATTGTGCTTATTTTACCTCCCCGCGGTAACCACCGGGTACTGGTCTGTCCATCCGGACATTCCTGCTAAGCTTATAAGCGCGAGTGTTGAACACAGGAAAAATAGCAACACTATAATGCTCTGCTTTAATGACTGTTCTGATCGATTGGCAGAAGTCTTGCACGAGCCCCTCAGAAAGAGGACGTACGGCGGATGAGCCCAACCAATTGGACCATCGGTGGCGTCAACAGTCAACGAAGCAGACGCCCTAATGGGCTACTTCGATGTATTTGGAGATAAGGTCATTAGGACAATTCAATGCAAGTCAGGGCATTGAAATAGAGATGGTGGCGGATGAACCCTTAATGGGCCAACGGCAGCGCTCATATCCCCGAAGTGGGTTACTGACTCCGGATTCTCCGGTTTCTTTTGTCCAAGGAATCCAACAAAGGACCTGGCCCTCCAGGTTGGGGGTTGTGCGTGGGGTTAACAACCCTGCCACGGAAAAAAGAAAAAGTTGCGAAGCGACCAATAGCCTCGGAAAAGGACGGATTTACTGTTGACGACCCGGAAAAACGAATCAAGGACAACGACCTTCGGATCTGCACGTGGAATGTTAGAACTCTTAACAGACCACGTGCATCCAAACAACTAGCGGAGGCCCTAGACTGCTACAGAGCAGAAATTACTGCCATCCAGGAAGTGCGATGGAATGGGCCGGGCAAAAGGAGGCTGAAAAACTGTGACGTGTACTACGGTGATTGTGCAAGAAGACCACAGCGTTTATTTGGGTGCGGATTCGTCATAAGCGGTAGACTTAGGCAAGAAGTCTTGGGCTTTCGACACGTAAGTGAGCGACTTGTGACAATCCGTATCAAGGCTAAATTCGCCAACATTAGCCTAATATGCGCTCATGCCCCCACAGAGGACAAAGATGACGCCACCAAGGATGACTTTTATGAGCTCCTCGACAAAACATATGAGCAATGCCCTAAATACGACGTTAAGATCGTACTAGGCGATTTTAATGCCAAAATAGGTAAAGAGGAAATCTTTGGTAGGACTGTCGGAAAACATAGCCTACACGACACAACGTCTGAAAACGGACAAAAATCAAATTTAAAAAAAATCACCTGGCCGTTTCTTAAAATATTGATTTTTCAAATACTACTTACTACTTAGGGGGCGCTACAGTTCGGGAAGAACTTGGGCCTCAACCAACATGCCTCTCTAGCCAGCTCGGTTTTTGGCTAGCTGCTTCCAGTTTCACACTCCCAGTTGGTTAAGGTCGTCCTCCACTTGAGCGCGCCACCTATGACGAGGACTTTCTTGACTGCGTCTACCCTCTGGCATGGAATCGAAGATCCTGCAATCCGGAGCATTGTTGTCCATTTGCTCTACATGACCTAGCCATCTTAAACGTGATTTGCGTATTTTTTTACCAGCTCAATGCCGCGTTACAGCTCGTATAGTTCTTGGTTGAACCTTCTCCCCCAAAGGCCGTTAACGCAGATAGGGCCAAAAATCCTCTGAAGAATCTTACGCTCGAAACAACTAAGGATATCTTCATCCGCTTTAGAGAGTCCATGCCTCGGCGCCATAGAGCAGGACTGGAATGATTAAGGTCTTATACAGAGTTCCTTTGTCTTTTGAGAGAGGGCTTTGCTACTCAATTGCAACGATTGGCAAGAGTAATTCTTTGCTTTATTTCTGACGAGATGTTGTTGTCAGATGTTATAGCGGATGCTAGGTAAACAAAGTCCCTAACTACCTCAAAGTTGTACCTGTCTATTGTGATGTTTTGTCCAATTCGCCGGTGTTGCGTGTCCCTTTTTGTGGACAGCAGATACTTCATTTTGGCCTCATTGACTGCTACTCCCATGTTAGCCGCTTCAGCTTCAATGCTAGCAAACGCTCCAGCTACAGCTCGTGGAGTTCTGCGAATGATGTCTATGTCGTCAGCGTATGGTAGCAATTGCACAGACTTGACTTGTCCTATTTGGTTCACCATATCACCAACATATATGAAGAAGATCGAAGTTTTCGAAAGAAAGATACTCCGTAGCTGTACAGGTCTACACCGAAACCCCATTACAAGGAAATATGTCCCAAACAAGAAGCTATATGAAGACACCAAACTGATCCCAATAAATCAGTTTATGACACAGCTCTCCAAAAATATTTTGAGGAACTTGGAGGACCACCCCAACTTGGAAATCCAACAACTAGAGCCCAACCATCGCTACCTCAACATTCGAGCCATCACAGACGACCGATTCGAGGATATTATGAACAAGACGAAGATCCGTTCTACGAGAGAACCAGCAACGGACACAACAGAGGATAAACAACACCGCATCCTAACCCCAACTTTTTTTAAAACCAAAGACAGTTATTATAATTAAGAATTTCAATTGAAAGATTATACAAACAAAAATATGATATAAGTAAAAATATAGCATATAAGTTAGTTTAAGGCCAATTGTACATACATTTTAACGATGTAATAAAAATAATCTAATCTAAAAAAAAGTAATCTTCCAGTGTGCGTTGATAACAAGATATCTAGTAGTATACTTTGAGTTGCCTTATTCATCATTATGAGTATCGTATTAGGAGAATTTGACGAAAATATCTCCATGTATTCGTATTAGTTAGTTTCATTTAGCAGTTTCGATACAACAGAACTTGAATTTGTTTTGCGTTTTCCAATTGTTCTTTATTGAAAATATTGACTGAAGAATCAACTTTAGTTGTCTGATTTTTTATTAGATTTATTAAATGGTTTTCGTTTTATTGAATAGCTTCAATAGTTTGTTTATATTTTTTAGCAAATCTTTGATCTAGTATTCCGAACAATTCATTAGCAATTGTTCCAATGAAATCAAACGGTGATCGTTTTTGCCTTCGCAATGAATCGTCGTTTGCGTGCAATAAAATTTCATTATTGAGTTCAATTTGTTGAAGTTGATGTTGAAACGCCTTTTCGGCAGCTTCTGTCAGGGGTTTGGCACCTGGGAGACGTCTGTCACAAACATTTTTACACTCAGGGTATCGAGGGCGTTGGAATGCGATGCATTTGAAATGGTTTCCTTCACTAGGTCTATTTTCAGAAAAATGGTACTTTTATACAACCATTACTCGGAAATGCTGCCCCTGCAGACTGGCAGACGATTGAAGGCGTTATCAGTTTGAGGAGGACTGTTTGTAGCATCAATATCATTTGGTTTCCTCTCACGCAAAAAATCTGTTGCGGGCTCTTAGACTATATTACCTTACTGTATGTATTAACAAAATTTTAAAAAACCCCTGAAAAAGTCGCTAAAAATCGACGAAACGTTGGAATACGATGGAATAAACTTGTTTTATTTGCATTTGTAAGAAAATTGACCAAACAAGCATACTTGAGCAATCCACTTATATTACATAATAGCCGTGTTTTATTTGTTAGTGTATACCCAGCGCAGTAAAATTTTATACGGCAAACAACAACAAACAATAAGTGTCGATAATTAGGTTAGTGAAATTAGTGAATATAATAAGTTGAGATAAAACTTGAAAAGAAATGTCAACCAAGTGGAATGTAGAAAAAATATGTACTTGAAGGTTAGTAAGATTTTATTATTTAAGGATATGTTCGTTGAGTATCATGATACAAGACTACAAGACAGCGCCTTCCTGTATTTTGACGTCATCAGTGACCCAAATTGACTAAATTAAACAAAATGTTTGGAAAGGATCCAAAGTGTTAGTTGACTTAAAATGTATATTGAATCAATCAAATAAGACATTAGACAAAACCTGCATCAATTGAAACTTAAATTACTGCAGTTTTTTCCTAAAAACGAATTTAATTCTGTCATCAAGGGTCACTGATGACGTCATGGTTGGATATTCTATCCGGATGTCTCTGTCCAAGAACTGAGTTGAATTTGGAACACACCCTTCTAAATTAATTCAACAAGACGTCAGTTGTCACTTCGGAGGTTAAATTAAAAGTGAATTATGTAGTGAATAAAGCGTTTTATTGGGACTTCCAATACTGCGCTAGCTACAGACTACCAATAAAACACGGCTAATATAAGGTGATTTGACTTGAATTGATATTGTTGCGCCGTTTGAAAAAACTTCTTAATTTTCAATAATAACGATTCAACATAAGGTTTATTTCAGTCTTTAATAAAATGGTGCTGTAGGTGGTTGGGTGCTGTATGAATAGGGTAGGCACTGAAAGGCATCAAATTGGTGATGCACAGTCGCTGCAACTATATCGTCATCAATTGTGCTTATTTTACCTCCCCGCGGTAACCACCGGGTACTGGTCTGTCCATCCGGACATTCCTGCTAAGCTTATAAGCGCGAGTGTTGAACACAGGAAAAATAGCAACACTATAATGCTCTGCTTTAATGACTGTTCTGATCGATTGGCAGAAGTCTTGCACGAGCCCCTCAGAAAGAGGACGTACGGCGGATGAGCCCAACCAATTGGACCATCGGTGGCGTCAACAGTCAACGAAGCAGACGCCCTAATGGGCTACTTCGACGTATTTGGAGATAAGGTCATTAGGACAATTCAATGCAAGTCAGGGCATTGAAATAGAGATGGTGGCGGATGAACCCTTAATGGGCCAACGGCAGCGCTCATATCCCCGAAGTGGGTTACTGACTCCGGATTCTCCGGTTTCTTTTGTCCAAGGAATCCAACAAAGGACCTGGCCCTCCAGGTTGGGGGTTGTGCGTGGGGTTAACAACCCTGCCACGGAAAAAAGAAAAAGTTGCGAAGCGACCAATAGCCTCGGAAAAGGACGGATTTACTGTTGACGACCCGGAAAAACGAATCAAGGACAACGACCTTCGGATCTGCACGTGGAATGTTAGAACTCTTAACAGACCACGTGCATCCAAACAACTAGCGGAGGCCCTAGACTGCTACAGAGCAGAAATTACTGCCATCCAGGAAGTGCGATGGAATGGGCCGGGCAAAAGGAGGCTGAAAAACTGTGACGTGTACTACGGTGATTGTGCAAGAAGACCACAGCGTTTATTTGGGTGCGGATTCGTCATAAGCGGTAGACTTAGGCAAGAAGTCTTGGGCTTTCGACACGTAAGTGAGCGACTTGTGACAATCCGTATCAAGGCTAAATTCGCCAACATTAGCCTAATATGCGCTCATGCCCCCACAGAGGACAAAGATGACGCCACCAAGGATGACTTTTATGAGCTCCTCGACAAAACATATGAGCAATGCCCTAAATACGACGTTAAGATCGTACTAGGCGATTTTAATGCCAAAATAGGTAAAGAGGAAATCTTTGGTAGGACTGTCGGAAAACATAGCCTACACGACACAACGTCTGAAAACGGACTTAGGCTAATTGACTTCGCAGCGGCACATAACGTCACTATTGCAAACACAAAGTTTCCTCATCTCGATATACACAAAGGGACTTGGCGACACCCAGATCAAAGAACCGTCAATCACATTGATCACGTTGCGATCGATGCAAGACACGCCTCCAGTATCTAGGATGTTCGCACCTTTCGAGCAGCTAACATCGACTCGGATCACTACCTTGTTGCAGCAAAGGTAAGAATGCGAATAACCTGAACTCCACAACAACGGAGTAACACTGTGAGGAAGTATGACGTCGGAAAGCTGCAATCGCAAGAAACCGCCAGAACCTATGCCGATCGAATATCCCGTAACCGCTCTAAAAATCCAGTACCATCAGAGATGCCGCAACTGATGTGCTAGGTTTCACCAGACCACCACCACGAAACCTCTGGTTCGATGACGAATGCAGGCAGGCCCATGCAGCCAAACAAGAGGCATATAAAGCGGCGCTGCAAAGAAAGACGAGAGCTTCTCGCGAGCTCTACGAGCAGAAAAGACGGGAAGAACACCGGCTTCTCCAAAAGAAAAAGAGAGAGCATGAGAAGCGCGCGATCGAAGATATTGAGATGCTACTCCAGGAACAACATGCGGAAGTTTTACCAACAGGTAAAAAGAACACGCCAAGGAAAAAAAACCCGCACAGAAGCCTGTAGAGATAGGAATGGAAACCCCGTAGTAGAGTTACAGTCGGTGCTGAGTACATGGAAGGACCATTTCTGCAGACTATTAAACGGCGATGAAGACCAAAATCCCGCTGTCAGGCAGAATGAACCATTCAACATGGATGATGACAGACAAATCTTCCGTCCACCTGACCAAAATGAAGTAAGGATAGCAATATCTAAACTAAAAAACAACAAAGCTGCTGGACCCGACGGACTACCCGCCGAACTTTTTAAAGCGGCCGAAGATGACCTGGTGGAGTGCATACACCAACTCATCTCTACAGTTTGCTCAGAAGAAAGTATGCCTGATGAATGGAACCTCAGCATCGTTTGCCCGATCCACAAGAAAGGAGACCCTCTAAACTGCGCCAACTATAGAGGAATTAGTCTCCTGAATATCGCCTACAAGATCCTCTCTGCCACACTATGTGAACGCCTGAAACCTTTCGTCAGCAACCTGATTGGCCCCTATCAGTGTGGTTTCAGACCAGGAAAGTCCACAATCGATCAAATGTTCACGCTACGGCAGATCCTGGAAACTACCCAAGAATTCCAAATCGATTCCCACCACCTCTTTATCGATTTTAAGGCCGCGTACGATAGCATTTATAGAGACGAGCTATACAGAGCCATGTCAGGTTTTGGCATCCCCACAAAACTCGTCAGGCTGTGCAGGATGACGATGGAGAACTCTCGCTGCTCCGTCAACGTTGGTACTGACCTCACAGAAGCTTTTGACGTCAAAAAAGGATTCCGACAAGGTGATGCGCTATCGTGCGATTTCTTCAACGTAATACTTGAAAAAATTATAAGAAACTCGCAAGTCAATTGTAGTGCGACAATTTTTTTCAAGTCTGTGCAATTGGTAGCATACGCTGACGACATAGACATCATTGGCAGAACTCGGCGAGCTGTCACTGGAACGTTTACTAGCATTGAAGCTGAAGCGGCTAAGATGCGACTAGCAGTCAATGAGGCCAAAACGAAGTACCTGCTGTCCACAAAAAGGGACACACAACACCGGCAGATTGGACAAAACATCACAATAGACAGGTACAACTTTGAGGTAGTTAGGGACTTTGTGTACCTCGGATCCGCTATAACATCTGACAACAACATCTCGCCAGAAATAAAGCGAAGAATTACTCTTGCCAATCGCTGTTTCTATGGGCTAGGAAGGCAGACTCTGTATAAGACCCTAATCATCCCAGTCCTGCTCTATGGCGCCGAGGCATGGACTCTATCTAAAGCGAATGAAGATATCCTTAGTCGTTTCGAGCGTAAGATTCTTCGGAGGATTTTTGGCCCTATCTGCGTTAACGGGCTTTGGAGGAGAAGGTTCAACCAAGAACTATACCAGCTGTACAGCGACATTGACCTGGTCAAAAAAATACGCATTTCACGTTTAAGATGGCATGGTCATGCGAATGGACAACAATGCTCCGGCTCGCAGGATCTTCGATTCCATCCCAGAGGGTAGACGCAGTCAAGGAAGGCCTCGCCTTAGGTGGCGCGGTCAAGTGGAGGACGACCTCAACCAACTTGGAGTGCAAAACTGGAGGCAGCTAGCCAAAGACCGAGATGGCTGGAGAGGCATGTTGGTTGAGGCCCAGGTTCGTCCCGCGCCACCTAAATAAGTAAGTAAGTAATAAAGCCTATATCACTCTATATATAAATAATCACTAATAATTTTGTTTTGTATTTTTGTTCAAAGCATATCTAAAAATGTAATTTAATATAGTTATAGGTAGAATTTTGGCATATACACCCAATACAATTGTCACATATTTTTTGTATTTTCTTTATTAATTATATTTAAAAGGAAAGTAGTTTTTTTTTCATTCAGAGTTTTTTAAATTTAAATTTTAGAAAATTTAGCAATTTTGCATTTTTTAACAATAAATTTCCTTGTAAGCGCACACAAAGAACTTGCAGTTTTCGAAGAATTTCGCTCCTCACTCAAAGGCCTTTATCTCGTTATTTAGAAGTGGTTCTTGCACTGTAAAGTAGAAATGGAATTCATCTACCCGGTCCGGTCCATCAACCAGAAATTTTATAGGCAAGTTAGGCTATTAACTGCTCCTATCAGTTTGGATTTTTTTTTATAATCATTCGCGCGCACAAGGGATTAGTTGCCCTTATAATGTTGAACACATTGCGCGAGGGAGGTTCGGGAAGGAGGGACAAATGTGTCGATTAGCATTCAAGGAAAAACCTCGACGGGTAAATTATTCCAAATTCGTGGTGCTCGGCTTAAGAAGAATCTCTTTATTTCACGTCCAAAATTGGACTCAAGAGTGAACTGATGAGCATTACTTGAGATAGGCTATTACGGGAGAAACTTTTAAGGGGAGGAATGCAACCCGCTTCTTCGTGTGAACATTTTTTTTATAAAAGAAACGATAAACTAAGGAAAGACATGAAACATTGCGTCAGTGTTTGAGAGGAGCAATTTTTTTTTTTTTTTTGTATAATTAACGCGCGCACAAGGGAGTATTTGTTTCCCTTTTAATGTAGAACACACTGCGTGGGCATTAGTAAGATAGGGAGGGGAGAGATAGGAGGTGTCGATTAACATTGGTTTTGAATGTTAGCAGATCAAAATGGCAAGGGAACATCTCGCTGGGTAAACTATTCCAAATTCGGGTTTGTTCGGCTAAAAAAAGAATCCCCATATTTCACGGTACGTCTGAAATTGGGCTCAAGGGTGAACTGATGAGCATTCCTCGCAAGACGAGTATTACAAACAAAACACCTTGGAGTGAATATCACTAACCGCTTCAAATTCAACAAGCATGCTTCATTTATGCTTTAGAGAGCCAACTTTCCCCCACATCTGGTCCACCCGCTTCTTAGGAGAAGAAACGGACTAAGCCATAATACATCTATAAACAGCTGATCCGTTCAGTTCTGACGTACGCTTGTCCTATTTGGTTCACAATATCACCAACATATATGAAGAAGATCGAAGTTTTCGAAAGAAAGATACTCCGTAGCTGTACAGGTCTACACCGAAACCCCATTACAAGGAAATATGTCCCAAACAAGAAGCTATATGAAGACACCAAACTGATCCCAATAAATCAGTTTATGACACAGCTCTCCAAAAATATTTTGAGGAACTTGGAGGACCACCCCAACTTGGAAATCCAACAACTACTCCAGCAACAACTAGAGCCCAACCATCGCTACCTCAGCATTCGAGCCATCACAGACGACGATTCGAGGATATTATGAACAATGACGAAGCCCCGTTCTACGAGAGAACCAGCAACGGACACAACAGAGGATAAACAACACCGCATCCTAACCCCATTTTTTTTTAAACCAAAGACACTTATTATAATTAAGAATTTCAATTGAAAGATTATACAATCAAAAATATGATATAAGTAAAAATATAGCATTGTATAGAGCCAGCTGAAGTACGTCGGGCCCCTGTTGTTGAGCCGACATGATTTATTTTAGTTATAAGTTAGTTTAAGGCCAATTGTACATACATTTTAACGATGTAATAAAAATAATCTAATCTAAAAAAAAGTAATCTTCCAGTGTGCGTTGATAACAAGATATCTAGTAGTATACTTTGAGTTGCCTTATTCATCATTATGAGTATCGTATTATGAGAATTTGATATCTTAAATATCTCCATGTATTCGTATTAGTTAGTTTCATTTTCCAGTTTCGATACAACAGAACTCAGTACTAGAATTTGTTTTGCGTTTTCCAATTGTTCTTTATTGAAAATATTGACTGAAGAATCAACTTTAGTTGTCTGATTTTTTATTAGATTTATTAAATGGTTTTCGTTTTATTGAATAGCTTCAATAGTTTGTTTATATTTTTTAGCAAATCTTTGATCTAGTATTCCGAACAATTCATTAGCAATTGTTCCAATGAAATCAAACGGTGATCGTTTTTGCCTTCGCAATGAATCGTCGTTTGCGTGCAATAAAATTTCATTATTGAGTTCAATTTGTTGAAGTTGATGTTGAAACGCCTTTTCGGCAGCTTCTGTCAGGGGTTTGGCACCTGGGAGACGTCTGTCACAAACATTTTTGCACTCAGGGTATCGAGGGCGTTGGGATGCGATGCATTTGAAATGGTTTCCATTGGTACTTTTATACAACCATTACTCGGTAATGCTGCTCCTGCAGACTGGCAGACAATTGATGGCGTTATCACCTTGAGGAGGACTGTTTGTAACATTAATATCATTTGGTTTCCTCTCACGCAAAAAATCTGTTGCGGGCTCTAAGACTATATTACCTTACTGTATGTATTAACAAAATTTTAAAAAACTCCTGAAGAAGTCGCTAAAAATCGATGGAATAAACTTGTTTTATTTGCATTTGTAAGAAAATTGACCAAACAAGCATACTTGAGCAATCCACTTATATTACATAATAGCCGTGTTTTATTTGTTAGTGTATACCCAGCGCAGTAAAATTTTATACGGCAAACAACAACAAACAATAAGTGTCGATAATTAGGTTAGTGAAATTAGTGAATATAATAAGTTGAGATAAAACTTGAAAAGAAATGTCAACCAAGTGGAATGTAGAAAAAATATGTACTTGAAGGTTAGTAAGATTTTATTATTTAAGGATATGTTCGTTGAGTATCATGATACAAGACTACAAGACAGCGCCTTCCTGTATTTTGACGTCATCAGTGACCCAAATTGACTAAATTAAACAAAATGTTTGGAAAGGATCCAAAGTGTTAGTTGACTTAAAATGTATATTGAATCAATCAAATAAGACATTAGACAAAACCTGCATCAATTGAAACTTAAATTACTGCAGTTTTTTCCTAAAAACGAATTTAATTCTGTCATCAAGGGTCACTGATGACGTCATGGTTGGATATTCTATCCGGATGTCTCTGTCCAAGAACTGAGTTGAATTTGGAACACACCCTTCTAAATTAATTCAACAAGACGTCAGTTGTCACTTCGGGGGTTAAATTAAAAGTGAATTATGTAGTGAATAAAGCGTTTTATTGGGACTTCCAATACTGCGCTAGCTACAGACTACCAATAAAACACGGCTAATATAAGGTGAATTGACTTGAATTGATATTGTTGCGCCGTTTGAAAAAACTTCTTAATTTTCAATAATAACGATTCAACATAAGGTTTATTTCAGTCTTTAATAAAATGGTGCTGTAGGTGGTTGGGTGCTGTATGAATAGGGTAGGCACTGAAAGGCATCAAACTGGTGATGCACAGTCGCTGCAACTATATCGTATCAATTGTGCTTATTTTACCTCCCCGCGGTAACCACCGGGTACTGGTCTGTCCATCCGGACATTCCTGCTAAGCTTATAAGCGCGAGTGTTGAACACAGGAAAAATAGCAACACTATAATGCTCTGCTTTAATGACTGTTCTGATCGATTCGCAGAAGTCTTGCACGAGCCCCTCAGAGAGAGGACGTACGGCGGATGAGCCCAACCAATTGGACCAACGGTGGCGTCAACAGTCAACGAAGCAGACGCCCTAATGAGCTACTTCGACGTATTTGGAGATAAGGTCATAAGGACAATTCAATGCAAGTCAGGGCATTGAAATAGAGATGATGGCGGATGAACCCTTAATGGGCCAACGGCAGCGCTCATATCCCCGAAGTGGGTTACTGACTCCGGATTCTCCGGTTCCTTTTGTCCAAGGAATCCAACAAAGGACCTGGCCCTCCAGGTTGGGGGTTGTGCGTGGGGTTAACAACCCTGCCACGGAAAAAAGAAAAAGTTGCGAAGCGACCAATAGCCTCGGAAAAGGACGGATTTACTGTTGACGACCCGGAAAAACGAATCAAGGACAACGACCTTCGGATCTGCACGTGGAATGTTAGAACTCTTAACAGACCACGTGCATCCAAACAACTAGCGGAGGCCCTAGACTGCTACAGAGCAAGAATTACTGCCATCCAGGAAGTGCGATGGAATGGGCCGGTCAAAAGGAGGCTGAAAAACTGTGACGTGTACTACGGTGATTGTGCAAGAAGACCACAGCGTTTATTTGGGTGCGGATTCGTCATAAGCGGTAGACTTAGGCAAGAAGTCTTGGGCTTTCGACACGTAAGTGAGCGACTTGTGACAATCCGTATCAAGGCTAAATTCGCCAACATTAGCCTAATATGCGATCATGCCCCCACAGAGGACAAAGATGACGCCACAAAGGATGACTTTTATGAGCTCCTCGACAAAACATATGAGCAATGCCCTAAATACGACGTTAAGATCGTACTAGGCGATTTTAATGCCAAAATAGGTAAAGAGGAAATCTTTGGTAGGACTGTCGGAAAACATAGCCTACTCGACACAACGTCTGAAAACGGACTTAGGATAATTGACTTCGCAGCGGCACATAACGTCACCATTGCAAACACACGGTTTCCTCATCTCGATATACACAAAGGGACTTGGCGACACCCAGATCAAAGAACCGTCAATCACATTGATCACGTTGCGATCGATGCAAGACACGCCTCCAGTATCTAGGATGTTCGCACCTTTCGAGCAGCTAACATCGACTCGGATCACTACCTTGTTGCAGCAAAGGTAAGAATGAGAATAACCCGAACTCCACAACAACGGAGTAACACTGTGAGGAAGTATGACGTCGGAAAGCTGCAATCGCAAGAAACCGCCAGAACCTATGCCGATCGAATATCCCGTAACCTCTCTAAAAATCCAGTACCATCAGAGATGCCGCAACTGATGTGCTAGGTTTCACCAGACCACCACCACGAAACCTCTGGTTCGATGACGAATGCAGGCAGGCCCATGCAGCCAAACAAGAGGCATATAAAGCGGCGCTGCAAAGAAAGACGAGAGCTTCTCGCGAGCTCTACGAGCAGAAAAGACGGGAAGAACACCGGCTTCTCCAAAAGAAAAAGAGAGAGCATGAGAAGCGCGCGATCGAAGATATTGAGAGATGCTACTCCAGGAACAACATGCGGAAGTTTTACCAACAGGTAAAAAGAACATGCCAAGGAAAAAAAACCCGCACAGAAGCCTGTAGAGATAGGAATGGAAACCTCGTAGTAGTCACAGTCGGTGCTGAGTACATGGAAGGACCATTTCTGCAGACTGTTAAACGGCGATGAAGACCAAAATCCCGCTGTCAGGCAGAATGAACCATTCAACATGGATGATGACAGACAAATCTTCCGTCCACCTGACCAAAATGAAGTAAGGATAGCGATATCTAAACTAAAAAACAACAAAGCTGCTGGACCCGACGGACTACCCGCCGATCTTTTTAAAGCGGCCGAAGATGACCTGGTGGAGTGCATACACCAACTCATCTCTACAGTTTGCTCAGAAGAAAGTATGCCTGATGAATGGAACCTCAGCATCGTTTGCCCGATCCACAAGAAAGGAGACCCTCTAAACTGCGTCAACTATAGAGGAATTAGTCTCCTGAATATCGCCTACAAGATCCTCTCTGCCACACTATGTGAACGCCTGAAACCTTTCGTCAGCAACCTGATTGGCCCCTATCAGTGTGGTTTCAGACCAGGAAAGTCCACAATCGATCAAATGTTCACGCTACGGCAGATCCTGGAAACTACCCAAGAATTCCAAATCGATTCCCACCACCTCTTTATCGATTTTAAGGCCGCGTACGATAGCATTTATAGAGAAGAGCTATACAGAGCCATGTCAGGTTTTGGCATCCCCACAAAACTCGTCAGACTGTGCAGGATGACGATGGAGAACTCTCGCTGCTCCGTCAACGTTGGTACTGACCTCACAGAAGCTTTTGACGTCAAAAAAGGATTCCGACAAGGTGATGCGCTATCGTGCAATTTCTTCAACGTAATACTTAAAAAAATATAAGAAACTCGCAAGTCAATTGTAGTGCGACAATTTTTTTCAAGTCTGTGCAATTGGTAGCATACGCTGACGACATAGACATCATTGCCAGAACTCGGCTAGCTGTCACTGGAACGTTTACTAGCATTGAAGCTGAAGCGGCTAAGATGCGACTTGCAGTCAATGAGGCCAAAACGAAGTACCTGCTGTCCACAAAAAGGGACACACAACACCGGCAGATTGGACAAAACATCACAATAGACAGGTACAACTTTGGGGTAGTTAGGGGCTTTGTGTACCTCGGATCCGCTACAACATCTGACAACAACATCTCGCCAGAAATAAAGCGAAGAATTACTTTTGCCAATCGCTGTTTCTATGGGCTAGGAAGGCAATTGAGTAGCAAAGCCCTCTCTCGAAAGACAAAGGAGACTCTGTATAAGACCCTAATCATCCCAGTCCTGCTCTATGGCGCCGAGGCATGGACTCTATCTAAAGCGGATGAAGATATCCTTAGTCGTTTCGAGCGTAAGATTCTTCGGAGGATTTTTGGCCCTATCTGCGTTAACGGGCTTTGGAGGAGAAGGTTCAACCAAGAACTATACCAGCTGTACAGCGATATTGACCTGGTCAAAAAAATACGCATTTCACGTTTAAGATGGCTAGGTCATGTAGAGCGAATGGACAACAATGCTCCGGCTCGCAGGATCTTCGATTCCATCCCAGAGGGTAGACGCAGTCAAGGAAGACCTCGCCTTAGGTGGCGCGGTCAAGTGGAGGACGACCTCAACCAACTTGGAGTGCAAAACTGGAGGCAGCTAGCCAAAGACCGAGATGGCTGGAGAGGCATGTTGGTTGAGGCCCAGGTTCGTCCCGAACTGTAGCGCCACCTAAGTAAGTAAGTAAGTAATAAAGCCTATATCACTCTATATGTATATAATCACTAATAATTTTGTTTTGTATTTTTGTTCAAAGCAAAGTTATAGGTAGAATTTTGGCATATACACCCAATACAATTCTCACATATTTGTTGTATTTTCTTTATTAATTATATTTAAAAAGGAAAGTAGTTTTTTTCATTCAGAGTTTTTTAAATTTAAATTTTAGAAAATTTAGCAATTTTGCATTTTTTAACAATAAATTTCCTTGTAAGCGCACACAAAGAACTTGCAGTTTTCGAAGAATTTCGCTCCTCACTCAAAGGTCTTTATCTCGTTATTTAGAAGTGGTTCTTGCACTGTAAAGTAGAAATGGAATTCATCTACCCGGTCCGGTCCATCAACCAGAAATTTTATAGGCAAGTTAGGCTATTAACTGCTCCTATCAGTTTGGATTTTTTTTTATAATCATTCGCGCGCACAAGGGATTAGTGGCCCTTATAATGTTGAACACATTGCGCGAGGGAGGTTCGGGAAGGAGGGACAAATGTGTCGATTAGCATTCAAGGAAAAACCTCGACGGGTAAATTATTCCAAATTCGTGGTGCTCGGCTTAAGAAGAATCTCTTTATTTCACGTCCAAAATTGGACTCAAGAGTGAACTGATGAGCATTACTTGAGATAGGCTATTACGGGAGAAACTTTTAAGGGGAGGAATGCAACCGGCTTCTTCGTGTGAACATTTTTTTTATAAAAGAAACGATAAACTAAGGAAAGACATGAAACATTGCGTCAGTGTTTGAGAGGAGCAATTTTTTTTTTTTTTTTGTATAATTAACGCGCGCACAAGGGAGTATTTGTTTCCCTTTTAATGTAGAACACACTGCGTGGGCATTAGTACGGTACTGGTCTGTCCATCCGGACATTCCTGCTAAGCTTATAAGCGCGAGTGTTGAACACAGGAAAAATAGCAACACTATAATGCTCTGCTTTAATGACTGTTCTGATCGATTCGCAGAAGTCTTGCACGAGCCCCTCAGAAAGAGGACGTACGGCGGATGAGCCCAACCAATTGGACCATCGGTGGCGTCAACAGTCAACGAAGCAGACGCCCTAATGGGCTACTTCGACGTATTTGGAGATAAGGTCATTAGGACAATTCAATGCAAGTCAGGGCATTGAAATAGAGATGGTGGCGGATGAACCCTTAATTGGCCAACGGCAGCGCTCATATCCCCGAAGTGGGTTACTGACTCCGGATTCTCCGGTTTCTTTTGTCCAAGGAATCCAACAAAGGACCTGGCCCTCCAGGTTGGGGGTTGTGCGTGGGGTTAACAACCCTGCCACGGAAAAAAGAAAAAGTTGCGAAGCGACCAATAGCCTCGGAAAAGGACGGATTTACTGTTGACGACCCGGAAAAACGAATCAAGGACAACGACCTTCGGATCTGCACGTGGAATGTTAGAACTCTTAACAGACCACGTGCATCCAAACAACTAGCGAAAGCCCTAGACTGCTACAGAGCAGGAATTACTGCCATCCAGGAAGTGCGATGGAATGGGCCGGGCAAAAGGAGGCTGAAAAACTGTGACGTGTACTACGGTGATTGTGCAAGAAGACCACAGCGTTTATTTGGGTGCGGATTCGTCATAAGCGGTAGACTTAGGCAAGAAGTCTTGGGCTTTCGACACGTAAGTGAGCGACTTGTGACAATCCGTATCAAGGCTAAATTCGCCAACATTAGCCTAATATGCGCTCATGCCCCCACAGAGGACAAAGATGACGCCACAAAGGATGACTTTTATGAGCTCCTCGACAAAACATATGAGCAATGCCCTAAATACGACGTTAAGATCGTACTAGGCGATTTTAATGCCAAAATAGGTAAAGAGGAAATCTTTGGTAGGACTGTCGGAAAACATAGCCTACACGACACAACGTCTGAAAACGGACTTAGGCTAATTGACTTCGCAGCGGCACATAACGTCACTATTGCAAACACAAAGTTTCCTCATCTCGATATACACAAAGGGACTTGGCGACACCCAGATCAAAGAACCGTCAATCACATTGATCACGTTGCGATCGATGCAAGACACGCCTCCAATATCTAGGATGTTCGCACCTTTCGAGCAGCTAACATCGACTCGGATCACTACCTTGTTGCAGCAAAGGTAAGAATGCGAATATCCTGAACTTCACAACAACGGAGTAACACTGTGAGGAAGTATGACGTCGGAAAGCTGCAATCGCAAGAAACCGCCAGAACCTATGCCGATCGAATATCCCGTAACCGCTCTAAAAATCCAGTACCATCAGAGATGCCGCAACTGATGTGCTAGGTTTCACCAGACCACCACCACGAAACCTCTGGTTCGATGACGAATGCAGGCAGGCCCATGCAGCCAAACAAGAGGCATATAAAGCGGCGCTGCAAAGAAAGACGAGAGCTTCTCGCGAGCTCTACGAGCAGAAAAGACGGGAAGAACACCGGCTTCTCCAAAAGAAAAAGAGAGAGCATGAGAAGCGAGCGATCGAAGATATTGAGATGCTACTCCAGGAACAACATGCGGAAGTTTTACCAACAGGTAAAAAGAACACGCCAAGGAAAAAAAACCCGCACAGAAGCCTGTAGAGATAGGAATGGAAACCTCGTAGTAGAGTCACAGTCGGTGCTGAGTACATGGAAGGACCATTTCTGCAGACTATTAAACAACGATGAAGACCAAAATCCCGCTGTCAGGCAGAATGAACCATTCAACATGGATGATGACAGACAAATCTTCCGTCCACCTGACCAAAATGAAGTAAGGATAGCAATATCTAAACTAAAAAACAACAAAGCTGCTGGACCCGACGGACTACCCGCCGAACTTTTTAAAGCGGCCGAAGATGACCTGGTGGAGTGCATACACCAACTCATCTCTACAGTTTGCTCAGAAGAAAGTATGCCTGATGAATGGAACCTCAGCATCGTTTGCCCGATCCACAAGAAAGGAGACCCTCTAAACTGCGTCAACTATAGAGGAATTAGTCTCCTGAATATCGCCTACAAGATCCTCTCTGCCACACTATGTGAACGCCTGAAACCTTTCGTCAGCAACCTGATTGGCCCCTATCAGTGTGGTTTCAGACCAGGAAAGTCCACAATCGACCAAATGTTCACGCTACGGCAGATCCTGGAAACTACCTAAGAATTCCAAATCGATTCCCACCACCTCTTTATCGATTTTAAGGCCGCGTACGATAGCATTTATAGAGACGAGCTATACAGAGCCATGTCAGGTTTTGGCATCCCCACAAAACTCGTCAGACTGTGCAGGATGACGATGGAGAACTCTCGCTGCTCCGTCAACGTTGGTACTGACCTCACAGAAGCTTTTGACGTCAAAAAAGGATTCCGACAAGGTGATGCGCTATCGTGCGATTTCTTCAACGTAATACTTGAAAAAATTATAAGAAACTCGCAAGTCAATTGTAGTGCGACAATTTTTTTCAAGTCTGTGCAATTGGTAGCATACGCTGACGACATAGACATCATTGGCAGAACTCGGCGAGCTGTCACTGGAACGTTTACTAGCATTGAAGCTGAAGCGGCTAAGATGCGACTAGCAGTCAATGAGGCCAAAACGAAGTACCTGCTGTCCACAAAAAGGGACACACAACACCGGCAGATTGGACAAAACATCACAATAGACAGGTACAACTTTGAGGTAGTTAGGGACTTTGTGTACCTCGGATCCGCTATAACATCTGACAACAACATCTCGCCAGAAATAAAGCGAAGAATTACTCTTGCCAATCGCTGTTTCTATGGGCTAGGAAGGCAATTGAGTAGCAAACCCCTCTCTTGAAAGACAAAGGAGACTCTGTATAAGACCCTAATCATCCCAGTCCTGCTCTATGGCGCCGAGGCATGGACTCTATCTAAAGCGAATGAAGATATCCTTAGTCGTTTCGAGCGTAAGATTCTTCGGAGGATTTTTGGCCCTATCTGCGTTAACGGGCTTTGGAGGAGAAGGTTCAACCAAGAACTATACCAGCTGTACAGCGACATTGACCTGGTCAAAAAAATACGCATTTCACGTTTAAGATGGCTGGGTCATGTAGAGCGAATGGACAACAATGCTCCGGCTCGCAGGATCTTCGATTCCATCCCAGAGGGTAGACGCAGTCAAGGAAGACCTCGCCTTAGGTGGCGCGGTCAAGTGGAGGACGACCTCAACCAACTTGGAGTGCAAAACTGGAGGCAGCTAGCCAAAGACCGAGATGGCTGGAGAGGCATGTTGGTTGAGGCCCAGGTTCGTCCCGAACTGTAGCGCCACCTAAGTAAGTAAGTAAGTAATAAAGCCCATATCACTATATATATAAATAATCACTAATAATTTTGTTTTGTATTTTTGTTCAAAGCATATCTAAAAATGTAATTTAATATAGTTATAGGTAGAATTTTGGCATATACACCCAATACAATTGTCACATATTTTTTGTATTTTCTTTATTAATTATATTTAAAAGGAAAGTAGTTTTTTTTTCATTCAGAGTTTTTTAAATTTAAATTTTAGAAAATTTAGCAATTTTGCATTTTTTAACAATAAATTTCCTTGTAAGCGCACACAAAGAACTTGCAGTTTTCGAAGAATTTCGCTCCTCACTCAAAGGCCTTTATCTCGTTATTTAGAAGTGGTTCTTGCACTGTAAAGTAGAAATGGAATTCATCTACCCGGTCCGGTCCATCAACCAGAAATTTTATAGGCAAGTTAGGCTATTAACTGCTCCTATCAGTTTGGAATTTTTTTTATAATCATTCGCGCGCACAAGGGATTAGTTGCCCTTATAATGTTGAACACATTGCGCGAGGGAGGTTCGGGAAGGAGGGACAAATGTGTCGATTAGCATTCAAGGAAAAACCTCGACGGGTAAATTATTCCAAATTCGTGGTGCTCGGCTTAAGAAGAATCTCTTTATTTCACGTCCAAAATTGGACTCAAGAGTGAACTGATGAGCATTACTTGAGATAGGCTATTACGGGAGAAACTTTTAAGGGGAGGAATGCAACCCGCTTCTTCGTGTGAACATTTTTTTTATAAAAGAAACGATAAACTAAGGAAAGACATGAAACATTGCGTCAGTGTTTGAGAGGAGCAATTTTTTTTTTTTTTTTTTTGTATAATTAACGCGCGCACAAGGGAGTATTTGTTTCCCTTTTAATGTAGAACACACTGCGTGGGCATTAGTAAGATAGGGAGGGGAGAGATAGGAGGTGTCGATTAACATTGGTTTTGAATGTTAGCAGATCAAAATGGCAAGGGAACATCTCGCTGGGTAAACTATTCCAAATTCGGGTTTGTTCGGCTAAAAAAAGAATCCCCATATTTCACGGTACGTCTGAAATTGGGCTCAAGGGTGAACTGATGAGCATTCCTCGCAAGACGAGTATTACAAACAAAACACCTTGGAGTGAATATCACTAACCGCTTCAAATTCAACAAGCATGCTTCATTTATGCTTTAGAGAGCCAACTTTCCCCCACATCTGGTCCACCCGCTTCTTAGGAGAAGAAACGGACTAAGCCATAATACATCTATAAACAGCTGATCCGTCCAGTTCTGACGTACGCTTGTCCTATTTGGTTCACAATATCACCAACATATATGAAGAAGATCGAAGTTTTCGAAAGAAAGATACTCCGTAGCTGTACAGGTCTACACCGAAACCCCATTACAAGGAAATATGTCCCAAACAAGAAGCTATATGAAGACACCAAACTGATCCCAATAAATCAGTTTATGACACAGCTCTCCAAAAATATTTTGAGGAACTTGGAGGACCACCCCAACTTGGAAATCCAACAACTACTCCAGCAACAACTAGAGCCCAACCATCGCTACCTCAACATTCGAGCCATCACAGACGACGATTCGAGGATATTATGAACAATGACGAAGCCCCGTTCTACGAGAGAACCAGCAACGGACACAACAGAGGATAAACAACACCGCATCCTAACCCCATTTTTTTTTTAAACCAAAGACACTTATTATAATTAAGAATTTCAATTGAAAGATTATACAATCAAAAATATGATATAAGTAAAAATATAGCATTGTATAGAGCCAGCTGAAGTACGTCGGGCCCCTGTTGTTGAGCCGACATGATTTATTTTAGTTATAAGTTAGTTTAAGGCCAATTGTACATACATTTTAACGATGTAATAAAAATAATCTAATCTAAAAAAAAGTAATCTTCCAGTGTGCGTTGATAACAAGATATCTAGTAGTATACTTTGAGTTGCCTTATTCATCATTATGAGTATCGTATTAGGAGAATTTGACGAAAATATCTCCATGTATTCGTATTAGTTAGTTTCATTTTCCAGTTTCGATACAACAGAACTCAGTACTAGAATTTGTTTTGCGTTTTCCAATTGTTCTTTATTGAAAATATTGACTGAAGAATCAACTTTAGCTGTCTGATTTTTTATTAGATTTATTAAATGGTTTTCATTTTATTTAATAGCTTCAATTGTTTGTTTATATTTTTCAGCAAATCTTTGTATTCCGAACAATTCATTAGCAATTGTTCCAATGAAATCAAACGGTGATCGTTTTTGTCTTCGCAATGAATCGTCGTTTGCGTGCAATAAAATTTCATTATTGAGTTCAATTTGTTGAAGTTGATGTTGAAACGCCTTTTCGGCGGCGTCTGTCAGGGGTTTGGCACCTGGTAGACGTCTGTCACAAACATTTTTGCACTCAGGGTATCGAGGGCGTTGGGATGCGATGCATTTGAAATGGTTTCCATTGGTACTTTTATACAACCATTACTCGGTAATGCTGCCCCTGCAGACTGGCAGACAATTGATGGCGTTATCACCTTGAGGAGGACTGTTTGTAACATTAATATCATTTGGTTTCCTCTCACGCAAAAAATCTGTTGCGGGCTCTAAGACTATATTACCTTACTGTATGTATTAACAAAATTTTAAAAAACTCCTGAAGAAGTCGCTAAAAATCGATGGAATAAACTTGTTTTATTTGCATTTGTAAGAAAATTGACCAAAAAAGCATACTTGAGCAATCAACTTATATTACAAAATAGCCGTGTTTTATTGGTAAGTGTATACCCAGCGCAGTAAAATTTTATACGGCAAACAACAACAAACAATAAGTGTCGATAATTAGGTTAGTGAAAATAGTGAATACAATAAGTTGAGATAAATTTTGAAAAGAAATGTCAACCAAGTGGAATGTAGAAAAAATATGTACTTGAAAGTTAGTAAGATTTTATTATTTAAGGATATGTTCGTTGAGTATCATGATACAAGACTACAAGACAGCGCCTTCCTGTATTTTGAAGTCATCAGTGACCCAAATTGACTAAATTAAATAAAATGTTTGGAAAGGATCCAAAGTGTTAGTTGACTTAAAATGTAAATTGAATCAATCAAATAAGACATTAGACAAAACCTGCATCAATTGAAACTTAAATTACTGCAGTTTTTTCCTAAAAACGAATTTAATTCTGTCATCAAGGGTCACTGATGACGTCATGGTTGGATATTCTATCCGGATGTCTCTGTCCAAGAACTGAGTTGAATTTGGAACACACCCTTCTAAGTTTATTCAACAAGACGTCAGTTGTCACTTCGGGGGGAAGGGACACACAACACCGGCAGATTGGACAAAACATCACAATAGACAGGTACAACTTTGGGGTAGTTAGGGACTTTGTGTACCTCGGATCCGCTATAACATCTGACAACAACATCTCGCCAGAAATAAAGCGAAGAATTACTTTTGCCAATCGCTGTTTCTATGGGCTAGGAAGGCAATTGAGTAGCAAAGCCCTCTCTCGAAAGACAAAGGAGACTCTGTATAAGACCCCAATCATCCCAGTCCTGCTCTATGGCACCGAGGCATGGACTCTATCTAAAGCGGATGAAGATATCCTTAGTCGTTTCGAGCGTAAGATTCTTCGGAGGATTTTTGGCCCTATCTACGTTAACGGGCTTTGGAGGAGAAGGTTCAACCAAGAACTATACCAGCTGTACAGCGACATTGACCTGGTCAAAAAAATACGCATTTCACGTTTAAGATGGCTAGGTCATGTAGAGCGAATGGACAACAATGCTCCGGCTCGCAGGATCTTCGATTCCATCCCAGAGGGTAGACGCAGTCAAGGAAGACCTCGCCTTAGGTGGCGCGGTCAAGTGGAGGACGACCTCAACCAACTTGGAGTGCAAAACTGGAGGCAGCTAGCCAAAGACCGAGATGGCTGGAGAGGCATGTTGGTTGAGGCCCAGGTTCGTCCCGAACTGTAGCGCCACCTAAGTAAGTAAGTAAGTAATAAAGCCTATATCACTCTATATGTATATAATCACTAATAATTTTGTTTTGTATTTTTGTTCAAAGCAAAGTTATAGGTAGAATTTTGGCATATACACCCAATACAATTCTCACATATTTGTTGTATTTTCTTTATTAATTATATTTAAAAAGGAAAGTAGTTTTTTTCATTCAGAGTTTTTTAAATTTAAATTTTAGAAAATTTAGCAATTTTGCATTTTTTAACAATAAATTTCCTTGTAAGCGCACACAAAGAACTTGCAGTTTTCGAAGAATTTCGCTCCTCACTCAAAGGTCTTTATCTCGTTATTTAGAAGTGGTTCTTGCACTGTAAAGTAGAAATGGAATTCATCTACCCGGTCCGGTCCATCAACCAGAAATTTTATAGGCAAGTTAGGCTATTAACTGCTCCTATCAGTTTGGATTTTTTTTTATAATCATTCGCGCGCACAAGGGATTAGTGGCCCTTATAATGTTGAACACATTGCGCGAGGGAGGTTCGGGAAGGAGGGACAAATGTGTCGATTAGCATTCAAGGAAAAACCTCGACGGGTAAATTATTCCAAATTCGTGGTGCTCGGCTTAAGAAGAATCTCTTTATTTCACGTCCAAAATTGGACTCAAGAGTGAACTGATGAGCATTACTTGAGATAGGCTATTACGGGAGAAACTTTTAAGGGGAGGAATGCAACCGGCTTCTTCGTGTGAACATTTTTTTTATAAAAGAAACGATAAACTAAGGAAAGACATGAAACATTGCGTCAGTGTTTGAGAGGAGCAATTTTTTTTTTTTTTTTGTATAATTAACGCGCGCACAAGGGAGTATTTGTTTCCCTTTTAATGTAGAACACACTGCGTGGGCATTAGTAAGATAGGGAGGGGAGAGATAGGAGGTGTCGATTAACATTGGTTTTGAAAGTTAGCAGATCAAAATGGCAAGGGAACATCTCGCTGGGTAAACTATTCCAAATTCGGGTTTGTTCGGCTAAAAAAAGAATCCCATATTTCACGGTACGTCTGAAATTGGGCTCAAGGGTGAACTGATGAGCATTCCTCGCAAGACGAGTATTACAAACAAAACACCTTGGAGTGAATATCACTAACCGCTTCAAATTCAACAAGCATGCTTCATTTATGCTTTAGAGAGCCAACTTTCCCCCACATCTGGTCCACCCGCTTCTTAGGAGAAGAAACGGACTAAGCCATAATACATCTATAAACAGCTGATCCGTCCAGTTCTGACGTACGCTTGTCCTATTTGGTTCACAATATCACCAACATATATGAAGAAGATCGAAGTTTTCGAAAGAAAGATACTCCGTAGCTGTACAGGTCTACACCGAAACCCCATTACAAGGAAATATGTCCCAAACAAGAAGCTATATGAAGACACCAAACTGATCCCAATAAATCAGTTTATGACACAGCTCTCCAAAAATATTTTGAGGAACTTGGAGGACCACCCCAACTTGGAAATCCAACAACTACTCCAGCAACAACTAGAGCCCAACCATCGCTACCTCAACATTCGAGCCATCACAGACGACGATTCGAGGATATTATGAACAATGACGAAGCCCCGTTCTACGAGAGAACCAGCAACGGACACAACAGAGGATAAACAACACCGCATCCTAACCCCATTTTTTTTTAAACCAAAGACACTTATTATAATTAAGAATTTCAATTGAAAGATTATACAATCAAAAATATGATATAAGTAAAAATATAGCATTGTATAGAGCCAGCTGAAGTACGTCGGGCCCCTGTTGTTGAGCCGACATGATTTATTTTAGTTATAAGTTAGTTTAAGGCCAATTGTACATACATTTTAACGATGTAATAAAAATAATCTAATCTAAAAAAAAGTAATCTTCCAGTGTGCGTTGATAACAAGATATCTAGTAGTATACTTTGAGTTGCCTTATTCATCATTATGAGTATCGTATTAGGAGAATTTGACGAAAATATCTCCATGTATTCGTATTAGTTAGTTTCATTTTCCAGTTTCGATACAACAGAACTCAGTACTTGAATTTGTTTTGCGTTTTCCAATTGTTCTTTATTGAAAATATTGACTGAAGGATCAACTTTAGCTGTCTGATTTTTTATTAGATTTATTAAATGGTTTTCATTTTATTTAATAGCTTCAATTGTTTGTTTATATTTTTCAGCAAATCTTTGATCTAGTATTCCGAACAATTCATTAGCAATTGTTCCAATGAAATCAAACGGTGATCGTTTTTGTCTTCGCAATGAATCGTCGTTTGCGTGCAATAAAATTTCATTACTGAGTTCAATTTGTTGAAGTTGATGTTGAAACGCCTTTTCGGCGGCGTCTGTCAGGGGTTTGGCACCTGGGAGACGTCTGTCACAAACATTTTTGCACTCAGGGTATCGAGGGCGTTGGGATGCGATGCATTTGAAATGGTTTCCATTGGTACTTTTATACAACCATTACTCGGTAATGCTGCCCCTGCAGACTGGCAGACAATTGATGGCGTTATCACCTTGAGGAGGACTGTTTGTAACATCAATATCATTTGGTTTCCTCTCACGCAAAAAATCTGTTGCGGGCTCTAAGACTATATTACCTTACTGTATGTATTAACAAAATTTTAAAAAACCCCTGAAGAAGTCGCTAAAAATCGATGGAATAAACTTGTTTTATTTGCATTTGTAAGAAAATTGACCAAAAAAGCATACTTGAGCAATCAACTTATATTACATAATAGCCGTGTTTTATTGGTAAGTGTATACCCAGCGCAGTAAAATTTTATACGGCAAACAACAACAAACAATAAGTGTCGATAATTAGGTTAGTGAAAATAGTGAATACAATAAGTTGAGATAAATTTTGAAAAGAAATGTCAACCAAGTGGAATGTAGAAAAAATATGTACTTGAAAGTTAGTAAGATTTTATTATTTAAGGATATGTTCGTTGAGTATCATGATACAAGACTACAAGACAGCGCCTTCCTGTATTTTGAAGTCATCAGTGACCCAAATTGACTAAATTAAATAAAATGTTTGGAAAGGATCCAAAGTGTTAGTTGACTTAAAATGTATATTGAATCAATCAAATAAGACATTAGACAAAACCTGCATCAATTGAAACTTAAATTACTGCAGTTTTTTCCTAAAAACGAATTTAATTCTGTCATCAAGGGTCACTGATGACGTCATGGTTGGATATTCTATCCGGATGTCTCTGTCCAAGAACTGAGTTGAATTTGGAACACACCCTTCTAAGTTTATTCAACAAGACGTCAGTTGTCACTTCGGGGGTTAAATTAAAAGTGAATTATGTAGTGAATAAAGCGTTTTATTGGGACTTCCAATACTGCGCTAGCTACAGACTACCAATAAAACACGGCTAATATAAGGTGAATTGACTTGAATTGATATTGTTGCGCCGTTTGAAAAAAACTTCTTAATTTTCAATAATAACGATTCAACATAAGGTTTATTTCAGTCTTTAATAAAATGGTGCTGTAGGTGGTTGGGTGCTGTATGAATAGGGTAGGCACTGAAAGGCATCAAACTGGTGATGCACAGTCGCTGCAACTATATCGTCATCAATTGAGCTTATTTTACCTCCCCGCGGTAACCACCGGGTACTGGTCTGTCCATCCGGACATTCCTGCTAAACTTATAAGCGCGAGTGTTGAACACAGGAAAAATAGCAACACTATAATGCTCTGCTTTAATGACTGTTCTGATCGATTCGCAGAAGTCTTGCACGAGCCCCTCAGAAAGAGGACGTACGGCGGATGAGCCCAACCAATTGGACCATCGGTGGCGTCAACAGTCAACGAAGCAGACGCCCTAATGAGCTACTTCGACGTATTTGGAGATAAGGTCATTAGGACAATTCAATGCAAGTCAGGGCATTGAAATAGAGATGGTGGCGGATGAACCCTTAATGGGCCAACGGCAGCGCTCATATCCCCGAAGTGGGTTACTGACTCCGGATTCTCCGGTTTCTTTTGTCCAAGGAATCCAACAAAGGACCTGGCCCTCCAGGTTGGGGGTTGTGCGTGGGGTTAACAACCCTGCCACGGAAAAAAGAAAAAGTTGCGAAGCGACCAATAGCCTCGGAAAAGGACGGATTTACTGTTGACGACCCGGAAAAACGAATCAAGGACAACGACCTTCGGATCTGCACGTGGAATGTTAGAACTCTTAACAGACCACGTGCATCCAAACAACTAGCGGAGGCCCTAGACTGCTACAGAGCAGGAATTACTGTTATCCAGGAAGTGCGATGGAATGGGCCGGGCAAAAGGAGGCTGAAAAACTGTGACGTGTACTACGGTGATTGTGCAAGAAGACCACAGCGTTTATTTGGGTGCGGATTCGTCATAAGCGGTAGACTTAGGCAAGAAGTCTTGGGCTTTCGACACGTAAGTGAGCGACTTGTGACAATCCGTATCAAGGCTAAATTCGCCAACATTAGCCTAATATGCGCTCATGCCCCCACAGAGGACAAAGATGACGCCACCAAGGATGACTTTTATGAGCTCCTCGACAAAACATATGAGCAATGCCCTAAATACGACGTTAAGATCGTACTAGGCGATTTTAATGCCAAAATAGGTAAAGAGGAAATCTTTGGTAGGACTGTCGGAAAACATAGCCTACACGACACAACGTCTGAAAACGGACTTAGGCTAATTGACTTCGCAGCGGCACATAACGTCACCATTGCAAACACACGGTTTCCTCATCTCGATATACACAAAGGGACTTGGCGACACCCAGATCAAAGAACCGTCAATCACATTGATCACGTTGCGATCGATGCGAGACACGCCTCCAGTATCTAGGATGTTCGCACCTTTCGAGCAGCTAACATCGACTCGGATCAATACCTTGTTGCAGCAAAGGTAAGAATGCGAATAACCCGAACTCCACAACAACGGAGTAACACTGTGAGGAAGTATGACGTCGGAAAGCTGCAATCGCAAGAAACCGCCAGAACCTATGCCGATCGAATATCCCGTAACCTCTCTAAAAATCCAGTACCATCAGAGATGCCGCAACTGATGTGCTAGGTTTCACCAGACCACCACCACGAAACCTCTGGTTCGATGACGAATGCAGGCAGGCCCATGCAGCCAAACAAGAGGCATATAAAGCGGCGCTGCAAAGAAAGACGAGAGCTTCTCGCGAGCTCTACGAGCAGAAAAGACGGGAAGAACACCGGCTTCTCCAAAAGAAAAAGAGAGAGCATGAGAAGCGCGCGATCGAAGATATTGAGAAATGCTACTCCAGGAACAACATGCGGAAGTTTTACCAACAGGTAAAAAGAACATGCCAAGGAAAAAAAACCCGCACAGAAGCCTGTAGAGATAGGAATGGAAACCTCGTAGTAGAGTCACAGTCGGTGCTGAGTACATGGAAGGACCATTTCTGCAGACTGTTAAACGGCGATGAAGACCAAAATCCCGCTGTCAGGCAGAATGAACCATTCAACATGGATGATGACAGACAAATCTTCCGTCCACCTGACCAAAATGAAGTAAGGATAGCGATATCTAAACTAAAAAACAACAAAGCTGCTGGACCCGACGGACTACCCGCCGAACTTTTTAAAGCGGCCGAAGATGACCTGGTGGAGTGCATACACCAACTCATCTCTACAGTTTGCTCAGAAGAAAGTATGCCTGATGAATGGAACCTCAGCATCGTTTGCCCGATCCACAAGAAAGGAGACCCTCTAAACTGCGCCAACTATAGAGGAATTAGTCTCCTGAATATCGCCTACAAGATCCTCTCTGCCACACTATGTGAACGCCTGAAACCTTTCGTCAGCAACCTGATTGGCCCCTATCAGTGTGGTTTCAGACCAGGAAAGTCCACAATCGATCAAATGTTCACGCTACGGCAGATCCTGGAAACTACCCAAGAATTCCAAATCGATTCCCACCACCTCTTTATCGATTTTAAGGCCGCGTACGATAGCATTTATAGAGACGAGCTATACAGAGCCATGTCAGGTTTTGGCATCCCCACAAAACTCGTCAGACTTCTGCAGGATGACGATGGAGAACTCTCGCTGCTCCGTCAACGTTGGTACTGACCTCACAGAAGCTTTTGACGTCAAAAAAGGATTCCGACAAGGTGATGCGCTATCGTGCGATTTCTTCAACGTAATACTTGAAAAAATTATAAGAAACTCGCAAGTCAATTGTAGTGCGACAATTTTTTTCAAGTCTTTGCAATTGGTAGCATACGCTGACGACATAGACATCATTGCCAGAACTCGGCGAGCTGTCACTGGAACGTTTACTAGCATTGAAGCTGAAGCGGCTAAGATGCGACTAGCAGTCAATGAGGCCAAAACGAAGTACCTGCTGTCCACCTGCTGTTTCTATGGGCTAGGAAGGCAATTGAGTAGCAAACCCCTCTCTCGAAAGACAAAGGAGACTCTGTATAAGACCCTAATCATCCCAGTCCTGCTCTATGGCGCCGAGGCATGGACTCTATCTAAAGCGGATGAAGATATCCTTAGTCGTTTCCAGCGTAAGATTCTTCGGAGGATTTTTGGCCCTATCTGCGTTAACGGGCTTTGGAGGAGAAGGTTCAACCAAGAACTATACCAGCTGTAAAGCAACATTGACCTGGTCAAAAAAATACGCATTTCACGTTTAAGATGGCTAGGTCATGTAGAGCGAATGGACAACAATGCTCCGGCTCGCAGGATCTTCGATTCCATCCCAGAGGGTAGACGCAGTCAAGGAATACCTCGCCTTAGGTGGCGCGGTCAAGTGGAGGACGACCTCAACCAACTTGGAGTGCAAAACTGGAGGCAGCTAGCCAAAGACCGAGATGGCTGGAGAGGCATGTTGGTTGAGGCCCAGGTTCGTCCCGAACTGTAGCGCCACCTAAGTAAGTAAGTAAGTAATAAAGCCTATATCACTCTATATGTATATAATCACTAATAATTTAGTTTTGTATTTTTGTTCAAAGCAAAGTTATAGGTAGAATTTTGGCATATACACCCAATACAATTCTCACATATTTTTTGTATTTTCTTTATTAATTATATTTAAAAAGGAAAGTAGTTTTTTTCATTCAGTTTTTTAAATTTAAATTTTAGAAAATTTAGCAATTTTGCATTTTTTAACAATAAATTTCCTTGTAAGCGCACACAAAGAACTTGCAGTTTTCGAAGAATTTCGCTCCTCACTCAAAGGCCTTTATCTCGTTATTTAGAAGTGGTTCTTGCACTGTAAAGTAGAAATGGAATTCATCTACCCGGTCCGATCCATCAACCAGAAATTTTATAGGCAAGTTAGGCTATTAACTGCTCCTATCAGTTTGGAATTTTTTTTATAATCATTCGCGCGCACAAGGGATTAGTTGCCCTTATAATGTTGAACACATTGCGCGAAGGAGGTTCGGGAAGGAGGGACAAATGTGTCGATTAGCATTCAAGGAAAAACCTCGACGGGTAAATTATTCCAAATTCGTGGTGCTCGGCTTAAGAAGAATCTCTTTATTTCACGTCCAAAATTGGACTCAAGAGTGAACTGATGAGCATTACTTGAGATAGGCTATTACGGGAGAAACTTTTAAGGGGAGGAATGCAACCGGCTTCTTCGTGTGAACATTTTTTTTATAAAAGAAACGATAAACTAAGGAAAGACATGAAACATTGCGTCAGTGTTTGAGAGGAGCAATTTTTTTTTTTTTTTTTTTTTTTTGTATAATTAACGCGCGCACAAGGGAGTATTTGTTTCCCTTTTAATGTAGAACACACTGCGTGGGCATTAGTAAGATAGGGAGGGGAGAGATAGGAGGTGTCGATTAACATTGGTTTTGAATGTTAGCAGATCAAAATGGCAAGGGAACATCTCGCTGGGTAAACTATTCCAAATTCGGGTTTGTTCGGCTAAAAAAAGAATCCCCATATTTCACGGTACGTCTGAAATTGGGCTCAAGGGTGAACTGATGAGCATTCCTCGCAAGACGAGTATTACAAACAAAACACCTTGGAGTGAATATCACTAACCGCTTCAAATTCAACAAGCATGCTTCATTTATGCTTTAGAGAGCCAACTTTCCCCCACATCTGGTCCACCCGCTTCTTAGGAGAAGAAACGGACTAAGCCATAATACATCTATAAACAGCTGATCCGTCCAGTTCTGACGTACGCTTGTCCTATTTGGTTCACAATATCACCAACATATATGAAGAAGATCGAAGTTTTCGAAAGAAAGATACTCCGTAGCTGTACAGGTCTACACCGAAACCCCATTACAAGGAAATATGTCCCAAACAAGAAGCTATATGAAGACACCAAACTGATCCCAATAAATCAGTTTATGACACAGCTCTCCAAAAATATTTTGAGGAACTTGGAGGACCACCCCAACTTGGAAATCCAACAACTACTCCAGCAACAACTAGAGCCCAACCATCGCTACCTCAACATCATTGAGCCATCACAGACGACGATTCGAGGATATTATGAACAATGACGAAGCCCCGTTCTACGAGAGAACCAGCAACGGACACAACAGAGGATAAACAACACCGCATCCTAACCCCAATTTTTTTTTTTTAAACCAAAGACACTTATTATAATTAAGAATTTCAATTGAAAGATTATACAATCAAAAATATGATATAAGTAAAAATATAGCATTGTATAGAGCCAGCTGAAGTACGTCGGGCCCCTGTTGTTGAGCCGACATGATTTATTTTAGTTATAAGTTAGTTTAAGGCCAATTGTACATACATTTTAACGATGTAATAAAAATAATCTAATCTAAAAAAAAGTAATCTTCCAGTGTGCGTTGATAACAAGATATCTAGTAGTATACTTTGAGTTGCCTTATTCATCATTATGAGTATCGTATTAGGAGAATTTTACGAAAATATCTCCATGTATTCGTATTAGTTAGTTTCATTTTCCAGTTTCGATACAACAGAACTCAGTACTTGAATTTGTTTTGCGTTTTCCAATTGTTCTTTATTGAAAATATTGACTGAAGAATCAACTTTAGCTGTCTGATTTTTTATTAGATTTATTAAATGGTTTTCGTTTTATTGAATAGCTTCAATTGTTTGTTTATATTTTTCAGCAAATCTTTGATCTAGTATTCCGAACAATTCATTAGCAATTGTTCCAATGAAATCAAACGGTGATCGTTTTTGCCTTCGCAATGAATCGCCGTTTGCGTGCAATAAAATTTCATTATTGAGTTCAATTTGTTGAAGTTGATGTTGAAACGCCTTTTCGGCGGCGTCTGTCAGGGGTTTGGCACCTGGGAGACGTCTGTCACAAAAATTTTTGCACTCAGGGTATCGAGGGCGTTGGGATGCGATGCATTTGAAATGGTTTCCTTCACTAGGTCTATTTTCAGAAAAATGGTACTTTTATACAACCATTACTCGGTAATGCTGCCCCTGCAGACTGGCAGACGATTGATGGCGTTATCACCTTGAGGAGGACTGTTTGTAACATCAATATCATTTGGTTTCCTCTCACGCAAAAAATCTGTGACGGGCTCTAAGACTATATTACCTTACTGTATGTATTAACGAAATTTTAAAAAACCCCTGAAGAAGTCGCTAAAAATCGACGAAACGTTGGAATACGATGGAATAAACTTCTTTTATTTGCATTTGTAAGAAAATTACCAAAAAAGCATACTTGAGCAATCAACTTATATTACATAATAGCCGTGTTTTATTGGTAAGTGTATATCCAGCGCAGTAAAATTTTATACGGCAAACAACAACAAACAATAAGTGTCGATAATTAGGTTAGTGAAATTAGTGAATATAATAAGTTGAGATAAATCTTGAAAAGAAATGTCAACCAAGTGGAATGTAGAAAAAATATGTACTTGAAAGTTAGTAAGATTTTATTATTTAAGGATATGTTCGTTGAGTATCATGATACAAGACTACAAGACAGCGCCTTCCTGTATTTTGAAGTCATCAGTGACCCAAATTGACTAAATTAAATAAAATGTTTGGAAAGGATCCAGTGTTAGTTGACTTAAAATGTATATTGAATCAATCAAATAAGACATTAGACAAAACCTGCATAAATTGAAACTTAAATTACTGCAGTTTTTTTCTAAAACCGAATTTAATTCTGTCGTCAAGGGTCACTGATGACGTCATGGTTGGATATTCTATCCGGATGTCTCTGTCCAAGAACTGAGTTGAATTTGGAACACACCCTTCTAAGTTTATTCAACAAGACGTCAGTTGTCACTTCGGGGGTTAAATTAAAAGTGAATTATGGAGTGAATAAAGCGTTTTATTGGGACTTCCAATACTGCGCTAGCTACAGACTACCAATAAAACACGGCTAATATAAGGTGAATTGACTTGAATTGATATTGTTGCGCCGTTTGAAAAAAAATTCTTAATTTTCAATAATAACGATTCAACATTAGGTTTATTTCAGTCTTTAATAAAGTGGTGCTGTAGGTGGTTGGGTGCTGTATGAATAGGATAGGCACTGAAAGGCATCAAACTGGTGATGCACAGTCGCTGCAACTATATCGTACACATCAATTGTGCTTATTTTACCTCCTCGCGGTAACCACCGGGTACGGCGGATGAGCCCAACCAATAGGACCAACGGTGGCGTCAACAGTCAACGAAGCAGACGCCCTAATGAGCTACTTCGACGTATTTGGAGATAAGGTCATTGGGACAATTCAATGCAAGTCAGGGCATTGAAATAGAGATGGTGGCGGATGAACCCTTAATATGCCAACGGCAGCGTTCATATCCCCGAAGTGGGTTACTGACTCCGGATTCTCCGGTTCCTTTTGTCCAAGGGTGGGGTTAACAACCCTGCCACGGAAAAAAGAAAAAGTTGCGAAGCAACCAATAGCCTCGGAAAAGGACGGATTTACTGTTGACGACCCGGAAAAACGAATCAAGGACAACGACCTTCGGATCTGCACGTGGAATGTTAGAACTCTTAACAGATCACGTGCATCCAAACAACTAGCGGAGGCCCTAGACTGCTACAGAGCAGGAATTACTGCCATCCAGGAAGTGCGATGAAATGGGCCGGGCAAAAGGAGGATGAAAAACTGTGACGTGACTGTGAATTGTGCAAGAAGACCACAGCGTTTATTTGGGTGCGGATTCGTCATAAGCGGTAGACTTAGGCAAGAAGTCTTGGGCTTTCGACACGTACACGGTTTCCTCATCTCGATATACACAAAGGGACTTGGCGACACCCAGATCAAAGAACCGTCAATCACATTGATCACGTTGCGATCGATGCAAGACACGCCTCTAGTATCTAGGATGTTCGCACCTTTCGAGCAGCTAACATCGACTCGGATCACTACCTTGTTGCAGCAAAGGTAAGAATGCGAATAACCCGAACTCCACAACAACGGAGTAACACTGTGAGGAAGTATGACGTCGGAAAGCTGCAATCGCAAGAAACCGCCAGAACCTATGCCGATCGAATATCCCGTAACCTCTCTAAAAATCCAGTACCATCAGAGATGCCGCAACTGATGTGCTAGGTTTCACCAGACCACCACCACGAAACCTCTGGTTCGATGACGAATGCAGGCAGGCCCATGCAGCCAAACAAGAGGCATATAAAGCGGCGCTGCAAAGAAAGACGAGAGCTTCTCGCGAGCTCTACGAGCAGAAAAGACGGGAAGAACACCGGCTTCTCCAAAAGAAAAAGAGAGAGCATGAGAAGCGCGCGATCGAAGATATTGAGAGATGCTACTCCAGGAACAACATGCGGAAGTTTTACCGACAGGAAAAAGAACATGCCAAGGAAAAAAAACCCGCACAGAAGCCTGTAGAGATAGGAATGGAAACCTCGTAGTAGAGTCACAGTCGGTGCTGAGTACATGGAAGGACCATTTCTGCAGACTGTTAAACGGCGATGAAGACCAAAATCCCGCTGTCAGGCAGAATGAACCATTCAACATGGATGATGAGAGACAAATCTTCCGTCCACCTGACCAAAATGAAGTAAGGATAGCAATATCTAAACTAAAAAACAACAAAGCTGCTGGACCCGACGGACTACCCGCCGAACTTTTTAAAGCGGCCGAAGATGACCTGGTGGAGTGCATACACCAACTCATCTCTACAGTTTGCTCAGAAGAAAGTATGCCTGATGAATGGAACCTTAGCATCGTTTGCCCGATCCACAAGAAAGGAGACCCTCTAAACTGCGCCAACTATAGAGGAATTAGTCTCCTGAATATCGCCTACAAGATCCTCTCTGCCACACTATGTGAACGCCTGAAACCTTTCGTCAGCAACCTGATTGGCCCCTATCAGTGTGGTTTCAGACCAGGAAAGTCCACAATCGATCAAATGTTCACGCTACGGCAGATCCTGGAAACTACCCAAGAATTCCAAATCGATTCCCACCACCTCTTTATCGATTTTAAGGCCGCGTACGATAGCATTTATAGAGACGAGCTATACAGAGCCATGTCAGGTTTTGGCATCCCCACAAAACTCGTCAGACTGTGCAGGATGACGATGGAGAACTCTCGCTGCTCCGTCAACGTTGGTACTGACCTCACAGAAGCTTTTGACGTCAAAAAAGGATTCCGACAAGGTGATGCGCTATTGTGCAATTTCTTCAACGTAATACTTGAAAAAATTATAAGAAACTCGCAAGTCAATTGTAGTGCGACAATTTTTATCAAGTCTGTGCAATTGGTAGCATACGCTGACGACATAGACATCATTGCCAGAACTCGGCGAGCTGTCACTGGAACGTTTACTAGCATTGAAGCTGAAGCGGCTAAGATGCGACTAGCAGTCAATGAGGCCAAAACGAAGTACCTGCTGTCCACAAAAAAGGACACACAACACCGGCAGATTGGACAAAACATCACAATAGACAGGTACAACTTTGGGGTAGTTAGGGACTTTGTGTACCTCGGATCCGCTATAACATCTGACAACAACATCTCGCCAGAAATAAAGCGAAGAATTACTTTTGCCAATCGCTGTTTCTATGGGCTAGGAAGGCAATTGAGTAGCAAAGCCCTCTCTCGAAAGACAAAGGAGACTCTGTATAAGACCCTAATCATCCCAGTCCTGCTCTATGGCGCCGAGGCATGGACTCTATCTAAAGCGGATGAAGATATCCTTAGTCGTTTCCAGCGTAAGATTCTTCGGAGGATTTTTGGCCCTATCTGCGTTAACGGGCTTTGGAGGAGAAGGTTCAACCAAGAACTATACCAGCTGTACAGCGATATTGACCTGGTCAAAAAAATACGCATTTCACGTTTAAGATGGCTAGGTCATGTAGAGCGAATGGACAACAATGCTCCGGCTCGCAGGATCTTCGATTCCATCCCAGAGGGTAGACGCAGTCAAGGAAGACCTCGCCTTAGGTGGCGCGGTCAAGTGGAGGACGACCTCAACCAACTTGGAGTGCAAAACTGGAGGCAGCTAGCCAAAGACCGAGATGGCTGGAGAGGCATGTTGATTGAGGCCCAGGTTCGTCCCGAACTGTAGCGCCACCTAAGTAAGTAAGTAAGTAATAAAGCCTATATCACTCTATATGTATATAATCACTAATAATTTTGTTTTGTATTTTTGTTCAAAGCAAAGTTATAGGTAGAATTTTGGCATATACACCCAATACAATTCTCACATATTTTTTGTATTTTCTTTATTAATTATATTTAAAAAGGAAAGTAGTTTTTTTCATTCAGAGTTTTTTAAATTTAAATTTTAGAAAATTTAGCAATTTTGCATTTTTTAACAATAAATTTCCTTGTAAGCGCACACAAAGAACTTGCAGTTTTCGAAGAATTTCGCTCCTCACTCAAAGGCCTTTATCTCGTTATTTAGAAGTGGTTCTTGCACTGTAAAGTAGAAATGGAATTCATCTACCCGGTCCGGTCCATCAACCAGAAATTTTATAGGCAAGTTAGGCTATTAACTGCTCCTATCAGTTTGGATTTTTTTTATAATCATTCGCGCGCACAAGGGATTAAATGCCCTTATAATGTTGAACACATTGCGCGAGGGAGGTTCGGGAAGGAGGGACAAATGTGTCGATTAGCATTCAAGGAAAAACCTCGACGGGTAAATTATTCCAAATTCGTGGTGCTCGGCTTAAGAAGAATCTCTTTATTTCACTTCCAAAATTGGACTCAAGAGTGAACTGATGAGCATTACTTGAGATAGGCTATTACGGGAGAAACTTTTAAGGGGAGGAATGCAACCGGCTTCTTCGTGTGAACATTTTTTTTATAAAAGAAACGATAAACTAAGGAAAGACATGAAACATTGCGTCAGTGTTTGAGAGGAGCAATTTTTTTTTTTTTTTTTTTTGTATAATTAACGCGCGCACAAGGGAGTATTTGTTTCCCTTTTAATGTAGAACACACTGCGTGGGCATTAGTAAGATAGGGAGGGGAGAGATAGGAGGTGTCGATTAACATTGGTTTTGAATGTTAGCAGATCAAAATGGCAAGGGAACATCTCGCTGGGTAAACTATTCCAAATTCGGGTTTGTTCGGCTAAAAAAAGAATCCCCATATTTTACGGTACGTCTGAAATTGGGCTCAAGGGTGAACTGATGAGCATTCCTCGCAAGACGAGTATTACAAACAAAACACCTTGGAGTGAATATCACTAACCGCTTCAAATTCAACAAGCATGCTTCATTTATGCTTTAGAGAGCCAACTTTCCCCCACATCTGGTCCACCCGCTTCTTAGGAGAAGAAACGGACTAAGCCATAATACATCTATAAACAGCTGATCCGTCCAGTTCTGACGTACGCTTGTCCTATTTGGTTCACAATATCACCAACATATATGAAGAAGATCGAAGTTTTCGAAAGAAAGATACTCCGTAGCTGTACAGGTCTACACCGAAACCCCATTACAAGGAAATATGTCCCAAACAAGAAGCTATATGAAGACACCAAACTGATCCCAATAAATCAGTTTATGACACAGCTCTCCAAAAATATTTTGAGGAACTTGGAGGACCACCCCAACTTGGAAATCCAACAACTACTCCAGCAACAACTAGAGCCCAACCATCGCTACCTCAACATTCGAGCCATCACAGACGACGATTCGAGGATATTATGAACAATGACGAAGCCCCGTTCTACGAGAGAACCAGCAACGGACACAACAGAGGATAAACAACACCGCATCCTAACCCCAATTTTTTTTTTTTAAACCAAAGACACTTATTATAATTAAGAATTTCAATTGAAAGATTATAAAATCAAAAATATGATATAAGTAAAAATATAGCATTGTATAGAGCCAGCTGAAGTACGTCGGGCCCCTGTTGTTGAGCCGACATGATTTATTTTAGTTATAAGTTAGTTTAAGGCCAATTGTACATACATTTTAACGATGTAATAAAAATAATCTAATCTAAAAAAAAGTAATCTTCCAGTGTGCGTTGATAACAAGATATCTAGTAGTATACTTTGAGTTGCCTTATTCATCATTATGAGTATCGTATTAGGAGAATTTGACGAAAATATCTCCATGTATTCGTATTAGTTAGTTTCATTTTCCAGTTTCGATACAACAGAACTCAGTACTTGAATTTGTTTTGCGTTTTCCAATTGTTCTTTATTGAAAATATTGACTGAAGAATCAACTTTAGCTGTCTGATTTTTTATTAGATTTTTTAAATGGTTTTCATTTTATTTAATAGCTTCAATTGTTTGTTTATATTTTTCAGCAAATCTTTGATCTAGTATTCCGAACAATTCATTAGCAATTGTTCCAATGAAATCAAACGGTGATCGTTTTTGCCTTCGCAATGAATCGCCGTTTGCGTGCAATAAAATTTCATTATTGAGTTCAATTTGTTGAAGTTGATGTTGAAACGCCTTTTCGGCGGCGTCTGTCAGGGGTTTGGCACCTGGGAGACGTCTGTCACAAACATTTTTGCACTCAGGGTATCGAGGGCGTTGGGATGCGATGCATTTGAAATGGTTTCCTTCACTAGGTCTATTTTCAGAAAAATGGTACTTTTATACAACCATTACTCGGTAATGCTGCCCCTGCAGACTGGCAGACAATTGATGGCGTTATCACCTTGAGGAGGACTGTTTGTAACATCAATATCATTTGGTTTCCTCTCACGCAAAAAATCTGTTGCGGGCTCTAAGACTATATTACCTTACTGTATGTATTAACAAAATTTTAAAAAACCCCTGAAGAAGTCGCTAAAAATCGATGGAATAAACTTGTTTTATTTGCATTTGTAAGAAAATTGACCAAAAAAGCATACTTGAGCAATCAACTTATATTACATAATAGCCATGTTTTATTGGTAAGTGTATACCCAGCGCAGTAAAATTTTATACGGCAAACAACAACAAACAATAAGTGTCGATAATTAGGTTAGTGAAAATAGTGAATATAATACTACTTACTTTACTTAGGTGGCGCTACAGTTCGGGACGAACCTGGGCCTCAACCAACATGCCTCTCCAGCCAACTCGGTCTTTGGCTAGCTGCCTCCAGTTTTGCACTCCAAGTTGGTTGAGGTCGTCCTCCACTTGAGCGCGCCACCTAAGGCGAGGTCTTCCTTGACTGCGTCTACCCTCTGGGATGGAATCGAAGATCCTGCGAGCCGGAGCATTGTTGTCCATTCGCTCTACATGACCTAGCCATCTTAAACGTGATATGCGTATTTTTTTGACCAGGTCAATGTCGCTGTACAGCTCGTTGAACCTTCTCCTCCAAAGCCCGTTAACGCAGATAGGGCCAAAAATCCTCCGAAGAATCTTACGCTCGAAACGACTAAGGATATCTGCATCCGCTTTAGATAGAGTCCATGCCTCGGCGCCATAGAGCAGGACTGGGATGATTAGGGTCTTATACAGAGTCTCCTTTGTCTTTCGAGAGAGGGCTTTGCTACTCAATTGCCTTCCTAGCCCATAGAAACAGCGATTGGCAAGAGTAATTCTTCGCTTTATTTCTGACGAGATGTTGTTGTCAGATGTTATAGCGGATCCGAGGTACACAAAGTCCCTAACTACCTCAAAGTTGTACCTGTCTATTGTGATGTTTTGTCCAATCCGCCGGTGTTGTGTGTCCCTTTTTGTGGACAGCAGGTACTTCGTTTTGGCCTCATTGACTGCTAGTCCCATCTTAGCCGCTTCAGCTTCAATGCTAGCAAACGTTCCAGTGACAGCTCGCCGAGTTCTGCCAATGATGTCTATGTCGTCAGCGTATGCTAGCAATTGCACAGACTTGAAAAAAATTGTCCCACTACAATTGATATGCGAGTTTCTTATAATTTTTTCAAGTATTAAGTTGAAGAAATCGCACGATAGCGCATCACCTTGTCGGAATCCTTTTTTGACGTCAAAAGCTTCTGTGAGGTCAGAACCAACCTTGACGGAGCAGCGAGAGTTCTCCATCGTCATCCTGCACAGTCGGACGAGTTTTGTGGGAATGCCAAAACCTGACATGGCTCTGTATAGCTCGTCTCTATAAATGCTATCGTACGCGGCCTTAAAATCGATAAAGAGGTGGTGGGTATCGATTTGGAATTCTTGGGTGGTTTCCAGGATCTGCCGTAGCGTGAACATTTGATCGATTGTGGACTTTCCTGGTCTGAAACCACACTGATAGGGGCCAATCAGGTTACTGACGAAAGGTTTCAGGCGTTCACATAGTACGGCAGAGAGGATTTTGTAGGCGATATTCAGGAGACTTATTCCTCTATAGTTGGCGCAGTTTAGAGGGTCTCCTTTCTTGTGAATCGGGCAAACGATGCTGAGGTTCCATTCATCAGGCATACTTTCTTCTGACCAAACTTTAGAGATGAGTTGGTGTATGCACTCCACCAGGTCATCTCCGGCCGCTTTAAAAAGTTCGGCGGGTAATCCGTCGGGTCCAGCAGCTTTGTTGTTTTTGAGTTTAGATATTGCTATCCTTACTTCATTTTGGTCAGGTGGACGGAAGTTTTGTCTGTCATCATCCATGTTGAATGGTTCATTCTGCCTGACAGCGGGATTTTGGCCTTCATCGCCGTTTAACAGTCTGCAGAAATGGTCCTTCCATGTACTCAGCACCGACTGTGACTCTACTACGAGGTTTCCATTCCTATCTCTACAGGCTTGTGTGCGGGATTTTTTTCCTTGGCATGTTCTTTTTACCTGTTGGTAAAACTTCCGCACGTTGTTCCTGGAGTAGCATCTCTCAATATCTTGGATCGCGCGCTTCTCATGCTCTCTCTTTTTCTTTTGGAGAAGCCGGTGTTCTTCCCGTCTTTTCTGCTTGTAAAGCTCGCGAGCAGCTCTCGTCTTTCTTTGCAGCGTCGTTTTATATGCCTCTTGTTTGGCTGCATGGGCCTGCCTGCATTCGTCATCAAACCAGAGGTTTCGTGGTGGTGGTCTGGTGAAACCTAGCACATCAGTTGCGGCATCTCTGATGGCTTGTTGGCAGTGTTGCCACTGATCTTCGGCACTTGATGCTGGCGGTACTGGATTTCTTGAGAGGTTACGGGATATTCGATCGGCATAGGTTCTGGCGGTTTCTTGCGATTGCAGCTTTCCGACGTCATACTTCCTCACAGTATTACTCCGTTGTTGTGGAGTTCGGGTTATTCGCATTCTTACCTTTGCTGCAACAAGGTAGTGATCCGAGTCGATGTTAGCTGCTCGGAAGGTGCGAACATCCAAGATACTGGAGGCGTGTCTTGCATCGATCGCAACGTGATCAATCTGATTGACGGTTCTTTGATCTGGGTGTCGCCAAGTCCCTTTGTGTATATCGAGATGAGGAAACCGTGTGCTTGCAATGGTGACGTTATGTGCCGCTGCGAAGTCAATTAGCCTAAGTCCGTTTTCAGACGTTGTGTCGTGTAGGCTATGTTTTCCGACAGTCCTACCAAAGATTTCCTCTTTACCTATTTTGGCATTAAAATCGCCTAGTACGATCTTAACGTCGTATTTAGGGCATTGCTCATAGGTTTTGTCGAGGAGCTCATAGAAGTCATCCTTTGTGGCGTCATCTTTGTCCTCTGTGGGGGCATGAGCGCATATTAGGCTAATGTTGGCGAATTTAGCCTTGATACGGATTGTCACAAGTCGCTCACTTACGTGTCGAAAGCCCAAGACTTCTTGCTTAAGTCTACCGCTTATGACGAATCCGCACCCAAATAAACGCTGTGGTCTTCTTGCGCAATCACCGTAGTACACGTCACAGTTTTTCATCCTCCTTTTGCCCGGCCCATTCCATCGCACTTCCTGGATGGCAGTAATTCCTGCTCTGTAGCAGTCTAGGGCCTCCGCTAGTTGTTTGGATGCACGTGGTCTGTTAAGAGTTCTAACATTCCACGTGCAGATCCGAAGGTCGTTGTCCTTGATTCGTTTTTCCGGGTCGTCAACAGTAAATCCGTCCTTTTCCGAGGCTATTGGTCGCTTCGCAACTTTTTCTTTTTTCCGTGGCAGGGTTGTTAACCCCACGCACAACCCCCAACCTGGAGGGCCAGGTCCTTTGTTGGATTCCTTGGACAAAAGGAACCGGAGAATCCGGAGTCAGTAACCCACTTCGGGGATATGAGCGCTGCCGTTGGCCCATTAAGGGTTCATCCGCCACCATCTCTATTTCAATGCCCTGACTTGCATTGAATTGTCCTAATGATCTTATCTCCAAATACGTCGAAGTAGCTCATTAGGGCGTCTGCTTCGTTGACTGTTACGCCACCGTTGGTCCAATTGGTTGGGCTTATCCGCCGTACGTCCTCTTTCTGAGGGGCTCGTGCAAGACTTCTGCGAATCGATCAGAACAGTCATTAAAGCAGAGCATTATAGTGTTGCTATTTTTTCTGTGTTCAACACTCGCGCTTATAAGTTTAGCAGGAATGCCCGGATGGACACACCAGTACCCGGTGGTTACCGCGGGGAGGTAAAATAAGCACAATTGATGTGTACGATATAGTTGCAGCGACTGTGCATCACCAGTTTGATGCCTTTCAGTGCCTACCCTATTCATACAGCACCCAACCACCATGAATATAATAAGTTGAGATAAATTTTGAAAAGAAATGTCAACCAAGTGGAATGTAGAAAAAATATGTACTTGAAAGTTAGTAAGATTTTATTATTTAAGGATATGTTCGTTGAGTATCATGATACAAGACTACAAGACAGCGCCTTCCTGTATTTTGAAGTCATCAGTGACCCAAATTGACTAAATTAAATAAAATGTTTGGAAAGGATCCAAAGTGTTAGTTGACTTAAAATGTATATTGAATCAATCAAATAAGACATTAGACAAAACCTGCATCAATTGAAACTTAAATTACTGCAGTTTTTTTCTAAAAACGAATTTAATTCTGTCATCAAGGGTCACTGATGACGTCATGGTTGGATATTCTATCCGGATGTCTCTGTCCAAGAACTGAGTTGAATTTGGAACACACCCTTCTAAATTAATTCAACAAGACGTCAGTTGTCACTTCGGGGGTTAAATTAAAAGTGAATTATGTAGTGAATAAAGCGTTTTATTGGGACTTCCAATACTGCGCTAGCTACAGACTACCAATAAAACACGGCTAATATAAGGTGAATTGACTTGAATTGATATTGTTGCGCCGTTTGTAAAAACTTCTTAATTTTCAATAATAACGATTCAACATAAGGTTTATTTCAGTCTTTAATAAAATGGTGCTGTAGGTGGTTGGGTGCTGTATGAATAGGGTAGGCACTGAAAGGCATCAAACTGGTGATGCACAGTCGCTGCAACTATATCGTCATCAATTGTGCTTATTTTACCTCCCCGCGGTAACCACCGGGTACTGGTCTGTCCATCCGGACATTCCTGCTAAACTTATAAGCGCGAGTGTTGAACACAGGAAAAATAGCAACACTATAATGCTCTGCTTTAATGACTGTTCTGATCGATTGGCAGAAGTCTTGCACGAGCCCCTCAGAAAGAGGACGTACGGCGGATGAGCCCAACCAATTGGACCCACGGTGGCGTCAACAGTCAACGAAGCAGACGCTCTAATGAGCTACTTCGACGTATTTGGAGATAAGGTCATTAGGACAATTCAATGCAAGTCAGGGCATTGAAATAGAGATGGTGGCGGATGAACCCTTAATGGGCCAACGGCAGCGCTCATATCCCCGAAGTGGGTTACTGACTCCGGATTCTCCGGTTTCTTTTGTCCAAGGAATCCAACAAAGGACCTGGCCCTCCAGGTTGGGGGTTGTGCGTGGGGTTAACAACCCTGCCACGGAAAAAAGAAAAAGTTGCGAAGCGACCAATAGCCTCGGAAAGGGACGGATTTACTGTTGACGACCCGGAAAAACGAATCAAGGACAACGACCTTCGGATCTGCACGTGGAATGTTAGAACTCTTAACAGACCACGTGCATCCAAACAACTAGCGGAGGCCCTAGACTGCTACAGAGCAGGAATTACTGCCATCCAGGAAGTGCGATGGAATGGGCCGGGCAAAAGGAGGCTGAAAAACTGTGACGTGTACTACGGTGATTGTGCAAGAAGACCACAGCGTTTATTTGGGTGCGGATTCGTCATTAGCGGTAGACTTACGCAAGAAGTCTTGGGCTTTCGACACGTAAGTGAGCGACTTGTGACAATCCGTATCAAGGCTAAATTCGCCAACATTAGCCTAATATGCGCTCATGCCCCCACAGAGGACAAAGATGACGCCACCAAGGATGACTTTTATGAGCTCCTCGACAAAACCTATGAGCAATGCCCTAAATACGACGTTAAGATCGTACTAGGCGATTTTAATGCCAAAATAGGTAAAGAGGAAATCTTTGGTAGGACTGTCGGAAAACATAGCCTACACGACACAACGTCTGAAAACGGACTTAGGCTAATTGACTTCGCAGCGGCACATAACGTCACCATTGCAAACACACGGTTTCCTCATCTCGATATACACAAAGGGACTTGGCGACACCCAGATCAAAGAACCGTCAATCACATTGATCACGTTGCGATCGATGCGAGACACGCCTCCAGTATCTAGGATGTTCGCACCTTTCGAGCAGCTAACATCGACTCGGATCACTACCTTGTTGCAGCAAAGGTAAGAATGCGAATAACCCGAACTCCACAACAACGGAGTAACACTGTGAGGAAGTATGACGACGGAAAGCTGCAATCGCAAGAAACCGCCAGAACCTATGCCGATCGAATATCCCGTAACCTCTCTAAAAATCCAGTACCATCACAGATGCCGCAACTGATGTGCTAGGTTTAACCAGACCACCACCACGAAACCTCTGGTTCGATGACGAATGCAGGCAGGCCCATGCAGCCAAACAAGAGGCATATAAAGCAGCGCTGCAAAGAAAGACGAGAGCTTCTCGCGAGCTCTACGAGCAGAAAAGACGGGAAGAACACCGGCTTCTCCAAAAGAAAATAAAGAGAGCATCGAAGATATTGAGAGATGCTACTCCAGGAACAACATGCGGAAGTTTTACCAACATGTAAAAAGAACATGCCAAGGAAAAAAACCCGCACAGAAGCCTGTAGAGATAGGAATGGAAACCTCGTAGTAGAGTCACAGTCGGTGCTGAGTACATGGAAGGACCATTTCTGCAGACTGTTAAACGGCGATGAAGACCAAAATCCCGCTGTCAGGCAGAATGAACCATTCAACATGGATGATGACAGACAAATTTTCCGTCCACCTGACCAAAATGAAGTAAGGATAGCGATATCTAAACTAAAAAACAACAAAGCTGCTGGACCCAACGGACTACCCGCCGAACTTTTTAAAGCGGCCGAAGATGACCTGGTGGAGTGCATACACCAACTCATCTCTACAGTTTGCTCAGAAGAAAGTATGCCTGATGAATGGAACCTCAGCATCGTTTGCCCGATCCACAAGAAAGGAGACCCTCTAAACTGCGCCAACTATAGAGGAATTAGTCTCCTGAATATCGCCTACAAGATCCTCTCTGCCACACTATGTGAACGCCTGAAACCTTTCGTCAGCAACCTGATTGGCCCCTATCAGTGTGGTTTCAGACCAGGAAAGTCCACAATCGATCAAATGTTCACGCTACGGCAGATCCTGGAAACTACCCAAGAATTCCAAATCGATTCCCACCACCTCTTTATCGATTTTAAGGCCGCGTACGATAGCATTTATAGAGACGAGCTATACAGAGCCATGTCAGGTTTTGGCATCCCCACAAAACTCGTCAGACTGTGCAGGATGACGATGGAGAACTCTCGCTGCTCCGTCAACGTTGGTACTGACCTCACAGAAGCTTTTGACGTCAAAAAAGGATGCCGACAAGGTGATGCGCTATCGTGCGATTTCTTCAACGTAATACTTGAAAAAATTATAAGAAACTCGCAAGTCAATTGTAAAGCGACAATTTTTTTCAAGTCTGTGCAATTGGTAGCATACGCTGACGACATAGACATCATTGGCAGAACTCGGCGAGCTGTCACTGGAACGTTTGCTAGCATTGAAGCTGAAGCGGCTAAGATGCGACTAGCAGTCAATGAGGCCAAAACGAAGTACCTGCTGTCCACAAAAAGGGACACACAACACCGGCAGATTGGACAAAACATCACAATAGACAGGTACAACTTTGGGGTAGTTAGGGACTTTGTGTACCTCGGATCCGCTATAACATCTGACAACAACATCTCGCCAGAAATAAAGCGAAGAATTACTTTTGCCAATCGCTGTTTCTATGGGCTAGGAAGGCAATTGAGTAGCAAAGCCCTCTCTCGAAAGACAAAGGAGACTCTGTATAAGACCCTAATCATCCCAGTCCTGCTCTATAGCGCCGAGGCATGGACTCTATCTAAAGCGGATGAAGATATCCTTAGTCGTTTCGAGCGTAAGATTCTTCGGAGGATTTTTGGCCCTATCTGCGTTAACGGGCTTTGGAGGAGAAGGTTCAACCAAGAACTATACCAGCTGTACAGCGACATTGACCTGGTCAAAAAAATACGCATTTCACGTTTAAGATGGCTAGGTCATGTAGAGCGAATGGACAACAATGCTCCGGCTCGCAGGATCTTCGATTCCATCCCAGAGGGTAGACGCAGTCAAGGAAGACCTCGCCTTAGGTGGCGCGGTCAAGTGGAGGACGACCTCAACCAACTTGGAGTGCAAAACTGGAGGCAGCTAGCCAAAGACCGAGATGGCTGGAGAGGCATGTTGGTTGAGGCCCAGGTTCGTCCCGAACTGTAGCGCCACATAAGTAAGTAAGTAAGTAATAAAGCCTATATCACTCTATATGTATATAATCACTAATAATTTTGTTTTGTATTTTTGTTCAAAGCAAAGTTATAGGTAGAATTTTGGCATATACACCCAATACAATTCTCACATATTTTTTGTATTTTCTTTATTAATTATATTTAAAAAGGAAAGTAGTTTTTTTCATTCAGAGTTTTTTAAATTTAAATTTTAGAAAATTTAGCAATTTTGCATTTTTTAACAATAAATTTCCTTGTAAGCGCACACAAAGAACTTGCAGTTTTCGAAGAATTTCGCTCCTCACTCAAAGGCCTTTATCTCGTTATTTAGAAGTGGTTCTTGCACTGTAAAGTAGAAATGGAATTCATCTACCCGGTCCGGTCCATCAACCAGAAATTTTATAGGCAAGTTAGGCTATTAACTGCTCCTATCAGTTTGGAGTTTTTTTTATAATCATTCGCGCGCACAAGGGATTAGTTGCCCTTATAATGTTGAACACATTGCGCGAGGGAGGTTCGGGAAGGAGGGACAAATGTGTCGATTAGCATTCAAGGAAAAACCTCGACGGGTAAATTATTCCAAATTCGTGGTGCTCGGCTTAAGAAGAATCTCTTTATTTCACGTCCAAAATTGGACTCAAGAGTGAACTGATGAGCATTACTTGAGATAGGCTATTACGGGAGAAACTTTTAAGGGGAGGAATGCAACCGGCTTCTTCGTGTGAAAATTTTTTTTATAAAAGAAACGATAAACTAAGGAAAGACATGAAACATTGCGTCAGTGTTTGAGAGGAGCAATTTTTTTTTTTTTTTTTTTGTATAATTAACGAGCGCACAAGGGAGTATTTGTTTCCCTTTTAATGTAGAACACACTGCGTGGGCATTAGTAAGATAGGGAGGGGAGAGATAGGAGGTGTCGATTAACATTGGTTTTGAATGTTAGCAGATCAAAATGGCAAGGGAACATCTCGCTGGGTAAACTATTCCAAATTCGGGTTTGTTCGGCTAAAAAAAGAATCCCCATATTTCACGGTACGTCTGAAATTGGGCTCAAGGGTGAACTGATGAGCATTCCTCGCAAGACGAGTATTACAAACAAAACACCTTGGAGTGAATATCACTAACCGCTTCAAATTCAACAAGCATGCTTCATTTATGCTTTAGAGAGCCAACTTTCCCCCACATCTGGTCCACCCGCTTCTTAGGAGAAGAAACGGACTAAGCCATAATACATCTATAAACAGCTGATCCGTTCAGTTCTGACGTACGCTTGTCCTATTTGGTTCACAATATCACCAACATATATGAAGAAGATCGAAGTTTTCGAAAGAAAGATACTCCGTAGCTGTACAGGTCTACACCGAAACCCCATTACAAGGAAATATGTCCCAAACAAGAAGCTATATGAAGACACCAAACTGATCCCAATAAATCAGTTTATGACACAGCTCTCCAAAAATATTTTGAGGAACTTGGAGGACCACCCCAACTTGGAAATCCAACAACTACTCCAGCAACAACTAGAGCCCAACCATCGCTACCTCAGCATTCGAGCCATCACAGACGACGATTCGAGGATATTATGAACAATGACGAAGCCCCGTTCTACGAGAGAACCAGCAACGGACACAACAGAGGATAAACAACACCGCATCCTAACCCCAATTTTTTTTAAAACCAAAGACACTTATTATAATTAAGAATTTCAATTGAAAGATTATACAATCAAAAATATGATATAAGTAAAAATATAGCATTGTATAGAGCCAGCTGAAGTACGTCGGGCCCCTGTTGTTGAGCCGACATGATTTATTTTAGTTATAAGTTAGTTTAAGGCCAATTGTACATACATTTTAACGATGTAATAAAAATAATCTAATCTAAAAAAAAGTAATCTTCCAGTGTGCGTTGATAACAAGATATCTAGTAGTATACTTTGAGTTGCCTTATTCATCATTATGAGTATCGTATTAGGAGAATTTTAAAATTTTTAAAATATCTCCATGTATTCGTATTAGTTAGTTTCATTTTCCAGTTTCGATACAACAGAACTCAGTACTAGAATTTGTTTTGCGTTTTCCAATTGTTCTTTATTGAAAATATTGACTGAAGAATCAACTTTAGCTGTCTGATTTTTTATTAGATTTATTAAATGGTTTTCGTTTTATTGAATAGCTTCAATTGTTTGTTTATATTTTTCAGCAAATCTTTGATCTAGTATTCCGAACAATTCATTAGCAATTGTTCCAATGAAATCAAACGGTGATCGTTTTTGCCTTCGCAATGAATCGCCGTTTGCGTGCAATAAAATTTCATTATTGAGTTCAATTTGTTGAAGTTGATGTTGAAACGCCTTTTCGGCGGCGTCTGTCAGGGGTTTGGCACCTGGGAGACGTCTGTCACAAACATTTTTGCACTCAGGGTATCGAGGGCGTTGGGATGCGATGCATTTGAAATGGTTTCCTTCACTAGGTCTATTTTCAGAAAAATGGTACTTTTATACAACCATTACTCGGTAATGCTGCCCCTGCAGACTGGCAGACGATTGATGGCGTTATCACCTTGAGGAGGACTGTTTGTAACATCAATATCATTTGGTTTCCTCTCACGCATAAAATCTGTTGCGGGCTCTAAGACTATATTACCTTACTGTATGTATTAACGAAATTTTAAAAAACCCCTGAAGAAGTCGCTAAAAATCGACGAAACGTTGGAATACGATGGAATAAACTTTTTTTATTTGCATTTGTAAGAAAATTGACCAAAAAAGCATACTTGAGCAATCAACTTATATTACATAATAGTCGTGTTTTATTGGTAAGTGTATACCCAGCGCAGTAAAATTTTATACGGCAAACAACAACAAACAATAAGTGTCGATAATTAGGTTAGTGAAATTAGTGAATATAATAAGTTGAGATAAATCTTGAAAAGAAATGTCAACCAAGTGGAATGTAGAAAAAATATGTACTTGAAAGTTAGTAAGATTTTATTATTTAAGGATATGTTCGTTGAGTATCATGATACAAGACTACAAGACAGCGCCTTCCTGTATTTTGAAGTCATCAGTGACCCAAATTGACTAAATTAAATAAAATGTTTGGAAAGGATCCAAAGTGTTAGTTGACTTAAAATGTATATTGAATCAATCAAATAAGACATTAGACAAAACCTGCATAAATTGAAACTTAAATTACTGCAGTTTTTTTCTAAAACCGAATTTAATTCTGTCGTCAAGGGTCACTGATGACGTCATGGTTGGATATTCTATCCGGATGTCTCTGTCCAAGAACTGAGTTGAATTTGGAACACACCCTTCTAAGTTTATTCAACAAGACGTCAGTTGTCACTTCTGGGGTTAAATTAAAAGTGAATTATGTAGTGAATAAAGCGTTTTATTGGGACTTCCAATACTGCGCTAGCTACAGACTACCAATAAAACACGGCTAATATAAGGTGAATTGACTTGAATTGATATTGTTGCGCCGTTTGAAAAAAACTTCTTAATTTTCAATAATAACGATTCAACATTAGGTTTATTTCAGTCTTTAATAAAGTGGTGCTGTAGGTGGTTGGGTGCTGTATGAAAAGGATAGGCACTGAAAGGCATCAAACTGGTGATGCACAGTCGCTGCAACTATATCGTACACATCAATTGTGCTTATTTTACCTCCTCGCGGTAACCACCGGGTACGGCGGATGAGCCCAACCAATTGGACCAACGGTGGCGTCAACAGTCAACGAAGCAGACGCCCTAATGAGCTACTTCGACGTATTTGGAGATAAGGTCATTGGGATAATTCAATGCAAATCAGGGCATTGAAATAGAGATGGTGGCGGATGAACCCTTAATATGCCAACGGCAACGCTCATATCCCCGAAGTGGATTACTGACTCCGTATTCTCCGGTTCCTTTTGTCCAAGGAATCCAACAAAGGACCTGGCCCTCCAGGTTGGGGGTTGTGCGTGGGGTTAACAACCCTACCACGGAAAAAAGAAAAAGTTGCGAAGCAACCAATAGCCTCGGAAAAGGACGGATTTACTGTTGACGACCCGGAAAAACGAATCAAGGACAACGACCTTCGGATCTGCACGTGGAATGTTAGAACTCTTAACAGATCACGTGCATCCAAACAACTAGCGGAGGCCCTAGACTGCTACAGAGCAGGAATTACTGCCATCCAGGAAGTGCGATGAAATGGGCCGGGCAAAAGGAGGATGAAAAACTGTGACGTGACTGTGAATTGTGCAAGAAGACCACAGCGTTTATTTGGGTGCGGATTCGTCATAAGCGGTAGACTTAGGCAAGAACTCTTGGGCTTTCAACACGTAAGTGAGCGACTTGTGACAATCCGTATCAAGGCTAAATTCGCCAACATTAGCCTAATATGCGCTCATGCCCCCACAGAGGACAAAGATGACGCCACCAAGGATGACTTTTATGAGCTCCTCGACAAAACATATGAGCAATGCCCTAAATACGACGTTAAGATCGTACTAGGCAATTTTAATGCCAAAATAGGTAAAGAGGAAATCTTTGGTAGGACTGTCGGAAAACATAGCCTACACGACACAACGTCTGAAAACGGACTTAGGCTAATTGACTTCGCAGCGGCACATAACGTCACCATTGCAAACACACGGTTTCCTCATCTCGATATACACAAAGGGACTTGGCGACACCCAGATCAAAGAACCGTCAATCACATTGATCACGTTGCGATCGATGCAAGACACGCCTCTAGTATCTAGGATGTTCGCACCTTTCGAGCAGCTAACATCGACTCGGATCACTACCTTGTTGCAGCAAAGGTAAGAATGCGAATAACCCGAACTCCACAACAACGGAGTAACACTGTGAGGAAGTATGACGTCGGAAAGCTACAATCGCAAGAAACCGCCAGAACCTATGCCGATCGAATATCCCGTAACCTCTCTAAAAATCCAGTACCATCAGAGATGCCGCAACTGATGTGCTAGGTTTCACCAGACCACCACCACGAAACCTCTGGTTCGATGACGAATGCAGGCAGGCCCATGCAGCCAAACAAGAGGCATATAAAGCGGCGCTGCAAAGAAAGACGAGAGCTTCTCGCGAGCTCTACGAGCAGAAAAGACGGGAAGAACACCGGCTTCTCCAAAAGAAAAAGAGAGAGCATCGAAGATATTGAGAGATGCTACTCCAGGAACAACATGCGGAAGTTTTACCGACAGGAAAAAGAACATGCCAAGGAAAACAAACCCGCACAGAAGCCTGTAGAGATAGGAATGGAAACCTCGTAGTAGAGTCACAGTCGGTGCTGAGTACATGGAAGGACCATTTCTGCAGACTGTTAAACGGCGATGAAGACCAAAATCCCGCTGTCAGGCAGAATGAACCATTCAACATGGATGATGACAGACAAATCTTCCGTCCACCTGACCAAAATGAAGTAAGGATAGCGATATCTGAACTAAAAAACAACAAAGCTGCTGGACCCGACGGACTACCCGCCGAACTTTTTAAAGCGGCCGAAGATGACCTGGTGGAGTGCATACACCAACTCATCTCTACAGTTTGCTCAGAAGAAAGTATGCCTGATGAATGGAACCTCAGCATCGTTTGCCCGATCCACAAGAAAGGAGACCCTCTAAACTGCGCCAACTATAGAGGAATTAGTCTCCTGAATATCGCCTACAAGATCCTCTCTGCCACACTATGTGAACGCCTGAAACCTTTCGTCAGCAACCTGATTGGCCCCTATCAGTGTGGTTTCAGACCAGGAAAGTCCACAATCGATCAAATGTTCACGCTACGGCAGATCCTGGAAACTACCCAAGAATTCCAAATCGATTCCCACCACCTCTTTATCGATTTTAAGGCCGCGTACGATAGCATTTATAGAGACGAGCTATACAGAGCCATGTCAGGTTTTGGCATCCCCACAAAACTCGTCAGACTGTGCAGGATGACGATGGAGAACTCTCGCTGCTCCGTCAACGTTGGTACTGACCTCACAGAAGCTTTTGACGTCAAAAAAGGATTCCGACAAGGTGATGCGCTATCGTGCGATTTCTTCAACGTAATACTTGAAAAAATTATAAGAAACTCGCAAGTCAATTGTAGTGCGACAATTTTTTTCAAGTCTTTGCAATTGGTAGCATACGCTGACGACATAGACATCATTGGCAGAACTCGGCGAGCTGTCACTGGAACGTTTACTAGCATTGAAGCTGAAGCGGCTAAGATGCGACTAGCAGTCAATGAGGCCAAAACGAAGTACCTGCTGTCCACCTGCTGTTTCTATGGGCTAGGAAGGCAATTGAGTAGCAAACCCCTCTCTCGAAAGACAAAGGAGACTCTGTATAAGACCCTAATCATCCCAGTCCTGCTCTATGGCGCCGAGGCATGGACTCTATCTAAAGCGGATGAAGATATCCTTAGTCGTTTCGAGCGTAAGATTCTTCGGAGGATTTTTGGCCCTATCTGCGTTAACGGGCTTTGGAGGAGAAGGTTCAACCAAGAACTATACCAGCTGTACAGCGACATTGACCTGGTCAAAAAAATACGCATTTCACGTTTAAGATGGCTAGGTCATGTAGAGCGAATGGACAACAATGCTCCGGCTCGCAGGATCTTCGATTCCATCCCAGAGGGTAGACGCAGTCAAGGAAGACCTCGCCTTAGGTGGCGCGGTCAAGTGGAGGACGACCTCAACCAACTTGGAGTGCAAAACTGGAGGCAGCTAGCCAAAGACCGAGATGGCTGGAGAGGCATGTTGGTTGAGGCCCAGGTTCGTCCCGAACTGTAGCGCCACATAAGTAAGTAAGTAAGTAATAAAGCCTATATCACTCTATATGTATATAATCACTAATAATTTTGTTTTGTATTTTTGTTCAAAGCAAAGTTATAGGTAGAATTTTGGCATATACACCCAATACAATTCTCACATATTTTTTGTATTTTCTTTATTAATTATATTTAAAAAGGAAAGTAGTTTTTTTCATTCAGAGTTTTTTAAATTTAAATTTTAGAAAATTTAGCAATTTTGCATTTTTTAACAATAAATTTCCTTGTAAGCGCACACAAAGAACTTGCAGTTTTCGAAGAATTTCGCTCCTCACTCAAAGGCCTTTATCTCGTTATTTAGAAGTGGTTCTTGCACTGTAAAGTAGAAATGGAATTCATCTACCCGGTCCGGTCCATCAACCAGAAATTTTATAGGCAAGTTAGGCTATTAACTGCTCCTATCAGTTTGGAGTTTTTTTTATAATCATTCGCGCGCACAAGGGATTAGTTGCCCTTATAATGTTGAACACATTGCGCGAGGGAGGTTCGGGAAGGAGGGACAAATGTGTCGATTAGCATTCAAGGAAAAACCTCGACGGGTAAATTATTCCAAATTCGTGGTGCTCGGCTTAAGAAGAATCTCTTTATTTCACGTCCAAAATTGGACTCAAGAGTGAACTGATGAGCATTACTTGAGATAGGCTATTACGGGAGAAACTTTTAAGGGGAGGAATGCAACCGGCTTCTTCGTGTGAAAATTTTTTTTATAAAAGAAACGATAAACTAAGGAAAGACATGAAACATGGCGTCAGTGTTTGAGAGGAGCAATTTTTTTTTTTTTTTTTTTGTATAATTAACGAGCGCACAAGGGAGTATTTGTTTCCCTTTTAATGTAGAACACACTGCGTGGGCATTAGTAAGATAGGGAGGGGAGAGATAGGAGGTGTCGATTAACATTGGTTTTGAATGTTAGCAGATCAAAATGGCAAGGGAACATCTCGCTGGGTAAACTATTCCAAATTCGGGTTTGTTCGGCTAAAAAAAGAATCCCCATATTTCACGGTACGTCTGAAATTGGGCTCAAGGGTGAACTGATGAGCATTCCTCGCAAGACGAGTATTACAAACAAAACACCTTGGAGTGAATATCACTAACCGCTTCAAATTCAACAAGCATGCTTCATTTATGCTTTAGAGAGCCAACTTTCCCCCACATCTGGTCCACCCGCTTCTTAGGAGAAGAAACGGACTAAGCCATAATACATCTATAAACAGCTGATCCGTTCAGTTCTGACGTACGCTTGTCCTATTTGGTTCACAATATCACCAACATATATGAAGAAGATCGAAGTTTTCGAAAGAAAGATACTCCGTAGCTGTACAGGTCTACACCGAAACCCCATTACAAGGAAATATGTCCCAAACAAGAAGCTATATGAAGACACCAAACTGATCCCAATAAATCAGTTTATGACACAGCTCTCCAAAAATATTTTGAGGAACTTGGAGGACCACCCCAACTTGGAAATCCAACAACTACTCCAGCAACAACTAGAGCCCAACCATCGCTACCTCAGCATTCGAGCCATCACAGACGACGATTCGAGGATATTATGAACAATGACGAAGCCCCGTTCTACGAGAGAACCAGCAACGGACACAACAGAGGATAAACAACACCGCATCCTAACCCCAATTTTTTTTAAAACCAAAGACACTTATTATAATTAAGAATTTCAATTGAAAGATTATACAATCAAAAATATGATATAAGTAAAAATATAGCATTGTATAGAGCCAGCTGAAGTACGTCGGGCCCCTGTTGTTGAGCCGACATGATTTATTTTAGTTATAAGTTAGTTTAAGGCCAATTGTACATACATTTTAACGATGTAATAAAAATAATCTAATCTAAAAAAAAGTAATCTTCCAGTGTGCGTTGATAACAAGATATCTAGTAGTATACTTTGAGTTGCCTTATTCATCATTATGAGTATCGTATTAGGAGAATTTTAAAATTTTTAAAATATCTCCATGTATTCGTATTAGTTAGTTTCATTTTTCAGTTTCGATACAACAGAACTCAGTACTAGAATTTGTTTTGCGTTTTCCAATTGTTCTTTATTGAAAATATTGACTGAAGAATCAACTTTAGCTGTCTGATTTTTTATTAGATTTATTAAATGGTTTTCGTTTTATTGAATAGCTTCAATTGTTTGTTTATATTTTTCAGCAAATCTTTGATCTAGTATTCCGAACAATTCATTAGCAATTGTTCCAATGAAATCAAACGGTGATCGTTTTTGCCTTCGCAATGAATCGCCGTTTGCGTGCAATAAAATTTCATTATTGAGTTCAATTTGTTGAAGTTGATGTTGAAACGCCTTTTCGGCGGCGTCTGTCAGGGGTTTGGCACCTGGGAGACGTCTGTCACAAACATTTTTGCACTCAGGGTATCGAGGGCGTTGGGATGCGATGCATTTGAAATGGTTTCCTTCACTAGGTCTATTTTCAGAAAAATGGTACTTTTATACAACCATTACTCGGTAATGCTGCCCCTGCAGACTGGCAGACGATTGATGGCGTTATCACCTTGAGGAGGACTGTTTGTAACATCAATATCATTTGGTTTCCTCTCACGCATAAAATCTGTTGCGGGCTCTAAGACTATATTACCTTACTGTATGTATTAACGAAATTTTAAAAAACCCCTGAAGAAGTCGCTAAAAATCGACGAAACGTTGGAATACGATGGAATAAACTTCTTTTATTTGCATTTGTAAGAAAATTGACCAAAAAAGCATACTTGAGCAATCAACTTATATTACATAATAGCCGTGTTTTATTGGTAAGTGTATACCCAGCGCAGTAAAATTTTATACGGCAAACAACAACAAACAATAAGTGTCGATAATTAGGTTAGTGAAATTAGTGAATATAATAAGTTGAGATAAATCTTGAAAAGAAATGTCAACCAAGTGGAATGTAGAAAAAATATGTACTTGAAAGTTAGTAAGATTTTATTATTTAAGGATATGTTCGTTGAGTATCATGATACAAGACTACAAGACAGCGCCTTCCTGTATTTTGAAGTCATCAGTGACCCAAATTGACTAAATTAAATAAAATGTTTGGAAAGGATCCAAAGTGTTAGTTGACTTAAAATGTATATTGAATCAATCAAATAAGACATTAGACAAAACCTGCATAAATTGAAACTTAAATTACTGCAGTTTTTTTCTAAAACCGAATTTAATTCTGTCGTCAAGGGTCACTGATGACGTCATGGTTGGATATTCTATCCGGATGTCTCTGTCCAAGAACTGAGTTGAATTTGGAACACACCCTTCTAAGTTTATTCAACAAGACGTCAGTTGTCACTTCTGGGGTTAAATTAAAAGTGAATTATGTAGTGAATAAAGCGTTTTATTGGGACTTCCAATACTGCGCTAGCTACAGACTACCAATAAAACACGGCTAATATAAGGTGAATTGACTTGAATTGATATTGTTGCGCCGTTTGAAAAAAACTTCTTAATTTTCAATAATAACGATTCAACATTAGGTTTATTTCAGTCTTTAATAAAGTGGTGCTGTAGGTGGTTGGGTGCTGTATGAAAAGGATAGGCACTGAAAGGCATCAAACTGGTGATGCACAGTCGCTGCAACTATATCGTACACATCAATTGTGCTTATTTTACCTCCTCGCGGTAACCACCGGGTACGGCGGATGAGCCCAACCAATTGGACCAACGGTGGCGTCAACAGTGCGTCAACAATGAGCTACTTCGACGTATTTGGAGATAAGGTCATTGGGATAATTCAATGCAAATCAGGGCATTGAAATAGAGATGGTGGCGGATGAACCCTTAATATGCCAACGGCAACGCTCATATCCCCGAAGTGGGTTACTGACTCCGTATTCTCCGGTTCCTTTTGTCCAAGGAATCCAACAAAGGACCTGGCCCTCCAGGTTGGGGGTTGTGCGTGGGGTTAACAACCCTACCACGGAAAAAAGAAAAAGTTGCGAAGCAACCAATAGCCTCGGAAAAGGACGGATTTACTGTTGACGACCCGGAAAAACGAATCAAGGACAACGACCTTCGGATCTGCACGTGGAATGTTAGAACTCTTAACAGATCACGTGCATCCAAACAACTAGCGGAGGCCCTAGACTGCTACAGAGCAGGAATTACTGCCATCCAGGAAGTGCGATGAAATGGGCCGGGCAAAAGGAGGATGAAAAACTGTGACGTGACTGTGAATTGTGCAAGAAGACCACAGCGTTTATTTGGGTGCGGATTCGTCATAAGCGGTAGACTTAGGCAAGAACTCTTGGGCTTTCGACACGTAAGTGAGCGACTTGTGACAATCCGTATCAAGGCTAAATTCGCCAACATTAGCCTAATATGCGCTCATGCCCCCACAGAGGACAAAGATGACGCCACCAAGGATGACTTTTATGAGCTCCTCGACAAAACATATGAGCAATGCCCTAAATACGACGTTAAGATCGTACTAGGCAATTTTAATGCCAAAATAGGTAAAGAGGAAATCTTTGGTAGGACTGTCGGAAAACATAGCCTACACGACACAACGTCTGAAAACGGACTTAGGCTAATTGACTTCGCAGCGGCACATAACGTCATTTGCAAACACACGGTTTCCTCATCTCGATATACACAAAGGGACTTGGCGACACCCAGATCAAAGAACCGTCAATCACATTGATCACGTTGCGATCGATGCAAGACACGCCTCTAGTATCTAGGATGTTCGCACCTTTCGAGCAGCTAACATCGACTCGGATCACTACCTTGTTGCAGCAAAGGTAAGAATGCGAATAACCCGAACTCCACAACAACGGAGTAACACTGTGAGGAAGTATGACGTCGGAAAGCTACAATCGCAAGAAACCGCCAGAACCTATGCCGATCGAATATCCCGTAACCTCTCTAAAAATCCAGTACCATCAGAGATGCCGCAACTGATGTGCTAGGTTTCACCAGACCACCACCACGAAACCTCTGGTTCGATGACGAATGCAGGCAGGCCCATGCAGCCAAACAAGAGGCATATAAAGCGGCGCTGCAAAGAAAGACGAGAGCTTCTCGCGAGCTCTACGAGCAGAAAAGACGGGAAGAACACCGGCTTCTCCAAAAGAAAAAGAGAGAGCATCGAAGATATTGAGAGATGCTACTCCAGGAACAACATGCGGAAGTTTTACCGACAGGAAAAAGAACATGCCAAGGAAAACAAACCCGCACAGAAGCCTGTAGAGATAGGAATGGAAACCTCGTAGTAGAGTCACAGTCGGTGCTGAGTACATGGAAGGACCATTTCTGCAGACTGTTAAACGGCGATGAAGACCAAAATCCCGCTGTCAGGCAGAATGAACCATTCAACATGGATGATGACAGACAAATCTTCCGTCCACCTGACCAAAATGAAGTAAGGATAGCGATATCTGAACTAAAAAACAACAAAGCTGCTGGACCCGACGGACTACCCGCCGAACTTTTTAAAGCGGCCGAAGATGACCTGGTGGAGTGCATACACCAACTCATCTCTACAGTTTGCTCAGAAGAAAGTATGCCTGATGAATGGAACCTCAGCATCGTTTGCCCGATCCACAAGAAAGGAGACCCTCTAAACTGCGCCAACTATAGAGGAATTAGTCTCCTGAATATCGCCTACAAGATCCTCTCTGCCACACTATGTGAACGCCTGAAACCTTTCGTCAGCAACCTGATTGGCCCCTATCAGTGTGGTTTCAGACCAGGAAAGTCCACAATCGATCAAATGTTCACGCTACGGCAGATCCTGGAAACTACCCAAGAATTCCAAATCGATTCCCACCACCTCTTTATCGATTTTAAGGCCGCGTACGATAGCATTTATAGAGACGAGCTATACAGAGCCATGTCAGGTTTTGGCATCCCCACAAAACTCGTCAGACTGTGCAGGATGACGATGGAGAACTCTCGCTGCTCCGTCAACGTTGGTACTGACCTCACAGAAGCTTTTGACGTCAAAAAAGGATTCCGACAAGGTGATGCGCTATCGTGCGATTTCTTCAACGTAATACTTGAAAAAATTATAAGAAACTCGCAAGTCAATTGTAGTGCGACAATTTTTTTCAAGTCTTTGCAATTGGTAGCATACGCTGACGACATAGACATCATTGGCAGAACTCGGCGAGCTGTCACTGGAACGTTTACTAGCATTGAAGCTGAAGCGGCTAAGATGCGACTAGCAGTCAATGAGGCCAAAACGAAGTACCTGCTGTCCACCTGCTGTTTCTATGGGCTAGGAAGGCAATTGAGTAGCAAACCCCTCTCTCGAAAGACAAAGGAGACTCTGTATAAGACCCTAATCATCCCAGTCCTGCTCTATGGCGCCGAGGCATGGACTCTATCTAAAGCGGATGAAGATATCCTTAGTCGTTTCGAGCGTAAGATTCTTCGGAGGATTTTTGGCCCTATCTGCGTTAACGGGCTTTGGAGGAGAAGGTTCAACCAAGAACTATACCAGCTGTACAGCGACATTGACCTGGTCAAAAAAATACGCATTTCACGTTTAAGATGGCTAGGTCATGTAGAGCGAATGGACAACAATGCTCCGGCTCGCAGGATCTTCGATTCCATCCCAGAGGGTAGACGCAGTCAAGGAAGACCTCGCCTTAGGTGGCGCGGTCAAGTGGAGGACGACCTCAACCAACTTGGAGTGCAAAACTGGAGGCAGCTAGCCAAAGACCGAGATGGCTGGAGAGGCATGTTGGTTGAGGCCCAGGTTCGTCCCGAACTGTAGCGCCACATAAGTAAGTAAGTAAGTAATAAAGCCTATATCACTCTATATGTATATAATCACTAATAATTTTGTTTTGTATTTTTGTTCAAAGCAAAGTTATAGGTAGAATTTTGGCATATACACCCAATACAATTCTCACATATTTTTTGTATTTTCTTTATTAATTATATTTAAAAAGGAAAGTAGTTTTTTTCATTCAGAGTTTTTTAAATTTAAATTTTAGAAAATTTAGCAATTTTGCATTTTTTAACAATAAATTTCCTTGTAAGCGCACACAAAGAACTTGCAGTTTTCGAAGAATTTCGCTCCTCACTCAAAGGCCTTTATCTCGTTATTTAGAAGTGGTTCTTGCACTGTAAAGTAGAAATGGAATTCATCTACCCGGTCCGGTCCATCAACCAGAAATTTTATAGGCAAGTTAGGCTATTAACTGCTCCTATCAGTTTGGAATTTTTTTTATAATCATTCGCGCGCACAAGGGATTAGTTGCCCTTATAATGTTGAACACATTGCGCGAGGGAGGTTCGGGAAGGAGAAACAAATGTGTCGATTAGCATTCAAGGAAAAACCTCGACGGGTAAATTATTCCAAATTCGTGGTGCTCGGCTTAAGAAGAATCTCTTTATTTCACGTCCAAAATTGGACTCAAGAGTGAACTGATGAGCATTACTTGAGATAGGCTATTACGGGAGAAACTTTTAAGGGGAGGAATGCAACCGGCTTCTTCGTGTGAACATTTTTTTTATAAAAGAAACGATAAACTAAGGAAAGACATGAAACATTGCGTCAGTGTTTGAGAGGAGCAATTTTTTTTTTTTTTTTTTGTATAATTAACGAGCGCACAAGGGAGTATTTGTTTCCCTTTTAATGTAGAACACACTGCGTGGGCATTAGTAAGATAGGGAGGGGAGAGATAGGAGGTGTCGATTAACATTGGTTTTGAATGTTAGCAGATCAAAATGGCAAGGGAACATCTCGCTGGGTAAACTATTCCAAATTCGGGTTTGTTCGGCTAAAAAAAGAATCCCCATATTTCACGGTACGTCTGAAATTGGGCTCAAGGGTGAACTGATGAGCATTCCTCGCAAGACGAGTATTACAAACAAAACACCTTGGAGTGAATATCACTAACCGCTTCAAATTCAACAAGCATGCTTCATTTATGCTTTAGAGAGCCAACTTTCCCCCACATCTGGTCCACCCGCTTCTTAGGAGAAGAAACGGACTAAGCCATAATACATCTATAAACAGCTGATCCGTTCAGTTCTGACGTACGCTTGTCCTATTTGGTTCACAATATCACCAACATATATGAAGAAGATCGAAGTTTTCGAAAGAAAGATACTCCGTAGCTGTACAGGTCTACACCGAAACCCCATTACAAGGAAATATGTCCCAAACAAGAAGCTATATGAAGACACCAAACTGATCCCAATAAATCAGTTTATGACACAGCTCTCCAAAAATATTTTGAGGAACTTGGAGGACCACCCCAACTTGGAAATCCAACAACTACTCCAGCAACAACTAGAGCCCAACCATCGCTACCTCAGCATTCGAGCCATCACAGACGACGATTCGAGGATATTATGAACAATGACGAAGCCCCGTTCTACGAGAGAACCAGCAACGGACACAACAGAGGATAAACAACACCGCATCCTAACCCCAATTTTTTTTAAAACCAAAGACACTTATTATAATTAAGAATTTCAATTGAAAGATTATACAATCAAAAATATGATATAAGTAAAAATATAGCATTGTATAGAGCCAGCTGAAGTACGTCGGGCCCCTGTTGTTGAGCCGACATGATTTATTTTAGTTATAAGTTAGTTTAAGGCCAATTGTACATACATTTTAACGATGTAATAAAAATAATCTAATCTAAAAAAAAGTAATCTTCCAGTGTGCGTTGATAACAAGATATCTAGTAGTATACTTTGAGTTGCCTTATTCATCATTATGAGTATCGTATTAGGAGAATTTTAAATTTTTTAAAATATCTCCATGTATTCGTATTAGTTAGTTTCATTTTCCAGTTTCGATACAACAGAACTCAGTACTTGAATTTGTTTTGCGTTTTCCAATTGTTCTTTATTGAAAATATTGACTGAAGAATCAACTTTAGCTGTCTGATTTTTTATTAGATTTATTAAATGGTTTTCGTTTTATTGAATAGCTTCAATTGTTTGTTTATATTTTTCAGCAAATCTTTGATCTAGTATTCCGAACAATTCATTAGCAATTGTTCCAATGAAATCAAACGGTGATCGTTTTTGCCTTCGCAATGAATCGCCGTTTGCGTGCAATAAAATTTCATTATTGAGTTCAATTTGTTGAAGTTGATGTTGAAACGCCTTTTCGGCGGCGTCTGTCAGGGGTTTGGCACCTGGGAGACGTCTGTCACAAACATTTTTGCACTCAGGGTATCGAGGGCGTTGGGATGCGATGCATTTGAAATGGTTTCCTTCACTAGGTCTATTTTCAGAAAAATGGTACTTTTATACAACAAGACAGCGCCTTCCTGTATTTTGAAGTCATCAGTGACCCAAATTGACTAAATTAAATAAAATGTTTGGAAAGGATCCAAAGTGTTAGTTGACTTAAAATGTATATTGAATCAATCAAATAAGACATTAGACAAAACCTGCATAAATTGAAACTTAAATTACTGCAGTTTTTTTCTAAAACCGAATTTAATTCTGTCGTCAAGGGTCACTGATGACGTCATGGTTGGATATTCTATCCGGATGTCTCTGTCCAAGAACTGAGTTGAATTTGGAACACACCCTTCTAAGTTTATTCAACAAGACGTCAGTTGTCACTTCTGGGGTTAAATTAAAAGTGAATTATGTAGTGAATAAAGCGTTTTATTGGGACTTCCAATACTGCGCTAGCTACAGACTACCAATAAAACACGGCTAATATAAGGTGAATTGACTTGAATTGATATTGTTGCGCCGTTTGAAAAAAACTTCTTAATTTTCAATAATAACGATTCAACATTAGGTTTATTTCAGTCTTTAATAAAGTGGTGCTGTAGGTGGTTGGGTGCTGTATGAAAAGGATAGGCACTGAAAGGCATCAAACTGGTGATGCACAGTCGCTGCAACTATATCGTACACATCAATTGTGCTTATTTTACCTCCTCGCGGTAACCACCGGGTACGGCGGATGAGCCCAACCAATTGGACCAACGGTGGCGTCAACAGTCAACGAAGCAGACGCCCTAATGAGCTACTTCGACGTATTTGGAGATAAGGTCATTGGGATAATTCAATGCAAATCAGGGCATTGAAATAGAGATGGTGGCGGATGAACCCTTAATATGCCAACGGCAACGCTCATATCCCCGAAGTGGGTTACTGACTCCGTATTCTCCGGTTCCTTTTGTCCAAGGAATCCAACAAAGGACCTGGCCCTCCAGGTTGGGGGTTGTGCGTGGGGTTAACAACCCTACCACGGAAAAAAGAAAAAGTTGCGAAGCAACCAATAGCCTCGGAAAAGGACGGATTTACTGTTGACGACCCGGAAAAACGAATCAAGGACAACGACCTTCGGATCTGCACGTGGAATGTTAGAACTCTTAACAGATCACGTGCATCCAAACAACTAGCGGAGGCCCTAGACTGCTACAGAGCAGGAATTACTGCCATCCAGGAAGTGCGATGAAATGGGCCGGGCAAAAGGAGGATGAAAAACTGTGACGTGACTGTGAATTGTGCAAGAAGACCACAGCGTTTATTTGGGTGCGGATTCGTCATAAGCGGTAGACTTAGGCAAGAACTCTTGGGCTTTCGACACGTAAGTGAGCGACTTGTGACAATCCGTATCAAGGCTAAATTCGCCAACATTAGCCTAATATGCGCTCATGCCCCCACAGAGGACAAAGATGACGCCACCAAGGATGACTTTTATGAGCTCCTCGACAAAACATATGAGCAATGCCCTAAATACGACGTTAAGATCGTACTAGGCAATTTTAATGCCAAAATAGGTAAAGAGGAAATCTTTGGTAGGACTGTCGGAAAACATAGCCTACACGACACAACGTCTGAAAACGGACTTAGGCTAATTGACTTCGCAGCGGCACATAACGTCACCATTGCAAACACACGGTTTCCTCATCTCGATATACACAAAGGGACTTGGCGACACCCAGATCAAAGAACCGTCAATCACATTGATCACGTTGCGATCGATGCAAGACACGCCTCTAGTATCTAGGATGTTCGCACCTTTCGAGCAGCTAACATCGACTCGGATCACTACCTTGTTGCAGCAAAGGTAAGAATGCGAATAACCCGAACTCCACAACAACGGAGTAACACTGTGAGGAAGTATGACGTCGGAAAGCTACAATCGCAAGAAACCGCCAGAACCTATGCCGATCGAATATCCCGTAACCTCTATGTGCTAGGTTTCACCAGACCACCACCACGAAACCTCTGGTTCGATGACGAATGCAGGCAGGCCCATGCAGCCAAACAAGAGGCATATAAAGCGGCGCTGCAAAGAAAGACGAGAGCTTCTCGCGAGCTCTACGAGCAGAAAAGACGGGAAGAACACCGGCTTCTCCAAAAGAAAAAGAGAGAGCATCGAAGATATTGAGAGATGCTACTCCAGGAACAACATGCGGAAGTTTTACCGACAGGAAAAAGAACATGCCAAGGAAAACAAACCCGCACAGAAGCCTGTAGAGATAGGAATGGAAACCTCGTAGTAGAGTCACAGTCGGTGCTGAGTACATGGAAGGACCATTTCTGCAGACTGTTAAACGGCGATGAAGACCAAAATCCCGCTGTCAGGCAGAATGAACCATTCAACATGGATGATGACAGACAAATCTTCCGTCCACCTGACCAAAATGAAGTAAGGATAGCGATATCTGAACTAAAAAACAACAAAGCTGCTGGACCCGACGGACTACCCGCCGAACTTTTTAAAGCGGCCGAAGATGACCTGGTGGAGTGCATACACCAACTCATCTCTACAGTTTGCTCAGAAGAAAGTATGCCTGATGAATGGAACCTCAGCATCGTTTGCCCGATCCACAAGAAAGGAGACCCTCTAAACTGCGCCAACTATAGAGGAATTAGTCTCCTGAATATCGCCTACAAGATCCTCTCTGCCACACTATGTGAACGCCTGAAACCTTTCGTCAGCAACCTGATTGGCCCCTATCAGTGTGGTTTCAGACCAGGAAAGTCCACAATCGATCAAATGTTCACGCTACGGCAGATCCTGGAAACTACCCAAGAATTCCAAATCGATTCCCACCACCTCTTTATCGATTTTAAGGCCGCGTACGATAGCATTTATAGAGACGAGCTATACAGAGCCATGTCAGGTTTTGGCATCCCCACAAAACTCGTCAGACTGTGCAGGATGACGATGGAGAACTCTCGCTGCTCCGTCAACGTTGGTACTGACCTCGCAGAAGCTTTTGACGTCAAAAAAGGATTCCGACAAGGTGATGCGCTATCGTGCGATTTCTTCAACGTAATACTTGAAAAAATTATAAGAAACTCGCAAGTCAATTGTAGTGCGACAATTTTTTTCAAGTCTTTGCAATTGGTAGCATACGCTGACGACATAGACATCATTGGCAGAACTCGGCGAGTTGTCACTGGAACGTTTACTAGCATTGAAGCTGAAGCGGCTAAGATGCGACTAGCAGTCAATGAGGCCAAAACGAAGTACCTGCTGTCCACCTGCTGTTTCTATGGGCTAGGAAGGCAATTGAGTAGCAAACCCCTCTCTCGAAAGACAAAGGAGACTCTGTATAAGACCCTAATCATCCCAGTCCTGCTCTATGGCGCCGAGGCATGGACTCTATCTAAAGCGGATGAAGATATCCTTAGTCGTTTCCAGCGTAAGATTCTTCGGAGGATTTTTGGCCCTATCTGCGTTAACGGGCTTTGGAGGAGAAGGTTCAACCAAGAACTATACCAGCTGTACAGCGACATTGACCTGGTCAAAAAAATACGCATTTCACGTTTAAGATGGCTAGGTCATGTAGAGCGAATGGACAACAATGCTCCGGCTCGCAGGATCTTCGATTCCATCCCAGAGGGTAGACGCAGTCAAGGAAGACCTCGCCTTAGGTGGCGCGGTCAAGTGGAGGACGACCTCAACCAACTTGGAGTGCAAAACTGGAGGCAGCTAGCCAAAGACCGAGATGGCTGGAGAGGCATGTTGGTTGAGGCCCAGGTTCGTCCCGAACTGTAGCGCCACATAAGTAAGTAAGTAAGTAATAAAGCCTATATCACTCTATATGTATATAATCACTAATAATTTTGTTTTGTATTTTTGTTCAAAGCAAAGTTATAGGTAGAATTTTGGCATATACACCCAATACAATTCTCACATATTTTTTGTATTTTCTTTATTAATTATATTTAAAAAGGAAAGTAGTTTTTTTCATTCAGAGTTTTTTAAATTTAAATTTTAGAAAATTTAGCAATTTTGCATTTTTTAACAATAAATTTCCTTGTAAGCGCACACAAAGAACTTGCAGTTTTCGAAGAATTTCGCTCCTCACTCAAAGGCCTTTATCTCGTTATTTAGAAGTGGTTCTTGCACTGTAAAGTAGAAATGGAATTCATCTACCCGGTCCGGTCCATCAACCAGAAATTTTATAGGCAAGTTAGGCTATTAACTGCTCCTATCAGTTTGGAATTTTTTTTATAATCATTCGCGCGCACAAGGGATTAGTTGCCCTTATAATGTTGAACACATTGCGCGAGGGAGGTTCGGGAAGGAGAAACAAATGTGTCGATTAGCATTCAAGGAAAAACCTCGACGGGTAAATTATTCCAAATTCGTGGTGCTCGGCTTAAGAAGAATCTCTTTATTTCACGTCCAAAATTGGACTCAAGAGTGAACTGATGAGCATTACTTGAGATAGGCTATTACGGGAGAAACTTTTAAGGGGAGGAATGCAACCGGCTTCTTCGTGTGAACATTTTTTTTATAAAAGAAACGATAAACTAAGGAAAGACATGAAACATTGCGTCAGTGTTTGAGAGGAGCAATTTTTTTTTTTTTTTTTTGTATAATTAACGAGCGCACAAGGGAGTATTTGTTTCCCTTTTAATGTAGAACACACTGCGTGGGCATTAGTAAGATAGGGAGGGGAGAGATAGGAGGTGTCGATTAACATTGGTTTTGAATGTTAGCAGATCAAAATGGCAAGGGAACATCTCGCTGGGTAAACTATTCCAAATTCGGGTTTGTTCGGCTAAAAAAAGAATCCCCATATTTCACGGTACGTCTGAAATTGGGCTCAAGGGTGAACTGATGAGCATTCCTCGCAAGACGAGTATTACAAACAAAACACCTTGGAGTGAATATCACTAACCGCTTCAAATTCAACAAGCATGCTTCATTTATGCTTTAGAGAGCCAACTTTCCCCCACATCTGGTCCACCCGCTTCTTAGGAGAAGAAACGGACTAAGCCATAATACATCTATAAACAGCTGATCCGTTCAGTTCTGACGTACGCTTGTCCTATTTGGTTCACAATATCACCAACATATATGAAGAAGATCGAAGTTTTCGAAAGAAAGATACTCCGTAGCTGTACAGGTCTACACCGAAACCCCATTACAAGGAAATATGTCCCAAACAAGAAGCTATATGAAGACACCAAACTGATCCCAATAAATCAGTTTATGACACAGCTCTCCAAAAATATTTTGAGGAACTTGGAGGACCACCCCAACTTGGAAATCCAACAACTACTCCAGCAACAACTAGAGCCCAACCATCGCTACCTCAGCATTCGAGCCATCACAGACGACGATTCGAGGATATTATGAACAATGACGAAGCCCCGTTCTACGAGAGAACCAGCAACGGACACAACAGAGGATAAACAACACCGCATCCTAACCCCAATTTTTTTTAAAACCAAAGACACTTATTATAATTAAGAATTTCAATTGAAAGATTATACAATCAAAAATATGATATAAGTAAAAATATAGCATTGTATAGAGCCAGCTGAAGTACGTCGGGCCCCTGTTGTTGAGCCGACATGATTTATTTTAGTTATAAGTTAGTTTAAGGCCAATTGTACATACATTTTAACGATGTAATAAAAATAATCTAATCTAAAAAAAAGTAATCTTCCAGTGTGCGTTGATAACAAGATATCTAGTAGTATACTTTGAGTTGCCTTATTCATCATTATGAGTATCGTATTAGGAGAATTTTAAATTTTTTAAAATATCTCCATGTATTCGTATTAGTTAGTTTCATTTTCCAGTTTCGATACAACAGAACTCAGTACTTGAATTTGTTTTGCGTTTTCCAATTGTTCTTTATTGAAAATATTGACTGAAGAATCAACTTTAGCTGTCTGATTTTTTATTAGATTTATTAAATGGTTTTCGTTTTATTGAATAGCTTCAATTGTTTGTTTATATTTTTCAGCAAATCTTTGATCTAGTATTCCGAACAATTCATTAGCAATTGTTCCAATGAAATCAAACGGTGATCGTTTTTGCCTTCGCAATGAATCGCCGTTTGCGTGCAATAAAATTTCATTATTGAGTTCAATTTGTTGAAGTTGATGTTGAAACGCCTTTTCGGCGGCGTCTGTCAGGGGTTTGGCACCTGGGAGACGTCTGTCACAAACATTTTTGCACTCAGGGTATCGAGGGCGTTGGGATGCGATGCATTTGAAATGGTTTCCTTCACTAGGTCTATTTTCAGAAAAATGGTACTTTTATACAACAAGACAGCGCCTTCCTGTATTTTGAAGTCATCAGTGACCCAAATTGACTAAATTAAATAAAATGTTTGGAAAGGATCCAAAGTGTTAGTTGACTTAAAATGTATATTGAATCAATCAAATAAGACATTAGACAAAACCTGCATAAATTGAAACTTAAATTACTGCAGTTTTTTTCTAAAACCGAATTTAATTCTGTCGTCAAGGGTCACTGATGACGTCATGGTTGGATATTCTATCCGGATGTCTCTGTCCAAGAACTGAGTTGAATTTGGAACACACCCTTCTAAGTTTATTCAACAAGACGTCAGTTGTCACTTCTGGGGTTAAATTAAAAGTGAATTATGTAGTGAATAAAGCGTTTTATTGGGACTTCCAATACTGCGCTAGCTACAGACTACCAATAAAACACGGCTAATATAAGGTGAATTGACTTGAATTGATATTGTTGCGCCGTTTGAAAAAAACTTCTTAATTTTCAATAATAACGATTCAACATTAGGTTTATTTCAGTCTTTAATAAAGTGGTGCTGTAGGTGGTTGGGTGCTGTATGAAAAGGATAGGCACTGAAAGGCATCAAACTGGTGATGCACAGTCGCTGCAACTATATCGTACACATCAATTGTGCTTATTTTACCTCCTCGCGGTAACCACCGGGTACGGCGGATGAGCCCAACCAATTGGACCAACGGTGGCGTCAACAGTCACACTGTGAGGAAGTATGACGTCGGAAAGCTACAATCGCAAGAAACCGCCAGAACCTATGCCGATCGAATATCCCGTAACCTCTCTAAAAATCCAGTACCATCAGAGATGCCGCAACTGATGTGCTAGGTTTCACCAGACCACCACCACGAAACCTCTGGTTCGATGACGAATGCAGGCAGGCCCATGCAGCCAAACAAGAGGCATATAAAGCGGCGCTGCAAAGAAAGACGAGAGCTTCTCGCGAGCTCTACGAGCAGAAAAGACGGGAAGAACACCGGCTTCTCCAAAAGAAAAAGAGAGAGCATGAGAAGCGCGCGATCGAAGATATTGAGAAATGCTACTCCAGGAACAACATGCGGAAGTTTTACCAACAGGTAAAAAGAACATGCCAAGGAAAAAAAACCCGCACAGAAGCCTGTAGAGATAGGAATGGAAACTTCGTAGTAGAGTCACAGTCGGTGCTGAGTACATGGAAGGACCATTTCTGCAGACTGTTAAACGGCGATGAAGACCAAAATCCCGCTGTCAGGCAGAATGAACCATTCAACATGGATGATTACAGACAAATCTTCCGTCCACCTGACCAAAATGAAGTAAGGATAGCGATATCTAAACTAAAAAACAACAAAGCTGCTGGACCCGACGGACTACCCGCCGAACTTTTTAAAGCGGCCGAAGATGACCTGGTGGAGTGCATACACCAACTCATCTCTACAGTTTGCTCAGAAGAAAGTATGCCTGATGAATGGAACCTCAGCATCGTTTGCCCGATCCACAAGAAAGGAGACCCTCTAAACTGCGCCAACTATAGAGGAATTAGTCTCCTGAATATCGCCTACAAGATCCTCTCTGCCACACTATGTGAACGCCTGTAAACCTTTCGTCAGCAACCTGATTGGCCCCTATCAGTGTGGTTTCAGACCAGGAAAGTCCACAATCGATCAAATGTTCACGCTACGGCAGATCCTGGAAACTACCCAAGAATTCCAAATCGATTCCCACCACCTCTTTATCGATTTTAAGGCCGCGTACGATAGCATTTATAGAGACGAGCTATACAGAGCCATGTCAGGTTTTGGCATCCCCACAAAACTCGTCAGACTTCTGCAGGATGACGATGGAGAACTGTCGCTGCTCCGTCAACGTTGGTACTGACCTCACAGAAGCTTTTGACGTCAAAAAAGGATTCCGACAAGGTGATGCGCTATCGTGCGATTTCTTCAACGTAATACTTGAAAAAATTATAAGAAACTCGCAAGTCAATTGTAGTGCGACAATTTTTTTCAAGTCTTTGCAATTGGTAGCATACGCTGACGACATAGACATCATTGCCAGAACTCGGCGAGCTGTCACTGGAACGTTTACTAGCATTGAAGCTGAAGCGGCTAAGATGCGACTAGCAGTCAATGAGGCCAAAACGAAGTACCTGCTGTCCACCTGCTGTTTCTATGGGCTAGGAAGGCAATTGAGTAGCAAACCCCTCTCTCGAAAGACAAAGGAGACTCTGTATAAGACCCTAATCATCCCAGTCCTGCTCTATGGCGCCGAGGCATGGACTCTATCTAAAGCGGATGAAGATATCCTTAGTCGTTTCCAGCGTAAGATTCTTCGGAGGATTTTTGGCCCTATCTGCGTTAACGGGCTTTGGAGGAGAAGGTTCAACCAAGAACTATACCAGCTGTAAAGCAACATTGACCTGGTCAAAAAAATACGCATTTCACGTTTAAGATGGCTAGGTCATGTAGAGCGAATGGACAACAATGCTCCGGCTCGCAGGATCTTCGATTCCATCCCAGAGGGTAGACGCAGTCAAGGAATACCTCGCCTTAGGTGGCGCGGTCAAGTGGAGGACGACCTCAACCAACTTGGAGTGCAAAACTGGAGGCAGCTAGCCAAAGACCGAGATGGCTGGAGAGGCATGTTGGTTGAGGCCCAGGTTCGTCCCGAACTGTAGCGCCACCTAAGTAAGTAAGTAAGTAATAAAGCCTATATCACTCTATATGTATATAATCACTAATAATTTAGTTTTGTATTTTTGTTCAAAGCAAAGTTATAGGTAGAATTTTGGCATATACACCCAATACAATTCTCACATATTTTTTGTATTTTCTTTATTAATTATATTTAAAAAGGAAAGTAGTTTTTTTCATTCAGAGTTTTTTAAATTTAAATTTTAGAAAATTTAGCAATTTTGCATTTTTTAACAATAAATTTCCTTGTAAGCGCACACAAAGAACTTGCAGTTTTCGAAGAATTTCGCTCCTCACTCAAAGGCCTTTATCTCGTTATTTAGAAGTGGTTCTTGCACTGTAAAGTAGAAATGGAATTCATCTACCCGGTCCGATCCATCAACCAGAAATTTTATAGGCAAGTTAGGCTATTAACTGCTCCTATCAGTTTGGAATTTTTTTTATAATCATTCGCGCGCACAAGGGATTAGTTGCCCTTATAATGTTGAACACATTGCGCGAGGGAGGTTCGGGAAGGAGGGACAAATGTGTCGATTAGCATTCAAGGAAAAACCTCGACGGGTAAATTATTCCAAATTCGTGGTGCTCGGCTTAAGAAGAATCTCTTTATTTCACGTCCAAAATTGGACTCAAGAGTGAACTGATGAGCATTACTTGAGATAGGCTATTACGGGAGAAACTTTTAAGGGGAGGAATGCAACCGGCTTCTTCGTGTGAACATTTTTTTTATAAAAGAAACGATAAACTAAGGAAAGACATGAAACATTGCGTCAGTGTTTGAGAGGAGCAATTTTTTTTTTTTTTTTTTTTTTTTGTATAATTAACGCGCGCACAAGGGAGTATTTGTTTCCCTTTTAATGTAGAACACACTGCGTGGGCATTAGTAAGATAGGGAGGGGAGAGATAGGAGGTGTCGATTAACATTGGTTTTGAATGTTAGCAGATCAAAATGGCAAGGGAACATCTCGCTGGGTAAACTATTCCAAATTCGGGTTTGTTCGGCTAAAAAAAGAATCCCCATATTTCACGGTACGTCTGAAATTGGGCTCAAGGGTGAACTGATGAGCATTCCTCGCAAGACGAGTATTACAAACAAAACACCTTGGAGTGAATATCACTAACCGCTTCAAATTCAACAAGCATGCTTCATTTATGCTTTAGAGAGCCAACTTTCCCCCACATCTGGTCCACCCGCTTCTTAGGAGAAGAAACGGACTAAGCCATAATACATCTATAAACAGCTGATCCGTCCAGTTCTGACGTACGCTTGTCCTATTTGGTTCACAATATCACCAACATATATGAAGAAGATCGAAGTTTTCGAAAGAAAGATACTCCGTAGCTGTACAGGTCTACACCGAAACCCCATTACAAGGAAATATGTCCCAAACAAGAAGCTATATGAAGACACCAAACTGATCCCAATAAATCAGTTTATGACACAGCTCTCCAAAAATATTTTGAGGAACTTGGAGGACCACCCCAACTTGGAAATCCAACAACTACTCCAGCAACAACTAGAGCCCAACCATCGCTACCTCAACATCATTGAGCCATCACAGACGACGATTCGAGGATATTATGAACAATGACGAAGCCCCGTTCTACGAGAGAACCAGCAACGGACACAACAGAGGATAAACAACACCGCATCCTAACCCCAATTTTTTTTTTTTAAACCAAAGACACTTATTATAATTAAGAATTTCAATTGAAAGATTATACAATCAAAAATATGATATAAGTAAAAATATAGCATTGTATAGAGCCAGCTGAAGTACGTCGGGCCCCTGTTGTTGAGCCGACATGATTTATTTTAGTTATAAGTTAGTTTAAGGCCAATTGTACATACATTTTAACGATGTAATAAAAATAATCTAATCTAAAAAAAAGTAATCTTCCAGTGTGCGTTGATAACAAGATATCTAGTAGTATACTTTGAGTTGCCTTATTCATCATTATGAGTATCGTATTAGGAGAATTTTACGAAAATATCTCCATGTATTCGTATTAGTTAGTTTCATTTTCCAGTTTCGATACAACAGAACTCAGTACTTGAATTTGTTTTGCGTTTTCCAATTGTTCTTTATTGAAAATATTGACTGAAGAATCAACTTTAGCTGTCTGATTTTTTATTAGATTTATTAAATGGTTTTCGTTTCATTGAATAGCTTCAATTGTTTGTTTATATTTTTCAGCAAATCTTTGATCTAGTATTCCGAACAATTCATTAGCAATTGTTCCAATGAAATCAAACGGTGATCGTTTTTGCCTTCGCAATGAATCGCCGTTTGCGTGCAATAAAATTTCATTATTGAGTTCAATTTGTTGAAGTTGATGTTGAAACGCCTTTTCGGCGGCGTCTGTCAGGGGTTTGGCACCTGGGAGACGTCTGTCACAAAAATTTTTGCACTCAGGGTATCGAGGGCGTTGGGATGCGATGCATTTGAAATGGTTTCCTTCACTAGGTCTATTTTCAGAAAAATGGTACTTTTATACAACCATTACTCGGTAATGCTGCCCCTGCAGACTGGCAGACGATTGATGGCGTTATCACCTTGAGGAGGACTGTTTGTAACATCAATATCATTTGGTTTCCTCTCACGCAAAAAATCTGTGACGGGCTCTAAGACTATATTACCTTACTGTATGTATTAACGAAATTTTAAAAAACCCCTGAAGAAGTCGCTAAAAATCGACGAAACGTTGGAATACGATGGAATAAACTTCTTTTATTTGCATTTGTAAGAAAATTACCAAAAAAGCATACTTGAGCAATCAACTTATATTACATAATAGCCGTGTTTTATTGGTAAGTGTATATCCAGCGCAGTAAAATTTTATACGGCAAACAACAACAAACAATAAGTGTCGATAATTAGGTTAGTGAAATTAGTGAATATAATAAGTTGAGATAAATCTTGAAAAGAAATGTCAACCAAGTGGAATGTAGAAAAAATATGTACTTGAAAGTTAGTAAGATTTTATTATTTAAGGATATGTTCGTTGAGTATCATGATACAAGACTACAAGACAGCGCCTTCCTGTATTTTGAAGTCATCAGTGACCCAAATTGACTAAATTAAATAAAATGTTTGGAAAGGATCCAGTGTTAGTTGACTTAAAATGTATATTGAATCAATCAAATAAGACATTAGACAAAACCTGCATAAATTGAAACTTAAATTACTGCAGTTTTTTTCTAAAACCGAATTTAATTCTGTCGTCAAGGGTCACTGATGACGTCATGGTTGGATATTCTATCCGGATGTCTCTGTCCAAGAACTGAGTTGAATTTGGAACACACCCTTCTAAGTTTATTCAACAAGACGTCAGTTGTCACTTCGGGGGTTAAATTAAAAGTGAATTATGGAGTGAATAAAGCGTTTTATTGGGACTTCCAATACTGCGCTAGCTACAGACTACCAATAAAACACGGCTAATATAAGGTGAATTGACTTGAATTGATATTGTTGCGCCGTTTGGAAAAAAATTCTTAATTTTCAATAATAACGATTCAACATTAGGTTTATTTCAGTCTTTAATAAAGTGGTGCTGTAGGTGGTTGGGTGCTGTATGAATAGGATAGGCACTGAAAGGCATCAAACTGGTGATGCACAGTCGCTGCAACTATATCGTACACATCAATTGTGCTTATTTTACCTCCTCGCGGTAACCACCGGGTACGGCGGATGAGCCCAACCAATAGGACCAACGGTGGCGTCAACAGTCAACGAAGCAGACGCCCTAATGAGCTACTTCGACGTATTTGGAGATAAGGTCATTGGGACAATTCAATGCAAGTCAGGGCATTGAAATAGAGATGGCGGCGGATGAACCCTTAATATGCCAACGGCAGCGTTCATATCCCCGAAGTGGGTTACTGACTCCGGATTCTCCGGTTCCTTTTGTCCAAGGGTGGGGTTAACAACCCTGCCACGGAAAAAAGAAAAAGTTGCGAAGCAACCAATAGCCTCGGAAAAGGACGGATTTACTGTTGACGACCCGGAAAAACGAATCAAGGACAACGACCTTCGGATCTGCACGTGGAATGTTAGAACTCTTAACAGATCACGTGCATCCAAACAACTAGCGGAGGCCCTAGACTGCTACAGAGCAGGAATTACTGCCATCCAGGAAGTGCGATGAAATGGGCCGGGCAAAAGGAGGATGAAAAACTGTGACGTGACTGTGAATTGTGCAAGAAGACCACAGCGTTTATTTGGGTGCGGATTCGTCATAAGCGGTAGACTTAGGCAAGAAGTCTTGGGCTTTCGACACGTACACGGTTTCCTCATCTCGATATACACAAAGGGACTTGGCGACACCCAGATCAAAGAACCGTCAATCACATTGATCACGTTGCGATCGATGCAAGACACGCCTCTAGTATCTAGGATGTTCGCACCTTTCGAGCAGCTAACATCGACTCGGATCACTACCTTGTTGCAGCAAAGGTAAGAATGCGAATAACCCGAACTCCACAACAACGGAGTAACACTGTGAGGAAGTATGACGTCGGAAAGCTGCAATCGCAAGAAACCGCCAGAACCTATGCCGATCGAATATCCCGTAACCTCTCTAAAAATCCAGTACCATCAGAGATGCCGCAACTGATGTGCTAGGTTTCACCAGACCACCACCACGAAACCTCTGGTTCGATGACGAATGCAGGCAGGCCCATGCAGCCAAACAAGAGGCATATAAAGCGGCGCTGCAAAGAAAGACGAGAGCTTCTCGCGAGCTCTACGAGCAGAAAAGACGGGAAGAACACCGGCTTCTCCAAAAGAAAAAGAGAGAGCATGAGAAGCGCGCGATCGAAGATATTGAGAGATGCTACTCCAGGAACAACATGCGGAAGTTTTACCGACAGGAAAAAGAACATGCCAAGGAAAAAAAACCCGCACAGAAGCCTGTAGAGATAGGAATGGAAACCTCGTAGTAGAGTCACAGTCGGTGCTGAGTACATGGAAGGACCATTTCTGCAGACTGTTAAACGGCGATGAAGACCAAAATCCCGCTGTCAGGCAGAATGAACCATTCAACATGGATGATGAGAGACAAATCTTCCGTCCACCTGACCAAAATGAAGTAAGGATAGCAATATCTAAACTAAAAAACAACAAAGCTGCTGGACCCGACGGACTACCCGCCGAACTTTTTAAAGCGGCCGAAGATGACCTGGTGGAGTGCATACACCAACTCATCTCTACAGTTTGCTCAGAAGAAAGTATGCCTGATGAATGGAACCTTAGCATCGTTTGCCCGATCCACAAGAAAGGAGACCCTCTAAACTGCGCCAACTATAGAGGAATTAGTCTCCTGAATATCGCCTACAAGATCCTCTCTGCCACACTATGTGAACGCCTGAAACCTTTCGTCAGCAACCTGATTGGCCCCTATCAGTGTGGTTTCAGACCAGGAAAGTCCACAATCGATCAAATGTTCACGCTACGGCAGATCCTGGAAACTACCCAAGAATTCCAAATCGATTCCCACCACCTCTTTATCGATTTTAAGGCCGCGTACGATAGCATTTATAGAGACGAGCTATACAGAGCCATGTCAGGTTTTGGCATCCCCACAAAACTCGTCAGACTGTGCAGGATGACGATGGAGAACTCTCGCTGCTCCGTCAACGTTGGTACTGACCTCACAGAAGCTTTTGACGTCAAAAAAGGATTCCGACAAGGTGATGCGCTATTGTGCAATTTCTTCAACGTAATACTTGAAAAAATTATAAGAAACTCGCAAGTCAATTGTAGTGCGACAATTTTTATCAAGTCTGTGCAATTGGTAGCATACGCTGACGACATAGACATCATTGCCAGAACTCGGCGAGCTGTCACTGGAACGTTTACTAGCATTGAAGCTGAAGCGGCTAAGATGCGACTAGCAGTCAATGAGGCCAAAACGAAGTACCTGCTGTCCACAAAAAAGGACACACAACACCGGCAGATTGGACAAAACATCACAATAGACAGGTACAACTTTGGGGTAGTTAGGGACTTTGTGTACCTCGGATCCGCTATAACATCTGACAACAACATCTCGCCAGAAATAAAGCGAAGAATTACTTTTGCCAATCGCTGTTTCTATGGGCTAGGAAGGCAATTGAGTAGCAAAGCCCTCTCTCGAAAGACAAAGGAGACTCTGTATAAGACCCTAATCATCCCAGTCCTGCTCTATGGCGCCGAGGCATGGACTCTATCTAAAGCGGATGAAGATATCCTTAGTCGTTTCCAGCGTAAGATTCTTCGGAGGATTTTTGGCCCTATCTGCGTTAACGGGCTTTGGAGGAGAAGGTTCAACCAAGAACTATACCAGCTGTACAGCGATATTGACCTGGTCAAAAAAATACGCATTTCACGTTTAAGATGGCTAGGTCATGTAGAGCGAATGGACAACAATGCTCCGGCTCGCAGGATCTTCGATTCCATCCCAGAGGGTAGACGCAGTCAAGGAAGACCTCGCCTTAGGTGGCGCGGTCAAGTGGAGGACGACCTCAACCAACTTGGAGTGCAAAACTGGAGGCAGCTAGCCAAAGACCGAGATGGCTGGAGAGGCATGTTGATTGAGGCCCAGGTTCGTCCCGAACTGTAGCGCCACCTAAGTAAGTAAGTAAGTAATAAAGCCTATATCACTCTATATGTATATAATCACTAATAATTTTGTTTTGTATTTTTGTTCAAAGCAAAGTTATAGGTAGAATTTTGGCATATACACCCAATACAATTCTCACATATTTTTTGTATTTTCTTTATTAATTATATTTAAAAAGGAAAGTAGTTTTTTTCATTCAGAGTTTTTTAAATTTAAATTTTAGAAAATTTAGCAATTTTGCATTTTTTAACAATAAATTTCCTTGTAAGCGCACACAAAGAACTTGCAGTTTTCGAAGAATTTCGCTCCTCACTCAAAGGCCTTTATCTCGTTATTTAGAAGTGGTTCTTGCACTGTAAAGTAGAAATGGAATTCATCTACCCGGTCCGGTCCATCAACCAGAAATTTTATAGGCAAGTTAGGCTATTAACTGCTCCTATCAGTTTGGATTTTTTTTATAATCATTCGCGCGCACAAGGGATTAAATGCCCTTATAATGTTGAACACATTGCGCGAGGGAGGTTCGGGAAGGAGGGACAAATGTGTCGATTAGCATTCAAGGAAAAACCTCGACGGGTAAATTATTCCAAATTCGTGGTGCTCGGCTTAAGAAGAATCTCTTTATTTCACTTCCAAAATTGGACTCAAGAGTGAACTGATGAGCATTACTTGAGATAGGCTATTACGGGAGAAACTTTTAAGGGGAGGAATGCAACCGGCTTCTTCGTGTGAACATTTTTTTTATAAAAGAAACGATAAACTAAGGAAAGACATGAAACATTGCGTCAGTGTTTGAGAGGAGCAATTTTTTTTTTTTTTTTTTTTGTATAATTAACGCGCGCACAAGGGAGTATTTGTTTCCCTTTTAATGTAGAACACACTGCGTGGGCATTAGTAAGATAGGGAGGGGAGAGATAGGAGGTGTCGATTAACATTGGTTTTGAATGTTAGCAGATCAAAATGGCAAGGGAACATCTCGCTGGGTAAACTATTCCAAATTCGGGTTTGTTCGGCTAAAAAAAGAATCCCCATATTTTACGGTACGTCTGAAATTGGGCTCAAGGGTGAACTGATGAGCATTCCTCGCAAGACGAGTATTACAAACAAAACACCTTGGAGTGAATATCACTAACCGCTTCAAATTCAACAAGCATGCTTCATTTATGCTTTAGAGAGCCAACTTTCCCCCACATCTGGTCCACCCGCTTCTTAGGAGAAGAAACGGACTAAGCCATAATACATCTATAAACAGCTGATCCGTCCAGTTCTGACGTACGCTTGTCCTATTTGGTTCACAATATCACCAACATATATGAAGAAGATCGAAGTTTTCGAAAGAAAGATACTCCGTAGCTGTACAGGTCTACACCGAAACCCCATTACAAGGAAATATGTCCCAAACAAGAAGCTATATGAAGACACCAAACTGATCCCAATAAATCAGTTTATGACACAGCTCTCCAAAAATATTTTGAGGAACTTGGAGGACCACCCCAACTTGGAAATCCAACAACTACTCCAGCAACAACTAGAGCCCAACCATCGCTACCTCAACATTCGAGCCATCACAGACGACGATTCGAGGATATTATGAACAATGACGAAGCCCCGTTCTACGAGAGAACCAGCAACGGACACAACAGAGGATAAACAACACCGCATCCTAACCCCAATTTTTTTTTTTTAAACCAAAGACACTTATTATAATTAAGAATTTCAATTGAAAGATTATAAAATCAAAAATATGATATAAGTAAAAATATAGCATTGTATAGAGCCAGCTGAAGTACGTCGGGCCCCTGTTGTTGAGCCGACATGATTTATTTTAGTTATAAGTTAGTTTAAGGCCAATTGTACATACATTTTAACGATGTAATAAAAATAATCTAATCTAAAAAAAAGTAATCTTCCAGTGTGCGTTGATAACAAGATATCTAGTAGTATACTTTGAGTTGCCTTATTCATCATTATGAGTATCGTATTAGGAGAATTTGACGAAAATATCTCCATGTATTCGTATTAGTTAGTTTCATTTTCCAGTTTCGATACAACAGAACTCAGTACTTGAATTTGTTTTGCGTTTTCCAATTGTTCTTTATTGAAAATATTGACTGAAGAATCAACTTTAGCTGTCTGATTTTTTATTAGATTTATTAAATGGTTTTCATTTTATTTAATAGCTTCAATTGTTTGTTTATATTTTTCAGCAAATCTTTGATCTAGTATTCCGAACAATTCATTAGCAATTGTTCCAATGAAATCAAACGGTGATCGTTTTTGTCTTCGCAATAAATCGTCGTTTGCGTGCAATAAAATTTCATTATTGAGTTCAATTTGTTGAAGTTGATGTTGAAACGCCTTTTCGGCGGCGTCTGTCAGGGGTTTGGCACCTGGGAGACGTCTGTCACAAACATTTTTGCACTCAGGGTATCGAGGGCGTTGGGATGCGATGCATTTGAAATGGTTTCCTTCACTAGGTCTATTTTCAGAAAAATGGTACTTTTATACAACCATTACTCGGTAATGCTGCCCCTGCAGACTGGCAGACAATTGATGGCGTTATCACCTTGAGGAGGACTGTTTGTAACATCAATATCATTTGGTTTCCTCTCACGCAAAAAATCTGTTGCGGGCTCTAAGACTATATTACCTTACTGTATGTATTAACAAAATTTTAAAAAACCCCTGAAGAAGTCGCTAAAAATCGATGGAATAAACTTGTTTTATTTGCATTTGTAAGAAAATTGACCAAAAAAGCATACTTGAGCAATCAACTTATATTACATAATAGCCATGTTTTATTGGTAAGTGTATACCCAGCGCAGTAAAATTTTATACGGCAAACAACAACAAACAATAAGTGTCGATAATTAGGTTAGTGAAAATAGTGAATATAATACTACTTACTTTACTTAGGTGGCGCTACAGTTCGGGACGAACCTGGGCCTCAACCAACATGCCTCTCCAGCCAACTCGGTCTTTGGCTAGCTGCCTCCAGTTTTGCACTCCAAGTTGGTTGAGGTCGTCCTCCACTTGAGCGCGCCACCTAAGGCGAGGTCTTCCTTGACTGCGTCTACCCTCTGGGATGGAATCGAAGATCCTGCGAGCCGGAGCATTGTTGTCCATTCGCTCTACATGACCTAGCCATCTTAAACGTGATATGCGTATTTTTTTGACCAGGTCAATGTCGCTGTACAGCTCGTTGAACCTTCTCCTCCAAAGCCCGTTAACGCAGATAGGGCCAAAAATCCTCCGAAGAATCTTACGCTCGAAACGACTAAGGATATCTGCATCCGCTTTAGATAGAGTCCATGCCTCGGCGCCATAGAGCAGGACTGGGATGATTAGGGTCTTATACAGAGTCTCCTTTGTCTTTCGAGAGAGGGCTTTGCTACTCAATTGCCTTCCTAGCCCATAGAAACAGCGATTGGCAAGAGTAATTCTTCGCTTTATTTCTGACGAGATGTTGTTGTCAGATGTTATAGCGGATCCGAGGTACACAAAGTCCCTAACTACCTCAAAGTTGTACCTGTCTATTGTGATGTTTTGTCCAATCCGCCGGTGTTGTGTGTCCCTTTTTGTGGACAGCAGGTACTTCGTTTTGGCCTCATTGACTGCTAGTCCCATCTTAGCCGCTTCAGCTTCAATGCTAGCAAACGTTCCAGTGACAGCTCGCCGAGTTCTGCCAATGATGTCTATGTCGTCAGCGTATGCTAGCAATTGCACAGACTTGAAAAAAATTGTCCCACTACAATTGATATGCGAGTTTCTTATAATTTTTTCAAGTATTAAGTTGAAGAAATCGCACGATAGCGCATCACCTTGTCGGAATCCTTTTTTGACGTCAAAAGCTTCTGTGAGGTCAGAACCAACCTTGACGGAGCAGCGAGAGTTCTCCATCGTCATCCTGCACAGTCGGACGAGTTTTGTGGGAATGCCAAAACCTGACATGGCTCTGTATAGCTCGTCTCTATAAATGCTATCGTACGCGGCCTTAAAATCGATAAAGAGGTGGTGGGTATCGATTTGGAATTCTTGGGTGGTTTCCAGGATCTGCCGTAGCGTGAACATTTGATCGATTGTGGACTTTCCTGGTCTGAAACCACACTGATAGGGGCCAATCAGGTTACTGACGAAAGGTTTCAGGCGTTCACATAGTACGGCAGAGAGGATTTTGTAGGCGATATTCAGGAGACTTATTCCTCTATAGTTGGCGCAGTTTAGAGGGTCTCCTTTCTTGTGAATCGGGCAAACGATGCTGAGGTTCCATTCATCAGGCATACTTTCTTCTGACCAAACTTTAGAGATGAGTTGGTGTATGCACTCCACCAGGTCATCTCCGGCCGCTTTAAAAAGTTCGGCGGGTAATCCGTCGGGTCCAGCAGCTTTGTTGTTTTTGAGTTTAGATATTGCTATCCTTACTTCATTTTGGTCAGGTGGACGGAAGTTTTGTCTGTCATCATCCATGTTGAATGGTTCATTCTGCCTGACAGCGGGATTTTGGCCTTCATCGCCGTTTAACAGTCTGCAGAAATGGTCCTTCCATGTACTCAGCACCGACTGTGACTCTACTACGAGGTTTCCATTCCTATCTCTACAGGCTTGTGTGCGGGATTTTTTTCCTTGGCATGTTCTTTTTACCTGTTGGTAAAACTTCCGCACGTTGTTCCTGGAGTAGCATCTCTCAATATCTTGGATCGCGCGCTTCTCATGCTCTCTCTTTTTCTTTTGGAGAAGCCGGTGTTCTTCCCGTCTTTTCTGCTTGTAAAGCTCGCGAGCAGCTCTCGTCTTTCTTTGCAGCGTCGTTTTATATGCCTCTTGTTTGGCTGCATGGGCCTGCCTGCATTCGTCATCAAACCAGAGGTTTCGTGGTGGTGGTCTGGTGAAACCTAGCACATCAGTTGCGGCATCTCTGATGGCTTGTTGGCAGTGTTGCCACTGATCTTCGGCACTTGATGCTGGCGGTACTGGATTTCTTGAGAGGTTACGGGATATTCGATCGGCATAGGTTCTGGCGGTTTCTTGCGATTGCAGCTTTCCGACGTCATACTTCCTCACAGTATTACTCCGTTGTTGTGGAGTTCGGGTTATTCGCATTCTTACCTTTGCTGCAACAAGGTAGTGATCCGAGTCGATGTTAGCTGCTCGGAAGGTGCGAACATCCAAGATACTGGAGGCGTGTCTTGCATCGATCGCAACGTAATCAATCTGATTGACGGTTCTTTGATCTGGGTGTCGCCAAGTCCCTTTGTGTATATCGAGATGAGGAAACCGTGTGCTTGCAATGGTGACGTTATGTGCCGCTGCGAAGTCAATTAGCCTAAGTCCGTTTTCAGACGTTGTGTCGTGTAGGCTATGTTTTCCGACAGTCCTACCAAAGATTTCCTCTTTACCTATTTTGGCATTAAAATCGCCTAGTACGATCTTAACGTCGTATTTAGGGCATTGCTCATAGGTTTTGTCGAGGAGCTCATAGAAGTCATCCTTTGTGGCGTCATCTTTGTCCTCTGTGGGGGCATGAGCGCATATTAGGCTAATGTTGGCGAATTTAGCCTTGATACGGATTGTCACAAGTCGCTCACTTACGTGTCGAAAGCCCAAGACTTCTTGCTTAAGTCTACCGCTTATGACGAATCCGCACCCAAATAAATGCTGTGGTCTTCTTGCGCAATCACCGTAGTACACGTCACAGTTTTTCATCCTCCTTTTGCCCGGCCCATTCCATCGCACTTCCTGGATGGCAGTAATTCCTGCTCTGTAGCAGTCTAGGGCCTCCGCTAGTTGTTTGGATGCACGTGGTCTGTTAAGAGTTCTAACATTCCACGTGCAGATCCGAAGGTCGTTGTCCTTGATTCGTTTTTCCGGGTCGTCAACAGTAAATCCGTCCTTTTCCGAGGCTATTGGTCGCTTCGCAACTTTTTCTTTTTTCCGTGGCAGGGTTGTTAACCCCACGCACAACCCCCAACCTGGAGGGCCAGGTCCTTTGTTGGATTCCTTGGACAAAAGGAACCGGAGAATCCGGAGTCAGTAACCCACTTCGGGGATATGAGCGCTGCCGTTGGCCCATTAAGGGTTCATCCGCCACCATCTCTATTTCAATGCCCTGACTTGCATTGAATTGTCCTAATGATCTTATCTCCAAATACGTCGAAGTAGCTCATTAGGGCGTCTGCTTCGTTGACTGTTACGCCACCGTTGGTCCAATTGGTTGGGCTCATCCGCCGTACGTCCTCTTTCTGAGGGGCTCGTGCAAGACTTCTGCGAATCGATCAGAACAGTCATTAAAGCAGAGCATTATAGTGTTGCTATTTTTTCTGTGTTCAACACTCGCGCTTATAAGTTTAGCAGGAATGCCCGGATGGACACACCAGTACCCGGTGGTTACCGCGGGGAGGTAAAATAAGCACAATTGATGTGTACGATATAGATGCAGCGACTGTGCATCACCAGTTTGATGCCTTTCAGTGCCTACCCTATTCATACAGCACCCAACCACCATGAATATAATAAGTTGAGATAAATTTTGAAAAGAAATGTCAACCAAGTGGAATGTAGAAAAAATATGTACTTGAAAGTTAGTAAGATTTTATTATTTAAGGATATGTTCGTTGAGTATCATGATACAAGACTACAAGACAGCGCCTTCCTGTATTTTGAAGTCATCAGTGACCCAAATTGACTAAATTAAATAAAATGTTTGGAAAGGATCCAAAGTGTTAGTTGAATTAAAATGTATATTGAATCAATCAAATAAGACATTAGACAAAACCTGCATCAATTGAAACTTAAATTACTGCAGTTTTTTTCTAAAAACGAATTTAATTCTGTCATCAAGGGTCACTGATGACGTCATGGTTGGATATTCTATCCGGATGTCTCTGTCCAAGAACTGAGTTGAATTTGGAACACACCCTTCTAAATTAATTCAACAAGACGTCAGTTGTCACTTCGGGGGTTAAATTAAAAGTGAATTATGTAGTGAATAAAGCGTTTTATTGGGACTTCCAATACTGCGCTAGCTACAGACTACCAATAAAACACGGCTAATATAAGGTGAATTGACTTGAATTGATATTGTTGCGCCGTTTGTAAAAACTTCTTAATTTTCAATAATAACGATTCAACATAAGGTTTATTTCAGTCTTTAATAAAATGGTGCTGTAGGTGGTTGGGTGCTGTATGAATAGGGTAGGCACTGAAAGGCATCAAACTGGTGATGCACAGTCGCTGCAACTATATCGTCATCAATTGTGCTTATTTTACCTCCCCGCGGTAACCACCGGGTACTGGTCTGTCCATCCGGACATTCCTGCTAAACTTATAAGCGCGAGTGTTGAACACAGGAAAAATAGCAACACTATAATGCTCTGCTTTAATGACTGTTCTGATCGATTCGCAGAAGTCTTGCACGAGCCCCTCAGAAACAGGACGTACGGCGGATGAGCCCAACCAATTGGACCCACGGTGGCGTCAACAGTCAACGAAGCAGACGCTCTAATGAGCTACTTCGACGTATTTGGAGATAAGGTCATTAGGACAATTCAATGCAAGTCAGGGCATTGAAATAGAGATGGTGGCGGATGAACCCTTAATGGGCCAACGGCAGCGCTCATATCCCCGAAGTGGGTTACTGACTCCGGATTCTCCGGTTCCTTTTGTCCAAGGAATCCAACAAAGGACCTGGCCCTCCAGGTTGGGGGTTGTGCGTGGGGTTAACAACCCTGCCACGGAAAAAAGAAAAAGTTGCGAAGCGACCAATAGCCTCGGAAAGGGACGGATTTACTGTTGACGACCCGGAAAAACGAATCAAGGACAACGACCTTCTGATCTGCACGTGGAATGTTAGAACTCTTAACAGACCACGTGCATCCAAACAACTAGCGGAGGCCCTAGACTGCTACAGAGCAGGAATTACTGCCATCCAGGAAGTGCGATGGAATGGGCCGGGCAAAAGGAGGCTGAAAAACTGTGACGTGTACTACGGTGATTGTGCAAGAAGACCACAGCGTTTATTTGGGTGCGGATTCGTCATTAGCGGTAGACTTACGCAAGAAGTCTTGGGCTTTCGACACGTAAGTGAGCGACTTGTGACAATCCGTATCAAGGCTAAATTCGCCAACATTAGCCTAATATGCGCTCATGCCCCCACAGAGGACAAAGATGACGCCACCAAGGATGACTTTTATGAGCTCCTCGACAAAACCTATGAGCAATGCCCTAAATACGACGTTAAGATCGTACTAGGCGATTTTAATGCCAAAATAGGTAAAGAGGAAATCTTTGGTAGGACTGTCGGAAAACATAGCCTACACGACACAACGTCTGAAAACGGACTTAGGCTAATTGACTTCGCAGCGGCACATAACGTCACCATTGCAAACACACGGTTTCATCATCTCGATATACACAAAGGGACTTGGCGACACCCAGATCAAAGAACCGTCAATCACATTGATCACGTTGCGATCGATGCGAGACACGCCTCCAGTATCTAGGATGTTCGCACCTTTCGAGCAGCTAACATCGACTCGGATCACTACCTTGTTGCAGCAAAGGTAAGAATGCGAATAACCCGAACTCCACAACAACGGAGTAACACTGTGAGGAAGTATGACGTCGGAAAGCTGCAATCGCAAGAAACCGCCAGAACCTATGCCGATCGAATATCCCGTAACCTCTCTAAAAATCCAGTACCATCACAGATGCCGCAACTGATGTGCTAGGTTTAACCAGACCACCACCACGAAACCTCTGGTTCGATGACGAATGCAGGCAGGCCCATGCAGCCAAACAAGAGGCATATAAAGCAGCGCTGCAAAGAAAGACGAGAGCTTCTCGCGAGCTCTACGAGCAGAAAAGACGGGAAGAACACCGGCTTCTCCAAAAGAAAATAAAGAGAGCATCGAAGATATTGAGAGATGCTACTCCAGGAACAACATGCGGAAGTTTTACCAACATGTAAAAAGAACATGCCAAGGAAAAAAAACCCGCACAGAAGCCTGTAGAGATAGGAATGGAAACCTCGTAGTAGAGTCACAGTCGGTGCTGAGTACATGGAAGGACCATTTCTGCAGACTGTTAAACGGCGATGAAGACCAAAATCCCGCTGTCAGGCAGAATGAACCATTCAACATGGATGATGACAGACAAATTTTCCGTCCACCTGACCAAAATGAAGTAAGGATAGCGATATCTAAACTAAAAAACAACAAAGCTGCTGGACCCAACGGACTACCCGCCGAACTTTTTAAAGCGGCCGAAGATGACCTGGTGGAGTGCATACACCAACTCATCTCTACAGTTTGCTCAGAAGAAAGTATGCCTGATGAATGGAACCTCAGCATCGTTTGCCCGATCCACAAGAAAGGAGACCCTCTAAACTGCGCCAACTATAGAGGAATTAGTCTCCTGAATATCGCCTACAAGATCCTCTCTGCCACACTATGTGAACGCCTGAAACCTTTCGTCAGCAACCTGATTGGCCCCTATCAGTGTGGTTTCAGACCAGGAAAGTCCACAATCGATCAAATGTTCACGCTACGGCAGATCCTGGAAACTACCCAAGAATTCCAAATCGATTCCCACCACCTCTTTATCGATTTTAAGGCCGCGTACGATAGCATTTATAGAGACGAGCTATACAGAGCCATGTCAGGTTTTGGCATCCCCACAAAACTCGTCAGACTGTGCAGGATGACGATGGAGAACTCTCGCTGCTCCGTCAACGTTGGTACTGACCTCACAGAAGCTTTTGACGTCAAAAAAGGATTCCGACAAGGTGATGCGCTATCGTGCGATTTCTTCAACGTAATACTTGAAAAAATTATAAGAAACTCGCAAGTCAATTGTAAAGCGACAATTTTTTTCAAGTCTGTGCAATTGGTAGCATACGCTGACGACATAGACATCATTGGCAGAACTCGGCGAGCTGTCAATTGGAACGTTTGCTAGCATTGAAGCTGAAGCGGCTAAGATGCGACTAGCAGTCAATGAGGCCAAAACGAAGTACCTGCTGTCCACAAAAAGGGACACACAACACCGGCAGATTGGACAAAACATCACAATAGACAGGTACAACTTTGGGGTAGTTAGGGACTTTGTGTACCTCGGATCCGCTATAACATCTGACAACAACATCTCGCCAGAAATAAAGCGAAGAATTACTTTTGCCAATCGCTGTTTCTATGGGCTAGGAAGGCAATTGAGTAGCAAAGCCCTCTCTCGAAAGACAAAGGAGACTCTGTATAAGACCCTAATCATCCCAGTCCTGCTCTATAGCGCCGAGGCATGGACTCTATCTAAAGCGGATGAAGATATCCTTAGTCGTTTCGAGCGTAAGATTCTTCGGAGGATTTTTGGCCCTATCTGCGTTAACGGGCTTTGGAGGAGAAGGTTCAACCAAGAACTATACCAGCTGTACAGCGACATTGACCTGGTCAAAAAAATACGCATTTCACGTTTAAGATGGCTAGGTCATGTAGAGCGAATGGACAACAATGCTCCGGCTCGCAGGATCTTCGATTCCATCCCAGAGGGTAGACGCAGTCAAGGAAGACCTCGCCTTAGGTGGCGCGGTCAAGTGGAGGACGACCTCAACCAACTTGGAGTGCAAAACTGGAGGCAGCTAGCCAAAGACCGAGATGGCTGGAGAGGCATGTTGGTTGAGGCCCAGGTTCGTCCCGAACTGTAGCGCCACATAAGTAAGTAAGTAAGTAATAAAGCCTATATCACTCTATATGTATATAATCACTAATAATTTTGTTTTGTATTTTTGTTCAAAGCAAAGTTATAGGTAGAATTTTGGCATATACACCCAATACAATTCTCACATATTTTTTGTATTTTCTTTATTAATTATATTTAAAAAGGAAAGTAGTTTTTTTCATTCAGAGTTTTTTAAATTTAAATTTTAGAAAATTTAGCAATTTTGCATTTTTTAACAATAAATTTCCTTGTAAGCGCACACAAAGAACTTGCAGTTTTCGAAGAATTTCGCTCCTCACTCAAAGGCCTTTATCTCGTTATTTAGAAGTGGTTCTTGCACTGTAAAGTAGAAATGGAATTCATCTACCCGGTCCGGTCCATCAACCAGAAATTTTATAGGCAAGTTAGGCTATTAACTGCTCCTATCAGTTTGGAGTTTTTTTTATAATCATTCGCGCGCACAAGGGATTAGTTGCCCTTATAATGTTGAACACATTGCGCGAGGGAGGTTCGGGAAGGAGGGACAAATGTGTCGATTAGCATTCAAGGAAAAACCTCGACGGGTAAATTATTCCAAATTCGTGGTGCTCGGCTTAAGAAGAATCTCTTTATTTCACGTCCAAAATTGGACTCAAGAGTGAACTGATGAGCATTACTTGAGATAGGCTATTACGGGAGAAACTTTTAAGGGGAGGAATGCAACCGGCTTCTTCGTGTGAAAATTTTTTTTATAAAAGAAACGATAAACTAAGGAAAGACATGAAACATTGCGTCAGTGTTTGAGAGGAGCAATTTTTTTTTTTTTTTTTGTATAATTAACGAGCGCACAAGGGAGTATTTGTTTCCCTTTTAATGTAGAACACACTGCGTGGGCATTAGTAAGATAGGGAGGGGAGAGATAGGAGGTGTCGATTAACATTGGTTTTGAATGTTAGCAGATCAAAATGGCAAGGGAACATCTCGCTGGGTAAACTATTCCAAATTCGGGTTTGTTCGGCTAAAAAAAGAATCCCCATATTTCACGGTACGTCTGAAATTGGGCTCAAGGGTGAACTGATGAGCATTCCTCGCAAGACGAGTATTACAAACAAAACACCTTGGAGTGAATATCACTAACCGCTTCAAATTCAACAAGCATGCTTCATTTATGCTTTAGAGAGCCAACTTTCCCCCACATCTGGTCCACCCGCTTCTTAGGAGAAGAAACGGACTAAGCCATAATACATCTATAAACAGCTGATCCGTTCAGTTCTGACGTACGCTTGTCCTATTTGGTTCACAATATCACCAACATATATGAAGAAGATCGAAGTTTTCGAAAGAAAGATACTCCGTAGCTGTACAGGTCTACACCGAAACCCCATTACAAGGAAATATGTCCCAAACAAGAAGCTATATGAAGACACCAAACTGATCCCAATAAATCAGTTTATGACACAGCTCTCCAAAAATATTTTGAGGAACTTGGAGGACCACCCCAACTTGGAAATCCAACAACTACTCCAGCAACAACTAGAGCCCAACCATCGCTACCTCAGCATTCGAGCCATCACAGACGACGATTCGAGGATATTATGAACAATGACGAAGCCCCGTTCTACGAGAGAACCAGCAACGGACACAACAGAGGATAAACAACACCGCATCCTAACCCCAATTTTTTTTAAAACCAAAGACACTTATTATAATTAAGAATTTCAATTGAAAGATTATACAATCAAAAATATGATATAAGTAAAAATATAGCATTGTATAGAGCCAGCTGAAGTACGTCGGGCCCCTGTTGTTGAGCCGACATGATTTATTTTAGTTATAAGTTAGTTTAAGGCCAATTGTACATACATTTTAACGATGTAATAAAAATAATCTAATCTAAAAAAAAGTAATCTTCCAGTGTGCGTTGATAACAAGATATCTAGTAGTATACTTTGAGTTGCCTTATTCATCATTATGAGTATCGTATTAGGAGAATTTTAAAATTTTTAAAATATCTCCATGTATTCGTATTAGTTAGTTTCATTTTCCAGTTTCGATACAACAGAACTCAGTACTAGAATTTGTTTTGCGTTTTCCAATTGTTCTTTATTGAAAATATTGACTGAAGAATCAACTTTAGCTGTCTGATTTTTTATTAGATTTATTAAATGGTTTTCGTTTTATTGAATAGCTTCAATTGTTTGTTTATATTTTTCAGCAAATCTTTGATCTAGTATTCCGAACAATTCATTAGCAATTGTTCCAATGAAATCAAACGGTGATCGTTTTTGCCTTCGCAATGAATCGCCGTTTGCGTGCAATAAAATTTCATTATTGAGTTCAATTTGTTGAAGTTGATGTTGAAACGCCTTTTCGGCGGCGTCTGTCAGGGGTTTGGCACCTGGGAGACGTCTGTCACAAACATTTTTGCACTCAGGGTATCGAGGGCGTTGGGATGCGATGCATTTGAAATGGTTTCCTTCACTAGGTCTATTTTCAGAAAAATGGTACTTTTATACAACCATTACTCGGTAATGCTGCCCCTGCAGACTGGCAGACGATTGATGGCGTTATCACCTTGAGGAGGACTGTTTGTAACATCAATATCATTTGGTTTCCTCTCACGCATAAAATCTGTTGCGGGCTCTAAGACTATATTACCTTACTGTATGTATTAACGAAATTTTAAAAAACCCCTGAAGAAGTCGCTAAATCGACGAAACGTTGGAATACGATGGAATAAACTTTTTTTATTTGCATTTGTAAGAAAATTGACCAAAAAAGCATACTTGAGCAATCAACTTATATTACATAATAGCCGTGTTTTATTGGTAAGTGTATACCCAGCGCAGTAAAATTTTATACGGCAAACAACAACAAACAATAAGTGTCGATAATTAGGTTAGTGAAATTAGTGAATATAATAAGTTGAGATAAATCTTGAAAAGAAATGTCAACCAAGTGGAATGTAAAAAAAATATGTACTTGAAAGTTAGTAAGATTTTATTATTTAAGGATATGTTCGTTGAGTATCATGATACAAGACTACAAGACAGCGCCTTCCTGTATTTTGAAGTCATCAGTGACCCAAATTGACTAAATTAAATAAAATGTTTGGAAAGGATCCAAAGTGTTAGTTGACTTAAAATGTATATTGAATCAATCAAATAAGACATTAGACAAAACCTGCATAAATTGAAACTTAAATTACTGCAGTTTTTTTCTAAAACCGAATTTAATTCTGTCGTCAAGGGTCACTGATGACGTCATGGTTGGATATTCTATCCGGATGTCTCTGTCCAAGAACTGAGTTGAATTTGGAACACACCCTTCTAAGTTTATTCAACAAGACGTCAGTTGTCACTTCTGGGGTTAAATTAAAAGTGAATTATGTAGTGAATAAAGCGTTTTATTGGGACTTCCAATACTGCGCTAGCTACAGACTACCAATAAAACACGGCTAATATAAGGTGAATTGACTTGAATTGATATTGTTGCGCCGTTTGAAAAAAACTTCTTAATTTTCAATAATAACGATTCAACATTAGGTTTATTTCAGTCTTTAATAAAGTGGTGCTGTAGGTGGTTGGGTGCTGTATGAAAAGGATAGGCACTGAAAGGCATCAAACTGGTGATGCACAGTCGCTGCAACTATATCGTACACATCAATTGTGCTTATTTTACCTCCTCGCGGTAACCACCGGGTACGGCGGATGAGCCCAACCAATTGGACCAACGGTGGCGTCAACAGTCAACGAAGCAGACGCCCTAATGAGCTACTTCGACGTATTTGGAGATAAGGTCATTGGGATAATTCAATGCAAATCAGGGCATTGAAATAGAGATGGTGGCGGATGAACCCTTAATATGCCAACGGCAACGCTCATATCCCCGAAGTGGGTTACTGACTCCGTATTCTCCGGTTCCTTTTGTCCAAGGAATCCAACAAAGGACCTGGCCCTCCAGGTTGGGGGTTGTGCGTGGGGTTAACAACCCTACCACCGAAAAAAGAAAAAGTTGCGAAGCAACCAATAGCCTCGGAAAAGGACGGATTTACTGTTGACGACCCGGAAAAACGAATCAAGGACAACGACCTTCGGATCTGCACGTGGAATGTTAGAACTCTTAACAGATCACGTGCATCCAAACAACTAGCGGAGGCCCTAGACTGCTACAGAGCAGGAATTACTGCCATCCAGGAAGTGCGATGAAATGGGCCGGGCAAAAGGAGGATGAAAAACTGTGACGTGACTGTGAATTGTGCAAGAAGACCACAGCGTTTATTTGGGTGCGGATTCGTCATAAGCGGTAGACTTAGGCAAGAACTCTTGGGCTTTCGACACGTAAGTGAGCGACTTGTGACAATCCGTATCAAGGCTAAATTCGCCAACATTAGCCTAATATGCGCTCATGCCCCCACAGAGGACAAAGATGACGCCACCAAGGATGACTTTTATGAGCTCCTCGACAAAACATATGAGCAATGCCCTAAATACGACGTTAAGATCGTACTAGGCAATTTTAATGCCAAAATAGGTAAAGAGGAAATCTTTGGTAGGACTGTCGGAAAACATAGCCTACACGACACAACGTCTGAAAACGGACTTAGGCTAATTGACTTCGCAGCGGCACATAACGTCACCATTGCAAACACACGGTTTCCTCATCTCGATATACACAAAGGGACTTGGCGACACCCAGATCAAAGAACCGTCAATCACATTGATCACGTTGCGATCGATGCAAGACACGCCTCTAGTATCTAGGATGTTCGCACCTTTCGAGCAGCTAACATCGACTCGGATCACTACCTTGTTGCAGCAAAGGTAAGAATGCGAATAACCCGAACTCCACAACAACGGAGTAACACTGTGAGGAAGTATGACGTCGGAAAGCTACAATCGCAAGAAACCGCCAGAACCTATGCCGATCGAATATCCCGTAACCTCTCTAAAAATCCAGTACCATCAGAGATGCCGCAACTGATGTGCTAGGTTTCACCAGACCACCACCACGAAACCTCTGGTTCGATGACGAATGCAGGCAGGCCCATGCAGCCAAACAAGAGGCATATAAAGCGGCGCTGCAAAGAAAGACGAGAGCTTCTCGCGAGCTCTACGAGCAGAAAAGACGGGAAGAACACCGGCTTCTCCAAAAGAAAAAGAGAGAGCATGAGAAGCGCGCGATCGAAGATATTGAGAGATGCTACTCCAGGAACAACATGCGGAAGTTTTACCGACAGGAAAAAGAACATGCCAAGGAAAAAAAACCCGCACAGAAGCCTGTAGAGATAGGAATGGAAACCTCGTAGTAGAGTCACAGTCGGTGCTGAGTACATGGAAGGACCATTTCTGCAGACTGTTAAACGGCGATGAAGACCAAAATCCCGCTGTCAGGCAGAATGAACCATTCAACATGGATGATGAGAGACAAATCTTCCGTCCACCTGACCAAAATGAAGTAAGGATAGCAATATCTAAACTAAAAAACAACAAAGCTGCTGGACCCGACGGACTACCCGCCGAACTTTTTAAAGCGGCCGAAGATGACCTGGTGGAGTGCATACACCAACTCATCTCTACAGTTTGCTCAGAAGAAAGTATGCCTGATGAATGGAACCTTAGCATCGTTTGCCCGATCCACAAGAAAGGAGACCCTCTAAACTGCGCCAACTATAGAGGAATTAGTCTCCTGAATATCGCCTACAAGATCCTCTCTGCCACACTATGTGAACGCCTGAAACCTTTCGTCAGCAACCTGATTGGCCCCTATCAGTGTGGTTTCAGACCAGGAAAGTCCACAATCGATCAAATGTTCACGCTACGGCAGATCCTGGAAACTACCCAAGAATTCCAAATCGATTCCCACCACCTCTTTATCGATTTTAAGGCCGCGTACGATAGCATTTATAGAGACGAGCTATACAGAGCCATGTCAGGTTTTGGCATCCCCACAAAACTCGTCAGACTGTGCAGGATGACGATGGAGAACTCTCGCTGCTCCGTCAACGTTGGTACTGACCTCACAGAAGCTTTTGACGTCAAAAAAGGATTCCGACAAGGTGATGCGCTATCGTGCGATTTCTTCAACGTAATACTTGAAAAAATTATAAGAAACTCGCAAGTCAATTGTAAAGCGACAATTTTTTTCAAGTCTTTGCAATTGGTAGCATACGCTGACGACATAGACATCATTGGCAGAACTCGGCGAGCTGTCACTGGAACGTTTACTAGCATTGAAGCTGAAGCGGCTAAGATGCGACTAGCAGTCAATGAGGCCATAACGAAGTACCTGCTGTCCACCTGCTGTTTCTATGGGCTAGGAAGGCAATTGAGTAGCAAACCCCTCTCTCGAAAGACAAAGGAGACTCTGTATAAGACCCTAATCATCCCAGTCCTGCTCTATGGCGCCGAGGCATGGACTCTATCTAAAGCGGATGAAGATATCCTTAGTCGTTTCGAGCGTAAGATTCTTCGGAGGATTTTTGGCCCTATCTGCGTTAACGGGCTTTGGAGGAGAAGGTTCAACCAAGAACTATACCAGCTGTACAGCGACATTGACCTGGTCAAAAAAATACGCATTTCACGTTTAAGATGGCTAGGTCATGTAGAGCGAATGGACAACAATGCTCCGGCTCGCAGGATCTTCGATTCCATCCCAGAGGGTAGACGCAGTCAAGGAAGACCTCGCCTTAGGTGGCGCGGTCAAGTGGAGGACGACCTCAACCAACTTGGAGTGCAAAACTGGAGGCAGCTAGCCAAAGACCGAGATGGCTGGAGAGGCATGTTGGTTGAGGCCCAGGTTCGTCCCGAACTGTAGCGCCACATAAGTAAGTAAGTAAGTAATAAAGCCTATATCACTCTATATGTATATAATCACTAATAATTTTGTTTTGTATTTTTGTTCAAAGCAAAGTTATAGGTAGAATTTTGGCATATACACCCAATACAATTCTCACATATTTTTTGTATTTTCTTTATTAATTATATTTAAAAAGGAAAGTAGTTTTTTTCATTCAGAGTTTTTTAAATTTAAATTTTAGAAAATTTAGCAATTTTGCATTTTTTAACAATAAATTTCCTTGTAAGCGCACACAAAGAACTTGCAGTTTTCGAAGAATTTCGCTCCTCACTCAAAGGCCTTTATCTCGTTATTTAGAAGTGGTTCTTGCACTGTAAAGTAGAAATGGAATTCATCTACCCGGTCCGGTCCATCAACCAGAAATTTTATAGGCAAGTTAGGCTATTAACTGCTCCTATCAGTTTGGAATTTTTTTTATAATCATTCGCGCGCACAAGGGATTAGTTGCCCTTATAATGTTGAACACATTGCGCGAGGGAGGTTCGGGAAGGAGGGACAAATGTGTCGATTAGCATTCAAGGAAAAACCTCGACGGGTAAATTATTCCAAATTCGTGGTGCTCGGCTTAAGAAGAATCTCTTTATTTCACGTCCAAAATTGGACTCAAGAGTGAACTGATGAGCATTACTTGAGATAGGCTATTACGGGAGAAACTTTTAAGGGGAGGAATGCAACCGGCTTCTTCGTGTGAACATTTTTTTTATAAAAGAAACGATAAACTAAGGAAAGACATGAAACATTGCGTCAGTGTTTGAGAGGAGCAATTTTTTTTTTTTTTTTTTTGTATAATTAACGAGCGCACAAGGGAGTATTTGTTTCCCTTTTAATGTAGAACACACTGCGTGGGCATTAGTAAGATAGGGAGGGGAGAGATAGGAGGTGTCGATTAACATTGGTTTTGAATGTTAGCAGATCAAAATGGCAAGGGAACATCTCGCTGGGTAAACTATTCCAAATTCGGGTTTGTTCGGCTAAAAAAAGAATCCCCATATTTCACGGTACGTCTGAAATTGGGCTCAAGGGTGAACTGATGAGCATTCCTCGCAAGACGAGTATTACAAACAAAACACCTTGGAGTGAATATCACTAACCGCTTCAAATTCAACAAGCATGCTTCATTTATGCTTTAGAGAGCCAACTTTCCCCCACATCTGGTCCACCCGCTTCTTAGGAGAAGAAACGGACTAAGCCATAATACATCTATAAACAGCTGATCCGTTCAGTTCTGACGTACGCTTGTCCTATTTGGTTCACAATATCACCAACATATATGAAGAAGATCGAAGTTTTCGAAAGAAAGATACTCCGTAGCTGTACAGGTCTACACCGAAACCCCATTACAAGGAAATATGTCCCAAACAAGAAGCTATATGAAGACACCAAACTGATCCCAATAAATCAGTTTATGACACAGCTCTCCAAAAATATTTTGAGGAACTTGGAGGACCACCCCAACTTGGAAATCCAACAACTACTCCAGCAACAACTAGAGCCCAACCATCGCTACCTCAGCATTCGAGCCATCACAGACGACGATTGGAGGATATTATGAACAATGACGAAGCCCCGTTCTACGAGAGAACCAGCAACGGACACAACAGAGGATAAACAACACCGCATCCTAACCCCAATTTTTTTTAAAACCAAAGACACTTATTATAATTAAGAATTTCAATTGAAAGATTATACAATCAAAAATATGATATAAGTAAAAATATAGCATTGTATAGAGCCAGCTGAAGTACGTCGGGCCCCTGTTGTTGAGCCGACATGATTTATTTTAGTTATAAGTTAGTTTAAGGCCAATTGTACATACATTTTAACGATGTAATAAAAATAATCTAATCTAAAAAAAAGTAATCTTCCAGTGTGCGTTGATAACAAGATATCTAGTAGTATACTTTGAGTTGCCTTATTCATCATTATGAGTATCGTATTAGGAGAATTTTAAAATTTTTAAAATATCTCCATGTATTCGTATTAGTTAGTTTCATTTTCCAGTTTCGATACGACAGAACTCAGTACTTGAATTTGTTTTGCGTTTTCCAATTGTTCTTTATTGAAAATATTGACTGAAGAATCAACTTTAGCTGTCTGATTTTTTATTAGATTTATTAAATGGTTTTCGTTTTATTGAATAGCTTCAATTGTTTGTTTATATTTTTCAGCAAATCTTTGATCTAGTATTCCGAACAATTCATTAGCAATTGTTCCAATGAAATCAAACGGTGATCGTTTTTGCCTTCGCAATGAATCGCCGTTTGCGTGCAATAAAATTTCATTATTGAGTTCAATTTGTTGAAGTTGATGTTGAAACGCCTTTTCGGCGGCGTCTGTCAGGGGTTTGGCACCTGGGAGACGTCTGTCACAAACATTTTTGCACTCAGGGTATCGAGGGCGTTGGGATGCGATGCATTTGAAATGGTTTCCTTCACTAGGTCTATTTTCAGAAAAATGGTACTTTTATACAACAAGACAGCGCCTTCCTGTATTTTGAAGTCATCAGTGACCCAAATTGACTAAATTAAATAAAATGTTTGGAAAGGATCCAAAGTGTTAGTTGACTTAAAATGTATATTGAATCAATCAAATAAGACATTAGACAAAACCTGCATAAATTGAAACTTAAATTACTGCAGTTTTTTTCTAAAACCGAATTTAATTCTGTCGTCAAGGGTCACTGATGACGTCATGGTTGGATATTCTATCCAGATGTCTCTGTCCAAGAACTGAGTTGAATTTGGAACACACCCTTCTAAGTTTATTCAACAAGACGTCAGTTGTCACTTCTGGGGTTAAATTAAAAGTGAATTATGTAGTGAATAAAGCGTTTTATTGGGACTTCCAATACTGCGCTAGCTACAGACTACCAATAAAACACGGCTAATATAAGGTGAATTGACTTGAATTGATATTGTTGCGCCGTTTGAAAAAAACTTCTTAATTTTCAATAATAACGATTCAACATTAGGTTTATTTCAGTCTTTAATAAAGTGGTGCTGTAGGTGGTTGGGTGCTGTATGAAAAGGATAGGCACTGAAAGGCATCAAACTGGTGATGCACAGTCGCTGCAACTATATCGTACACATCAATTGTGCTTATTTTACCTCCTCGCGGTAACCACCGGGTACGGCGGATGAGCCCAACCAATTGGACCAACGGTGGCGTCAACAGTCAACGAAGCAGACGCCCTAATGAGCTACTTCAACGTATTTGGAGATAAGGTCATTGGGATAATTCAATGCAAATCAGGGCATTGAAATAGAGATGGTGGCGGATGAACCCTTAATATGCCAACGGCAACGCTCATATCCCCGAAGTGGGTTACTGACTCCGTATTCTCCGGTTCCTTTTGTCCAAGGAATCCAACAAAGGACCTGGCCCTCCAGGTTGGGGGTTGTGCGTGGGGTTAACAACCCTACCACGGAAAAAAGAAAAAGTTGCGAAGCAACCAATAGCCTCGGAAAAGGACGGATTTACTGTTGACGACCCGGAAAAACGAATCAAGGACAACGACCTTCGGATCTGCACGTGGAATGTTAGAACTCTTAACAGATCACGTGCATCCAAACAACTAGCGGAGGCCCTAGACTGCTACAGAGCAGGAATTACTGCCATCCAGGAAGTGCGATGAAATGGGCCGGGCAAAAGGAGGATGAAAAACTGTGACGTGACTGTGAATTGTGCAAGAAGACCACAGCGTTTATTTGGGTGCGGATTCGTCATAAGCGGTAGACTTAGGCAAGAACTCTTGGGCTTTCGACACGTAAGTGAGCGACTTGTGACAATCCGTATCAAGGCTAAATTCGCCAACATTAGCCTAATATGCGCTCATGCCCCCACAGAGGACAAAGATGACGCCACCAAGGATGACTTTTATGAGCTCCTCGACAAAACATATGAGCAATGCCCTAAATACGACGTTAAGATCGTACTAGGCAATTTTAATGCCAAAATAGGTAAAGAGGAAATCTTTGGTAGGACTGTCGGAAAACATAGCCTACACGACACAACGTCTGAAAACGGACTTAGGCTAATTGACTTCGCAGCGGCACATAACGTCACCATTGCAAACACACGGTTTCCTCATCTCGATATACACAAAGGGACTTGGCGACACCCAGATCAAAGAACCGTCAATCACATTGATCACGTTGCGATCGATGCAAGACACGCCTCTAGTATCTAGGATGTTCGCACCTTTCGAGCAGCTAACATCGACTCGGATCACTACCTTGTTGCAGCAAAGGTAAGAATGCGAATAACCCGAACTCCACAACAACGGAGTAACACTGTGAGGAAGTATGACGTCGGAAAGCTACAATCGCAAGAAACCGCCAGAACCTATGCCGATCGAATATCCCGTAACCTTTCTAAAAATCCAGTACCATCAGAGATGCCGCAACTGATGTGCTAGGTTTCACCAGACCACCACCACGAAACCTCTGGTTCGATGACGAATGCAGGCAGGCCCATGCAGCCAAACAAGAGGCATATAAAGCGGCGCTGCAAAGAAAGACGAGAGCTTCTCGCGAGCTCTACGAGCAGAAAAGACGGGAAGAACACCGGATTCTCCAAAAGAAAAAGAGAGAGCATGAGAAGCGCGCGATCGAAGATATTGAGAGATGCTACTCCAGGAACAACATGCGGAAGTTTTACCGACAGGAAAAAGAACATGCCAAGGAAAAAAAACCCGCACAGAAGCCTGTAGAGATAGGAATGGAAACCTCGTAGTAGAGTCACAGTCGGTGCTGAGTACATGGAAGGACCATTTCTGCAGACTGTTAAACGGCGATGAAGACCAAAATCCCGCTGTCAGGCAGAATGAACCATTCAACATGGATGATGAGAGACAAATCTTCCGTCCACCTGACCAAAATGAAGTAAGGATAGCAATATCTAAACTAAAAAACAACAAAGCTGCTGGACCCGACGGACTACCCGCCGAACTTTTTAAAGCGGCCGAAGATGACCTGGTGGAGTGCATACACCAACTCATCTCTACAGTTTGCTCAGAAGAAAGTATGCCTGATGAATGGAACCTTAGCATCGTTTGCCCGATCCACAAGAAAGGAGACCCTCTAAACTGCGCCAACTATAGAGGAATTAGTCTCCTGAATATCGCCTACAAGATCCTCTCTGCCACACTATGTGAACGCCTGAAACCTTTCGTCAGCAACCTGATTGGCCCCTATCAGTGTGGTTTCAGACCAGGAAAGTCCACAATCGATCAAATGTTCACGCTACGGCAGATCCTGGAAACTACCCAAGAATTCCAAATCGATTCCCACCACCTCTTTATCGATTTTAAGGCCGCGTACGATAGCATTTATAGAGACGAGCTATACAGAGCCATGTCAGGTTTTGGCATCCCCACAAAACTCGTCAGACTGTGCAGGATGACGATGGAGAACTCTCGCTGCTCCGTCAACGTTGGTACTGACCTCACAGAAGCTTTTGACGTCAAAAAAGGATTCCGACAAGGTGATGCGCTATCGTGCGATTTCTTCAACGTAATACTTGAAAAAATTATAAGAAACTCGCAAGTCAATTGTAGTGCGACAATTTTTTTCAAGTCTTTGCAATTGGTAGCATACGCTGACGACATAGACATCATTGGCAGAACTCGGCGAGCTGTCACTGGAACGTTTACTAGCATTGAAGCTGAAGCGGCTAAGATGCGACTAGCAGTCAATGAGGCCATAACGAAGTACCTGCTGTCCACCTGCTGTTTCTATGGGCTAGGAAGGCAATTGAGTAGCAAACCCCTCTCTCGAAAGACAAAGGAGACTCTGTATAAGACCCTAATCATCCCAGTCCTGCTCTATGGCGCCGAGGCATGGACTCTATCTAAAGCGGATGAAGATATCCTTAGTCGTTTCGAGCGTAAGATTCTTCGGAGGATTTTTGGCCCTATCTGCGTTAACGGGCTTTGGAGGAGAAGGTTCAACCAAGAACTATACCAGCTGTACAGCGACATTGACCTGGTCAAAAAAATACGCATTTCACGTTTAAGATGGCTAGGTCATGTAGAGCGAATGGACAACAATGCTCCGGCTCGCAGGATCTTCGATTCCATCCCAGAGGGTAGACGCAGTCAAGGAAGACCTCGCCTTAGGTGGCGCGGTCAAGTGGAGGACGACCTCAACCAACTTGGAGTGCAAAACTGGAGGCAGCTAGCCAAAGACCGAGATGGCTGGAGAGGCATGTTGGTTGAGGCCCAGGTTCGTCCCGAACTGTAGCGCCACATAAGTAAGTAAGTAAGTAATAAAGCCTATATCACTCTATATGTATATAATCACTAATAATTTTGTTTTGTATTTTTGTTCAAAGCAAAGTTATAGGTAGAATTTTGGCATATACACCCAATACAATTCTCACATATTTTTTGTATTTTCTTTATTAATTATATTTAAAAAGGAAAGTAGTTTTTTTCATTCAGAGTTTTTTAAATTTAAATTTTAGAAAATTTAGCAATTTTGCATTTTTTAACAATAAATTTCCTTGTAAGCGCACACAAAGAACTTGCAGTTTTCGAAGAATTTCGCTCCTCACTCAAAGGCCTTTATCTCGTTATTTAGAAGTGGTTCTTGCACTGTAAAGTAGAAATGGAATTCATCTACCCGGTCCGGTCCATCAACCAGAAATTTTATAGGCAAGTTAGGCTATTAACTGCTCCTATCAGTTTGGAATTTTTTTTATAATCATTCGCGCGCACAAGGGATTAGTTGCCCTTATAATGTTGAACACATTGCGCGAGGGAGGTTCGGGAAGGAGGGACAAATGTGTCGATTAGCATTCAAGGAAAAACCTCGACGGGTAAATTATTCCAAATTCGTGGTGCTCGGCTTAAGAAGAATCTCTTTATTTCACGTCCAAAATTGGACTCAAGAGTGAACTGATGAGCATTACTTGAGATAGGCTATTACGGGAGAAACTTTTAAGGGGAGGAATGCAACCGGCTTCTTCGTGTGAACATTTTTTTTATAAAAGAAACGATAAACTAAGGAAAGACATGAAACATTGCGTCAGTGTTTGAGAGGAGCAATTTTTTTTTTTTTTTTTTGTATAATTAACGAGCGCACAAGGGAGTATTTGTTTCCCTTTTAATGTAGAACACACTGCGTGGGCATTAGTAAGATAGGGAGGGGAGAGATAGGAGGTGTCGATTAACATTGGTTTTGAATGTTAGCAGATCAAAATGGCAAGGGAACATCTCGCTGGGTAAACTATTCCAAATTCGGGTTTGTTCGGCTAAAAAAAGAATCCCCATATTTCACGGTACGTCTGAAATTGGGCTCAAGGGTGAACTGATGAGCATTCCTCGCAAGACGAGTATTACAAACAAAACACCTTGGAGTGAATATCACTAACCGCTTCAAATTCAACAAGCATGCTTCATTTATGCTTTAGAGAGCCAACTTTCCCCCACATCTGGTCCACCCGCTTCTTAGGAGAAGAAACGGACTAAGCCATAATACATCTATAAACAGCTGATCCGTTCAGTTCTGACGTACGCTTGTCCTATTTGGTTCACAATATCACCAACATATATGAAGAAGATCGAAGTTTTCGAAAGAAAGATACTCCGTAGCTGTACAGGTCTACACCGAAACCCCATTACAAGGAAATATGTCCCAAACAAGAAGCTATATGAAGACACCAAACTGATCCCAATAAATCAGTTTATGACACAGCTCTCCAAAAATATTTTGAGGAACTTGGAGGACCACCCCAACTTGGAAATCCAACAACTACTCCAGCAACAACTAGAGCCCAACCATCGCTACCTCAGCATTCGAGCCATCACAGACGACGATTGGAGGATATTATGAACAATGACGAAGCCCCGTTCTACGAGAGAACCAGCAACGGACACAACAGAGGATAAACAACACCGCATCCTAACCCCAATTTTTTTTAAAACCAAAGACACTTATTATAATTAAGAATTTCAATTGAAAGATTATACAATCAAAAATATGATATAAGTAAAAATATAGCATTGTATAGAGCCAGCTGAAGTACGTCGGGCCCCTGTTGTTGAGCCGACATGATTTATTTTAGTTATAAGTTAGTTTAAGGCCAATTGTACATACATTTTAACGATGTAATAAAAATAATCTAATCTAAAAAAAAGTAATCTTCCAGTGTGCGTTGATAACAAGATATCTAGTAGTATACTTTGAGTTGCCTTATTCATCATTATGAGTATCGTATTAGGAGAATTTTAAAATTTTTAAAATATCTCCATGTATTCGTATTAGTTAGTTTCATTTTCCAGTTTCGATACAACAGAACTCAGTACTTGAATTTGTTTTGCGTTTTCCAATTGTTCTTTATTGAAAATATTGACTGAAGAATCAACTTTAGCTGTCTGATTTTTTATTAGATTTATTAAATGGTTTTCGTTTTATTGAATAGCTTCAATTGTTTGTTTATATTTTTCAGCAAATCTTTGATCTAGTATTCCGAACAATTCATTAGCAATTGTTCCAATGAAATCAAACGGTGATCGTTTTTGCCTTCGCAATGAATCGCCGTTTGCGTGCAATAAAATTTCATTATTGAGTTCAATTTGTTGAAGTTGATGTTGAAACGCCTTTTCGGCGGCGTCTGTCAGGGGTTTGGCACCTGGGAGACGTCTGTCACAAACATTTTTGCACTCAGGGTATCGAGGGCGTTGGGATGCGATGCATTTGAAATGGTTTCCTTCACTAGGTCTATTTTCAGAAAAATGGTACTTTTATACAACAAGACAGCGCCTTCCTGTATTTTGAAGTCATCAGTGACCCAAATTGACTAAATTAAATAAAATGTTTGGAAAGGATCCAAAGTGTTAGTTGACTTAAAATGTATATTGAATCAATCAAATAAGACATTAGACAAAACCTGCATAAATTGAAACTTAAATTACTGCAGTTTTTTTCTAAAACCGAATTTAATTCTGTCGTCAAGGGTCACTGATGACGTCATGGTTGGATATTCTATCCGGATGTCTCTGTCCAAGAACTGAGTTGAATTTGGAACACACCCTTCTAAGTTTATTCAACAAGACGTCAGTTGTCACTTCTGGGGTTAAATTAAAAGTGAATTATGTAGTGAATAAAGCGTTTTATTGGGACTTCCAATACTGCGCTAGCTACAGACTACCAATAAAACACGGCTAATATAAGGTGAATTGACTTGAATTGATATTGTTGCGCCGTTTGAAAAAAACTTCTTAATTTTCAATAATAACGATTCAACATTAGGTTTATTTCAGTCTTTAATAAAGTGGTGCTGTAGGTGGTTGGGTGCTGTATGAAAAGGATAGGCACTGAAAGGCATCAAACTGGTGATGCACAGTCGCTGCAACTATATCGTACACATCAATTGTGCTTATTTTACCTCCTCGCGGTAACCACCGGGTACGGCGGATGAGCCCAACCAATTGGACCAACGGTGGCGTCAACAGTCACACTGTGAGGAAGTATGACGTCGGAAAGCTACAATCGCAAGAAACCGCCAGAACCTATGCCGATCGAATATCCCGTAACCTCTCTAAAAATCCAGTACCATCAGAGATGCCGCAACTGATGTGCTAGGTTTCACCAGACCACCACCACGAAACCTCTGGTTCGATGACGAATGCAGGCAGGCCCATGCAGCCAAACAAGAGGCATATAAAGCGGCGCTGCAAAGAAAGACGAGAGCTTCTCGCGAGCTCTACGAGCAGAAAAGACGGGAAGAACACCGGCTTCTCCAAAAGAAAAAGAGAGAGCATCGAAGATATTGAGAGATGCTACTCCAGGAACAACATGCGGAAGTTTTACCGACAGGAAAAAGAACATGCCAAGGAAAACAAACCCGCACAGAAGCCTGTAGAGATAGGAATGGAAACCTCGTAGTAGAGTCACAGTCGGTGCTGAGTACATGGAAGGACCATTTCTGCAGACTGTTAAACGGCGATGAAGACCAAAATCCCGCTGTAAGGCAGAATGAACCATTCAACATGGATGATGACAGACAAATCTTCCGTCCACCTGACCAAAATGAAGTAAGGATAGCGATATCTGAACTAAAAAACAACAAAGCTGCTGGACCCGACGGACTACCCGCCGAACTTTTTAAAGCGGCCGAAGATGACCTGGTGGAGTGCATACACCAACTCATCTCTACAGTTTGCTCAGAAGAAAGTATGCCTGATGAATGGAACCTCAGCATCGTTTGCCCGATCCACAAGAAAGGAGACCCTCTAAACTGCGCCAACTATAGAGGAATTAGTCTCCTGAATATCGCCTACAAGATCCTCTCTGCCACACTATGTGAACGCCTGAAACCTTTCGTCAGCAACCTGATTGGCCCCTATCAGTGTGGTTTCAGACCAGGAAAGTCCACAATCGATCAAATGTTCACGCTACGGCAGATCCTGGAAACTACCCAAGAATTCCAAATCGATTCCCACCACCTCTTTATCGATTTTAAGGCCGCGTACGATAGCTTTTATAGAGACGAGCTATACAGAGCCATGTCAGGTTTTGGCATCCCCACAAAACTCGTCAGACTGTGCAGGATGACGATGGAGAACTCTCGCTGCTCCGTCAACGTTGGTACTGACCTCACAGAAGATTTTGACGTCAAAAAAGGATTCCGACAAGGTGATGCGCTATCGTGCGATTTCTTCAACGTAATACTTGAAAAAATTATAAGAAACTCGCAAGTCAATTGTAGTGCGACAATTTTTTTCAAGTCTTTGCAATTGGTAGCATACGCTGACGACATAGACATCATTGGCAGAACTCGGCGAGCTGTCACTGGAACGTTTACTAGCATTGAAGCTGAAGCGGCTAAGATGCGACTAGCAGTCAATGAGGCCAAAACGAAGTACCTGCTGTCCACCTGCTGTTTCTATGGGCTAGGAAGGCAATTGAGTAGCAAACCCCTCTCTCGAAAGACAAAGGAGACTCTGTATAAGACCCTAATCATCCCAGTCCTGCTCTATGGCGCCGAGGCATGGACTCTATCTAAAGCGGATGAAGATATCCTAAGTCGTTTCGAGCGTAAGATTCTTCGGAGGATTTTTGGCCCTATCTGCGTTAACGGGCTTTGGAGGAGAAGGTTCAACCAAGAACTATACCAGCTGTACAGCGACATTGACCTGGTCAAAAAAATACGCATTTCACGTTTAAGATGGCTAGGTCATGTAGAGCGAATGGACAACAATGCTCCGGCTCGCAGGATCTTCGATTCCATCCCAGAGGGTAGACGCAGTCAAGGAAGACCTCGCCTTAGGTGGCGCGGTCAAGTGGAGGACGACCTCAACCAACTTGGAGTGCAAAACTGGAGGCAGCTAGCCAAAGACCGAGATGGCTGGAGAGGCATGTTGGTTGAGGCCCAGGTTCGTCCCGAACTGTAGCGCCACATAAGTAAGTAAGTAAGTAATAAAGCCTATATAACTCTATATGTATATAATCACTAATAATTTTGTTTTGTATTTTTGTTCAAAGCAAAGTTATAGGTAGAATTTTGGCATATACACCCAATACAATTCTCACATATTTTTTGTATTTTCTTTATTAATTATATTTAAAAAGGAAAGTAGTTTTTTTCATTCAGAGTTTTTTAAATTTAAATTTTAGAAAATTTAGCAATTTTGCATTTTTTAACAATAAATTTCCTTGTAAGCGCACACAAAGAACTTGCAGTTTTCGAAGAATTTCGCTCCTCACTCAAAGGCCTTTATCTCGTTATTTAGAAGTGGTTCTTGCACTGTAAAGTAGAAATGGAATTCATCTACCCGGTCCGGTCCATCAACCAGAAATTTTATAGGCAAGTTAGGCTATTAACTGCTCCTATCAGTTTGGAATTTTTTTTATAATCATTCGCGCGCACAAGGGATTAGTTGCCCTTATAATGTTGAACACATTGCGCGAGGGAGGTTCGGGAAGGAGGGACAAATGTGTCGATTAGCATTCAAGGAAAAACCTCGACGGGTAAATTATTCCAAATTCGTGGTGCTCGGCTTAAGAAGAATCTCTTTATTTCACGTCCAAAATTGGACTCAAGAGTGAACTGATGAGCATTACTTGAGATAGGCTATTACGGGAGAAACTTTTAAGGGGAGGAATGCAACCGGCTTCTTCGTGTGAACATTTTTTTTATAAAAGAAACGATAAACTAAGGAAAGACATGAAACATTGCGTGAGTGTTTGAGAGGAGCAATTTTTTTTTTTTTTTGTATAAATAACGCGCGCACAAGGGAGTATTTGTTTTCCTTTTAATGTAGAACACACTGCGTGGGCATTAGTAAGATAGGGAGGGGAGAGATAGGAGGTGTCGATTAACATTGGTTTTGAATGTTAGCAGATCAAAATGGCAAGGGAACATCTCGCTGGGTAAACTATTCCAAATTCGGGTTTGTTCGGCTAAAAAAAGAATCCCCATATTTCACGGTACGTCTGAAATTGGGCTCAAGGGTGAACTGATGAGCATTCCTCGCAAGACGAGTATTACAAACAAAACACCTTGGAGTGAATATCACTAACCGCTTCAAATTCAACAAACATGCTTCATTTATGCTTTAGAGAGCCAACTTTCCACCCGCTTCTTAGGAGAAGAAACGGACTAAGCACTAATACATCTATAAACAGCTGATCCGTCCAGTTCTGACGTACGCTTGTCCTATTTGGTTCACAATATCACCAACATATATGAAGAAGATCGAAGTTTTCGAAAGAAAGATACTCCGTAGCTGTACAGGTCTACACCGAAACCCCATTACAAGGAAATATGTCATAAACAAGAAGCTATATGAAGACACCAAACTGATCCCAATAAATCAGTTTATGACATAGCTCTCCAAAAATATTTTGAGGAACTTGGAGGACCACCCCAACTTGGAAATCCAACAACTACTCCAGCAACAACTAGAGCCCAACTATCGCTACCTCAACATTCAAGCCATCACAAACGACCGATTCGAGGATATTATGAAGAATGACGAAGCCCCGTTCTACAAGAGAACCAGCAACGGACACAACAGAGGATAAACAACACCGCATCCTAACCCCAATTTTTTTTTAAACCAAAGACACTTATTATAATTAAGAATTTCAATTGAAAGATTATACAATCAAAAATATGATATAAGTAAAAATATAGCATTGTATAGAGCCAGCTGAAGTACGTCGGGCCCCTGTTGTTGAGCCGACATGATTTATTTTAGTTATAAGTTAGTTTAAGGCCAATTGTACATACATTTTAACGATGTAATAAAAATAATCTAATCTAAAAAAAAGTAATCTTCCAGTGTGCGTTGATAACAAGATATCTAGTAGTATACTTTGAGTTGCCTTATTCATCATTATGAGTATCGTATTAGGAGAATTTTAAAATTTTTAAAATATCTCCATGTATTCGTATTAGTTAGTTTCATTTTCCAGTTTCGATACAACAGAACTCAGTACTTGAATTTGTTTTGCGTTTTCCAATTGTTCTTTATTGAAAATATTGACTGAAGAATCAACTTTAGCTGTCTGATTTTTTATTAGATTTATTAAATGGTTTTCGTTTTATTGAATAGCTTCAATTGTTTGTTTATATTTTTCAGCAAATCTTTGATCTAGTATTCCGAACAATTCATTAGCAATTGTTCCAATGAAATCAAACGGTGATCGTTTTTGCCTTCGCAATGAATCGCCGTTTGCGTGCAATAAAATTTCATTATTGAGTTCAATTTGTTGAAGTTGATGTTGAAACGCCTTTTCGGCGGCGTCTGTCAGGGGTTTGGCACCTGGGAGACGTCTGTCACAAACATTTTTGCACTCAGGGTATCGAGGGCGTTGGGATGCGATGCATTTGAAATGGTTTCCTTCACTAGGTCTATTTTCAGAAAAATGGTACTTTTATACAACCATTACTCGGTAATGCTGCCCCTGCAGACTGGCAGACGATTGATGGCGTTATCACCTTGAGGAGGACTGTTTGTAACATCAATATCATTTGGTTTCCTCTCACGCAAAAAATCTGTTGCGGGCTCTAAGACTATATTACCTTACTGTATGTATTAACGAAATTTTAAAAAACCCCTGAAGAAGTCGCTAAAAATCGACGAAACGTTGGAATACGATGGAATAAACTTTTTTTATTTGCATTTGTAAGAAAATTGACCAAAAAAGCATACTTGAGCAATCAACTTATATTACATAATAGCCGTGTTTTATTGGTAAGTGTATACCCAGCGCAGTAAAATTTTATACGGCAAACAACAACAAACAATAAGTGTCGATAATTAGGTTAGTGAAATTAGTGAATATAATAAGTTGAGATAAATCTTGAAAAGAAATGTCAACCAAGTGGAATGTAGAAAAAATATGTACTTGAAAGTTAGTAAGATTTTATTATTTAAGGATATGTTCGTTGAGTATCATGATACAAGACTACAAGACAGCGCCTTCCTGTATTTTGAAGTCATCAGTGACCCAAATTGACTAAATTAAATAAAATGTTTGGAAAGGATCCAAAGTGTTAGTTGACTTAAAATGTATATTGAATCAATCAAATAAGACATTAGACAAAACCTGCATAAATTGAAACTTAAATTACTGCAGTTTTTTTCTAAAACCGAATTTAATTCTGTCGTCAAGGGTCACTGATGACGTCATGGTTGGATATTCTATCCGGATGTCTCTGTCCAAGAACTAAGTTGAATTTGGAACACACCCTTCTAAGTTTATTCAACAAGACGTCAGTTGTCACTTCGGGGGTTAAATTAAAAGTGAATTATGTAGTGAATAAAGCGTTTTATTGGGACTTCCAATACTGCGCTAGCTACAGACTACCAATAAAACACGGCTAATATAAGGTGAATTGACTTGAATTGATATTGTTGCGCCGTTTGAAAAAAACTTCTTAATTTTCAATAATAACGATTCAACATTAGGTTTATTTCAGTCTTTAATAAAGTGGTGCTGTAGGTGGTTGGGTGCTGTATGAATAGGATAGGCACTGAAAGGCATCAAACTGGTGATGCACAGTCGCTGCAACTATATCGTACACATCAATTGTGCTTATTTTACCTCCTCGCGGTAACCACCGGGTACGGCGGATGAGCCCAACCAATTGGACCAACGGTGGCGTCAACAGTCAACGAAGCAGACGCCCTAATGATCTACTTCGACGTATTTGGAGATAAGGTCATTGGGATAATTCAATGCAAGTCAGGGCATTGAAATAGAGATGGTGACGGATGAACCCTTAATATGCCAACGGCAGCGCTCATATCCCCGAAGTGGGTTACTGACTCCGGATTCTCCGGTTCCTTTTGTCCAAGGAATCCAACAAAGGACCTGGCCCTCCAGGTTGGGGGTTGTGCGTGGGGTTAACAACCCTGCCACGGAAAAAAGAAAAAGTTGCGAAGCAACCAATAGCCTCGGAAAAGGACGGATTTACTGTTGACGACCCGGAAAAACGAATCAAGGACAACGACCTTCGGATCTGCACGTGGAATGTTAGAACTCTTAACAGATCACGTGCATCCAAACCAGCGGAGGCCCTAGACTGCTACAGAGCAGGAATTACTGCCATCCAGGAAGTGCGATGAAATGGGCCGGGCAAAAGGAGGATGAAAAACTGTGACGTGACTGTGAATTGTGCAAGAAGACCACAGCGTTTATTTGGGTGCGGATTCGTCATAAGCGGTAGACTTAGGCAAGAACTCTTGGGCTTTCGACACGTAAGTGAGCGACTTGTGACAATCCGTATCAAGGCTAAATTCGCCAACATTAGCCTAATATGCGCTCATGCCCCCACAGAGGACAAAGATGACGCCACCAAGGATGACTTTTATGAGCTCCTCGACAAAACATATGCGCAATGCCCTAAATACGACGTTAAGATCGTACTAGGCAATTTTAATGCCAAAATTGGTAAAGAGGAAATCTTTGGTAGGACTGTCGGAAAACATAGCCTACACGACACAACGTCTGAAAACGGACTTAGGCTAATTGACTTCGCAGCGGCACATAACGTCACCATTGCAAACACACGGTTTCCTCATCTCGATATACACAAAGGGACTTGGCGACACCCAGATCAAAGAACCGTCAATCACATTGATCACGTTGCGATCGATGCAAGACACGCCTCTAGTATCTAGGATGTTCGCACCTTTCGAGCAGCTAACATCGACTCGGATCACTACCTTGTTGCAGCAAAGGTAAGAATGCGAATAACCCGAACTCCCCAACAACGGAGTAACACTGTGTGGAAGTATGACGTCGGAAAGCTGCAATCGCAAGAAACCGCCAGAACCTATGCCGATCGAATATCCCGTAACCTCTCTAAAAATCCAGTACCATCAGAGATGCCGCAACTGATGTGCTAGGTTTCACCAGACCACCACCACGAAACCTCTGGTTCGATGACGAATGCAGGCAGGCCCATGCAGCCAAACAAGAGGCATATAAAGCGGCGCTGCAAAGAAAGACGAGAGCTTCTCGCGAGCTCTACGAGCAGAAAAGACGGGAAGAACACCGGCTTCTCCAAAAGAAAAAGAGAGACCATCGAAGATATTGAGAGATGCTACTCCAGGAACAACATGCGGAAGTTTTACCGACAGGAAAAAGAACATGCCAAGGAAAACAAACCCGCACAGAAGCCTGTAGAGATAGGAATGGAAACCTCGTAGTAGAGTCACAGTCGGTGCTGAGTACATGGAAGGACCATTTCTGCAGACTGTTAAACGGCGATGAAGACCAAAATCCCGCTGTCAGGCAGAATGAACCATTCAACATGGATGATGACAGACAAATTTTCCGTCCACCTGACCAAAATGAAGTAAGGATAGCGATATCTAAACTAAAAAACAACAAAGCTGCTGGACCCAACGGACTACCCGCCGAACTTTTTAAAGCGGCCGAAGATGACCTGGTGGAGTGCATACACCAACTCATCTCTACAGTTTGCTCAGAAGAAAGTATGCCTGATGAATGGAACCTCAGCATCGTTTGCCCGATCCACAAGAAAGGAGACCCTCTAAACTGCGCCAACTATAGAGGAATTAGTCTCCTGAATATCGCCTACAAGATCCTCTCTGCCACACTATGTGAACGCCTGAAACCTTTCGTCAGCAACCTGATTGGCCCCTATCAGTGTGGTTTCAGACCAGGAAAGTCCACAATCGATCAAATGTTCACGCTACGGCAGATCCTGGAAACTACCCAAGAATTCCAAATCGATTCCCACCACCTCTTTATCGATTTTAAGGCCGCGTACGATAGCATTTATAGAGACGAGCTATACAGAGCCATGTCAGGTTTTGGCATCCCCACAAAACTCGTCAGACTGTGCAGGATGACGATGGAGAACTCTCGCTGCTCCGTCAACGTTGGTACTGACCTCACAGAAGCTTTTGACGTCAAAAAAGGATTCCGACAAGGTGATGCGCTATCGTGCGATTTCTTCAACGTAATACTTGAAAAAATTATAAGAAACTCGCAAGTCAATTGTAAAGCGACAATTTTTTTCAAGTCTGTGCAATTGGTAGCATACGCTGACGACATAGACATCATTGGCAGAACTCGGCGAGCTGTCACTGGAACGTTTGCTAGCATTGAAGCTGAAGCGGCTAAGATGCGACTAGCAGTCAATGAGGCCAAAACGAAGTACCTGCTGTCCACAAAAAGGGACACACAACACCGGCAGATTGGACAAAACATCACAATAGACAGGTACAACTTTGGGGTAGTTAGGGACTTTGTGTACCTCGGATCCGCTATAACATCTGACAACAACATCTCGCCAGAAATAAAGCGAAGAATTACTTTTGCCAATCGCTGTTTCTATGGGCTAGGAAGGCAATTGAGTAGCAAAGCCCTCTCTCGAAAGACAAAGGAGACTCTGTATAAGACCCTAATCATCCCAGTCCTGCTCTATAGCGCCGAGGCATGGACTCTATCTAAAGCGGATGAAGATATCCTTAGTCGTTTCGAGCGTAAGATTCTTCGGAGGATTTTTGGCCCTATCTGCGTTAACGGGCTTTGGAGGAGAAGGTTCAACCAAGAACTATACCAGCTGTACAGCGACATTGACCTGGTCAAAAAAATACGCATTTCACGTTTAAGATGGCTAGGTCATGTAGAGCGAATGGACAACAATGCTCCGGCTCGCAGGATCTTCGATTCCATCCCAGAGGGTAGACGCAGTCAAGGAAGACCTCGCCTTAGGTGGCGCGGTCAAGTGGATGACGACCTCAACAAACTTGGAGTGCAAAACTGGAGGCAGCTAGCCAAAGACCGAGATGGCTGGAGAGGCATGTTGGTTGAGGCCCAGGTTCGTCCCGAACTGTAGCGCCACATAAGTAAGTAAGTAAGTAATAAAGCCTATATCACTCTATATGTATATAATCACTAATAATTTTGTTTTGTATTTTTGTTCAAAGCAAAGTTATAGGTAGAATTTTGGCATATACACCCAATACAATTCTCACATATTTTTTGTATTTTCTTTATTAATTATATTTAAAAAGGAAAGTAGTTTTTTTCATTCAGAGTTTTTTAAATTTAAATTTTAGAAAATTTAGCAATTTTGCATTTTTTAACAATAAATTTCCTTGTAAGCGCACACAAAGAACTTGCAGTTTTCGAAGAATTTCGCTCCTCACTCAAAGGCCTTTATCTCGTTATTTAGAAGTGGTTCTTGCACTGTAAAGTAGAAATGGAATTCATCTACCCGGTCCGGTCCATCAACCAGAAATTTTATAGGCAAGTTAGGCTATTAACTGCTCCTATCAGTTTGGAATTTTTTTTATAATCATTCGCGCGCACAAGGGATTAGTTGCCCTTATAATGTTGAACACATTGCGCGAGGGAGGTTCGGGAAGGAGGGACAAATGTGTCGATTAGCATTCAAGGAAAAACCTCGACGGGTAAATTATTCCAAATTCGTGGTGCTCGGCTTAAGAAGAATCTCTTTATTTTACGTCCAAAATTGGACTCAAGAGTGAACTGATGAGCATTACTTGAGATAGGCTATTACGGGAGAAACTTTTAAGGGGAGGAATGCAACCGGCTTCTTCGTGTGAACATTTTTTTTATAAAAGAAACGATAAACTAAGGAAAGACATGAAACATTGCATCAGTGTTTGAGAGGAGCAATTTTTTTTTTTTTTTTTGTATAATTAACGAGCGCACAAGGGAGTATTTGTTTCCCTTTTAATGTAGAACACACTGCGTGGGCATTAGTAAGATAGGGAGGGGAGAGATAGGAGGTGTCGATTAACATTGGTTTTGAATGTTAGCAGATCAAAATGGCAAGGGAACATCTCGCTGGGTAAACTATTCCAAATTCGGGTTTGTTCGGCTAAAAAAAGAATCCCCATATTTCACGGTACGTCTGAAATTGGGCTCAAGGGTGAACTGATGAGCATTCCTCGCAAGACGAGTATTATAAACAAAACACCTTGGAGTGAATATCACTAACCGCTTCAAATTCAACAAGCATGCTTCATTTATGCTTTAGAGAGCCAACTTTCCCCCACATCTGGTCCACCCGCTTCTTAGGAGAAGAAACGGACTAAGCCATAATACATCTATAAACAGCTGATCCGTTCAGTTCTGACGTACGCTTGTCCTATTTGGTTCACAATATCACCAACATATATGAAGAAGATCGAAGTTTTCGAAAGAAAGATACTCCGTAGCTGTACAGGTCTACACCGAAACCCCATTACAAGGAAATATGTCCCAAACAAGAAGCTATATGAAGACACCAAACTGATCCCAATAAATCAGTTTATGACACAGCTCTCCAAAAATATTTTGAGGAACTTGGAGGACCACCCCAACTTGGAAATCCAACAACTACTCCAGCAACAACTAGAGCCCAACCATCGCTACCTCAGCATTCGAGCCATCACAGACGACGATTCGAGGATATTATAAACAATGACGAAGCCCCGTTCTACGAGAGAACCAGCAACGGACACAACAGAGGATAAACAACACCGCATCCTAACCCCAATTTTTTTTAAAACCAAAGACACTTATTATAATTAAGAATTTCAATTGAAAGATTATACAATCAAAAATATGATATAAGTAAAAATATAGCATTGTATAGAGCCAGCTGAAGTACGTCGGGCCCCTGTTGTTGAGCCGACATGATTTATTTTAGTTATAAGTTAGTTTAAGGCCAATTGTACATACATTTTAACGATGTAATAAAAATAATCTAATCTAAAAAAAAGTAATCTTCCAGTGTGCGTTGATAACAAGATATCTAGTAGTATACTTTGAGTTGCCTTATTCATCATTATGAGTATCGTATTAGGAGAATTTTAAAATTTTTAAAATATCTCCATGTATTCGTATTAGTTAGTTTCATTTTCCAGTTTCGATACAACAGAACTCAGTACTTGAATTTGTTTTGTGTTTTCCAATTGTTCTTTATTGAAAATATTGACTGAAGAATCAACTTTAGCTGTCTGATTTTTTATTAGATTTATTAAATGGTTTTCGTTTTATTGAATAGCTTCAATTGTTTGTTTATATTTTTCAGCAAATCTTTGATCTAGTATTCCGAACAATTCATTAGCAATTGTTCCAATGAAATCAAACGGTGATCGTTTTTGCCTTCGCAATGAATCGCCGTTTGCGTGCAATAAAATTTCATTATTGAGTTCAATTTGTTGAAGTTGATGTTGAAACGCCTTTTCGGCGGCGTCTGTCAGGGGTTTGGCACCTGGGAGACGTCTGTCACAAACATTTTTGCACTCAGGGTATCGAGGGCGTTGGGATGCGATGCATTTGAAATGGTTTCCTTCACTAGGTCTATTTTCAGAAAAATGGTACTTTTATACAACCATTACTCGGTAATGCTGCCCCTGCAGACTGGCAGACGATTGATGGCGTTATCACCTTGAGGAGGACTGTTTGTAACATCAATATCATTTGGTTTCCTCTCACGCAAAAAATCTGTTGCGGGCTCTAAGACTATATTACCTTACTGTATGTATTAACGAAATTTTAAAAAACCCCTGAAGAAGTCGCTAAAAATCGACGAAACGTTGGAATACGATGGAATAAACTTTTTTTATTTGCATTTGTAAGAAAATTGACCAAAAAAGCATACTTGAGCAATCAACTTATATTACATAATAGCCGTGTTTTATTGGTAAGTGTATACCCAGCGCAGTAAAATTTTATACGGCAAACAACAACAAACAATAAGTGTCGATAATTAGGTTAGTGAAATTAGTGAATATAATAAGTTGAGATAAATCTTGAAAAGAAATGTCAACCAAGTGGAATGTAGAAAAAATATGTACTTGAAAGTTAGTAAGATTTTATTATTTAAGGATATGTTCGTTGAGTATCATGATACAAGACTACAAGACAGCGCCTTCCTGTATTTTGAAGTCATCAGTGACCCAAATTGACTAAATTAAATAAAATGTTTGGAAAGGATCCAAAGTGTTAGTTGACTTAAAATGTATATTGAATCAATCAAATAAGACATTAGACAAAACCTGCATAAATTGAAACTTAAATTACTGCAGTTTTTTTCTAAAACCGAATTTAATTCTGTCGTCAAGGGTCACTGATGACGTCATGGTTGGATATTCTATCCGGATGTCTCTGTCCAAGAACTGAGTTGAATTTGGAACACACCCTTCTAAGTTTATTCAACAAGACGTCAGTTGTCACTTCGGGGGTTAAATTAAAAGTGAATTATGTAGTGAATAAAGCGTTTTATTGGGACTTCCAATACTGCGCTAGCTACAGACTACCAATAAAACACGGCTAATATAAGGTGAATTGACTTGAATTGATATTGTTGCGCCGTTTGAAAAAAACTTCTTAATTTTCAATAATAACGATTCAACATTAGGTTTATTTCAGTCTTTAATAAAGTGGTGCTGTAGGTGGTTGGGTGCTGTATGAATAGGATAGGCACTGAAAGGCATCAAACTGGTGATGCACAGTCGCTGCAACTATATCGTACACATCAATTGTGCTTATTTTACCTCCTCGCGGTAACCACCGGGTACGGCGGATGAGCCCAACCAATTGGACCAACGGTGGCGTCAACAGTCAACGAAGCAGACGCCCTAATGATCTACTTCGACGTATTTGGAGATAAGGTCATTGGGATAATTCAATGCAAGTCAGGGCATTGAAATAGAGATGGTGACGGATGAACCCTTAATATGCCAACGGCAGCGCTCATATCCCCGAAGTGGGTTACTGACTCCGGATTCTCCGGTTCCTTTTGTCCAAGGAATCCAACAAAGGACCTGGCCCTCCAGGTTGGGGGTTGTGCGTGGGGTTAACAACCCTGCCACGGAAAAAAGAAAAAGTTGCGAAGCAACCAATAGCCTCGGAAAAGGACGGATTTACTGTTGACGACCCGGAAAAACGAATCAAGGACAACGACCTTCGGATCTGCACGTGGAATGTTAGAACTCTTAACAGATCACGTGCATCCAAACCAGCGGAGGCCCTAGACTGCTACAGAGCAGGAATTACTGCCATCCAGGAAGTGCGATGAAATGGGCCGGGCAAAAGGAGGATGAAAAACTGTGACGTGACTGTGAATTGTGCAAGAAGACCACAGCGTTTATTTGGGTGCGGATTCGTCATAAGCGGTAGACTTAGGCAAGAAGTCTTGGGCTTTCGACACGTAAGTGAGCGACTTGTGACAATCCGTATCAAGGCTAAATTCGCCAACATTAGCCTAATATGCGCTCATGCCCCCACAGAGGACAAAGATGACGCCACCAAGGATGACTTTTATGAGCTCCTTGACAAAACATATGCGCAATGCCCTAAATACGACGTTAAGATCGTACTAGGCAATTTTAATGCCAAAATTGGTAAAGAGGAAATCTTTGGTAGGACTGTCGGATAACATAGCCTACACGACACAACGTCTGAAAACGGACTTAGGCTAATTGACTTCGCAGCGGCACATAACGTCACCATTGCAAACACACGGTTTCCTCATCTCGATATACACAAAGGGACTTGGCGACACCCAGATCAAAGAACCGTCAATCACATTGATCACGTTGCGATCGATGCAAGACACGCCTCTAGTATCTAGGATGTTCGCACCTTTCGAGCAGCTAACATCGACTCGGATCACTACCTTGTTGCAGCAAAGGTAAGAATGCGAATAACCCGAACTCCACAACAACGGAGTAACACTGTGTGGAAGTATGACGTCGGAAAGCTGCAATCGCAAGAAACCGCCAGAACCTATGCCGATCGAATATCCCGTAACCTCTCTAAAAATCCAGTACCATCAGAGATGCCGCAACTGATGTGCTAGGTTTCACCAGACCACCACCACGAAACCTCTGGTTCGATGACGAATGCAGGCAGGCCCATGCAGCCAAACAAGAGGCATATAAAGCGGCGCTGCAAAGAAAGACGAGAGCTTCTCGCGAGCTCTACGAGCAGAAAAGACGGGAAGAACACCGGCTTCTCCAAAAGAAAAAGAGAGAGCATCGAAGATATTGAGAGATGCTACTCCAGGAACAACATGCGGAAGTTTTACCGACAGGAAAAAGAACATGCCAAGGAAAACAAACCCGCACAGAAGCCTGTAGAGATAGGAATGGAAACCTCGTAGTAGAGTCACAGTCGGTGCTGAGTACATGGAAGGACCATTTCTGCAGACTGTTAAACGGCGATGAAGACCAAAATCCCGCTGTAAGGCAGAATGAACCATTCAACATGGATGATGACAGACATATCTTCCGTCCACCTGACCAAAATGAAGTAAGGATAGCGATATCTAAACTAAAAAACAACAAAGCTGCTGGACCCGACGGACTACCCGCCGAACTTTTTAAAGCGGCCGAAGATGACCTGGTGGAGTGCATACACCAACTCATCTCTACAGTTTGCTCAGAAGAAAGTATGCCTGATGAATGGAACCTCAGCATCGTTTGCCCGATCCACAAGAAAGGAGACCCTCTAAACTGCGCCAACTATAGAGGAATTAGTCTCCTGAATATCGCCTACAAGATCCTCTCTGCCACACTATGTGAACGCCTGAAACCTTTCGTCAGCAACCTGATTGGCCCCTATCAGTGTGGTTTCAGAACAGGAAAGTCCACAATCGATCAAATGTTCACGCTACGGCAGATCCTGGAAACTACCCAAGAATTCCAAATCGATTCCCACCACCTCTTTATCGATTTTAAGGCCGCGTACGATAGCATTTATAGAGACGAGCTATACAGAGCCATGTCAGGTTTTGGCATCCCCACAAAACTCGTCAGACTGTGCAGGATGACGATGGAGAACTCTCGCTGCTCCGTCAACGTTGGTACTGACCTCACAGAAGCTTTTGACGTCAAAAAAGGATTCCGACAAGGTGATGCGCTATCGTGCGATTTCTTCAACGTAATACTTGAAAAAATTATAAGAAACTCGCAAGTCAATTGTAGTGCGACAATTTTTTTCAAGTCTTTGCAATTGGTAGCATACGCTGACGACATAGACATCATTGGCAGAACTCGGCGAGCTGTCACTGGAACGTTTACTAGCATTGAAGCTGAAGCGGCTAAGATGCGACTAGCAGTCAATGAGGCCAAAACGAAGTACCTGCTGTCCACCTGCTGTTTCTATGGGCTAGGAAGGCAATTGAGTAGCAAACCCCTCTCTCGAAAGACAAAGGAGACTCTGTATAAGACCCTAATCATCCCAGTCCTGCTCTATGGCGCCGAGGCATGGACTCTATCTAAAGCGGATGAAGATATCCTTAGTCGTTTCGAGCGTAAGATTCTTCGGAGGATTTTTGGCCCTATCTGCGTTAACGGGCTTTGGAGGAGAAGGTTCAACCAAGAACTATACCAGCTGTACAGCGACATTGACCTGGTCAAAAAAATACGCATTTCACGTTTAAGATGGCTAGGTCATGTAGAGCGAATGGACAACAATGCTCCGGCTCGCAGGATCTTCGATTCCATCCAGAGGGTAGACGCAGTCAAGGAATACCTCGCCTTAGGTGGCGCGGTCAAGTGGAGGACGACCTCAACCAACTTGGAGTGCAAAACTGGAGGCAGCTAGCCAAAGACCGAGATGGCTGGAGAGGCATGTTGGTTGAGGCCCAGGTTCGTCCCGAACTGTAGCGCCACATAAGTAAGTAAGTAAGTAATAAAGCCTATATCACTCTATATGTATATAATCACTAATAATTTTGTTTTGTATTTTTGTTCAAAGCAAAGTTATAGGTAGAATTTTGGCATATACACCCAATACAATTCTCACATATTTTTTGTATTTTCTTTATTAATTATATTTAAAAAGGAAAGTAGTTTTTTCATTCAGAGTTTTTTAAATTTAAATTTTAGAAAATTTAGCAATTTTGCATTTTTTAACAATAAATTTCCTTGTAAGCCCACACAAAGAACTTGCAGTTTTCGAAGAATTTCGCTCCTCACTCAAAGGCCTTTATCTCGTTATTTAGAAGTGGTTCTTGCACTGTAAAGTAGAAATGGAATTCATCTACCCGGTCCGGTCCATCAACCAGAAATTTTATAGGCAAGTTAGGCTATTAGCTGCTCCTATCAGTTTGGAATTTTTTTTATAATCATTCGCGCGCACAAGGGATTAGTTGCCCTTATAATGTTGAACACATTGCGCGAGGGAGGTTCGGGAAGGAGGGACAAATGTGTCGATTAGCATTCAAGGAAAAACCTCGACGGGTAAATTATTCCAAATTCGTGGTGCTCGGCTTAAGAAGAATCTCTTTATTTCACGTCCAAAATTGGACTCAAGAGTGAACTGATGAGCATTACTTGAGATAGGCTATTACGGGAGAAACTTTTAAGGGGAGGAATGCAACCGGCTTCTTCGTGTGAACATTTTTTTTATAAAAGAAACGATAAACTAAGGAAAGACATGAAACATTGCGTCAGTGTTTGAGAGGAGCAATTTTTTTTTTTTTTTGTATAATTAACGAGCGCACAAGGGAGTATTTGTTTCCCTTTTAATGTAGAACACACTGCGTGGGCATTAGTAAGATAGGGAGGGGAGAGATAGGAGGTGTCGATTAACATTGGTTTTGAATGTTAGCAGATCAAAATGGCAAGGGAACATCTCGCTGGGTAAACTATTCCAAATTCGGGTTTGTTCGGCTAAAAAAAGAATCCCCATATTTCACGGTACGTCTGAAATTGGGCTCAAGGGTGAACTGATGAGCATTCCTCGCAAGACGAGTATTACAAACAAAACACCTTGGAGTGAATATCACTAACCGCTTCAAATTCAACAAGCATGCTTCATTTATGCTTTAGAGAGCCAACTTTCCCCCACATCTGGTCCACCCGCTTCTTAGGAGAAGAAACGGACTAAGCCATAATACATCTATAAACAGCTGATCCGTCCAGTTCTGACGTACGCTTGTCCTATTTGGTTCACAATATCACCAACATATATGAAGAAGATCGAAGTTTTCGAAAGAAAGATACTCCGTAGCTGTACAGGTCTACACCGAAACCCCATTACAAGGAAATATGTCCCAAACAAGAAGCTATATGAAGACACCAAACTGATCCCAATAAATCAGTTTATGACACAGCTCTCCAAAAATATTTTGAGGAACTTGGAGGACCACCCCAACTTGGAAATCCAACAACTACTCCAGCAACAACTAGAGCCCAACCATCGCTACCTCAACATTCGAGCCATCACAGACGACGATTCGAGGATATTATGAACAATGACGAAGCCCCGTTCTACGAGAGAACCAGCAACGGACACAACAGAGGATAAACAACACCGCATCCTAACCCCAATTTTTTTTAAAACCAAAGACACTTATTATAATTAAGAATTTCAATTGAAAGATTATACAATCAAAAATATGATATAAGTAAAAATATAGCATTGTATAGAGCCAGCTGAGGTACGTCGGGCCCCTGTTGTTGAGACGACATGATTTATTTTAGTTATAAGTTAGTTTAAGGCCAATTGTACATACATTTTAACGATGTAATAAAAATAATCTAATCTAAAAAAAAGTAATCTTCCAGTGTGCGTTGATAACAAGATATCTAGTAGTATACTTTGAGTTGCCTTATTCATCATTATGAGTATCGTATTAGGAGAATTTTAAAAATTTTAAAATATCTCCATGTATTCGTATTAGTTAGTTTCAATTTCCAGTTTCGATACAACAGAACTCAGTACTTGAATTTGTTTTGCGTTTTCCAATTGTTCTTTATTGAAAATATTGACTGAAGAATCAACTTTAGCTGTCTGATTTTTTATTAGATTTATTAAATGGTTTTCGTTTTATTGAATAGCTTCAATTGTTTGTTTATATTTTTCAGCAAATCTTTGATCTAGTATTCCGAACAATTCATTAGCAATTGTTCCAATGAAATCAAACGGTGATCGTTTTTGCCTTCGCAATGAATCGCCGTTTGCGTGCAATAAAATTTCATTATTGAGTTCAATTTGTTGAAGTTGATGTTGAAACGCCTTTTCGGCGGCGTCTGTCAGGGGTTTGGCACCTGGGAGACGTCTGTCACAAACATTTTTGCACTCAGGGTATCGAGGGCGTTGGGATGCGATGCATTTGAAATGGTTTCCTTCACTAGGTCTATTTTCAGAAAAATGGTACTTTTATACAACCATTACTCGGTAATGCTGCCCCTGCAGACTGGCAGACGATTGATGGCGTTATCACCTTGAGGAGGACTGTTTGTAACATCAATATCATTTGGTTTCCTCTCACGCAAAAAATCTGTTGCGGGCTCTAAGACTATATTACCTTACTGTATGTATTAACGAAATTTTAAAAAACCCCTGAAGAAGTCGCTAAAAATCGACGAAACGTTGGAATACGATGGAATAAACTTTTTTTATTTGCATTTGTAAGAAAATTACCAAAAAAGCATACTTGAGCAATCAACTTATATTACATAATAGCCGTGTTTTATTGGTAAGTGTATACCCAGCGCAGTAAAATTTTATACGGCAAACAACAACAAACAATAAGTGTCGATAATTAGGTTAGTGAAATTAGTGAATATAATAAGTTGAGATAAATCTTGAAAAGAAATGTCAACCAAGTGGAATGTAGAAAAAATATGTACTTGAAAGTTAGTAAGATTTTATTATTTAAGGATATGTTCGTTGAGTATCATGATACAAGACTACAAGACAGCGCCTTCCTGTATTTTGAAGTCATCAGTGACCCAAATTGACTAAATTAAATAAAATGTTTGGAAAGGATCCAAAGTGTTAGTTGACTTAAAATGTATATTGAATCAATCAAATAAGACATTAGACAAAACCTGCATAAATTGAAACTTAAATTACTGCAGTTTTTTTCTAAAACCGAATTTAATTCTGTCGTCAAGGGTCACTGATGACGTCATGGTTGGATATTCTATCCGGATGTCTCTGTCCAAGAACTGAGTTGAATTTGGAACACACCCTTCTAAGTTTATTCAACAAGACGTCAGTTGTCACTTCGGGGGTTAAATTAAAAGTGAATTATGTAGTGAATAAAGCGTTTTATTGGGACTTCCAATACTGCGCTAGCTACAGACTACCAATAAAACACGGCTAATATAAGGTGAATTGACTTGAATTGATATTGTTGCGCCGTTTGAAAAAAACTTCTTAATTTTCAATAATAACGATTCAACATTAGGTTTATTTCAGTCTTTAATAAAGTGGTGCTGTAGGTGGTTGGGTGCTGTATGAATAGGATAGGCACTGAAAGGCATCAAACTGGTGATGCACAGTCGCTGCAACTATATCGTACACATCAATTGTGCTTATTTTACCTCCTCGCGGTAACCACCGGGTACGGCGGATGAGCCCAACCAATTGGACCAACGGTGGCGTCAACAGTCAACGAAGCAGACGCCCTAATGATCTACTTCGACGTATTTGGAGATAAGGTCATTGGGATAATTCAATGCAAGTCAGGGCATTGAAATAGAGATGGTGACGGATGAACCCTTAATATGCCAACGGCAGCGCTCATATCCCCGAAGTGGGTTACTGACTCCGGATTCTCCGGTTCCTTTTGTCCAAGGAATCCAACAAAGGACCTGGCCCTCCAGGTTGGGGGTTGTGCCTGGGGTTAACAACCCTGCCACGGAAAAAAGAAAAAGTTGCGAAGCAACCAATAGCCTCGGAAAAGGACGGATTTACTGTTGACGACCCGGAAAAACGAATCAAGGACAACGACCTTCGGATCTGCACGTGGAATGTTAGAACTCTTAACAGATCACGTGCATCCAAACTAGCGGAGGCCCTAGACTGCTACAGAGCAGGAATTACTGCCATCCAGGAAGTGCGATGAAATGGGCCGGGCAAAAGGAGGATGAAAAAAAGTGACGTGACTGTGAATTGTGCAAGAAGACCACAGCGTTTATTTGGGTGCGGATTCGTCATAAGCGGTAGACTTAGGCAAGAAGTCTTGGGCTTTCGACACGTAAGTGAGCGACTTGTGACAATCCGTATCAAGGCTAAATTCGCCAACATTAGCCTAATATGCGCTCATGCCCCCACAGAGGACAAAGATGACGCCACCAAGGATGACTTTTATGAGCTCCTGGACAAAACATATGCGCAATGCCCTAAATACGACGTTAAGATCGTACTACGCAATTTTAATGCCAAAATTGGTAAAGAGGAAATCTTTGGTAGGACTGTCGGAAAACATAGCCTACACGACACAATGTCTGAAAACGGACTTAGGCTAATTGACTTCGCAGCGGCACATAACGTCACCATTGCAAACACACGGTTTCCTCATCTCGATATACACAAAGGGACTTGGCGACACCCAGATCAAAGAACCGTCAATCACATTGATCACGTTGCGATCGATAAGACACGCCTCTAGTATCTAGGATGTTCGCACCTTTCGAGCAGCTAACATCGACTCGGATCACTACCTTGTTGCAGCAAAGGTAAGAATGCGAATAACCCGAACTCCACAACAACGGAGTAACACTGTGTGGAAGTATGACGTCGGAAAGCTGCAATCGCAAGAAACCGCCAGAACCTATGCCGATCGAATATCCCGTAACCTCTCTAAAAATCCAGTACCATCAGAGATGCCGCAACTGATGTGCTAGGTTTCACCAGACCACCACCACGAAACCTCTGGTTCGATGACGAATGCAGGCAGGCCCATGCAGCCAAACAAGAGGCATATAAAGCGGCGCTGCAAAGAAAGACGAGAGCTTCTCGCGAGCTCTACGAGCAGAAAAGACGGGAAGAACACCGGCTTCTCCAAAAGAAAAAGAGAGAGCATGAGAAGCGCGCGATCGAAGATATTGAGAGATGCTACTCCAGGAACAACATGCGGAAGTTTTACCAACAGGTAAAAAGAACATGCCAAGGAAAAAAAACCCGCACAGAAGCCTGTAGAGATAGGAATGGAAACCTCGTAGTAGAGTCAGAGTCGGTGCTGAGTACATGGAAGGACCATTTCTGCAGACTGTTAAACGGCGATGAAGACCAAAATCCCGCTGTCAGGCAGAATGAACCATTCAACATGGATGATGAGAGACAAATCTTCCGTCCACCTGACCAAAATGAAGTAAGGATAGCAATATCTAAACTAAAAAACAACAAAGCTGCTGGACCCGACGGACTACCCGCCGAACTTTTTAAAGCGGCCGAAGATGACCTGGTGGAGTGCATACACCAACTCATCTCTACAGTTTGCTCAGAAAAAAGTATGCCTGATGAATGGAACCTTAGCATCGTTTGCCCGATCCACAAGAAAGGAGACCCTCTAAACTGCGCCAACTATAGAGGAATTAGTTTCCTGAATATCGCCTACAAGATCCTCTCTGCCACACTATGTGAACGCCTGAAACCTTTCGTCAGCAACCTGATTGGCCCCTATCAGTGTGGTTTCAGACCAGGAAAGTCCACAATCGATCAAATGTTCACGCTACGGCAGATCCTGGAAACTACCCAAGAATTCCAAATCGATTCCCACCACCTCTTTATCGATTTTAAGGCCGCGTACGATAGCATTTATAGAGACGAGCTATACAGAGCCATGTCAGGTTTTGGCATCCCCACAAAACTCGTCAGACTGTGCAGGATGACGATGGAGAACTCTCGCTGCTCCGTCAACGTTGGTACTGACCTCACAGAAGCTTTTGACGTCAAAAAAGGATTCCGACAAGGTGATGCGCTATCGTGCGATTTCTTCAACGTAATACTTGAAAAAATTATAAGAAACTCGCAAGTCAATTGTAGTGCGACAATTTTTTTCAAGTCTGTGCAATTGGTAGCATACGCTGACGACATAGACATCATTGCCAGAACTCGGCGAGCTGTCACTGGAACGTTTACTTGCATTGAAGCTGAAGCGGCTAAGATGCGACTAGCAGTCAATGAGGCCAAAACGAAGTACCTGCTGTCCACAAAAAGGGACACACAACACCGGCAGATTGGACAAAACATCACAATAGACAGGTACAACTTTGAGGTAGTTAGGGACTTTGTGTACCTCAGATCCGCTATAACATCTGACAACAACATCTCGCCAGAAATAAAGCGAAGAATTACTCTTGCCAATCGCTGTTTCTATGGGCTAGGAAGGCAATTGAGTAGCAAAGCCCTCTCTCGAAAGACAAAGGAGACTCTGTATAAGACCCTAATCATCCCAGTCCTGCTCTATGGCGCCGAGGCATGGACTCTATCTAAAGCGGATGCAGATATCCTTAGTCGTTTCGAGCGTAAGATTCTTCGGAGGATTTTTGGCCCTATCTGCGTTAACGGGCTTTGGAGGAGAAGGTTCAACCAAGAACTATACCAGCTGTACAGCGACATTGACCTGGTCAAAAAAATACGCATTTCACGTTTAAGATGGCTAGGTCATGTAGAGCGAATGGACAACAATGCTCCGGCTCGCAAGATCTTCGATTCCATACCAGAGGGTAGACGCAGTCAAGGAAGACCTCGCCTTAGGTGGCGCGGTCAAGTGGAGGACGACCTCAACCAACTTGGAGTGCAAAACTGGAGGCAGCTAGCCAAAGACCGAGATAGCTGGAAAGGCATGTTGGTTGAGGCCCAGGTTCGTCCCGAACTGTAGCGCCACATAAGTAAGTAAGTAAGTAATAAAGCCTATATCACTATATATATATATAATCACTAATAATTTTGTTTTGTATTTTTGTTCAAAGCATATCTAAAAATGTAATTTAATATAGTTATAGGTAGAATTTTGGCATATACACCCAATACAATTCTCACATATTTTTTGTATTTTCTTTATTAATTATATTTAAAAAGGAAAGTAGTTTTTTTCATTCGGAGTTTTTTTAAATTTAAATTTTAGAAAATTTAGCAATTTTGCATTTTTTAACAATAAATTTCCTTGTAAGCGCACACAAAGAACTTGCAGTTTTCGAAGAATTTCGCTCCTCACTCAAAGGCCTTTATCTCGTTATTTAGAAGTGGTTCTTGCACTGTAAAGTATAAATGGAATTCATCTACCCGGTCCATCAACCAGAAATTTTATAGGCAAGTTAGGCTATTAACTGCTCCTATCAGTTTGGATTTTTTTTTATAATCATTCGCGCGCACAAGGGATTAGTTGACCTTATAATGTTGAACATATTGCGCGAGGGAGGTTCGGGAAGGAGGGACAAATGTGTCGATTAGCATTCAAGGAAAAACCTCGACGGGTAAACTATTCCAAATTCGTGGTGCTCGGCTTAAGAAGAATCTCTTTATTTCACGTCCAAAATTGGACTCAAGAGTGAACTGATGAGCATTACTTGAGATAGGCTATTACGGGAGAAACTTTTAAGGGGAGGAATGCAACCGGCTTCTTCGTGTGAACATTTTTTTTATAAAAGAAACGATAAACTAAGGAAAGACATGAAACATTGCGTCAGTGTTTGAGAGGAGCAATTTTTTTTTTTTTTTTTTTTTTTTGTATAATTAACGCGCGCACAAGGGAGTATTTGTTTCCCTTTTAATGTAGAACACACTGCGTGGGCATTAGTAAGATAGGGAGGGGAGAGATAGGAGGTGTCGATTAACATTGGTTTTGAATGTTAGCAGATCAAAATGGCAAGGGAACATCTCGCTGGGTAAACTATTCCAAATTCGGGTTTGTTCGGCTAAAAAAAGAATCCCCATATTTCACGGTACGTCTGAAATTGGGCTCAAGGGTGAACTGATGAGCATTCCTCGCAAGACGAGTATTACAAACAAAACACCTTGGAGTGAATATCACTAACCGCTTCAAATTCAACAAGCATGCTTCATTTATGCTTTAGAGAGCCAACTTTCCCCCACATCTGGTCCACCCGCTTCTTAGGAGAAGAAACGGACTAAGCCATAATACATCTATAAACAGCTGATCCGTCCAGTTCTGACGTACGCTTGTCCTATTTGGTTCACAATATCACCAACATATATGAAGAAGATCGAAGTTTTCGAAAGAAAGATACTCCGTAGCTGTACAGGTCTACACCGAAACCCCATTACAAGGAAATATGTCCCAAACAAGAAGCTATATGAAGACACCAAACTGATCCCAATAAATCAGTTTATGACACAGCTCTCCAAAAATATTTTGAGGAACTTGGAGGACCACCCCAACTTGGAAATCCAACAACTACTCCAGCAACAACTAGAGCCCAACTATCGCTACCTCAACATTCAAGCCATCACAAACGACCGATTCGAGGATATTATGAACAATGACGAAGCCCCGTTCTACGAGAGAACCAGCAACGGACACAACAGAGGATAAACAACACCGCATCCTAACCCCAATTTTTTTTAAAACCAAAGACACTTATTATAATTAAGAATTTCAATTGAAAGATTATACAATCAAAAATATGATATAAGTAAAAATATAGCATTGTATAGAGCCAGCTGAAGTACGTCGGGCCCCTGTTGTTGAGCCGACATGATTTATTTTAGTTATAAGTTAGTTTAAGGCCAATTGTACATACATTTTAACGATGTAATAAAAATAATCTAATCTAAAAAAAAGTAATCTTCCAGTGTGCGTTGATAACAAGATATCTAGTAGTATACTTTGAGTTGCCTTATTCATCATTATGAGTATCGTATTAGGAGAATTTTACGAAAATATCTCCATGTATTCGTATTAGTTAGTTTCATTTTCCAGTTTCGATACAACAGAACTCAGTACTTGAATTTGTTTTGCGTTTTCCAATTGTTCTTTATTGAAAATATTGACTGAAGAATCAACTTTAGCTGTCTGATTTTTTATTAGATTTATTAAATGGTTTTCGTTTTATTGAATAGCTTCAATTGTTTGTTTATATTTTTCAGCAAATCTTTGATCTAGTATTCCGAACAATTCATTAGCAATTGTTCCAATGAAATCAAACGGTGATCGTTTTTGCCTTCGCAATGAATCGCCGTTTGCGTGGAATAAAATTTCATTATTGAGTTCAATTTGTTGAAGTTGAAGTTGGGGTTTGGCACCTGGGAGACGTCTGTCACAAACATTTTTGCACTCAGGGTATCGAGGGCGTTGGGATGCGATGCATTTGAAATGGTTTCCTTCACTAGGTCTATTTTCAGAAAAATGGTACTTTTATACAACCATTACTCGGTAATGCTGCCCCTGCAGACTGGCAGACGATTGATGGCGTTATCACCTTGAGGAGGACTGTTTGTAACATCAATATCATTTGGTTTCCTCTCACGCAAAAAATCTGTTGCGGGCTCTAAGACTATATTACCTTACTGTATGTATTAACGAAATTTTAAAAAACCCCTGAAGAAGTCGCTAAAAATCGACGAAACGTTGGAATACGATGGAATAAACTTTTTTTATTTGCATTTGTAAGAAAATTGACCAAAAAAGCATACTTGAGCAATCAACTTATATTACATAATAGCCGTGTTTTATTGGTAAGTGTATACCCAGCGCAGTAAAATTTTATACGGCAAACAACAACAAACAATAAGTGTCGATAATTAGGTTAGTGAAATTAGTGAATATAATAAGTTGAGATAAATCTTGAAAAGAAATGTCAACCAAGTGGAATGTAGAAAAAATATGTACTTGAAAGTTAGTAAGATTTTATTATTTAAGGATATGTTCGTTGAGTATCATGATACAAGACTACAAGACAGCGCCTTCCTGTATTTTGAAGTCATCAGTGACCCAAATTGACTAAATTAAATAAAATGTTTGGAAAGGATCCAAAGTGTTAGTTGACTTAAAATGTATATTGAATCAATCAAATAAGACATTAGACAAAACCTGCATAAATTGAAACTTAAATTACTGCAGTTTTTTTCTAAAACCGAATTTAATTCTGTCGTCAAGGGTCACTGATGACGTCATGGTTGGATATTCTATCCGGATGTCTCTGTCCAAGAACTGAGTTGAATTTGGAACACACCCTTCTAAGTTTATTCAACAAGACGTCAGTTGTCACTTCGGGGGTTAAATTAAAAGTGAATTATGTAGTGAATAAAGCGTTTTATTGGGACTTCCAATACTGCGCTAGCTACAGACTACCAATAAAACACGGCTAATATAAGGTGAATTGACTTGAATTGATATTGTTGCGCCGTTTGTAAAAACTTCTTAATTTTCAATAATAACGATTCAACATAAGGTTTATTTCAGTCTTTAATAAAATGGTGCTGTAGGTGGTTGGGTGCTGTATGAATAGGGTAGGCACTGAAAGGCATCAAACTGGTGATGCACAGTCGCTGCAACTATATCGTCATCAATTGTGCTTATTTTACCTCCCCGCGGTAACCACCGGGTACTGGTCTGTCCATCCGGACATTCCTGCTAAACTTATAAGCGCGAGTGTTGAACACAGGAAAAATAGCAACACTATAATGCTCTGCTTTAATGACTGTTCTGATCGATTCGCAGAAGTCTTGCACGAGCCCCTCAGAAAGAGGACGTACGGCGGATGAGCCCAACCAATTGGACCCACGGTGGCGTCAACAGTCAACGAAGCAGACGCCCTAATGAGCTACTTCGACGTATTTGGAGATAAGGTCATTAGGACAATTCAATGCAAGTCAGGGCATTGAAATAGAGATGGTGGCGGATGAACCCTTAATGGGCCAACGGCAGCGCTCATATCCCCGAAGTGGGTTACTGACTCCGGATTCTCCGGTTTCTTTTGTCCAAGGAATCCAACAAAGGACCTGGCCCTCCAGGTTGGGGGTTGTGCGTGGGGTTAACAACCCTGCCACGGAAAAAAGAAAAAGTTGCGAAGCCACCAATAGCCTCGGAAAAGGACGGATTTACTGTTGACGACCCGGAAAAACGAATCAAGGACAACGACCTTCGGATCTGCACGTGGAATGTTAGAACTCTTAACAGATCACGTGCATCCAAACAACTAGCGGAGGCCCTAGACTGCTACAGAGCAGGAATTACTGCCATCCAGGAAGTGCGATGAAATGGGCAGGGCAAAAGGAGGATGAAAAACTGTGACGTGACTGTGAATTGTGCAAGAAGACCACAGCGTTTATTTGGGTGCGGATTCGTCATAAGCGGTAGACTTAGGCAAGAAGTCTTGGGCTTTCGACACGTAAGTGAGCGACTTGTGACAATCCGTATCAAGGCTAAATTCACCAACATTAGCCTAATATGCGCTCATGCCCCCACAGAGGACAAAGATGACGCCACCAAGGATGACTTTTATGAGCTCCTCGACAAAACATATGAGCAATGCCCTAAATACGACGTTAAGATCGTACTAGGCAATTTTAATGCCAAAATAGGTAAAGAGGAAATCTTTGGTAGGACTGTCGGAAAACATAGCCTACACGACACAACGTCTGAAAACGGACTTAGGCTAATTGACTTCGCAGCGGCACATAACGTCACCATTGCAAACACACGGTTTCCTCATCTCGATATACACAAAGGGACTTGGCGACACCCAGATCAAAGAACCGTCAATCACATTGATCACGTTGCGATCGATGCAAGACACGCCTCTAGTATCTAGGATGTTCGCACCTTTCGAGCAGCTAACATCGACTCGGATCACTACCTTGTTGCAGCAAAGGTAAGAATGCGAATAACCCGAACTCCACAACAACGGAGTAACACTGTGAGGAAGTATGACGTCGGAAAGCTGCAATCGCAAGAAACCGCCAGAACCTATGCCGATCGAATATCCCGTAACCTCTCTAAAAATCCAGTAACATCAGAGATGCCGCAACTGATGTGCTAGGTTTCACCAGACCACCACCACGAAACCTCTGGTTCGATGACGAATGCAGGCAGGCCCATGCAGCCAAACAAGAGGCATATAAAGCGGCGCTGCAAAGAAAGACGAGAGCTTCTCGCGAGCTCTACGAGCAGAAAAGACGGGAAGAACACCGGCTTCTCCAAAAGAAAAAGAGAGAGCATCGAAGATATTGAGAGATGCTACTCCAGGAACAACATGCGGAAGTTTTACCGACAGGAAAAAGAACATGCCAAGGAAAACAAACCCGCACAGAAGCCTGTAGAGATAGGAATGGAAACCTCGTAGTAGAGTCACAGTCGGTGCTGAGTACATGGAAGGACCATTTCTGCAGACTGTTAAACGGCGATGAAGACCAAAATCCCGCTGTAAGGCAGAATGAACCATTCAACATGGATGATGACAGACAAATCTTCCGTCCACCTGACCAAAATGAAGTAAGGATAGCGATATCTAAACTAAAAAACAACAAAGCTGCTGGACCCGACGGACTACCCGCCGAACTTTTTAAAGCGGCCGAAGATGACCTGGTGGAGTGCATACACCAACTCATCTCTACAGTTTGCTCAGAAGAAAGTATGCCTGATGAATGGAACCTCAGCATCGTTTGCCCGATCCACAAGAAAGGAGACCCTCTAAACTGCGCCAACTATAGAGGAATTAGTCTCCTGAATATCGCCTACAAGATCCTCTCTGCCACACTATGTGAACGCCTGAAACCTTTCGTCAGCAACCTGATTGGCCCCTATCAGTGTGGTTTCAGACCAGGAAAGTCCACAATCGATCAAATGTTCACGCTACGCCAGATCCTGGAAACTACCCAAGAATTCCAAATCGATTCCCACCACCTCTTTATCGATTTTAAGGCCGCGTACGATAGCATTTATAGAGACGAGCTATACAGAGCCATGTCAGGTTTTGGCATCCCCACAAAACTCGTCAGACTGTGCAGGATGACGATGGAGAACTCTCGCTGCTCCGTCAACGTTGGTACTGACCTCACAGAAGTTTTTGACGTCAAAAAAGGATTCCGACAAGGTGATGCGCTATCGTGCGATTTCTTCAACGTAATACTTGAAAAAATTATAAGAAACTCGCAAGTCAATTGTAGTGCGACAATTTTTTTCAAGTCTTTGCAATTGGTAGCATACGCTGACGACATAGACATCATTGGCAGAACTCGGCGAGCTGTCACTGGAACGTTTACTAGCATTGAAGCTGAAGCGGCTAAGATGCGACTAGCAGTCAATGAGGCCAAAACGAAGTACCTGCTGTCCACCTGCTGTTTCTATGGGCTAGGAAGGCAATTGAGTAGCAAACCCCTCTCTCGAAAGACAAAGGAGACTCTGTATAAGACCCTAATCATCCCAGTCCTGCTCTATGGCGCCGAGGCATGGACTCTATCTAAAGCGGATGAAGATATCCTTAGTCGTTTCGAGCGTAAGATTCTTCGGAGGATTTTTGGCCCTATCTGCGTTAACGGGCTTTGGAGGAGAAGGTTCAACCAAGAACTATACCAGCTGTACAGCGACATTGACCTGGTCAAAAAAATACGCATTTCACGTTTAAGATGGCTAGGTCATGTAGAGCGAATGGACAACAATGCTCCGGCTCGCAGGATCTTCGATTCCATCCCAGAGGGTAGACGCAGTCAAGGAATACCTCGCCTTAGGTGGCGCGGTCAAGTGGAGGACGACCTCAACCAACTTGGAGTGCAAAACTGGAGGCAGCTAGCCAAAGACCGAGATGGCTGGAGAGGCATGTTGGTTGAGGCCCAGGTTCGTCCCGAACTGTAGCGCCACATAACTAAGTAAGTAAGTAATAAAGCCTATATCACTCTATATGTATATAATCACTAATAATTTTGTTTTGTATTTTTGTTCAAAGCAAAGTTATAGGTAGAATTTTGGCATATACACCCAATACAATTCTCACATATTTTTTGTATTTTCTTTATTAATTATATTTAAAAAGGAAAGAAGTTTTTTTCATTCAGAGTTTTTTAAATTTAAATTTTAGAAAATTTAGCAATTTTGCATTTTTTAACAATAAATTTCCTTGTAAGCGCACACAAAGAACTTGCAGTTTTCGAAGAATTTCGCTCCTCACTCAAAGGCCTTTATCTCGTTATTTAGAAGTGGTTCTTGCACTGTAAAGTAGAAATGGAATTCATCTACTCGGTCCGGTCCATCAACCAGAAATTTTATAGGCAAGTTAGGCTATTAACTGCTCCTATCAGTTTGGAATTTTTTTTATAATCATTCGCGCGCACAAGGGATTAGTTGCCCTTATAATGTTGAACACATTGCGCGAGGGAGGTTCGGGAAGGAGGGACAAATGTGTCGATTAGCATTCAAGGAAAAACCTCGACGGGTAAATTATTCCAAATTCGTGGTGCTCGGCTTAAGAAGAATCTCTTTATTTCACGTCCAAAATTGGACTCAAGAGTGAACTGATGAGCATTACTTGAGATAGGCTATTACGGGAGAAACTTTTAAGGGGAGGAATGCAACCGGCTTCTTCGTGTGAACATTTTTTTTATAAAAGAAACGATAAACTAAGGAAAGACATGAAACATTGCGTGAGTGTTTGAGAGGAGCAATTTTTTTTTTTTTTTTGTATAATTAACGCGCGCACAAGGGAGTATTTGTTTTCCTTTTAATGTAGAACACACTGCGTGGGCATTAGTAAGATAGGGAGGGGAGAGATAGGAGGTGTCGATTAACATTGGTTTTGAATGTTAGCAGATCAAAATGGCAAGGGAACATCTCGCTGGGTAAACTATTCCAAATTCGGGTTTGTTCGGCTAAAAAAAGAATCCCCATATTTCACGGTACGTCTGAAATTGGGCTCAAGGGTGAACTGATGAGCATTCCTCGCAAGACGAGTATTACAAACAAAACACCTTGGAGTGAATATCACTAACCGCTTCAAATTCAACAAACATGCTTCATTTATGCTTTAGAGAGCCAACTTTCCACCCGCTTCTTAGGAGAAGAAACGGACTAAGCACTAATACATCTATAAACAGCTGATCCGTCCAGTTCTGACGTACGCTTGTCCTATTTGGTTCACAATATCACCAACATATATGAAGAAGATCGAAGTTTTCGAAAGAAAGATACTCCGTAGCTGTACAGGTCTACACCGAAACCCCATTACAAGGAAATATGTCATAAACAAGAAGCTATATGAAGACACCAAACTGATCCCAATAAATCAGTTTATGACATAGCTCTCCAAAAATATTTTGAGGAACTTGGAGGACCACCCCAACTTGGAAATCCAACAACTACTCCAGCAACAACTAGAGCCCAACTATCGCTACCTCAACATTCAAGCCATCACAAACGACCGATTCGAGGATATTATGAAGAATGACGAAGCCCCGTTCTACAAGAGAACCAGCAACGGACACAACAGAGGATAAACAACACCGCATCCTAACCCCAATTTTTTTTTAAACCAAAGACACTTATTATAATTAAGAATTTCAATTGAAAGATTATACAATCAAAAATATGATATAAGTAAAAATATAGCATTGTATAGAGCCAGCTGAAGTACGTCGGGCCCCTGTTGTTGAGCCGACATGATTTATTTTAGTTATAAGTTAGTTTAAGGCCAATTGTACATACATTTTAACGATGTAATAAAAATAATCTAATCTAAAAAAAAGTAATCTTCCAGTGTGCGTTGATAACAAGATATCTAGTAGTATACTTTGAGTTGCCTTATTCATCATTATGAGTATCGTATTATGAGAATTTGATATCTTAAATATCTCCATGTATTCGTATTAGTTAGTTTCATTTTCCAGTTTCGATACAACAGAACTCAGTACTTGAATTTGTTTTGCGTTTTCCAATTGTTCTTTATTGAAAATATTGACTGAAGAATCAACTTTAGATGTCTGATTTTTTATTAGATTTATTAAATGGTTTTCGTTTTATTGAATAGCTTCAATTGTTTGTTTATATTTTTCAGCAAATCTTTGATCTAGTATTCCGAACAATTCATTAGCAATTGTTCCAATGAAATCAAACGGTGATCGTTTTTGCCTTCGCAATGAATCGCCGTTTGCGTGCAATAAAATTTCATTATTGAGTTCAATTTGTTGAAGTTGATGTTGAAACGCCTTTTCGGCGGCGTCTGTCAGGGGTTTGGCACCTGGGAGACGTCTGTCACAAACATTTTTGCACTCAGGGTATCGAGGGCGTTGGGATGCGATGCATTTGAAATGGTTTCCTTCACTAGGTCTATTTTCAGAAAAATGGTACTTTTATACAACCATTACTCGGTAATGCTGCCCCTGCAGACTGGCAGACGATTGATGGCGTTATCACCTTGAGGAGGACTGTTTGTAACATCAATATCATTTGGTTTCCTCTCACGCAAAAAATCTGTTGCGGGCTCTAAGACTATATTACCTTACTGTATGTATTAACGCAATTTTAAAAAACCCCTGAAGAAGTCGCTAAAAATCGACGAAACGTTGGAATACGATGGAATAAACTTCTTTTATTTGCATTTGTAAGAAAATTGACCAAAAAAGCATACTTGAGCAATCAACTTATATTACATAATAGCCGTGTTTTATTGGTAAGTGTATACCCAGCGCAGTAAAATTTTATACGGCAAACAACAACAAACAATAAGTGTCGATAATTAGGTTAGTGAAATTAGTGAATATAATAAGTTGAGATAAATCTTGAAAAGAAATGTCAACCAAGTGGAATGTAGAAAAAATATGTACTTGAAAGTTAGTAAGATTTTATTATTTAAGGATATGTTCGTTGAGTATCATGATACAAGACTACAAGACAGCGCCTTCCTGTATTTTGAAGTCATCATTGACCCAAATTGACTAAATTAAATAAAATGTTTGGAAAGGATCCAAAGTGTTATTTGACTTAAAATGTATATTGAATCAATCAAATAAGACATTAGACAAAACCTGCATAAATTGAAACTTAAATTACTGCAGTTTTTTTATAAAACCGAATTTAATTCTGTCGTCAAGGGTCACTGATGACGTCATGGTTGGATATTCTAACCGGATGTCTCTGTCCAAGAACTGAGTTGAATTTGGAACACACCCTTCTAAGTTTATTCAACAAGACGTCAGTTGTCACTTCGGGGGTTAAATTAAAAGTGAATTATGTAGTGAATAAAGCGTTTTATTGGGACTTCCAATACTGCGCTAGCTACAGACTACCAATAAAACACGGCTAATATAAGGTGAATTGACTTGAATTGATATTGTTGCGCCGTTTGAAAAAAACTTCTTAATTTTCAATAATAACGATTCAACATTAGGTTTATTTCAGTCTTTAATAAAGTGGTGCTGTAGGTGGTTGGGTGCTGTATGAATAGGATAGGCACTGAAAGGCATCAAACTGGTGATGCACAGTCGCTGCAACTATATCGTACACATCAATTGTGCTTATTTTACCTCCTCGCGGTAACCACCGGGTACGGCGGATGAGCCCAACCAATTGGACCAACGGTGGCGTCAACAGTCAACGAAGCAGACGCCCTAATGATCTACTTCGACGTATTTGGAGATAAGGTCATTGGGATAATTCAATGCAAGTCAGGGCATTGAAATAGAGATGGTGACGGATGAACCCTTAATATGCCAACGGCAGCGCTCATATCCCCGAAGTGGGTTACTGACTCCGGATTCTCCGGTTCCTTTTGTCCAAGGAATCCAACAAAGGACCTGGCCCTCCAGGTTGGGGGTTGTGCGTGGGGTTAACAACCCTGCCACGGAAAAAAGAAAAAGTTGCGAAGCAACCAATAGCCTCGGAAAAGGACGGATTTACTGTTGACGACCCGGAAAAACGAATCAAGGACAACGACCTTCGGATCTGCACGTGGAATGTTAGAACTCTTAACAGATCACGTGCATCCAAACTAGCGGAGGCCCTAGACTGCTACAGAGCAGGAATTACTGCCATCCAGGAAGTGCGATGAAATGGGCCGGGCAAAAGGAGGATGAAAAACTGTGACGTGACTGTGAATTGTGCAAGAAGACCACAGCGTTTATTTGGGTGCGGATTCGTCATAAGCGGTAGACTTAGGCAAGAAGTCTTGGGCTTTCGACACGTAAGTGAGCGACTTGTGACAATCCGTATCAAGGCTAAATTCGCCAACATTAGTCTAATATGCGCTCATGCCCCCACAGAGGACAAAGATGACGCCACCAAGAATGACTTTTATGAGCTCCTCGACAAAACATATGAGCAATGCCCTAAATACGACGTTAAGATCTTACTAGGCAATTTTAATGCCAAAATAGGTAAAGAGGAAATCTTTGGTAGGACTGTCGGAAAACATAGCCTACACGACACAACGTCTGAAAACGGACTTAGGCTAATTGACTTCGCAGCGGCACATAACGTCACATTGCAAACACACGGTTTCCTCATCTCGATATACACAAAGGGACTTGGCGACACCCAGATCAAAGAACCGTCAATCACATTGATCACGTTGCGATCGATGCAAGACACGCCTCTAGTATCTAGGATGTTCGCACCTTTCGAGCAGCTAACATCGACTCGGATCACTACCTTGTTGCAGCAAAGGTAAGAATGCGAATAACCCGAACTCCACAACAACGGAGTAACACTGTGAGGAAGTATGACGTCGGAAAGCTACAATCGCAAGAAATTGCCAGAACCTATGCCGATCCAATATCCCGTAACCTCTCTAAAAATCCAGTACCATCAGAGATGCCGCAACTGATGTGCTAGGTTTCACCAGACCACCACCACGAAACCTCTGGTTCGATGACGAATGCAGGCAGGCCCATGCAGCCAAACAAGAGGCATATAAAGCGGCGCTGCAAAGAAAGACGAGAGCTTCTCGCGAGCTCTACGAGCAGTAAAGACGGGAAGAACACCGGCTTCTCCAAAAGAAAAAGAGAGAGATGCTACTCCAGGAACAACATGCGGAAGTTTTACCGACAGGAAAAAGAACATGCCAAGGAAAACAAACCCGCACAGAAGCCTGTAGAGATAGGAATGGAAACCTCGTAGTAGAGTCACAGTCGGTGCTGAGTACATGGAAGGACCATTTCTGCAGACTGTTAAACGGCGATGAAGACCAAAATCCCGCTGTAAGGCAGAATAAACCATTCAACATGGATGATGACAGACAAATCTTCCGTCCACCTGACCAAAATGAAGTAAGGATAGCGATATCTAAACTAAAAAACAACAAAGCTGCTGGACCCGACGGACTACCCGCCGAACTTTTTAAAGCGGCCGAAGATGACCTGGTGGAGTGCATACACCAACTCATCTCTACAGTTTGCTCAGAAGAAAGTATGCCTGATGAATGGAACCTCAGCATCGTTTGCCCGATCCACAAGAAAGGAGACCCTCTAAACTGCGCCAACTATAGAGGAATTAGTCTCCTGAATATCGCCTACAAGATCCTCTCTGCCACACTATGTGAACGCCTGAAACCTTTCGTCAGCAACCTGATTGGCCCCTATCAGTGTGGTTTCAGACCAGGAAAGTCCACAATCGATCAAATGTTCACGCTACGCCAGATCCTGGAAACTACCCAAGAATTCCAAATCGATTCCCACCACCTCTTTATCGATTTTAAGGCCGCGTACGATAGCATTTATAGAGACGAGCTATACAGAGCCATGTCAGGTTTTGGCATCCCCACAAAACTCGTCAGACTGTGCAGGATGACGATGGAGAACTCTCGCTGCTCCGTCAGCGTTGGTACTGACCTCACAGAAGTTTTTGACGTCAAAAAAGGATTCCGACAAGGTGATGCGCTATCGTGCGATTTCTTCAACGTAATACTTGAAAAAATTATAAGAAACTCGCAAGTCAATTGTAGTGCGACAATTTTTTTCAAGTCTTTGCAATTTGTAGCATACGCTGACGACATAGACATCATTGGCAGAACTCGGCGAGCTGTCACTGGAACGTTTACTAGCATTGAAGCTGAAGCGGCTAAGATGCGACTAGCAGTCAATGAGGCCAAAACGAAGTACCTGCTGTCCACCTGCTGTTTCTATGGGCTAGGAAGGCAATTGAGTAGCAAACCCCTCTCTCAAAAGACAAAGGAGACTCTGTATAAGACCCTAATCATCCCAGTCCTGCTCTATGGCGCCGAGGCATGGACTCTATCTAAAGCGGATGAAGATATCCTTAGTCGTTTCGAGCGTAAGATTCTTCGGAGGATTTTTGGCCCTATCTGCGTTAACGGGCTTTGGAGGAGAAGGTTCAACCAAGAACTATACTAGCTGTACAGCGACATTGACCTGGTCAAAAAAATACGCATTTCACGTTTAAGATGGCTAGGTCATGTAGAGCGAATGGACAACAATGCTCCGGCTCGCAGGATCTTCGATTCCATCCCAGAGGGTAGACGCAGTCAAGGAATACCTCGCCTTAGGTGGCGCGGTCAAGTGGAGGACGACCTCAACCAACTTGGAGTGCAAAACTGGAGGCAGCTAGCCAAAGACCGAGATGGCTGGAGAGGCATGTTGGTTGAGGCCCAGGTTCGTCCCGAACTGTAGCGCCACATAACTAAGTAAGTAAGTAATAAAGCCTATATCACTCTATATGTATATAATCACTAATAATTTTGTTTTGTATTTTTGTTCAAAGCAAAGTTATAGGTAGAATTTTGGCATATACACCCAATACAATTCTCACATATTTTTTGTATTTTCTTTATTAATTATATTTAAAAAGGAAAGAAGTTTTTTTCATTCAGAGTTTTTTAAATTTAAATTTTAGAAAATTTAGCAATTTTGCATTTTTTAACAATAAATTTCCTTGTAAGCGCACACAAAGAACTTGCAGTTTTCGAAGAATTTCGCTCCTCACTCAAAGGCCTTTATCTCGTTATTTAGAAGTGGTTCTTGCACTGTAAAGTAGAAATGGAATTCATCTACTCGGTCCGGTCCATCAACCAGAAATTTTATAGGCAAGTTAGGCTATTAACTGCTCCTATCAGTTTGGAATTTTTTTTATAATCATTCGCGCGCACAAGGGATTAGTTGCCCTTATAATGTTGAACACATTGCGCGAGGGAGGTTCGGGAAGGAGGGACAAATGTGTCGATTAGCATTCAAGGAAAAACCTCGACGGGTAAATTATTCCAAATTTGTGGTGCTCGGCTTAAGAAGAATCTCTTTATTTCACGTCCAAAATTGGACTCAAGAGTGAACTGATGAGCATTACTTGAGATAGGCTATTACGGGAGAAACTTTTAAGGGGAGGAATGCAACCGGCTTCTTCGTGTGAACATTTTTTTTATAAAAGAAACGATAAACTAAGGAAAGACATGAAACATTGCGTGAGTGTTTGAGAGGAGCAATTTTTTTTTTTTTTTTGTATAATTAACGCGCGCACAAGGGAGTATTTGTTTTCCTTTTAATGTAGAACACACTGCGTGGGCATTAGTAAGATAGGGAGGGGAGAGATAGGAGGTGTCGATTAACATTGGTTTTGAATGTTAGCAGATCAAAATGGCAAGGGAACATCTCGCTGGGTAAACTATTCCAAATTCGGGTTTGTTCGGCTAAAAAAAGAATCCCCATATTTCACGGTACGTCTGAAATTGGGCTCAAGGGTGAACTGATGAGCATTCCTCGCAAGACGAGTATTACAAACAAAACACCTTGGAGTGAATATCACTAACCGCTTCAAATTCAACAAACATGCTTCATTTATGCTTTAGAGAGCCAACTTTCCACCCGCTTCTTAGGAGAAGAAACGGACTAAGCACTAATACATCTATAAACAGCTGATCCGTCCAGTTCTGACGTACGCTTGTCCTATTTGGTTCACAATATCACCAACATATATGAAGAAGATCGAAGTTTTCGAAAGAAAGATACTCCGTAGCTGTACAGGTCTACACCGAAACCCCATTACAAGGAAATATGTCATAAACAAGAAGCTATATGAAGACACCAAACTGATCCCAATAAATCAGTTTATGACATAGCTCTCCAAAAATATTTTGAGGAACTTGGAGGACCACCCCAACTTGGAAATCCAACAACTACTCCAGCAACAACTAGAGCCCAACTATCGCTACCTCAACATTCAAGCCATCACAAACGACCGATTCGAGGATATTATGAAGAATGACGAAGCCCCGTTCTACGAGAGAACCAGCAACGGACACAACAGAGGATAAACAACACCGCATCCTAACCCCAATTTTTTTTAAAACCAAAGACACTTATTATAATTAAGAATTTCAATTGAAAGATTATACAATCAAAAATATGATATAAGTAAAAATATAGCATTGTATAGAGCCAGCTGAAGTACGTCGGGCCCCTGTTGTTGAGCCGACATGATTTATTTTAGTTATAAGTTAGTTTAAGGCCAATTGTACATACATTTTAACGATGTAATAAAAATAATCTAATCTAAAAAAAAGTAATCTTCCAGTGTGCGTTGATAACAAGATATCTAGTAGTATACTTTGAGTTGCCTTATTCATCATTATGAGTATCGTATTATGAGAATTTGATATCTTAAATATCTCCATGTATTCGTATTAGTTAGTTTCATTTTCCAGTTTCGATACAACAGAACTCAGTACTTGAATTTGTTTTGCGTTTTCCAATTGTTCTTTATTGAAAATATTGACTGAAGAATCAACTTTAGATGTCTGATTTTTTATTAGATTTATTAAATGGTTTTCGTTTTATTGAATAGCTTCAATTGTTTGTTTATATTTTTCAGCAAATCTTTGATCTAGTATTCCGAACAATTCATTAGCAATTGTTCCAATGAAATCAAACGGTGATCGTTTTTGCCTTCGCAATGAATCGCCGTTTGCGTGCAATAAAATTTCATTATTGAGTTCAATTTGTTGAAGTTGATGTTGAAACGCCTTTTCGGCGGCGTCTGTCAGGGGTTTGGCACCTGGGAGACGTCTGTCACAAACATTTTTGCACTCAGGGTATCGAGGGCGTTGGGATGCGATGCATTTGAAATGGTTTCCTTCACTAGGTCTATTTTCAGAAAAATGGTACTTTTATACAACCATTACTCGGTAATGCTGCCCCTGCAGACTGGCAGACGATTGATGGCGTTATCACCTTGAGGAGGACTGTTTGTAACATCAATATCATTTGGTTTCCTCTCACGCAAAAAATCTGTTGCGGGCTCTAAGACTATATTACCTTACTGTATGTATTAACGCAATTTTAAAAAACCCCTGAAGAAGTCGCTAAAAATCGACGAAACGTTGGAATACGATGGAATAAACTTCTTTTATTTGCATTTGTAAGAAAATTGACCAAAAAAGCATACTTGAGCAATCAACTTATATTACATAATAGCCGTGTTTTATTGGTAAGTGTATACCCAGCGCAGTAAAATTTTATACGGCAAACAACAACAAACAATAAGTGTCGATAATTAGGTTAGTGAAATTAGTGAATATAATAAGTTGAGATAAATCTTGAAAAGAAATGTCAACCAAGTGGAATGTAGAAAAAATATGTACTTGAAAGTTAGTAAGATTTTATTATTTAAGGATATGTTCGTTGAGTATCATGATACAAGACTACAAGACAGCGCCTTCCTGTATTTTGAAGTCATCATTGACCCAAATTGACTAAATTAAATAAAATGTTTGGAAAGGATCCAAAGTGTTATTTGACTTAAAATGTATATTGAATCAATCAAATAAGACATTAGACAAAACCTGCATAAATTGAAACTTAAATTACTGCAGTTTTTTTATAAAACCGAATTTAATTCTGTCGTCAAGGGTCACTGATGACGTCATGGTTGGATATTCTAACCGGATGTCTCTGTCCAAGAACTGAGTTGAATTTGGAACACACCCTTCTAAGTTTATTCAACAAGACGTCAGTTGTCACTTCGGGGGTTAAATTAAAAGTGAATTATGTAGTGAATAAAGCGTTTTATTGGGACTTCCAATACTGCGCTAGCTACAGACTACCAATAAAACACGGCTAATATAAGGTGAATTGACTTGAATTGATATTGTTGCGCCGTTTGAAAAAAACTTCTTAATTTTCAATAATAACGATTCAACATTAGGTTTATTTCAGTCTTTAATAAAGTGGTGCTGTAGGTGGTTGGGTGCTGTATGAATAGGATAGGCACTGAAAGGCATCAAACTGGTGATGCACAGTCGCTGCAACTATATCGTACACATCAATTGTGCTTATTTTACCTCCTCGCGGTAACCACCGGGTACGGCGGATGAGCCCAACCAATTGGACCAACGGTGGCGTCAACAGTCAACGAAGCAGACGCCCTAATGATCTACTTCGACGTATTTGGAGATAAGGTCATTGGGATAATTCAATGCAAGTCAGGGCATTGAAATAGAGATGGTGACGGATGAACCCTTAATATGCCAACGGCAGCGCTCATATCCCCGAAGTGGGTTACTGACTCCGGATTCTCCGGTTCCTTTTGTCCAAGGAATCCAACAAAGGACCTGGCCCTCCAGGTTGGGGGTTGTGCGTGGGGTTAACAACCCTGCCACGGAAAAAAGAAAAAGTTGCGAAGCAACCAATAGCCTCGGAAAAGGACGGATTTACTGTTGACGACCCGGAAAAACGAATCAAGGACAACGACCTTCGGATCTGCACGTGGAATGTTAGAACTCTTAACAGATCACGTGCATCCAAACTAGCGGAGGCCCTAGACTGCTACAGAGCAGGAATTACTGCCATCCAGGAAGTGCGATGAAATGGGCCGGGCAAAAGGAGGATGAAAAACTGTGACGTGACTGTGAATTGTGCAAGAAGACCACAGCGTTTATTTGGGTGCGGATTCGTCATAAGCGGTAGACTTAGGCAAGAAGTCTTGGGCTTTCGACACGTAAGTGAGCGACTTGTGACAATCCGTATCAAGGCTAAATTCACCAACATTAGCCTAATATGCGCTCATGCCCCCACAGAGGACAAAGATGACGCCACCAAGAATGACTTTTATGAGCTCCTCGACAAAACATATGAGCAATGCCCTAAATACGACGTTAAGATCTTACTAGGCAATTTTAATGCCAAAATAGGTAAAGAGGAAATCTTTGGTAGGACTGTCGGAAAACATAGCCTACACGACACAACGTCTGAAAACGGACTTAGGCTAATTGACTTCGCAGCGGCACATAACGTCACCATTGCAAACACACGGTTTCCTCATCTCGATATACACAAAGGGACTTGGCGACACCCAGATCAAAGAACCGTCAATCACATTGATCACGTTGCGATCGATGCAAGACACGCCTCTAGTATCTAGGATGTTCGCACCTTTCGAGCAGCTAACATCGACTCGGATCACTACCTTGTTGCAGCAAAGGTAAGAATGCGAATAACCCGAACTCCACAACAACGGAGTAACACTGTGAGGAAGTATGACGTCGGAAAGCTACAATCGCAAGAAACCGCCAGAACCTATGCCGATCGAATATCCCGTAACCTCTCTAAAAATCCAGTACCATCAGAGATGCCGCAACTGATGTGCTAGGTTTCACCAGACCACCACCACGAAACCTCTGGTTCGATGACGAATGCAGGCAGGCCCATGCAGCCAAACAAGAGGCATATAAAGCGGCGCTGCAAAGAAAGACGAGAGCTTCTCGCGAGCTCTACGAGCAGTAAAGACGGGAAGAACACCGGCTTCTCCAAAAGAAAAAGAGAGAGATGCTACTCCAGGAACAACATGCGGAAGTTTTACCGACAGGAAAAAGAACATGCCAAGGAAAACAAACCCGCACAGAAGCCTGTAGAGATAGGAATGGAAACCTCGTAGTAGAGTCACAGTCGGTGCTGAGTACATGGAAGGACCATTTCTGCAGACTGTTAAACGGCGATGAAGACCAAAATCCCGCTGTAAGGCAGAATGAACCATTCAACATGGATGATGACAGACAAATCTTCCGTCCACCTGACCAAAATGAAGTAAGGATAGCGATATCTAAACTAAAAAACAACAAAGCTGCTGGACCCGACGGACTACCCGCCGAACTTTTTAAAGCGGCCGAAGATGACCTGGTGGAGTGCATACACCAACTCATCTCTACAGTTTGCTTAGAAGAAAGTATGCCTGATGAATGGAACCTCAGCATCGTTTGCCCGATCCACAAGAAAGGAGACCCTCTAAACTGCGCCAACTATAGAGGAATTAGTCTCCTGAATATCGCCTACAAGATCCTCTCTGCCACACTATGTGAACGCCTGAAACCTTTCGTCAGCAACCTGATTGGCCCCTATCAGTGTGGTTTCAGACCAGGAAAGTCCACAATCGATCAAATGTTCACGCTACGCCAGATCCTGGAAACTACCCAAGAATTCCAAATCGATTCCCACCACCTCTTTATCGATTTTAAGGCCGCGTACGATAGCATTTATAGAGACGAGCTATACAGAGCCATGTCAGGTTTTGGCATCCCCACAAAACTCGTCAGACTGTGCAGGATGACGATGGAGAACTCTCGCTGCTCCGTCAGCGTTGGTACTGACCTCACAGAAGTTTTTGACGTCAAAAAAGGATTCCGACAAGGTGATGCGCTATCGTGCGATTTCTTCAACGTAATACTTGAAAAAATTATAAGAAACTCGCAAGTCAATTGTAGTGCGACAATTTTTTTCAAGTCTGTGCAATTGGTAGCATACGCTGACGACATAGACATCATTGGCAGAACTCGGCGAGCTGTCACTGGAACGTTTACTAGCATTGAAGCTGAAGCGGCTAAGATGCGACTAGCAGTCAATGAGGCCAAAACGAAGTACCTGCTGTCCACCTGCTGTTTCTATGGGCTAGGAAGGCAATTGAGTAGCAAACCCCTCTCTCGAAAGACAAAGGAGACTCTGTATAAGACCCTAATCATCCCAGTCCTGCTCTATGGCGCCGAGGCATGGACTCTATCTAAAGCGGATGAAGATATCCTTAGTCGTTTCGAGCGTAAGATTCTTCGGAGGATTTTTGGCCCTATCTGCGTTAACGGGCTTTGGAGGAGAAGGTTCAACCAAGAACTATACCAGCTGTACAGCGACATTGACCTGGTCAAAAAAATACGCATTTCACGTTTAAGATGGCTAGGTCATGTAGAGCGAATGGACAACAATGCTCCGGCTCGCAGGATCTTCGATTCCATCCCAGAGGGTAGACGCAGTCAAGGAATACCTCGCCTTAGGTGGCGCGGTCAAGTGGAGGACGACCTCAACCAACTTGGAGTGCAAAACTGGAGGCAGCTAGCCAAAGACCGAGATGGCTGGAGAGGCATGTTGGTTGAGGCCCAGGTTCGTCCCGAACTGTAGCGCCACATAACTAAGTAAGTAAGTAATAAAGCCTATATCACTCTATATGTATATAATCACTAATAATTTTGTTTTGTATTTTTGTTCAAAGCAAAGTTATAGGTAGAATTTTGGCATATACACCCAATACAATTCTCACATATTTTTTGTATTTTCTTTATTAATTATATTTAAAAAGGAAAGAAGTTTTTTTCATTCAGAGTTTTTTAAATTTAAATTTTAGAAAATTTAGCAATTTTGCATTTTTTAACAATAAATTTCCTTGTAAGCGCAAACAAAGAACTTGCAGTTTTCGAAGAATTTCGCTCCTCACTCAAAGGCCTTTATCTCGTTATTTAGAAGTGGTTCTTGCACTGTAAAGTAGAAATGGAATTCATCTACTCGGTCCGGTCCATCAACCAGAAATTTTATAGGCAAGTTAGGCTATTAACTGCTCCTATCAGTTTGGAATTTTTTTTATCATTCGCGCGCACAAGGGATTAGTTGCCCTTATAATGTTGAACACATTGCGCGAGGGAGGTTCGGGAAGGAGGGACAAATGTGTCGATTAGCATTCAAGGAAAAACCTCGACGGGTAAATTATTCCAAATTCGTGGTGCTCGGCTTAAGAAGAATCTCTTTATTTCACGTCCAAAATTGGACTCAAGAGTGAACTGATGAGCATTACTTGAGATAGGCTATTACGGGAGAAACTTTTAAGGGGAGGAATGCAACCGGCTTCTTCGTGTGAACATTTTTTTTATAAAAGAAACGATAAACTAAGGAAAGACATGAAACATTGCGTCAGTGTTTGAGAGGAGCAATTTTTTTTTTTTTTTTGTATAATTAACGCGCGCACAAGGGAGTATTTGTTTTCCTTTTAATGTAGAACACACTGCGTGGGCATTAGTAAGATAGGGAGGGGAGAGATAGGAGGTGTCGATTAACATTGGTTTTGAATGTTAGCAGATCAAAATGGCAAGGGAACATCTCGCTGGGTAAACTATTCCAAATTCGGGTTTGTTCGGCTAAAAAAAGAATCCCCATATTTCACGGTACGTCTGAAATTGGGCTCAAGGGTGAACTGATGAGCATTCCTCGCAAGACGAGTATTACAAACAAAACACCTTGGAGTGAATATCACTAACCGCTTCAAATTCAACAAACATGCTTCATTTATGCTTTAGAGAGCCAACTTTCCACCCGCTTCTTAGGAGAAGAAACGGACTAAGCACTAATACATCTATAAACAGCTGATCCGTCCAGTTCTGACGTACGCTTGTCCTATTTGGTTCACAATATCACCAACATATATGAAGAAGATCGAAGTTTTCGAAAGAAAGATACTCCGTAGCTGTACAGGTCTACACCGAAACCCCATTACAAGGAAATATGTCATAAACAAGAAGCTATATGAAGACACCAAACTGATCCCAATAAATCAGTTTATGACATAGCTCTCCAAAAATATTTTGAGGAACTTGGAGGACCACCCCAACTTGGAAATCCAACAACTACTCCAGCAACAACTAGAGCCCAACTATCGCTACCTCAACATTCAAGCCATCACAAACGACCGATTCGAGGATATTATGAAGAATGACGAAGCCCCGTTCTACGAGAGAACCAGCAACGGACACAACAGAGGATAAACAACACCGCATCCTAACCCCAATTTTTTTTTAAACCAAAGACACTTATTATAATTAAGAATTTCAATTGAAAGATTATACAATCAAAAATATGATATAAGTAAAAATATAGCATTGTATAGAGCCAGCTGAAGTACGTCGGGCCCCTGTTGTTGAGCCGACATGATTTATTTTAGTTATAAGTTAGTTTAAGGCCAATTGTACAAACATTTTAACGATGTAATAAAAATAATCTAATCTAAAAAAAAGTAATCTTCCAGTGTGCGTTGATAACAAGATATCTAGTAGTATACTTTGAGTTGCCTTATTCATCATTATGAGTATCGTATTATGAGAATTTGATATCTTAAATATCTCCATGTATTCGTATTAGTTAGTTTCATTTTCCAGTTTCGATACAACAGAACTCAGTACTTGAATTTGTTTTGCGTTTTCCAATTGTTCTTTATTGAAAATATTGACTGAAGAATCAACTTTAGATGTCTGATTTTTTATTAGATTTATTAAATGGTTTTCGTTTTATTGAATAGCTTCAATTGTTTGTTTATATTTTTCAGCAAATCTTTGATCTAGTATTCCGAACAATTCATTAGCAATTGTTCCAATGAAATCAAACGGTGATCGTTTTTGCCTTCGCAATGAATCGCCGTTTGCGTGCAATAAAATTTCATTATTGAGTTCAATTTGTTGAAGTTGATGTTGAAACGCCTTTTCGGCGGCGTCTGTCAGGGGTTTGGCACCTGGGAGACGTCTGTCACAAACATTTTTGCACTCAGGGTATCGAGGGCGTTGGGATGCGATGCATTTGAAATGGTTTCCTTCACTAGGTCTATTTTCAGAAAAATGGTACTTTTATACAACCATTACTCGGTAATGCTGCCCCTGCAGACTGGCAGACGATTGATGGCATTATCACCTTGAGGAGGACTGTTTGTAACATCAATATCATTTGGTTTCCTCTCACGCAAAAAATCTGTTGCGGGCTCTAAGACTATATTACCTTACTGTATGTATTAACGCAATTTTAAAAAACCCCTGAAGAAGTCGCTAAAAATCGACGAAACGTTGGAATACGATGGAATAAACTTCTTTTATTTGCATTTGTAAGAAAATTGACCAAAAAAGCATACTTGAGCAATCAACTTATATTACATAATAGCCGTGTTTTATTGGTAAGTGTATACCCAGCGCAGTAAAATTTTATACGGCAAACAACAACAAACAATAAGTGTCGATAATTAGGTTAGTGAAATTAGTGAATATAATAAGTTGAGATAAATCTTGAAAAGAAATGTCAACCAAGTGGAATGTAGAAAAAATATGTACTTGAAAGTTAGTAAGATTTTATTATTTAAGGATATGTTCGTTGAGTATCATGATACAAGACTACAAGACAGCGCCTTCCTGTATTTTGAAGTCATCATTGACCCAAATTGACTAAATTAAATAAAATGTTTGGAAAGGATCCAAAGTGTTATTTGACTTAAATGTATATTGAATCAATCAAATAAGACATTAGACAAAACCTGCATAAATTGAAACTTAAATTACTGCAGTTTTTTTATAAAACCGAATTTAATTCTGTCGTCAAGGGTCACTGATGACGTCATGGTTGGATATTCTAACCGGATGTCTCTGTCCAAGAACTGAGTTGAATTTGGAACACACCCTTCTAAGTTTATTCAACAAGACGTCAGTTGTCACTTCGGGGGTTAAATTAAAAGTGAATTATGTAGTGAATAAAGCGTTTTATTGGGACTTCCAATACTGCGCTAGCTACAGACTACCAATAAAACACGGCTAATATAAGGTGAATTGACTTGAATTGATATTGTTGCGCCGTTTGAAAAAAACTTCTTAATTTTCAATAATAACGATTCAACATTAGGTTTATTTCAGTCTTTAATAAAGTGGTGCTGTAGGTGGTTGGGTGCTGTATGAATAGGATAGGCACTGAAAGGCATCAAACTGGTGATGCACAGTCGCTGCAACTATATCGTACACATCAATTGTGCTTATTTTACCTCCTCGCGGTAACCACCGGGTACGGCGGATGAGCCCAACCAATTGGACCAACGGTGGCGTCAACAGTCAACGAAGCAGACGCCCTAATGATCTACTTCGACGTATTTGGAGATAAGGTCATTGGGATAATTCAATGCAAGTCAGGGCATTGAAATAGAGATGGTGACGGATGAACCCTTAATATGCCAACGGCAGCGCTCATATCCCCGAAGTGGGTTACTGACTCCGGATTCTCCGGTTCCTTTTGTCCAAGGAATCCAACAAAGGACCTGGCCCTCCAGGTTGGGGGTTGTGCGTGGGGTTAACAACCCTGCCACGGAAAAAAGAAAAAGTTGCGAAGCAACCAATAGCCTCGGAAAAGGACGGATTTACTGTTGACGACCCGGAAAAACGAATCAAGGACAACGACCTTCGGATCTGCACGTGGAATGTTAGAACTCTTAACAGATCACGTGCATCCAAACTAGCGGAGGCCCTAGACTGCTACAGAGCAGGAATTACTGCCATCCAGGAAGTGCGATGAAATGGGCCGGGCAAAAGGAGGATGAAAAACTGTGACGTGACTGTGAATTGTGCAAGAAGACCACAGCGTTTATTTGGGTGCGGATTCGTCATAAGCGGTAGACTTAGGCAAGAAGTCTTGGGCTTTCGACACGTAAGTGAGCGACTTGTGACAATCCGTATCAAGGCTAAATTCACCAACATTAGCCTAATATGCGCTCATGCCCCCACAGAGGACAAAGATGACGCCACCAAGAATGACTTTTATGAGCTCCTCGACAAAACATATGAGCAATGCCCTAAATACGACGTTAAGATCTTACTAGGCAATTTTAATGCCAAAATAGGTAAAGAGGAAATCTTTGGTAGGACTGTCGGAAAACATAGCCTACACGACACAACGTCTGAAAACGGACTTAGGCTAATTGACTTCGCAGCGGCACATAACGTCACCATTGCAAACACACGGTTTCCTCATCTCGATATACACAAAGGGACTTGGCGACACCCAGATCAAAGAACCGTCAATCACATTGATCACGTTGCGATCGATGCAAGATACGCCTCTAGTATCTAGGATGTTCGCACCTTTCGAGCAGCTAACATCGACTCGGATCACTACCTTGTTGCAGCAAAGGTAAGAATGCGAATAACCCGAACTCCACAACAACGGAGTAACACTGTGAGGAAGTATGACGTCGGAAAGCTACAATCGCAAGAAACCGCCAGAACCTATGCCGATCGAATATCCCGTAACCTCTCTAAAAATCCAGTACCATCAGAGATGCCGCAACTGATGTGCTAGGTTTCACCAGACCACCACCACGAAACCTCTGGTTCGATGACGAATGCAGGCAGGCCCATGCAGCCAAACAAGAGGCATATAAAGCGGCGCTGCAAAGAAAGACGAGAGCTTCTCGCGAGCTCTACGAGCAGTAAAGACGGGAAGAACACCGGCTTCTCCAAAAGAAAAAGAGAGAGATGCTACTCCAGGAACAACATGCGGAAGTTTTACCGACAGGAAAAAGAACATGCCAAGGAAAACAAACCCGCACAGAAGCCTGTAGAGATAGGAATGGAAACCTCGTAGTAGAGTCACAGTCGGTGCTGAGTACATGGAAGGACCATTTCTGCAGACTGTTAAACGGCGATGAAGACCAAAATCCCGCTGTAAGGCAGAATGAACCATTCAACATGGATGATGACAGACAAATCTTCCGTCCACCTGACCAAAATGAAGTAAGGATAGCGATATCTAAACTAAAAAACAACAAAGCTGCTGGACCCGACGGACTACCCGCCGAACTTTTTAAAGCGGCCGAAGATGACCTGGTGGAGTGCATACACCAACTCATCTCTACAGTTTGCTCAGAAGAAAGTATGCCTGATGAATGGAACCTCAGCATCGTTTGCCCGATCCACAAGAAAGGAGACCCTCTAAACTGCGCCAACTATAGAGGAATTAGTCTCCTGAATATCGCCTACAAGATCCTCTCTGCCACACTATGTGAACGCCTGAAACCTTTCGTCAGCAACCTGATTGGCCCCTATCAGTGTGGTTTCAGACCAGGAAAGTCCACAATCGATCAAATGTTCACGCTACGCCAGATCCTGGAAACTACCCAAGAATTCCAAATCGATTCCCACCACCTCTTTATCGATTTTAAGGCCGCGTACGATAGCATTTATAGAGACGAGCTATACAGAGCCATGTCAGGTTTTGGCATCCCCACAAAACTCGTCAGACTGTGCAGGATGACGATGGAGAACTCTCGCTGCTCCGTCAGCGTCGGTACTGACCTCACAGAAGTTTTTGACGTCAAAAAAGGATTCCGACAAGGTGATGCGCTATCGTGCGATTTCTTCAACGTAATACTTGAAAAAATTATAAGAAACTCGCAAGTCAATTGTAGTGCGACAATTTTTTTCAAGTCTTTGCAATTGGTAGCATACGCTGACGACATAGACATCATTGGCAGAACTCGGCGAGCTGTCACTGGAACGTTTACTAGCATTGAAGCTGAAGCGGCTAAGATGCGACTAGCAGTCAATGAGGCCAAAACGAAGTACCTGCTGTCCACCTGCTGTTTCTATGGGCTAGGAAGGCAATTGAGTAGCAAACCCCTCTCTCGAAAGACAAAGGAGACTCTGTATAAGACCCTAATCATCCCAGTCCTGCTCTATGGCGCCGAGGCATGGACTCTATCTAAAGCGGATGAAGATATCCTTAGTCGTTTCGAGCGTAAGATTCTTCGGAGGATTTTTGGCCCTATCTGCGTTAACGGGCTTTGGAGGAGAAGGTTCAACCAAGAACTATACCAGCTGTACAGCGACATTGACCTGGTCAAAAAAATACGCATTTCACGTTTAAGATGGCTAGGTCATGTAGAGCGAATGGACAACAATGCTCCGGCTCGCAGGATCTTCGATTCCATCCCAGAGGGTAGACGCAGTCAAGGAATACCTCGCCTTAGGTGGCGCGGTCAAGTGGAGGACGACCTCAACCAACTTGGAGTGCAAAACTGGAGGCAGCTAGCCAAAGACCGAGATGGCTGGAGAGGCATGTTGGTTGAGGCCCAGGTTCGTCCCGAACTGTAGCGCCACATAACTAAGTAAGTAAGTAATAAAGCCTATATCACTCTATATGTATATAATCACTAATAATTTTGTTTTGTATTTTTGTTCAAAGCAAAGTTATAGGTAGAATTTTGGCATATACACCCAATACAATTCTCACATATTTTTTGTATTTTCTTTATTAATTATATTTAAAAAGGAAAGAAGTTTTTTTCATTCAGAGTTTTTTAAATTTAAATTTTAGAAAATTTAGCAATTTTGCATTTTTTAACAATAAATTTCCTTGTAAGCGCACACAAAGAACTTGCAGTTTTCGAAGAATTTCGCTCCTCACTCAAAGGCCTTTATCTCGTTATTTAGAAGTGGTTCTTGCACTGTAAAGTAGAAATGGAATTCATCTACTCGGTCCGGTCCATCAACCAGAAATTTTATAGGCAAGTTAGGCTATTAACTGCTCCTATCAGTTTGGAATTTTTTTTATAATCATTCGCGCGCACAAGGGATTAGTTGCCCTTATAATGTTGAACACATTGCGCGAGGGAGGTTCGGGAAGGAGGGACAAATGTGTCGATTAGCATTCAAGGAAAAACCTCGACGGGTAAATTATTCCAAATTCGTGGTGCTCGGCTTAAGAAGAATCTCTTTATTTCACGTCCAAAATTGGACTCAAGAGTGAACTGATGAGCATTACTTGAGATAGGCTATTACGGGAGAAACTTTTAAGGGGAGGAATGCAACCGGCTTCTTCGTGTGAACATTTTTTTTATAAAAGAAACGATAAACTAAGGAAAGACATGAAACATTGCGTCAGTGTTTGAGAGGAGCAATTTTTTTTTTTTTTTTGTATAATTAACGCGCGCACAAGGGAGTATTTGTTTTCCTTTTAATGTAGAACACACTGCGTGGGCATTAGTAAGATAGGGAGGGGAGAGATAGGAGGTGTCGATTAACATTGGTTTTGAATGTTAGCAGATCAAAATGGCAAGGGAACATCTCGCTGGGTAAACTATTCCAAATTCGGGTTTGTTCGGCTAAAAAAAGAATCCCCATATTTCACGGTACGTCTGAAATTGGGCTCAAGGGTGAACTGATGAGCATTCCTCGCAAGACGAGTATTACAAACAAAACACCTTGGAGTGAATATCACTAACCGCTTCAAATTCAACAAACATGCTTCATTTATGCTTTAGAGAGCCAACTTTCCACCCGCTTCTTAGGAGAAGAAACGGACTAAGCACTAATACATCTATAAACAGCTGATCCGTCCAGTTCTGACGTACGCTTGTCCTATTTGGTTCACAATATCACCAACATATATGAAGAAGATCGAAGTTTTCGAAAGAAAGATACTCCGTAGCTGTACAGGTCTACACCGAAACCCCATTACAAGGAAATATGTCATAAACAAGAAGCTATATGAAGACACCAAACTGATCCCAATAAATCAGTTTATGACATAGCTCTCCAAAAATATTTTGAGGAACTTGGAGGACCACCCCAACTTGGAAATCCAACAACTACTCCAGCAACAACTAGAGCCCAACTATCGCTACCTCAACATTCAAGCCATCACAAACGACCGATTCGAGGATATTATGAAGAATGACGAAGCCCCGTTCTACGAGAGAACCAGCAACGGACACAACAGAGGATAAACAACACCGCATCCTAACCCCAATTTTTTTTTAAACCAAAGACACTTATTATAATTAAGAATTTCAATTGAAAGATTATACAATCAAAAATATGATATAAGTAAAAATATAGCATTGTATAGAGCCAGCTGAAGTACGTCGGGCCCCTGTTGTTGAGCCGACATGATTTATTTTAGTTATAAGTTAGTTTAAGGCCAATTGTACATACATTTTAACGATGTAATAAAAATAATCTAATCTAAAAAAAAGTAATCTTCCAGTGTGCGTTGATAACAAGATATCTAGTAGTATACTTTGAGTTGCCTTATTCATCATTATGAGTATCGTATTATGAGAATTTGATATCTTAAATATCTCCATGTATTCGTATTAGTTAGTTTCATTTTCCAGTTTCGATACAACAGAACTCAGTACTTGAATTTGTTTTGCGTTTTCCAATTGTTCTTTATTGAAAATATTGACTGAAGAATCAACTTTAGATGTCTGATTTTTTATTAGATTTATTAAATGGTTTTCGTTTTATTGAATAGCTTCAATTGTTTGTTTATATTTTTCAGCAAATCTTTGATATAGTATTCCGAACAATTCATTAGCAATTGTTCCAATGAAATCAAACGGTGATCGTTTTTGCCTTCGCAATGAATCGCCGTTTGCGTGCAATAAAATTTCATTATTGAGTTCAATTTGTTGAAGTTGATGTTGAAACGCCTTTTCGGCGGCGTCTGTCAGGGGTTTGGCACCTGGGAGACGTCTGTCACAAACATTTTTGCACTCAGGGTATCGAGGGCGTTGGGATGCGATGCATTTGAAATGGTTTCCTTCACTAGGTCTATTTTCAGAAAAATGGTACTTTTATACAACCATTACTCGGTAATGCTGCCCCTGCAGACTGGCAGACGATTGATGGCGTTATCACCTTGAGGAGGACTGTTTGTAACATCAATATCATTTGGTTTCCTCTCACGCAAAAAATCTGTTGCGGGCTCTAAGACTATATTACCTTACTGTATGTATTAACGCAATTTTAAAAAACCCCTGAAGAAGTCGCTAAAAATCGACGAAACGTTGGAATACGATGGAATAAACTTCTTTTATTTGCATTTGTAAGAAAATTGACCAAAAAAGCATACTTGAGCAATCAACTTATATTACATAATAGCCGTGTTTTATTGGTAAGTGTATACCCAGCGCAGTAAAATTTTATACGGCAAACAACAACAAACAATAAGTGTCGATAATTAGGTTAGTGAAATTAGTGAATATAATAAGTTGAGATAAATCTTGAAAAGAAATGACAACCAAGTGGAATGTAGAAAAAATATGTACTTGAAAGTTAGTAAGATTTTATTATTTAAGGATATGTTCGTTGAGTATCATGATACAAGACTACAAGACAGCGCCTTCCTGTATTTTGAAGTCATCATTGACCCAAATTGACTAAATTAAATAAAATGTTTGGAAAGGATCCAAAGTGTTATTTGACTTAAAATGTATATTGAATCAATCAAATAAGACATTAGACAAAACCTGCATAAATTGAAACTTAAATTACTGCAGTTTTTTTATAAAACCGAATTTAATTCTGTCGTCAAGGGTCACTGATGACGTCATGGTTGGATATTCTAACCGGATGTCTCTGTCCAAGAACTGAGTTGAATTTGGAACACACCCTTCTAAGTTTATTCAACAAGACGTCAGTTGTCACTTCGGGGGTTAAATTAAAAGTGAATTATGTAGTGAATAAAGCGTTTTATTGGGACTTCCGATACTGCGCTAGCTACAGACTACCAATAAAACACGGCTAATATAAGGTGAATTGACTTGAATTGATATTGTTGCGCCGTTTGAAAAAAACTTCTTAATTTTCAATAATAACGATTCAACATTAGGTTTATTTCAGTCTTTAATAAAGTGGTGCTGTAGGTGGTTGGGTGCTGTATGAATAGGATAGGCACTGAAAGGCATCAAACTGGTGATGCACAGTCGCTGCAACTATATCGTACACATCAATTGTGCTTATTTTACCTCCTCGCGGTAACCACCGGGTACGGCGGATGAGCCCAACCAATTGGACCAACGGTGGCGTCAACAGTCAACGAAGCAGACGCCCTAATGAGCTACTTCGACGTATTTGGAGATAAGGTCATTGGGATAATTCAATGCAAGTCAGGGCATTGAAATAGAGATGGTGGCGGATGAACCCTTAATATGCCAACGGCAGCGCTCATATCCCCGAAGTGGGTTACTGACTCCGGATTCTCCGGTTCCTTTTGTCCAAGGAATCCAATAAAGGACCTGGCCCTCCAGGTTGGGGGTTGTGCGTGGGGTTAACAACCCTGCCACGGAAAAAAGAAAAAGTTGCGAAGCAACCAATAGCCTCGGAAAAGGACGGATTTACTGTTGACGACCCGGAAAAACGAATCAAGGACAACGACCTTCGGATCTGCACGTGGAATGTTAGAACTCTTAACAGATCACGTGCATCCAAACTAGCGGAGGCCCTAGACTGCTACAGAGCAGGAATTACTGCCATCCAGGAAGTGCGATGAAATGGGCCGGGCAAAAGGAGGATGAAAAACTGTGACGTGACTGTGAATTGTGCAAGAAGACCACAGCGTTTATTTGGGTGCGGATTCGTCATAAGCGGTAGACTTAGGCAAGAAGTCTTGGGCTTTCGACACGTAAGTGAGCGACTTGTGACAATCCGTATCAAGGCTAAATTCGCCAACATTAGCCTAATATGCGCTCATGCCCCCACAGAGGACAAAGATGACGCCACCAAGGATGACTTTTATGAGCTCCTCGACAAAACATATGAGCAATGCCCTAAATACGACGTTAAGATCGTACTAGGCAATTTTAATGCCAAAATAGGTAAAGAGGAAATCTTTGGTAGGACTGTCGGAAAACATAGCCTACACGACACAACGTCTGAAAACGGACTTAGGCTAATTGACTTCGCAGCGGCACATAACGTCACCATTGCAAACACACGGTTTCCTCATCTCGATATACACAAAGGGACTTGGCGACACCCAGATCAAAGAACCGTCAATCACATTGATCACGTTGCGATCGATGCAAGACACGCCTCTAGTATCTAGGATGTTCGCACCTTTCGAGCAGCTAACATCGACTCGGATCACTACCTTGTTGCAGCAAAGGTAAGAATGCGAATAACCCGAACTCCACAACAACGGAGTAACACTGTGAGGAAGTATGACGTCGGAAAGCTGCAATCGCAAGAAACCGCCAGAACCTATGCCGATCGAATATCCCGTAACCTCTCTAAAAATCCAGTACCATCAGAGATGCCGCAACTGATGTGCTAGGTTTCACCAGACCACCACCACGAAACCTCTGGTTCGATGACGAATGCAGGCAGGCCCATGCAGCCAAACAAGAGGCATATAAAGCGGCGCTGCAAAGAAAGACGAGAGCTTCTCGCGAGCTCTACGAGCAGAAAAGACGGGAAGAACACCGGCTTCTCCAAAAGAAAAAGAGAGAGCATGAGAAGCGCGCGATCGAAGATATTGAGAGATGCTACTCCAGGAACAACATGCGGAAGTTTTACCAACAGGTAAAAAGAACATGCCAAGGAAAAAAAACCCGCACCGAAGCCTGTAGAGATAGGAATGGAAACCTCGTAGTAGAGTCACAGTCGGTGCTGAGTACATGGAAGGACCATTTCTGCAGACTGTTAAACGGCGATGAAGACCAAAATCCCGCTGTCAGGCAGAATGAACCATTCAACATGGATGATGAGAGACAAATCTTCCGTCCACCTGACCAAAATGAAGTAAGGATAGCAATATCTAAACTAAAAAACAACAAAGCTGCTGGACCCGACGGACTACCAGCCGAACTTTTTAAAGCGGCCGAAGATGACCTGGTGGAGTGCATACACCAACTCATCTCTACAGTTTGCTCAGAAGAAAGTATGCCTGATGAATGGAACCTTAGCATCGTTTGCCCGATCCACAAGAAAGGAGACCCTCTAAACTGCGCCAACTATAGAGGAATTAGTTTCCTGAATATCGCCTACAAGATCCTCTCTGCCACACTATGTGAACGCCTGAAACCTTTCGTCAGCAACCTGATTGGCCCCTATCAGTGTGGTTTCAGACCAGGAAAGTCCACAATCGATCAAATGTTCACGCTACGGCAGATCCTGGAAACTACCCAAGAATTCCAAATCGATTCCCACCACCTCTTTATCGATTTTAAGGCCGCGTACGATAGCATTTATAGAGACGAGCTATACAGAGCCATGTCAGGTTTTGGCATCCCCACAAAACTCGTCAGACTGTGCAGGATGACGATGGAGAACTCTCGCTGCTCCGTCAACGTTGGTACTGACCTCACAGAAGCTTTTGACGTCAAAAAAGGATTCCGACAAGGTGATGCGCTATCGTGCGATTTCTTCAACGTAATACTTGAAAAAATTATAAGAAACTCGCAAGTCAATTGTAGTGCGACAATTTTTTTCAAGTCTGTGCAATTGGTAGCATACGCTGACGACATAGACATCATTGCCAGAACTCGGCGAGCTGTCACTGGAACGTTTACTAGCATTGAAGCTGAAGCGGCTAAGATGCGACTAGCAGTCAATGAGGCCAAAACGAAGTACCTGCTGTCCACAAAAAGGGACACACAACACCGGCAGATTGGACAAAACATCACAATAGACAGGTACAACTTTGAGGTAGTTAGGGACTTTGTGTACCTCAGATCCGCTTTAACATCTGACAACAACATCTCGCCAGAAATAAAGCAAAGAATTACTCTTGCCAATCGCTGTTTCTATGGGCTAGGAAGGCAATTGAGTAGCAAAGCCCTCTCTCGAAAGACAAAGGAGACTCTGTATAAGACCCTAATCATCCCAGTCCTGCTCTATGGCGCCGAGGCATGGACTCTATCTAAAGCGGATGCAGATATCCTTAGTCGTTTCGAGCGTAAGATTCTTCGGAGGATTTTTGGCCCTATCTGCGTTAACGGGCTTTGGAGGAGAAGGTTCAACCAAGAACTATACCAGCTGTACAGCAACATTGACCTGGTCAAAAAAATACGCATTTCACGTTTAAGATGGCTAGGTCATGTAGAGCAAATGGACAACAATGCTCCGGCTCGCAAGATCTTCGATTCCATACCAGAGGGTAGACGCAGTCAAGGAAGACCTCGCCTTAGGTGGCGCGGTCAAGTGGAGGACGACCTCAACCAACTTGGAGTGCAAAACTGGAGGCAGCTAGCCAAAGACCGAGATAGCTGGAGAGGCATGTTGGTTGAGGCCCAGGTTCGTCCCGAACTGTAGCGCCACATAAGTAAATAAGTAAGTAATAAAGCCTATATCACTATATATATATATAATCACTAATAATTTTGTTCTGTATTTTTGTTCAAAGCATATCTAAAAATGTAATTTAATATAGTTATAGGTAGAATTTTGGCATATACACCCAATACAATTCTCACATATTTTTTGTATTTTCTTTATTAATTATATTTAAAAAGGAAAGTAGTTTTTTTCATTCGGAGTTTTTTTAAATTTAAATTTTAGAAAATTTAGCAATTTTGCATTTTTTAACAATAAATTTCCTTGTAAGCGCACACAAAGAACTTGCAGTTTTCGAAGAATTTCGCTCCTCACTCAAAGGCCTTTATCTCGTTATTTAGAAGTGGTTCTTGCACTGTAAAGTAGAAATGGAATTCATCTACCCGGTCCATCAACCAGAAATTTTATAGGCAAGTTAGGCTATTAACTGCTCCTATCAGTTTGGATTTTTTTTATAATCATTCGCGCGCACAAGGGATTAGTTGACCTTATAATGTTGAACATATTGCGCGAGGGAGGTTCGGGAAGGAGGGACAAATGTGTCGATTAGCATTCAAGGAAAAACCTCGACGGGTAAACTATTCCAAATTCGTGGTGCTCGGCTTAAGAAGAATCTCTTTATTTCACGTCCAAAATTGGACTCAAGAGTGAACTGATGAGCATTACTTGAGATAGGCTATTACGGGAGAAACTTTTAAGGGGAGGAATGCAACCGGCTTCTTCGTGTGAACATTTTTTTTATAAAAGAAACGATAAACTAAGGAAAGACATGAAACATTGCGTCGGTGTTTGAGAGGCGCAATTTTTTGTTCGTATAAATAACGCGCGCACAAGGGAGTATTTGTTTCGCTTTTAATGTAGAACACACTGCGTGGGCATTAGGAAGATAGGGAGGGGAGAGATAGGAGGTGTCGATTAACATTGGTTTTGAATGTTAGCAGATCAAAATGGCAAGGGAACCTCTCGCCGGGTAAACTATTCCAAATTCGGGTTTGTTCGGCTAAAAAAAGAATCCCCATATTTCACGGTACGTCTGAAATTGGGCTCAAGGGTGAACTGATGAGCATTCCTCGCAAGACGAGTATTACAAACAAAACACCTTGGAGTGAATATCACTAACCGCTTCAAATTCAACAAACATGCTTCATTTATGCTTTAGAGAGCCAACTTTCCCCCACATCTGGTCCACCCGCTTCTTAGGAGAAGAAACGGACTAAGCACTAATACATCTATAAACAGCTGATCCGTCCAGTTCTGACGTACGCTTGTCCTATTTGGTTCACAATATCACCAACATATATGAAGAAGATCGAAGTTTTCGAAAGAAAGATACTCCGTAGCTGTACAGGTCTACACCGAAACCCCATTACAAGGAAATATGTCATAAACAAGAAGCTATATGAAGACACCAAACTGATCCCAATAAATCAGTTTATGACATAGCTCTCCAAAAATATTTTGAGGAACTTGGAGGACCACCCCAACTTGGAAATCCAACAACTACTCCAGCAACAACTAGAGCCCAACTATCGCTACCTCAACATTCAAGCCATCACAAACGACCGATTCGAGGATATTATGAAGAATGACGAAGCCCCGTTCTACGAGAGAACCAGCAACGGACACAACAGAGGATAAACAACACCGCATCCTAACCCCAATTTTTTTTTAAACCAAAGACACTTATTATAATTAAGAATTTCAATTGAAAGATTATACAATCAAAAATATGATATAAGTAAAAATATAGCATTGTATAGAGCCAGCTGAAGTACGTCGGGCCCCTGTTGTTGAGCCGACATGATTTATTTTAGTTATAAGTTAGTTTAAGGCCAATTGTACATACATTTTAACGATGTAATAAAAATAATCTAATCTAAAAAAAAGTAATCTTCCAGTGTGCGTTGATAACAAGATATCTAGTAGTATACTTTGAGTTGCCTTATTCATCATTATGAGTATCGTATTATGAGAATTTGATATCTTAAATATCTCCATGTATTCGTATTAGTTAGTTTCATTTTCCAGTTTCGATACAACAGAACTCAGTACTTGAATTTGTTTTGCGTTTTCCAATTGTTCTTTATTGAAAATATTGACTGAAGAATCAACTTTAGATGTCTGATTTTTTATTAGATTTATTAAATGGTTTTCGTTTTATTGAATAGCTTCAATTGTTTGTTTATATTTTTCAGCAAATCTTTGATATAGTATTCCGAACAATTCATTAGCAATTGTTCCAATGAAATCAAACGGTGATCGTTTTTGCCTTCGCAATGAATCGCCGTTTGCGTGCAATAAAATTTCATTATTGAGTTCAATTTGTTGAAGTTGATGTTGAAACGCCTTTTCGGCGGCGTCTGTCAGGGGTTTGGCACCTGGGAGACGTCTGTCACAAACATTTTTGCACTCAGGGTATCGAGGGCGTTGGGATGCGATGCATTTGAAATGGTTTCCTTCACTAGGTCTATTTTCAGAAAAATGGTACTTTTATACAACCATTACTCGGTAATGCTGCCCCTGCAGACTGGCAGACGATTGATGGCGTTATCACCTTGAGGAGGACTGTTTGTAACATCAATATCATTTGGTTTCCTCTCACGCAAAAAATCTGTTGCGGGCTCTAAGACTATATTACCTTACTGTATGTATTAACGCAATTTTAAAAAACCCCTGAAGAAGTCGCTAAAAATCGACGAAACGTTGGAATACGATGGAATAAACTTCTTTTATTTGCATTTGTAAGAAAATTGACCAAAAAAGCATACTTGAGCAATCAACTTATATTACATAATAGCCGTGTTTTATTGGTAAGTGTATACCCAGCGCAGTAAAATTTTATACGGCAAACAACAACAAACAATAAGTGTCGATAATTAGGTTAGTGAAATTAGTGAATATAATAAGTTGAGATAAATCTTGAAAAGAAATGACAACCAAGTGGAATGTAGAAAAAATATGTACTTGAAAGTTAGTAAGATTTTATTATTTAAGGATATGTTCGTTGAGTATCATGATACAAGACTACAAGACAGCGCCTTCCTGTATTTTGAAGTCATCATTGACCCAAATTGACTAAATTAAATAAAATGTTTGGAAAGGATCCAAAGTGTTATTTGACTTAAAATGTATATTGAATCAATCAAATAAGACATTAGACAAAACCTGCATAAATTGAAACTTAAATTACTGCAGTTTTTTTATAAAACCGAATTTAATTCTGTCGTCAAGGGTCACTGATGACGTCATGGTTGGATATTCTAACCGGATGTCCCTGTCCAAGAACTGAGTTGAATTTGGAACACACCCTTCTAAGTTTATTCAACAAGACGTCAGTTGTCACTTCGGGGGTTAAATTAAAAGTGAATTATGTAGTGAATAAAGCGTTTTATTGGGACTTCCGATACTGCGCTAGCTACAGACTACCAATAAAACACGGCTAATATAAGGTGAATTGACTTGAATTGATATTGTTGCGCCGTTTGAAAAAAACTTCTTAATTTTCAATAATAACGATTCAACATTAGGTTTATTTCAGTCTTTAATAAAGTGGTGCTGTAGGTGGTTGGGTGCTGTATGAATAGGATAGGCACTGAAAGGCATCAAACTGGTGATGCACAGTCGCTGCAACTATATCGTACACATCAATTGTGCTTATTTTACCTCCTCGCGGTAACCACCGGGTACGGCGGATGAGCCCAACCAATTGGACCAACGGTGGCGTCAACAGTCAACGAAGCAGACGCCCTAATGAGCTACTTCGACGTATTTGGAGATAAGGTCATTGGGATAATTCAATGCAAGTCAGGGCATTGAAATAGAGATGGTGGCGGATGAACCCTTAATATGCCAACGGCAGCGCTCATATCCCCGAAGTGGGTTACTGACTCCGGATTCTCCGGTTCCTTTTGTCCAAGGAATCCAATAAAGGACCTGGCCCTCCAGGTTGGGGGTTGTGCGTGGGGTTAACAACCCTGCCACGGAAAAAAGAAAAAGTTGCGAAGCAACCAATAGCCTCGGAAAAGGACGGATTTACTGTTGACGACCCGGAAAAACGAATCAAGGACAACGACCTTCGGATCTGCACGTGGAATGTTAGAACTCTTAACAGATCACGTGCATCCAAACTAGCGGAGGCCCTAGACTGCTACAGAGCAGGAATTACTGCCATCCAGGAAGTGCGATGAAATGGGCCGGGCAAAAGGAGGATGAAAAACTGTGACGTGACTGTGAATTGTGCAAGAAGACCACAGCGTTTATTTGGGTGCGGATTCGTCATAAGCGGTAGACTTAGGCAAGAAGTCTTGGGCTTTCGACACGTAAGTGAGCGACTTGTGACAATCCGTATCAAGGCTAAATTCGCCAACATTAGCCTAATATGCGCTCATGCCCCCACAGAGGACAAAGATGACGCCACCAAGGATGACTTTTATGAGCTCCTCGACAAAACATATGAGCAATGCCCTAAATACGACGTTAAGATCGTACTAGGCAATTTTAATGCCAAAATAGGTAAAGAGGAAATCTTTGGTAGGACTGTCGGAAAACATAGCCTACACGACACAACGTCTGAAAACGGACTTAGGCTAATTGACTTCGCAGCGGCACATAACGTCACCATTGCAAACACACGGTTTCCTCATCTCGATATACACAAAGGGACTTGGCGACACCCAGATCAAAGAACCGTCAATCACATTGATCACGTTGCGATCGATGCAAGACACGCCTCTAGTATCTAGGATGTTCGCACCTTTCGAGCAGCTAACATCGACTCGGATCACTACCTTGTTGCAGCAAAGGTAAGAATGCGAATAACCCGAACTCCACAACAACGGAGTAACACTGTGAGGAAGTATGACGTCGGAAAGCTGCAATCGCAAGAAACCGCCAGAACCTATGCCGATCGAATATCCCGTAACCTCTCTAAAAATCCAGTACCATCAGAGATGCCGCAACTGATGTGCTAGGTTTCACCAGACCACCACCACGAAACCTCTGGTTCGATGACGAATGCAGGCAGGCCCATGCAGCCAAACAAGAGGCATATAAAGCGGCGCTGCAAAGAAAGACGAGAGCTTCTCGCGAGCTCTACGAGCAGAAAAGACGGGAAGAACACCGGCTTCTCCAAAAGAAAAAGAGAGAGCATGAGAAGCGCGCGATCGAAGATATTGAGAGATGCTACTCCAGGAACAACATGCGGAAGTTTTACCAACAGGTAAAAAGAACATGCCAAGGAAAAAAAACCCGCACCGAAGCCTGTAGAGATAGGAATGGAAACCTCGTAGTAGAGTCACAGTCGGTGCTGAGTACATGGAAGGACCATTTCTGCAGACTGTTAAACGGCGATGAAGACCAAAATCCCGCTGTCAGGCAGAATGAACCATTCAACATGGATGATGAGAGACAAATCTTCCGTCCACCTGACCAAAATGAAGTAAGGATAGCAATATCTAAACTAAAAAACAACAAAGCTGCTGGACCCGACGGACTACCAGCCGAACTTTTTAAAGCGGCCGAAGATGACCTGGTGGAGTGCATACACCAACTCATCTCTACAGTTTGCTCAGAAGAAAGTATGCCTGATGAATGGAACCTTAGCATCGTTTGCCCGATCCACAAGAAAGGAGACCCTCTAAACTGCGCCAACTATAGAGGAATTAGTTTCCTGAATATCGCCTACAAGATCCTCTCTGCCACACTATGTGAACGCCTGAAACCTTTCGTCAGCAACCTGATTGGCCCCTATCAGTGTGGTTTCAGACCAGGAAAGTCCACAATCGATCAAATGTTCACGCTACGGCAGATCCTGGAAACTACCCAAGAATTCCAAATCGATTCCCACCACCTCTTTATCGATTTTAAGGCCGCGTACGATAGCATTTATAGAGACGAGCTATACAGAGCCATGTCAGGTTTTGGCATCCCCACAAAACTCGTCAGACTGTGCAGGATGACGATGGAGAACTCTCGCTGCTCCGTCAACGTTGGTACTGACCTCACAGAAGCTTTTGACGTCAAAAAAGGATTCCGACAAGGTGATGCGCTATCGTGCGATTTCTTCAACGTAATACTTGAAAAAATTATAAGAAACTCGCAAGTCAATTGTAGTGCGACAATTTTTTTCAAGTCTGTGCAATTGGTAGCATACGCTGACGACATAGACATCATTGCCAGAACTCGGCGAGCTGTCACTGGAACGTTTACTAGCATTGAAGCTGAAGCGGCTAAGATGCGACTAGCAGTCAATGAGGCCAAAACGAAGTACCTGCTGTCCACAAAAAGGGACACACAACACCGGCAGATTGGACAAAACATCACAATAGACAGGTACAACTTTGAGGTAGTTAGGGACTTTGTGTACCTCAGATCCGCTTTAACATCTGACAACAACATCTCGCCAGAAATAAAGCAAAGAATTACTCTTGCCAATCGCTGTTTCTATGGGCTAGGAAGGCAATTGAGTAGCAAAGCCCTCTCTCGAAAGACAAAGGAGACTCTGTATAAGACCCTAATCATCCCAGTCCTGCTCTATGGCGCCGAGGCATGGACTCTATCTAAAGCGGATGCAGATATCCTTAGTCGTTTCGAGCGTAAGATTCTTCGGAGGATTTTTGGCCCTATCTGCGTTAACGGGCTTTGGAGGAGAAGGTTCAACCAAGAACTATACCAGCTGTACAGCAACATTGACCTGGTCAAAAAAATACGCATTTCACGTTTAAGATGGCTAGGTCATGTAGAGCAAATGGACAACAATGCTCCGGCTCGCAAGATCTTCGATTCCATACCAGAGGGTAGACGCAGTCAAGGAAGACCTCGCCTTAGGTGGCGCGGTCAAGTGGAGGACGACCTCAACCAACTTGGAGTGCAAAACTGGAGGCAGCTAGCCAAAGACCGAGATAGCTGGAGAGGCATGTTGGTTGAGGCCCAGGTTCGTCCCGAACTGTAGCGCCACATAAGTAAGTAAGTAAGTAATAAAGCCTATATCACTATATATATATATAATCACTAATAATTTTGTTCTGTATTTTTGTTCAAAGCATATCTAAAAATGTAATTTAATATAGTTATAGGTAGAATTTTGGCATATACACCCAATACAATTCTCACATATTTTTTGTATTTTCTTTATTAATTATATTTAAAAAGGAAAGTAGTTTTTTTCATTCGGAGTTTTTTTAAATTTAAATTTTAGAAAATTTAGCAATTTTGCATTTTTTAACAATAAATTTCCTTGTAAGCGCACACAAAGAACTTGCAGTTTTCGAAGAATTTCGCTCCTCACTCAAAGGCCTTTATCTCGTTATTTAGAAGTGGTTCTTGCACTGTAAAGTAGAAATGGAATTCATCTACCCGGTCCATCAACCAGAAATTTTATAGGCAAGTTAGGCTATTAACTGCTCCTATCAGTTTGGATTTTTTTTATAATCATTCGCGCGCACAAGGGATTAGTTGACCTTATAATGTTGAACATATTGCGCGAGGGAGGTTCGGGAAGGAGGGACAAATGTGTCGATTAGCATTCAAGGAAAAACCTCGACGGGTAAACTATTCCAAATTCGTGGTGCTCGGCTTAAGAAGAATCTCTTTATTTCACGTCCAAAATTGGACTCAAGAGTGAACTGATGAGCATTACTTGAGATAGGCTATTACGGGAGAAACTTTTAAGGGGAGGAATGCAACCGGCTTCTTCGTGTGAACATTTTTTTTATAAAAGAAACGATAAACTAAGGAAAGACATGAAACATTGCGTCGGTGTTTGAGAGGCGCAATTTTTTGTTCGTATAAATAACGCGCGCACAAGGGAGTATTTGTTTCGTTTTTAATGTAGAACACACTGCGTGGGCATTAGGAAGATAGGGAGGGGAGAGATAGGAGGTGTCGATTAACATTGGTTTTGAATGTTAGCAGATCAAAATGGCAAGGGAACCTCTCGCCGGGTAAACTATTCCAAATTCGGGTTTGTTCGGCTAAAAAAAGAATCCCCATATTTCACGGTACGTCTGAAATTGGGCTCAAGGGTGAACTGATGAGCATTCCTCGCAAGACGAGTATTACAAACAAAACACCTTGGAGTGAATATCACTAACCGCTTCAAATTCAACAAACATGCTTCATTTATGCTTTAGAGAGCCAACTTTCCCCCACATCTGGTCCACCCGCTTCTTAGGAGAAGAAACGGACTAAGCACTAATACATCTATAAACAGCTGATCCGTCCAGTTCTGACGTACGCTTGTCCTATTTGGTTCACAATATCACCAACATATATGAAGAAGATCGAAGTTTTCGAAAGAAAGATACTCCGTAGCTGTACAGGTCTACACCGAAACCCCATTACAAGGAAATATGTCATAAACAAGAAGCTATATGAAGACACCAAACTGATCCCAATAAATCAGTTTATGACATAGCTCTCCAAAAATATTTTGAGGAACTTGGAGGACCACCCCAACTTGGAAATCCAACAACTACTCCAGCAACAAATAGAGCCCAACTATCGCTACCTCAACATTCAAGCCATCACAAACGACCGATTCGAGGATATTATGAAGAATGACGAAGCCCCGTTCTACGAGAGAACCAGCAACGGACACAACAGAGGATAAACAACACCGCATCCTAACCCCAATTTTTTTTTAAACCAAAGACACTTATTATAATTAAGAATTTCAATTGAAAGATTATACAATCAAAAATATGATATAAGTAAAAATATAGCATTGTATAGAGCCAGCTGAAGTACGTCGGGCCCCTGTTGTTGAGCCGACATGATTTATTTTAGTTATAAGTTAGTTTAAGGCCAATTGTACATACATTTTAACGATGTAATACAAATAATCTAATCTAAAAAAAAGTAATCTTCCAGTGTGCGTTGATAACAAGATATCTAGTAGTATACTTTGAGTTGCCTTATTCATCATTATGAGTATCGTATTATGAGAATTTGATATCTTAAATATCTCCATGTATTCGTATTAGTTAGTTTCATTTTCCAGTTTCGATACAACAGAACTCAGTACTTGAATTTGTTTTGCGTTTTCCAATTGTTCTTTATTGAAAATATTGACTGAAGAATCAACTTTAGATGTCTGATTTTTTATTAGATTTATTAAATGGTTTTCGTTTTATTGAATAGCTTCAATTGTTTGTTTATATTTTTCAGCAAATCTTTGATCTAGTATTCCGAACAATTCATTAGCAATTGTTCCAATGAAATCAAACGGTGATCGTTTTTGCCTTCGCAATGAATCGCCGTTTGCGTGCAATAAAATTTCATTATTGAGTTCAATTTGTTGAAGTTGATGTTGAAACGCCTTTTCGGCGGCGTCTGTCAGGGGTTTGGCACCTGGGAGACGTCTGTCACAAACATTTTTGCACTCAGGGTATCGAGGGCGTTGGGATGCGATGCATTTGAAATGGTTTCCTTCACTAGGTCTATTTTCAGAAAAATGGTACTTTTATACAACCATTACTCGGTAATGCTGCCCCTGCAGACTGGCAGACGATTGATGGCGTTATCACCTTGAGGAGGACTGTTTGTAACATCAATATCATTTGGTTTCCTCTCACGCAAAAAATCTGTTGCGGGCTCTAAGACTATATTACCTTACTGTATGTATTAACGCAATTTTAAAAAAACCCCTGAAGAAGTCGCTAAAAATCGACGAAACGTTGGAATACGATGGAATAAACTTCTTTTATTTGCATTTGTAAGAAAATTGACCAAAAAAGCATACTTGAGCAATCAACTTATATTACATAATAGCCGTGTTTTATTGGTAAGTGTATACCCAGCGCAGTAAAATTTTATACGGCAAACAACAACAAACAATAAGTGTCGATAATTAGGTTAGTGAAATTAGTGAATATAATAAGTTGAGATAAATCTTGAAAAGAAATGTCAACCAAGTGGAATGTAGAAAAAATATGTACTTGAAAGTTAGTAAGATTTTATTATTTAAGGATATGTTCGTTGAGTATCATGATACAAGACTACAAGACAGCGCCTTCCTGTATTTTGAAGTCATCATTGACCCAAATTGACTAAATTAAATAAAATGTTTGGAAAGGATCCAAAGTGTTAGTTGACTTAAAATGTATATTGAATCAATCAAATAAGACATTAGACAAAACCTGCATAAATTGAAACTTAAATTACTGCAGTTTTTTTATAAAACCGAATTTAATTCTGTCGACAAGGGTCACTGATGACGTCATGGTTGGATATTCTAACCGGATGTCTCTGTCCAAGAACTGAGTTGAATTTGGAACACACCCTTCTAAGTTTATTCAACAAGACGTCAGTTGTCACTTCGGGGGTTAAATTAAAAGTGAATTATGTAGTGAATAAAGCGTTTTATTGGGACTTCCAATACTGCGCTAGCTACAGACTACCAATAAAACACGGCTAATATAAGGTGAATTGACTTGAATTGATATTGTTGCGCCGTTTGAAAAAAACTTCTTAATTTTCAATAATAACGATTCAACATTAGGTTTATTTCAGTCTTTAATAAAGTGGTGCTGTAGGTGGTTGGATGCTGTATGAATAGGATAGGCACTGAAAGGCATCAAACTGGTGATGCACAGTCGCTGCAACTATATCGTACACATCAATTGTGCTTATTTTACCTCCTCGCGGTAACCACCGGGTACGGCGGATGAGCCCAACCAATTGGACCAACGGTGGCGTCAACAGTCAACGAAGCAGACGCCCTAATGAGCTACTTCGACGTATTTGGAGATAAGGTCATTGGGATAATTCAATGCAAGTCAGGGCATTGAAATAGAGATGGTGGCGGATGAACCCTTAATATGCCAACGGCAGCGTTCATATCCCCGAAGTGGGTTACTGACTCCGGATTCTCCGGTTCCTTTTGTCCAAGGAATCCAATAAAGGACCTGGCCCTCCAGGTTGGGGGTTGTGCGTGGGGTTAACAACCCTGCCACGGAAAAAAGAAAAAGTTGCGAAGCAACCAATAGCCTCGGAAAAGGACGGATTTACTGTTGACGACCCGGAAAAACGAATCAAGGACAACGACCTTCGGATCTGCACGTGGAATGTTAGAACTCTTAACGGATCACGTGCATCCAAACTAGCGGAGGCCCTAGACTGCTACAGAGCAGGAATTACTGCCATCCAGGAAGTGCGATGAAATGGGCCGGGCAAAAGGAGGATGAAAAACTGTGACGTGACTGTGAATTGTGCAAGAAGACCACAGCGTTTATTTGGGTGCGGATTCGTCATAAGCGGTAGACTTAGGCAAGAAGTCTTGGGCTTTCGACACGTAAGTGAGCGACTTGTGACAATCCGTATCAAGGCTAAATTCGCCAACATTAGCCTAATATGCGCTCATGCCCCCACAGAGGACAAAGATGACGCCACCAAGGATGACTTTTATGAGCTCCTCGACAAAACATATGAGCAATGCCCTAAATACGACGTTAAGATCGTACTAGGCAATTTTAATGCCAAAATAGGTAAAGAGGAAATCTTTGGTAGGACTGTCGGAAAACATAGCCTACACGACACAACGTCTGAAAACGGACTTAGGCTAATTGACTTCGCAGCGGCACATAACGTCACCATTGCAAACAAACGGTTTCCTCATCTCGATATACACAAAGGGACTTGGCGACACCCAGATCAAAGAACCGTCAATCACATTGATCACGTTGCGATCGATGCAAGACACGCCTCTAGTATCTAGGATGTTCGCACCTTTCGAGCAGCTAACATCGACTCGGATCACTACCTTGTTGCAGCAAAGGTAAGAATGCGAATAACCCGAACTCCACAACAACGGAGTAACACTGTGAGGAAGTATGACGTCGGAAAGCTGCAATCGCAAGAAACCGCCAGAACCTATGCCGATCGAATATCCCGTAACCTCTCTAAAAATCTAGTACCATCAGAGATGCCGCAACTGATGTGCTAGGTTTCACCAGACCACCACCACGAAACCTCTGGTTCGATGACGAATGCAGGCAGGCCCATGCAGCCAAACAAGAGGCATATAAAGCGGCGCTGCAAAGAAAGACGAGAGCTTCTCGCGAGCTCTACGAGCAGAAAAGACGGGAAGAACACCGGCTTCTCCAAAAGAAAAAGAGAGAGCATGAGAAGCGCGCGATCGAAGATATTGAGAGATGCTACTCCAGGAACAACATGCGGAAGTTTTACCAACAGGTAAAAAGAACATGCCAAGGAAAAAAAACCCGCACCGAAGCCTGTAGAGATAGGAATGGAAACCTCGTAGTAGAGTCACAGTCGGTGCTGAGTACATGGAAGGACCATTTCTGCAGACTGTTAAACGGCGATGAAGACCAAAATCCCGCTGTCAGGCAGAATGAACCATTCAACATGGATGATGAGAGACAAATCTTCCGTCCACCTGACCAAAATGAAGTAAGGATAGCAATATCTAAACTAAAAAACAACAAAGCTGCTGGACCCGACGGACTACCCGCCGAACTTTTTAAAGCGGCCGAAGATGACCTGGTGGAGTGCATACACCAACTCATCTCTACAGTTTGCTCAGAAGAAAGTATGCCTGATGAATGGAACCTTAGCATCGTTTGCCCGATCCACAAGAAAGGAGACCCTCTAAACTGCGCCAACTAAAGAGGAATTAGTTTCCTGAATATCGCCTACAAGATCCTCTCTGCCACACTATGTGAACGCCTGAAACCTTTCGTCAGCAACCTGATTGGCCCCTATCAGTGTGGTTTCAGACCAGGAAAGTCCACAATCGATCAAATGTTCACGCTACGGCAGATCCTGGAAACTACCCAAGAATTCCAAATCGATTCCCACCACCTCTTTATCGATTTTAAGGCCGCGTACGATAGCATTTATAGAGACGAGCTATACAGAGCCATGTCAGGTTTTGGCATCCCCACAAAACTCGTCAGACTGTGCAGGATGACGATGGAGAACTCTCGCTGCTCCGTCAACGTTGGTACTGACCTCACAGAAGCTTTTGACGTCAAAAAAGGATTCCGACAAGGTGATGCGCTATCGTGCGATTTCTTCAACGTAATACTTGAAAAAATTATAAGAAACTCGCAAGTCAATTGTAGTGCGACAATTTTTTTCAAGTCTGTGCAATTGGTAGCATACGCTGACGACATAGACATCATTGCCAGAACTCGGCGAGCTGTCACTGGAACGTTTACTAGCATTGAAGCTGAAGCGGCTAAGATGCGACTAGCAGTCAATGAGGCCAAAACGAAGTACCTGCTGTCCACAAAAAGGGACACACAACACCGGCAGATTGGACAAAACATCACAATAGACAGGTACAACTTTGAGGTAATTAGGGACTTTGTGTACCTCAGATCCGCTATAACATCTGACAACAACATCTCGCCAGAAATAAAGCGAAGAATTACTCTTGCCAATCGCTGTTTCTATGGGCTAGGAAGGCAATTGAGTAGCAAAGCCCTCTCTCGAAAGACAAAGGAGACTCTGTATAAGACCCTAATCATCCCAGTCCTGCTCTATGGCGCCGAGGCATGGACTCTATCTAAAGCGGATGCAGATATCCTTAGTCGTTTCGAGCGTAAGATTCTTCGGAGGATTTTTGGCCCTATCTGCGTTAACGGGCTTTGGAGGAGAAGGTTCAACCAAGAACTATACCAGCTGTACAGCGACATTGACCTGGTCAAAAAAATACGCATTTCACGTTTAAGATGGCTAGGTCATGTAGAGCGAATGGACAACAATGCTCCGGCTCGCAAGATCTTCGATTCCATACCAGAGGGTAGACGCAGTCAAGGAAGACCTCGCCTTAGGTGGCGCGGTCAAGTGGAGGACGACCTCAACCAACTTGGAGTGCAAAACTGGAGGCAGCTAGCCAAAGACCGAGATAGCTGGAGAGGCATGTTGGTTGAGGCCCAGGTTCGTCCCGAACTGTAGCGCCACATAAGTAAGTAAGTAATAAAGCCTATATCACTATATATATATATAATCACTAATAATTTTGTTTTGTATTTTTGTTCAAAGCATATCTAAAAATGTAATTTAATATAGTTATAGGTAGAATTTTGGCATATACACCCAATACAATTCTCACATATTTTTTGTATTTTCTTTATTAATTATATTTAAAAAGGAAAGTAGTTTTTTTCATTCGGAGTTTTTTTAAATTTAAATTTTAGAAAATTTAGCAATTTTGCATTTTTTAACAATGAATTTCCTTGTAAGCGCACACAAAGAACTTGCAGTTTTCGAAGAATTTCGCTCCTCACTCAAAGGCCTTTATCTTTTTTTTTTTTTTTTTTTTTATAATTAACGCGCGCACAAGGGACTATTTGTTTCCCTTTTAATGTAACACACTGCGCGGGCATTAGGAAGATAGGGAGGGGAGAGATAGGAGGTGTCGATTAACATTGGTTTTGAATGTTTGCAAGTTGAAATGGCAAGGGAAAATCTCGCCGGGTAAACCATTCCAAAGTCTTGTTGTACGGCTAAAAAAAGAATCTCTATATTTCACGGTACGTCCGAAATTGGGCTCAAGGGTGAACTGATGGGCATTCCTAGCAAGACGAGTATTACGGGCGAAACTTTTAAGGGGAGGAATGCAGCTGGCTACCTCGAGTGAACATTTTTTATAAAAGAACCGATAAAATAAGGAAAGACATGAAACATTGCGTCGGTATTCGAGAGGGGCAATTGCTTCAGCGGCAGTTCTATTTCCTATCAATCTTAACGCTCTATTTTGTATTCTATCAAGCAAGTGAAGCGATGTTTGTGAAGCACCTGCCCAGAGGTGGGAGTTATACTCGAGTTTAGGGCGTATAAACGCTTTATAAATTGTAGTCAGATCAGATGGGGAAAAATACTTCTTACACCGATACAGAAAACCTAAGCACTTAGCAGCATTTTTAGCGATTTCAAATATATGGTCGTTCCAACGGAGGTCATCGTTGACACACATACCGAGTACTGAGAGCTTTTCGGTTTCTTCGATGTAAGTGCCATTCATGGACAATGGCATTGGGGGTATGTTTAGCTTTAACGACAGAAGACAGCATTGAGTTTTCGAAGCATTAAACTCCACACGATTCCTATTACCCCATTTAACAATGCTGTATAAATCGGAGTTTAATGAGCTTGACATACGGCACCGTTGCAATTGTACGTCCGAAGGCGAAGGACGTGAATTATCGAACGAATATGAAAAGCTGAGGGTAGAGTCGTCAGCAAAACAGTTAAGTGGATTAGAAGTAACAGACAGAAGATCATTTATAAAAATGAGGAAAAGAGTCGGAGACAGAACAGAGCCCTGGGGCACACCAGCATTTATTTTATGGGAATCAGACTTGAATCCGTCCAATACAACTTGTATTGAACGGTCCAGGAGATAGCTTCTAATCCAACGAACAAGAGTATTATCGATCCCAAAAGCACGCATTTTCGATAAGAGAGCTTCATGCCAAACTCTATCAAATGCCTTGGAGATATCAAGAGCAATAATCTTACTTTCACCAAAGCGATGTAAAGATTTGTTCCACTGTTCGGTGAGATATGCCATCAGATCACCAGTGGAACGGTTGCTGCGGAAGCCATACTGACGGTCATGGAGAAGCTTACGATCTTCGAGATATTCCTTAAGCTGACGGTTAATCAGTGTTTCCATGACCTTAGAAAGAAGGGATGTCAGTGCTATGGGTCGGTAGGAGGAGGGGGAGGATGGGTCACCTTTCTTAGGGACAGGCTGGACAAATGCTGTTTTCCATCTTCTAGGAAAGATTCCAGAAGAGTAGGAGCGATGGAAAAGCTTACGCAGTGGCTTTGCCAGTGTGGAAGAACACCTCTTCAGAATAATCGGGGGTATACCATCCGGGCCAGCGGATTTGTGTATATCGAGATCTTTGAGAACTCTTGCTACTGTACGAGTGCGGAAAAAAATCTGTCCCATGGAAAAATTTACATTCTCAAGTACAGGAGGGGCAACGTTGCTATGCGGCAGCGTGGAGCTGGCAGCGAAATGGGCGGCAAGCAAGTTTGCCTTCTCTGAAGAGTAAACAATTGGTTTGTTATTGTCGATGAGCGTTGGAACCGAAGATGTTGAGGAGTTTTTAATATTTTTTACAAATGACCAAAAATTTTTACTGCCTTTGGGACACTGCAGAATTTTTTGCCGTAATTTTTGGTCATGCAAAAATTTGGTTCTTTCAATAACGGAGTTGCATGAGTTTCTTGCTTGTTTGTGCTTTTTCCGATTTTCCTCTGTAGGGTTGGCTTTGTAAGAACGGAAACTTACTTCTTTGAGCCTGATAGCTTCTTTACACTCAGAATTAAACCAAGACTTTTCTTTAGGTTTGATGCTTTTTACTCTGTTGGGAATAAAAGCACGCATCCCTAGAAGAATCACATTTGTGATCATTTCAGCACTGGCATCAATGTCACTATCGAGGAAGCATAGTGACCAGTTAAAGTTTCGGAAAAAAATATTCAGGCCGTCCCAGTTGGCTTTCTCGTATTGCCAAACGGTCCTGGTGGGAAGTTTTTCTTTAACTGGATGGGTGGAGGATGAGAAATTAGCTGAAATGACACAATGGTCTGAAGTGCCAAATGGAGAAGTTACACTAATGGTATATTTATCAGGGTGAGAAGTAAGAAACAAGTCAAGAGTATGGGCGGCTTGCCCAGCAACATCCGGTATACGCGTTGGCACATCGATCAGTTGGGTAAGGTGATGTAACCCGGCAAAGAGCTCGACATACCTTCCTTCGGGTGTTGTCTGACCAGAATAGCGGAGCCAATTGGAATTGTGTACATTGAAATCGCCCGCAATAACGATTTCAGTGCGAGGACAAAGGGAAACAATTTTCGAGATAGAATCAGACAGCGCATCAAACTCGTTACAAGTCGAATTGCTGTCGAGATTTGGACTCCTGTAAATAAAACAATAATGAATGACATGCTTGCGGACAGTGAATTTGAGCCACAAGAAGTTAAAGTCCGTGTTGGAACATTGCCCATATTGGGGAAGGCTCTGGCAAGCAATATCATTTCTAACATAGACCACGAGACCATGATGGGAAAAGAGTAATGGCACCAAGCTATACCCATGTAGAGCAAATTCTGATAAATCAGTATTTACTCCAACCTGGGTTTCACTTAATGCCAAAACAGCTGGCCTGTATTGAACAGTGTAGACGTACAGGTGAAAGAAATTCTTTCTAATACCACGAACATTGGAATACACGACACAAAAATCACCTACCATTTAAAAATACTTACACACAAAACACAATTCTGAATAAGTCGAACCATGCAGTGAAAATCCAAATTAATCTCTGTAATAATCAAACTGTCTTAGGTGTTATGCCCATAAGACAGCTTGCATACAAAAAATCAATTTAAATATTCAGCACAATAGGACAAACTCAGATGCCCTTATCTATTTACCGCAAGCATACGATGCCTACAGTAGATAAGAAAGAGGCAGTTAAGCTAAGCACAAAGGGTTGGGACAGATAGGAGGATAATTTAATTTGTTATGCAAGTGTGAATTATTTTTTTTTTTTTCTTTCACAGCGCGAATGGGCATCTTATCGTCTTCCAACGACGCAAGTGGATATTGTTATTATCTTTACAGCACACGCGAGGGGGTTTTGCCAATTTCTCAAACGAGTGTGTAATATATTTTTTTTTAACACTCGCGATAACAATGCGCAATAATTTTTTTTTTTTTTTTTTTGACTTTTGTTTAATTGTTATGCGCGCACCTCGACCCGACGTCCGGCCGCTATGAGCTTAAGATCGACACTGATCTCGTAATTTAGAAGTGGTTCTTGCACTGTAAAGTAGAAATGGAATTCATCTACCCGGTCCATCAACCAGAAATTTTATAGGCAAGTTAGGCTATTAACTGCTCCTATCAGTTTGGATTTTTTTTTATAATCATTCGCGCGCACAAGGGATTAGTTGACCTTATAATGTTGAACATATTGCGCGAGGGAGGTTCGGGAAGGAGGGACAAATGTGTCGATTAGCATTCAAGGAAAAACCTCGACGGGTAAACTATTCCAAATTCGTGGTGCTCGGCTTAAGAAGAATCTCTTTATTTCACGTCCAAAATTGGACTCAAGAGTGAACTGATGAGCATTACTTGAGATAGGCTATTACGGGAGAAACTTTTAAGGGGAGGAATGCAACCGGCTTCTTCGTGTGAACATTTTTTTTATAAAAGAAACGATAAACTAAGGAAAGACATGAAACATTGCGTCGGTGTTTGAGAGGCGCAATTTTTTGTTCGTATAAATAACGCGCGCACAAGGGAGTATTTGTTTCGCTTTTAATGTAGAACACACTGCGTGGGCATTAGGAAGATAGGGAGGGGAGAGATAGGAGGTGTCGATTAACATTGGTTTTGAATGTTAGCAGATCAAAATGGCAAGGGAACCTCTCGCCGGGTAAACTATTCCAAATTCGGGTTTGTTCGGCTAAAAAAAGAATCCCCATATTTCACGGTACGTCTGAAATTGGGCTCAAGGGTGAACTGATGAGCATTCCTCGCAAGACGAGTATTACAAACAAAACACCTTGGAGTGAATATCACTAACCGCTTCAAATTCAACAAACATGCTTCATTTATGCTTTAGAGAGCCAACTTTCCCCCACATCTGGTCCACCCGCTTCTTAGGAGAAGAAACGGACTAAGCACTAATACATCTATAAACAGCTGATCCGTCCAGTTCTGACGTACGCTTGTCCTATTTGGTTCACAATATCACCAACATATATGAAGAAGATCGAAGTTTTCGAAATAAAGATACTCCGTAGCTGTACAGGTCTACACCGAAACCCCATTACAAGGAAATATGTCATAAACAAGAAGCTATATGAAGACACCAAACTGATCCCAATAAATCAGTTTATGACATAGCTCTCCAAAAATATTTTGAGGAACTTGGAGGACCACCCCAACTTGGAAATCCAACAACTACTCCAGCAACAACTAGAGCCCAACTATCGCTACCTCAACATTCAAGCCATCACAAACGACCGATTCGAGGATATTATGAAGAATGACGAAGCCCCGTTCTACGAGAGAACCAGCAACGGACACAACAGAGGATAAACAACACCGCATCCTAACCCCAATTTTTTTTTAAACCAAAGACACTTATTATAATTAAGAATTTCAATTGAAAGATTATACAATCAAAAATATGATATAAGTAAAAATATAGCATTGTATAGAGCCAGCTGAAGTACGTCGGGCCCCTGTTGTTGAGCCGACATGATTTATTTTAGTTATAAGTTAGTTTAAGGCCAATTGTACATACATTTTAACGATGTAATAAAAATAATCTAATCTAAAAAAAAGTAATCTTCCAGTGTGCGTTGATAACAAGATATCTAGTAGTATACTTTGAGTTGCCTTATTCATCATTATGAGTATCGTATTATGAGAATTTGATATCTTAAATATCTCCATGTATTCGTATTAGTTAGTTTCATTTTCCAGTTTCGATACAACAGAACTCAGTACTTGAATTTGTTTTGCGTTTTCCAATTGTTCTTTATTGAAAATATTGACTGAAGAATCAACTTTAGATGTCTGATTTTTTATTAGATTTATTAAATGGTTTTCGTTTTATTGAATAGCTTCAATTGTTTGTTTATATTTTTCAGCAAATCTTTGATCTAGTATTCCGAACAATTCATTAGCAATTGTTCCAATGAAATCAAACGGTGATCGTTTTTGCCTTCGCAATGAATCGCCGTTTGCGTGCAATAAAATTTCATTATTGAGTTCAATTTGTTGAAGTTGATGTTGAAACGCCTTTTCGGCGGCGTCTGTCAGGGGTTTGGCACCTGGGAGACGTCTGTCACAAACATTTTTGCACTCAGGGTATCGAGGGCGTTGGGATGCGATGCATTTGAAATGGTTTCCTTCACTAGGTATATTTTCAGAAAAATGGTACTTTTATACAACCATTACTCGGTAATGCTGCCCCTGCAGACTGGCAGACGATTGATGGCGTTATCACCTTGAGGAGGACTGTTTGTAACATCAATATCATTTGGTTTCCTCTCACGCAAAAAATCTGTTGCGGGCTCTAAGACTATATTACCTTACTGTATGTATTAACGCAATTTTAAAAAACCCCTGAAGAAGTCGCTAAAAATCGACGAAACGTTGGAATACGATGGAATAAACTTCTTTTATTTGCATTTGTAAGAAAATTGACCAAAAAAGCATACTTGAGCAATCAACTTATATTACATAATAGCCGTGTTTTATTGGTAAGTGTATACCCAGCGCAGTAAAATTTTATACGGCAAACAACAACAAACAATAAGTGTCGATAATTAGGTTAGTGAAATTAGTGAATATAATAAGTTGAGATAAATCTTGAAAAGAAATGTCAACCAAGTGGAATGTAGAAAAAATATGTACTCGAAAGTTAGTAAGATTTTATTATTTAAGGATATGTTCGTTGAGTATCATGATACAAGACTACAAGACAGCGCCTTCCTGTATTTTGAAGTCATCATTGACCCAAATTGACTAAATTAAATAAAATGTTTGGAAAGGATCCAAAGTGTTAGTTGACTTAAAATGTATATTGAATCAATCAAATAAGACATTAGACAAAACCTGCATAAATTGAAACTTAAATTACTGCAGTTTTTTTATAAAACCGAATTTAATTCTGTCGACAAGGGTCACTGATGACGTCATGGTTGGATATTCTAACCGGATGTCTCTGTCCAAGAACTGAGTTGAATTTGGAACACACCCTTCTAAGTTTATTCAACAAGACGTCAGTTGTCACTTCGGGGGTTAAATTAAAAGTGAATTATGTAGTGAATAAAGCGTTTTATTGGGACTTCCAATACTGCGCTAGCTACAGACTACCAATAAAACACGGCTAATATAAGGTGAATTGACTTGAATTGATATTGTTGCGCCGTTTGAAAAAAACTTCTTAATTTTCAATAATAACGATTCAACATTAGGTTTATTTCAGTCTTTAATAAAGTGGTGTTGTAGGTGGTTGGATGCTGTATGAATAGGATAGGCACTGAAAGGCCTGGTGATGCACAGTCGCTGCAACTATATCGTACACATCAATTGTGCTTATTTTACCTCCTCGAGGTAACCACCGGGTACGGCGGATGAGCCCAACCAATTGGACCAACGGTGGCGTCAACAGTCAACGAAGCAGACGCCCTAATGAGCTACTTCGACGTATTTGGAGATAAGGTCATTGGGATAATTCAATGCAAGTCAGGGCATTGAAATAGAGATGGTGGCGGATGAACCCTTAATATGCCAACGGCAGCGTTCATATCCCCGAAGTGGGTTACTGACTCCGGATTCTCCGGTTCCTTTTGTCCAAGGAATCCAATAAAGGACCTGGCCCTCCAGGTTGGGGGTTGTGCGTGGGGTTAACAACCCTGCCACGGAAAAAAGAAAAAGTTGCGAAGCAACCAATAGCCTCGGAAAAGGACGGATTTACTGTTGACGACCCGGAAAAACGAATCAAGGACAACGACCTTCGGATCTGCACGTGGAATGTTAGAACTCTTAACAGATCACGTGCATCCAAACTAGCGGAGGCCCTAGACTGCTACAGAGCAGGAATTACTGCCATCCAGGAAGTGCGATGAAATGGGCCGGGCAAAAGGAGGATGAAAAACTGTGACGTGACTGTGAATTGTGCAAGAAGACCACAGCGTTTATTTGGGTGCGGATTCGTCATAAGCGGTAGACTTAGGCAAGAAGTCTTGGGCTTTCGACACGTAAGTGAGCGACTTGTGACAATCCGTATCAAGGCTAAATTCGCCAACATTAGCCTAATATGCAGTAGTGCCCCGTGGCTTAGTGGTTAGTGTGTCGGACTGCTAAGCGAAAGAACCTGGGTTCAAATCCAGCTCATAGCCACCTTTTTTTCTGGGGTACTGCCTCTTGCGAGGAACTGACAAAACCTCCAAGAGTAAAATTTGTCTCGAAAAAGTGCATCTCATGTAGCCGTTCGGACTCGGCGGTAAACTGTAGGCCCCTTCCATTCTTGCAGAGTAACAACACACACACAGGAATGGTTGAGAGTATAAGTCACTAGGCCTTGGCTCCTTAAGGAGCTGTCGCGCCAATAAATTTATTTAATTTATAGCCTAATATGCGCTCATGCCCCCACAGAGGACAAAGATGACGCCACCAAGGATGACTTTTATGAGCTCCTCGACAAAACATATGAGCAATGCCCTAAATACGACGTTAAGATCGTACTAGGCAATTTTAATGCCAAAATAGGTAAAGAGGAAATCTTTGGTAGGACTGTCGGAAAACATAGCCTACACGACACAACGTCTGAAAACGGACTTAGGCTAATTGACTTCGCAGCGGCACATAACGTCACCATTGCAAACACACGGTTTCCTCATCTCGATATACACAAAGGGACTTGGCGACACCCAGATCAAAGAACCGTCAATCACATTGATCACGTTGCGATCGATGCAAGACACGCCTCTAGTATCTAGGATGTTCGCACCTTTCGAGCAGCTAACATCGACTCGGATCACTACCTTGTTGCAGCAAAGGTAAGAATGCGAATAACCCGAACTCCACAACAACGGAGTAACACTGTGAGGAAGTATGACGTCGGAAAGCTGCAATCGCAAGAAACCGCCAGAACCTATGCCGATCGAATATCCCGTAACCTCTCTAAAAATCCAGTACCATCAGAGATGCCGCAACTGATGTGCTAGGTTTCACCAGACCACCACCACGAAACCTCTGGTTCGATGACGAATGCAGGCAGCCCCATGCAGCCAAACAAGAGGCATATAAAGCGGCGCTGCAAAGAAAGACGAGAGCTTCTCGCGAGCTCTACGAGCAGAAAAGACGGGAAGAACACCGGCTTCTCCAAAAGAAAAAGAGAGAGCATGAGAAGCGCGCGATCGAAGATATTGAGAGATGCTACTCCAGGAACAACATGCGGAAGTTTTACCAACAGGTAAAAAGAACATGCCAAGGAAAAAAAACCCGCACCGAAGCCTGTAGAGATAGGAATGGAAACCTCGTAGTAGAGTCACAGTCGGTGCTGAGTACATGGAAGGACCATTTCTGCAGACTGTTAAACGGCGATGAAGACCAAAATCCCGCTGTCAGGCAGAATGAACCATTCAACATGGATGATGAGAGACAAATCTTCCGTCCACCTGACCAAAATGAAGTAAGGATAGCAATATCTAAACTAAAAAACAACAAAGCTGCTGGACCCGACGGACTACCCGCCGAACTTTTTAAAGCGGCCGAAGATGACCTGGTGGAGTGCATACACCAACTCATCTCTACAGTTTGCTCAGAAGAAAGTATGCCTGATGAATGGAACCTTAGCATCGTTTGCCCGATCCACAAGAAAGGAGACCCTCTAAACTGCGCCAACTATAGAGGAATTAGTTTCCTGAATATCGCCTACAAGATCCTCTCTGCCACACTATGTGAACGCCTGAAACCTTTCGTCAGCAACCGGATTGGCCCCTATCAGTGTGGTTTCAGACCAGGAAAGTCCACAATCGATCAAATGTTCACGCTACGGCAGATCCTGGAAACTACCCAAGAATTCCAAATCGATTCCCACCACCTCTTTATCGATTTTAAGGCCGCGTACGATAGCATTTATAGAGACGAGCTATACAGAGCCATGTCAGGTTTTGGCATCCCCACAAAACTCGTCAGACTGTGCAGGATGACGATGGAGAACTCTCGCTGCTCCGTCAACGTTGGTACTGACCTCACAGAAGCTTTTGACGTCAAAAAAGGATTCCGACAAGGTGATGCGCTATCGTGCGATTTCTTCAACGTAATACTTGAAAAAATTATAAGAAACTCGCAAGTCAATTGTAGTGCGACAATTTTTTTCAAGTCTGTGCAATTGGTAGCATACGCTGACGACATAGACATCATTGCCAGAACTCGGCGAGCTGTCACTGGAACGTTTACTAGCATTGAAGCTGAAGCGGCTAAGATGCGACTAGCAGTCAATGAGGCCAAAACGAAGTACCTGCTGTCCACAAAAAGGGACACACAACACCGGCAGATTGGACAAAACATCACAATAGACAGGTACAACTTTGAGGTAGTTAGGGACTTTGTGTACCTCAGATCCGCTATAACATCTGACAACAACATCTCGCCAGAAATAAAGCGAAGAATTACTCTTGCCAATCGCTGTTTCTATGGGCTAGGAAGGCAATTGAGTAGCAAAGCCCTCTCTCGAAAGACAAAGGAGACTCTGTATAAGACCCTAATCATCCCAGTCCTGCTCTATGGCGCCGAGGCATGGACTCTATCTAAAGCGGATGCAGATATCCTTAGTCGTTTCGAGCGTAAGATTCTTCGGAGGATTTTTGGCCCTATCTGCGTTAACGGGCTTTGGAGGAGAAGGTTCAACCAAGAACTATACCAGCTGTACAGCGACATTGACCTGGTCAAAAAAATACGCATTTCACGTTTAAGATGGCTAGGTCATGTAGAGCGAATGGACAACAATGCTCCGGCTCGCAAGATCTTCGATTCCATACCAGAGGGTAGACGCAGTCAAGGAAGACCTCGCCTTAGGTGGCGCGGTCAAGTGGAGGACGACCTCAACCAACTTGGAGTGCAAAACTGGAGGCAGCTAGCCAAAGACCGAGATAGCTGGAGAGGCATGTTGGTTGAGGCCCAGGTTCGTCCCGAACTGTAGCGCCACATAAGTAAGTAAGTAAGTAATAAAGCCTATATCACTATATATATATATAATCACTAATAATTTTGTTTTGTATTTTTGTTCAAAGCATATCTAAAAATGTAATTTAATATAGTTATAGGTAGAATTTTGGCATATACACCCAATACAATTCTCACATATTTTTTGTATTTTCTTTATTAATTATATTTAAAAAGGAAAGTAGTTTTTTTCATTCGGAGGTTTTTTAAATTTAAATTTTAGAAAATTTAGCAATTTTGCATTTTTTAACAATAAATTTCCTTGTAAGCGCACACAAAGAACTTGCAGTTTTCGAAGAATTTCGCTCCTCACTCAAAGGCCTTTATCTCGTTATTTAGAAGTGGTTCTTGCACTGTAAAGTAGAAATGGAATTCATCTACCCGGTCCATCAACCAGAAATTTTATAGGCAAGTTAGGCTATTAACTGCTCCTATCAGTTTGGATTTTTTTTTTATAATCATTCGCGCGCACAAGGGATTAGTTGACCTTATAATGTTGAACATATTGCGCGAGGGAGGTTCGGGAAGGAGGGACAAATGTGTCGATTAGCATTCAAGGAAAAACCTCGACGGGTAAACTATTCCAAATTCGTGGTGCTCGGCTTAAGAAGAATCTCTTTATTTCACGTCCAAAATTGGACTCAAGAGTGAACTGATGAGCATTACTTGAGATAGGCTATTACGGGAGAAACTTTTAAGGGGAGGAATGCCGGCTTCTTCGTGTGAACATTTTTTTTATAAAAGAAACGATAAACTAAGGAAAGACATGAAACATTGCGTCGGTGTTTGAGAGGCGCAATTTTTTGTTCGTATAAATAACGCGCGCACAAGGGAGTATTTGTTTCGCTTTTAATGTAGAACACACTGCGTGGGCATTAGGAAGATAGGGAGGGGAGAGATAGGAGGTGTCGATTAACATTGGTTTTGAATGTTAGCAGATCAAAATGGCAAGGGAACCTCTCGCCGGGTAAACTATTCCAAATTCGGGTTTGTTCGGCTAAAAAAAGAATCCCCATATTTCACGGTACGTCTGAAATTGGGCTCAAGGGTGAACTGATGAGCATTCCTTGCAAGACGAGTATTACAAACAAAACACCTTGGAGTGAATATCACTAACCGCTTCAAATTCAACAAGCATGCTTCATTTATGCTTTAGAGAGCCAACTTTCCCCCACATCTGGTCCACCCGCTTCTTAGGAGAAGAAACGGACTAAGCACTAATACATCTATAAACAGCTGATCCGTCCAGTTCTGACGTACGCTTGTCCTATTTGGTTCACAATATCACCAACATATATGAAGAAGATCGAAGTTTTCGAAAGAAAGATACTCCGTAGCTGTACAGGTCTACACCGAAACCCCATTACAAGGAAATATGTCCCAAACAAGAAGCTATATGAAGACACCAAACTGATCCCAATAAATCAGTTTATGACACAGCTCTCCAAAAATATTTTGAGGAACTTGGAGGACCACCCCAACTTGGAAATCCAACAACTACTCCAGCAACAACTAGAGCCCAACTATCGCTACCTCAACATTCAAGCCATCACAAACGACCGATTCGAGGATATTATGAAGAATGACGAAGCCCCGTTCTACGAGAGAACCAGCAACGGACACAACAGAGGATAAACAACACCGCATCCTAACCCCAATTTTTTTTTAAACCAAAGACACTTATTATAATTAAGAATTTCAATTGAAAGATTATACAATCAAAAATATGATATAAGTAAAAATATAGCATTGTATAGAGCCAGCTGAAGTACGTCGGGCCCCTGTTGTTGAGCCGACATGATTTATTTTAGTTATAAGTTAGTTTAAGGCCAATTGTACATACATTTTAACGATGTAATAAAAATAATCTAATCTAAAAAAAAGTAATCTTCCAGTGTGCGTTGATAACAAGATATCTAGTAGTATACTTTGAGTTGCCTTATTCATCATTATGAGTATCGTATTATGAGAATTTGACGAAAATATCTCCATGTATTCGTATTAGTTAGTTTCATTTTCCAGTTTCGATACAACAGAACTCAGTACTTGAATTTGTTTTGCGTTTTCCAATTGTTCTTTATTGAAAATATTGACTGAAGAATCAACTTTAGATGTCTGATTTTTTATTAGATTTATTAAATGGTTTTCGTTTTATTGAATAGCTTCAATTGTTTGTTTATATTTTTCAGCAAATCTTTGATCTAGTATTCCGAACAATTCATTAGCAATTGTTCCAATGAAATCAAACGGTGATCGTTTTTGCCTTCGCAATGAATCGCCGTTTGCGTGCAATAAAATTTCATTATTGAGTTCAATTTGTTGAAGTTGATGTTGAAACGCCTTTTCGGCGGCGTCTGTCAGGGGTTTGGCACCTGGGAGACGTCTGTCACAAACATTTTTGCACTCAGGGTATCGAGGGCGTTGGGATGCGATGCATTTGAAATGGTTTCCTTCACTAGGTCTATTTTCAGAAAAATGGTACTTTTATACAACCATTACTCGGTAATGCTGCCCCTGCAGACTGGCAGACGATTGATGGCGTTATCACCTTGAGGAGGACTGTTTGTAACATCAATATCATTTGGTTTCCTCTCACGCAAAAAATCTGTTGCGGGCTCTAAGACTATATTACCTTACTGTATGTATTAACGCAATTTTAAAAAACCCCTGAAGAAGTCGCTAAAAATCGACGAAACGTTGGAATACGATGGAATAAACTTCTTTTATTTGCATTTGTAAGAAAATTGACCAAAAAAGCATACTTGAGCAATCAACTTATATTACATAATAGCCGTGTTTTATTGGTAAGTGTATACCCAGCGCAGTAAAATTTTATACGGCAAACAACAACAAACAATAAGTGTCGATAATTAGGTTAGTGAAATTAGTGAATATAATAAGTTGAGATAAATCTTGAAAAGAAATGTCAACCAAGTGGAATGTAGAAAAAATATGTACTTGAAAGTTAGTAAGATTTTATTATTTAAGGATATGTTCGTTGAGTATCATGATACAAGACTACAAGACAGCGCCTTCCTGTATTTTGAAGTCATCAGTGACCCAAATTGACTAAATTAAATAAAATGTTTGGAAAGGATCCAAAGTGTTAGTTGACTTAAAATGTATATTGAATCAATCAAATAAGACATTAGACAAAACCTGCATAAATTGAAACTTAAATTACTGCAGTTTTTTTATAAAACCGAATTTAATTCTGTCGTCAAGGGTCACTGATGACGTCATGGTTGGATATTCTATCCGGATGTCTCTGTCCAAGAACTGAGTTGAATTTGGAACACACCCTTCTAAGTTTATTCAACAAGACGTCAGTTGTCACTTCGGGGGTTAAATTAAAAGTGAATTATGTAGTGAATAAAGCGTTTTATTGGGACTTCCAATACTGCGCTAGCTACAGACTACCAATAAAACACGGCTAATATAAGGTGAATTGACTTGAATTGATATTGTTGCGCCGTTTGAAAAAAACTTCTTAATTTTCAATAATAACGATTCAACATTAGGTTTATTTCAGTCTTTAATAAAGTGGTGCTGTAGGTGGTTGGGTGCTGTATGAATAGGATAGGCACTGAAAGGCATCAAACTGGTGATGCACAGTCGCTGCAACTATATCGTACACATCAATTGTGCTTATTTTACCTCCTCGCGGTAACCACCGGGTACGGCGGATGAGCCCAACCAATTGGACCAACGGTGGCGTCAACAGTCAACGAAGCAGACGCCCTAATGAGCTACTTCGACGTATTTGGAGATAAGGTCATTGGGATAATTCAATGCAAGTCAGGGCATTGAAATAGAGATGGTGGCGGATGAACCCTTAATATGCCAACGGCAGCGCTCATATCCCCGAAGTGGGTTACTGACTCCGGATTCTCCGGTTCCTTTTGTCCAAGGAATCCAATAAAGGACCTGGCCCTCCAGGTTGGGGGTTGTGCGTGGGGTTAACAACCCTGCCACGGAAAAAAGAAAAAGTTGCGAAGCAACCAATAGCCTCGGAAAAGGACGGATTTACTGTTGACGACCCGGGAAAAACGAATCAAGGACAACGACCTTCGGATCTGCACGTGGAATGTTAGAACTCTTAACAGATCACGTGCATCCAAACTAGCGGAGGCCCTAGACTGCTACAGAGCAGGAATTACTGCCATCCAGGAAGTGCGATGAAATGGGCCGGGCAAAAGGAGGATGAAAAACTGTGACGTGACTGTGAATTGTGCAAGAAGACCACAGCGTTTATTTGGGTGCGGATTCGTCATAAGCGGTAGACTTAGGCAAGAAGTCTTGGGCTTTCGACACGTAAGTGAGCGACTTGTGACAATCCGTATCAAGGCTAAATTCGCCAACATTAGCCTAATATGCAGTAGTGCCCCGTGGCTTAGTGGTTAGTGTGTCGGACTGCTAAGCGAAAGAACCTGGGTTCAAATCCAGCTCATAGCCACCTTTTTTTCTGGGGTACTGCCTCTTGCGAGGAACTGACAAAACCTCCAAGAGTAAAATTTGTCTCGAAAAAGTGCATCTCATGTAGCCGTTCGGACTCGGCGGTAAACTGTAGGCCCCTTCCATTCTTGCAGAGTAACAACACACACACAGGAATGGTTGAGAGTATAAGTCACTAGGCCTTGGCTCCTTAAGGAGCTGTCGCGCCAATAAATTTATTTAATTTATAGCCTAATATGCGCTCATGCCCCCACAGAGGACAAAGATGACGCCACCAAGGATGACTTTTATGAGCTCCTCGACAAAACATATGAGCAATGCCCTAAATACGACGTTAAGATCGTACTAGGCAATTTTAATGCCAAAATAGGTAAAGAGGAAATCTTTGGTAGGACTGTCGGAAAACATAGCCTACACGACACAACGTCTGAAAACGGACTTAGGCTAATTGACTTCGCAGCGGCACATAACGTCACCATTGCAAACACACGGTTTCCTCATCTCGATATACACAAAGGGACTTGGCGACACCCAGATCAAAGAACCGTCAATCACATTGATCACGTTGCGATCGATGCAAGACACGCCTCTAGTATCTAGGATGTTCGCACCTTTCGAGCAGCTAACATCGACTCGGATCACTACCTTGTTGCAGCAAAGGTAAGAATGCGAATAACCCGAACTCCACAACAACGGAGTAACACTGTGAGGAAGTATGACGTCGGAAAGCTGCAATCGCAAGAAACCGCCAGAACCTATGCCGATCGAATATCCCGTAACCTCTCTAAAAATCCAGTACCATCAGAGATGCCGCAACTGATGTGCTAGGTTTCACCAGACCACCACCACGAAACCTCTGGTTCGATGACGAATGCAGGCAGGCCCATGCAGCCAAACAAGAGGCATATAAAGCGGCGCTGCAAAGAAAGACGAGAGCTTCTCGCGAGCTCTACGAGCAGAAAAGACGGGAAGAACACCGGCTTCTCCAAAAGAAAAAGAGAGAGCATGAGAAGCGCGCGATCGAAGATATTGAGAGATGCTACTCCAGGAACAACATGCGGAAGTTTTACCAACAGGTAAAAAGAACATGCCAAGGAAAAAAAACCCGCACCGAAGCCTGTAGAGATAGGAATGGAAACCTCGTAGTAGAGTCACAGTCGGTGCTGAGTACATGGAAGGACCATTTCTGCAGACTGTTAAACGGCGATGAAGACCAAAATCCCGCTGTCAGGCAGAATGAACCATTCAACATGGATGATGAGAGACAAATCTTCCGTCCACCTGACCAAAATGAAGTAAGGATAGCAATATCTAAACTAAAAAACAACAAAGCTGCTGGACCCGACGGACTACCCGCCGAACTTTTTAAAGCGGCCGAAGATGACCTGGTGGAGTGCATACACCAACTCATCTCTACAGTTTGCTCAGAAGAAAGTATGCCTGATGAATGGAACCTTAGTATCGTTTGCCCGATCCACAAGAAAGGAGACCCTCTAAACTGCGCCAACTATAGAGGAATTAGTTTCCTGAATATCGCCTACAAGATCCTCTCTGCCACACTATGTGAACGCCTGAAACCTTTCGTCAGCAACCGGATTGGCCCCTATCAGTGTGGTTTCAGACCAGGAAAGTCCACAATCGATCAAATGTTCACGCTACGGCAGATCCTGGAAACTACCCAAGAATTCCAAATCGATTCCCACCACCTCTTTATCGATTTTAAGGCCGCGTACGATAGCATTTATAGAGACGAGCTATACAGAGCCATGTCAGGTTTTGGCATCCCCACAAAACTCGTCAGACTGTGCAGGATGACGATGGAGAACTCTCGCTGCTCCGTCAACGTTGGTACTGACCTCACAGAAGCTTTTGACGTCAAAAAAGGATTCCGACAAGGTGATGCGCTATCGTGCGATTTCTTCAACGTAATACTTGAAAAAATTATAAGAAACTCGCAAGTCAATTGTAGTGCGACAATTTTTTTCAAGTCTGTGCAATTGGTAGCATACGCTGACGACATAGACATCATTGCCAGAACTCGGCGAGCTGTCACTGGAACGTTTACTAGCATTGAAGCTGAAGCGGCTAAGATGCGACTAGCAGTCAATGAGGCCAAAACGAAGTACCTGCTGTCCACAAAAAGGGACACACAACACCGGCAGATTGGACAAAACATCACAATAGACAGGTACAACTTTGAGGTAGTTAGGGACTTTGTGTACCTCAGATCCGCTATAACATCTGACAACAACATCTCGCCAGAAATAAAGCGAAGAATTACTCTTGCCAATCGCTGTTTCTATGGGCTAGGAAGGCAATTGAGTAGCAAAGCCCTCTCTCGAAAGACAAAGGAGACTCTGTATAAGACCCTAATCATCCCAGTCCTGCTCTATGGCGCCGAGGCATGGACTCTATCTAAAGCGGATGCAGATATCCTTAGTCGTTTCGAGCGTAAGATTCTTCGGAGGATTTTTGGCCCTATCTGCGTTAACGGGCTTTGGAGGAGAAGGTTCAACCAAGAACTATACCAGCTGTACAGCGACATTGACCTGGTCAAAAAAATACGCATTTCACGTTTAAGATGGCTAGGTCATGTAGAGCGAATGGACAACAATGCTCCGGCTCGCAAGATCTTCGATTCCATACCAGAGGGTAGACGCAGTCAAGGAAGACCTCGCCTTAGGTGGCGCGGTCAAGTGGAGGACGACCTCAACCAACTTGGAGTGCAAAACTGGAGGCAGCTAGCCAAAGACCGAGATAGCTGGAGAGGCATGTTGGTTGAGGCCCAGGTTCGTCCCGAACTGTAGCGCCACATAAGTAAGTAAGTAAGTAATAAAGCCTATATCACTATATATATATATAATCACTAATAATTTTGTTTTGTATTTTTGTTCAAAGCATATCTAAAAATGTAATTTAATATAGTTATAGGTAGAATTTTGGCATATACACCCAATACAATTCTCACATATTTTTTGTATTTTCTTTATTAATTATATTTAAAAAGGAAAGTAGTTTTTTTCATTCGGAGTTTTTTTAAATTTAAATTTTAGAAAATTTAGCAATTTTGCATTTTTTAACAATAAATTTCCTTGTAAGCGCACACAAAGAACTTGCAGTTTTCGAAGAATTTCGCTCCTCACTCAAAGGCCTTTATCTCGTTATTTAGAAGTGGTTCTTGCACTGTAAAGTAGAAATGGAATTCATCTACCCGGTCCATCAACCAGAAATTTTATAGGCAAGTTAGGCTATTAACTGCTCCTATCAGTTTGGATTTTTTTTTTATAATCATTCGCGCGCACAAGGGATTAGTTGACCTTATAATGTTGAACATATTGCGCGAGGGAGGTTCGGGAAGGAGGGACAAATGTGTCGATTAGCATTCAAGGAAAAACCTCGACGGGTAAACTATTCCAAATTCGTGGTGCTCGGCTTAAGAAGAATCTCTTTATTTCACGTCCAAAATTGGACTCAAGAGTGAACTGATGAGCATTACTTGAGATAGGCTATTACGGGAGAAACTTTTAAGGGGAGGAATGCCGGCTTCTTCGTGTGAACATTTTTTTTATAAAAGAAACGATAAACTAAGGAAAGACATGAAACATTGCGTCGGTGTTTGAGAGGCGCAATTTTTTGTTCGTATAAATAACGCGCGCACAAGGGAGTATTTGTTTCGCTTTTAATGTAGAACACACTGCGTGGGCATTAGGAAGATAGGGAGGGGAGAGATAGGAGGTGTCGATTAACATTGGTTTTGAATGTTAGCAGATCAAAATGGCAAGGGAACCTCTCGCCGGGTAAACTATTCCAAATTCGGGTTTGTTCGGCTAAAAAAAGAATCCCCATATTTCACGGTACGTCTGAAATTGGGCTCAAGGGTGAACTGATGAGCATTCCTTGCAAGACGAGTATTACAAACAAAACACCTTGGAGTGAATATCACTAACCGCTTCAAATTCAACAAGCATGCTTCATTTATGCTTTAGAGAGCCAACTTTCCCCCACATCTGGTCCACCCGCTTCTTAGGAGAAGAAACGGACTAAGCACTAATACATCTATAAACAGCTGATCCGTCCAGTTCTGACGTACGCTTGTCCTATTTGGTTCACAATATCACCAACATATATGAAGAAGATCGAAGTTTTCGAAAGAAAGATACTCCGTAGCTGTACAGGTCTACACCGAAACCCCATTACAAGGAAATATGTCCCAAACAAGAAGCTATATGAAGACACCAAACTGATCCCAATAAATCAGTTTATGACACAGCTCTCCAAAAATATTTTGAGGAACTTGGAGGACCACCCCAACTTGGAAATCCAACAACTACTCCAGCAACAACTAGAGCCCAACTATCACTACCTCAACATTCAAGCCATCACAAACGACCGATTCGAGGATATTATGAAGAATGACGAAGCCCCGTTCTACGAGAGAACCAGCAACGGACACAACAGAGGATAAACAACACCGCATCCTAACCCCAATTTTTTTTTAAACCAAAGACACTTATTATAATTAAGAATTTCAATTGAAAGATTATACAATCAAAAATATGATATAAGTAAAAATATAGCATTGTATAGAGCCAGCTGAAGTACGTCGGGCCCCTGTTGTTGAGCCGACATGATTTATTTTAGTTATAAGTTAGTTTAAGGCCAATTGTACATACATTTTAACGATGTAATAAAAATAATCTAATCTAAAAAAAAGTAATCTTCCAGTGTGCGTTGATAACAAGATATCTAGTAGTATACTTTGAGTTGCCTTATTCATCATTATGAGTATCGTATTATGAGAATTTGACGAAAATATCTCCATGTATTCGTATTAGTTAGTTTCATTTTCCAGTTTCGATACAACAGAACTCAGTACTTGAATTTGTTTTGCGTTTTCCAATTGTTCTTTATTGAAAATATTGACTGAAGAATCAACTTTAGATGTCTGATTTTTTATTAGATTTATTAAATGGTTTTCGTTTTATTGAATAGCTTCAATTGTTTGTTTATATTTTTCAGCAAATCTTTGATCTAGTATTCCGAACAATTCATTAGCAATTGTTCCAATGAAATCAAACGGTGATCGTTTTTGCCTTCGCAATGAATCGCCGTTTGCGTGCAATAAAATTTCATTATTGAGTTCAATTTGTTGAAGTTGATGTTGAAACGCCTTTTCGGCGGCGTCTGTCAGGGGTTTGGCACCTGGGAGACGTCTGTCACAAACATTTTTGCACTCAGGGTATCGAGGGCGTTGGGATGCGATGCATTTGAAATGGTTTCCTTCACTAGGTCTATTTTCAGAAAAATGGTACTTTTATACAACCATTACTCGGTAATGCTGCCCCTGCAGACTGGCAGACGATTGATGGCGTTATCACCTTGAGGAGGACTGTTTGTAACATCAATATCATTTGGTTTCCTCTCACGCAAAAAATCTGTTGCGGGCTCTAAGACTATATTACCTTACTGTATGTATTAACGCAATTTTAAAAAACCCCTGAAGAAGTCGCTAAAAATCGACGAAACGTTGGAATACGATGGAATAAACTTCTTTTATTTGCATTTGTAAGAAAATTGACCAAAAAAGCATACTTGAGCAATCAACTTATATTACATAATAGCCGTGTTTTATTGGTAAGTGTATACCCAGCGCAGTAAAATTTTATACGGCAAACAACAACAAACAATAAGTGTCGATAATTAGGTTAGTGAAATTAGTGAATATAATAAGTTGAGATAAATCTTGAAAAGAAATGTCAACCAAGTGGAATGTAGAAAAAATATGTACTTGAAAGTTAGTAAGATTTTATTATTTAAGGATATGTTCGTTGAGTATCATGATACAAGACTACAAGACAGCGCCTTCCTGTATTTTGAAGTCATCAGTGACCCAAATTGACTAAATTAAATAAAATGTTTGGAAAGGATCCAAAGTGTTAGTTGACTTAAAATGTATATTGAATCAATCAAATAATACATTAGACAAAACCTGCATAAATTGAAACTTAAATTACTGCAGTTTTTTTCTAAAACCGAATTTAATTCTGTCGTCAAGGGTCACTGATGCCGTCATGGTTGGATATTCTATCCGGATGTCTCTGTCCAAGAACTGAGTTGAATTTGGAACACACCCTTCTAAGTTTATTCAACAAGACGTCAGTTGTCACTTCGGGGGTTAAATTAAAAGTGAATTATGTAGTGAATAAAGCGTTTTATTGGGACTTCCAATACTGCGCTAGCTACAGACTACCAATAAAACACGGCTAATATAAGGTGAATTGACTTGAATTGATATTGTTGCGCCGTTTGAAAAAAACTTCTTAATTTTCAATAATAACGATTCAACATTAGGTTTATTTCAGTCTTTAATAAAGTGGTGCTGTAGGTGGTTGGGTGCTGTATGAATAGGATAGGCACTGAAAGGCATCAAACTGGTGATGCACAGTCGCTGCAACTATATCGTACACATCAATTGTGCTTATTTTACCTCCTCGCGGTAACCACCGGGTACGGCGGATGAGCCCAACCAATTGGACCAACGGTGGCGTCAACAGTCAACGAAGCAGACGCCCTAATGAGCTACTTCGACGTATTTGGAGATAAGGTCATTGGGATACTTCAATGCAAGTCAGGGCATTGAAATAGAGATGGTGGCGGATGAACCCTTAATATGCCAACGGCAGCGCTCATATCCCCGAAGTGGGTTACTGACTCCGGATTCTCCGGTTCCTTTTGTCCAAGGAATCCAATAAAGGACCTGGCCCTCCAGGTTGGGGGTTGTGCGTGGGGTTAACAACCCTGCCACGGAAAAAAGAAAAAGTTGCGAAGCAACCAATAGCCTCGGAAAAGGACGGATTTACTGTTGACGACCCGGAAAAACGAATCAAGGACAACGACCTTCGGATCTGCACGTGGAATGTTAGAACTCTTAACAGATCACGTGCATCCAAACAACTAGCGGAGGCCCTAGACTGCTACAGAGCAGGAATTACTGCCATCCAGGAAGTGCGATGAAATGGGCCGGGCAAAAGGAGGATGAAAAACTGTGACGTGACTGTGAATTGTGCAAGAAGACCACAGCGTTTATTTGGGTGCGGATTCGTCATAAGCGGTAGACTTAGGCAAGAAGTCTTGGGCTTTTGACACGTAAGTGAGCGACTTGTGACAATCCGTATCAAGGCTAAATTCGCCAACATTAGCCTAATATGCGCTCATGCCCCCACAGAGGACAAAGATGACGCCACCAAGGATGACTTTTATGAGCTCCTCGACAAAACATATGAGCAATGCCCTAAATACGACGTTAAGATCGTACTAGGCAATTTTAATGCCAAAATAGGTAAAGAGGAAATCTTTGGTAGGACTGTCGGAAAACATAGCCTACACGACACAACGTCTGAAAACGGACTTAGGCTAATTGACTTCGCAGCGGCACATAACGTCACCATTGCAAACACACGGTTTCCTCATCTCGATATACACAAAGGGACTTGGCGACACCCAGATCAAAGAACCGTCAATCACATTGATCACGTTGCGATCGATGCAAGACACGCCTCTAGTATCTAGGATGTTCGCACCTTTCGAGCAGCTAACATCGACTCGGATCACTACCTTGTTGCAGCAAAGGTAAGAATGCGAATAACCCGAACTCCACAACAACGGAGTAACACTGTGAGGAAGTATGACGTCGGAAAGCTGCAATCGCAAGAAACCGCCAGAACCTATGCCGATCGAATATCCCGTAACCTCTCTAAAAATCCAGTACCATCAGAGATGCCGCAACTGATGTGCTAGGTTTCACCAGACCACCACCACGAAACCTCTGGTTCGATGACGAATGCAGGCAGGCCCATGCAGCCAAACAAGAGGCATATAAAGCGGCGCTGCAAAGAAAGACGAGAGCTTCTCGCGAGCTCTACGAGCAGAAAAGACGGGAAGAACACCGGCTTCTCCAAAAGAAAAAGAGAGAGCATCGAAGATATTGAGAGATGCTACTCCAGGAACAACATGCGGAAGTTTTACCAACAGGTAAAAAGAACATGCCAAGGAAAAAAAACCCGCACAGAAGCCTGTAGAGATAGGAATGGAAACCTCGTAGTAGAGCCACAGTCGGTGCTGAGTACATGGAAGGACCATTTCTGCAGACTGTTAAACGGCGATGAAGACCAAAATCCCGCTGTCAGGCAGAATGAACCATTCAACATGGATGATGAGAGACAAATCTTCCGTCCACCTGACCAAAATGAAGTAAGGATAGCAATATCTAAACTAAAAAACAACAAAGCTGCTGGACCCGACGGACTACCCGCCGAACTTTTTAAAGCGGCCGAAGATGACCTGGTGGAGTGCATACACCAACTCATCTCTACAGTTTGCTCAGAAGAAAGTATGCCTGATGAATGGAACCTTAGCATCGTTTGCCCGATCCACAAGAAAGGAGACCCTCTAAACTGCGCCAACTATAGAGGAATTAGTCTCCTGAATATCGCCTACAAGATCCTCTCTGCCACACTATGTGAACGCCTGAAACCTTTCGTCAGCAACCTGATTGGCCCCTATCAGTGTGGTTTCAGACCAGGAAACTCCACAATCGATCAAATGTTCACGCTACGGCAGATCCTGGAAACTACCCAAGAATTCCAAATCGATTCCCACCACCTCTTTATCGATTTTAAGGCCGCGTACGATAGCATTTATAGAGACGAGCTATACAGAGCCATGTCAGGTTTTGGCATCCCCACAAAACTCGTCAGACTGTGCAGGATGACGATGGAGAACTCTCGCTGCTCCGTCAACGTTGGTACTGACCTCACAGAAGCTTTTGACGTCAAAAAAGGATTCCGACAAGGTGATGCGCTATCGTGCGATTTCTTCAACGTAATACTTGAAAAAATTATAAGAAACTCGCAAGTCAATTGTAGTGCGACAATTTTTTTCAAGTCTGTGCAATTGGTAGCATACGCTGACGACATAGACATCATTGCCAGAACTCGGCGAGCTGTCACTGGAACGTTTACTAGCATTGAAGCTGAAGCGGCTAAGATGCGACTAGCAGTCAATGAGGCCAAAACGAAGTACCTGCTGTCCACAAAAAGGGACACACAACACCGGCAGATTGGACAAAACATCACAATAGACAGGTACAACTTTGAGGTAGTCAGGGACTTTGTGTACCTCGGATCCGCTATAACATCTGACAACAACATCTCGCCAGAAATAAAGCGAAGAATTACTCTTGCCAATTGCTGTTTCTATGGGCTAGGAAGGCAATTGAGTAGCAAAGCCCTCTCTCGAAAGACAAAGGAGACTCTGTATAAGACCCTAATCATCCCAGTCCTGCTCTATGGCGCCGAGGCATGGACTCTATCTAAAGCGGATGCAGATATCCTTAGTCGTTTCGAGCGTAAGATTCTTCGGAGGATTTTTGGCCCTATCTGCGTTAACGGGCTTTGGAGGAGAAGGTTCAACCAAGAACTATACCAGCTGTACAGCGACATTGACCTGGTCAAAAAAATACGCATTTCACGTTTAAGATGGCTAGGTCATGTAGAGCGAATGGACAACAATGCTCCGGCTCGCAAGATCTTCGATTCCATACCAGAGGGTAGACGCAGTCAAGGAAGACCTCGCCTTAGGTGGCGCGGTCAAGTGGAGGACGACCTCAACCAACTTGGAGTGCAAAACTGGAGGCAGCTAGCCAAAGACCGAGATGGCTGGAGAGGCATGTTGGTTGAGGCCCAGGTTCGTCCCGAACTGTAGCGCCACATAAGTAAGTAAGTAAGTAATAAAGCCTATATCACTATATATATATATAATCACTAATAATTTTGTTTTGTGTTTTTGTTCAAAGCATATCTAAAAATGTAATTTAATATAGTTATAGGTAGAATTTTGGCATATACACCCAATACAATTCTCACATATTTTTTGTATTTTCTTTGTTAATTATATTTAAAAAGGAAAGTAGTTTTTTTCATTCGGAGTTTTTTTAAATTTAAATTTTAGAAAATTTAGCAATTTTGCATTTTTTAACAATAAATTTCCTTGTAAGCGCACACAAAGAACTTGCAGTTTTCGAAGAATTTCGCTCCTCACTCAAAGGCTTTTATCTCGTTATTTAGAAGTGGTTCTTGCACTGTAAAGTAGAAATGGAATTCATCTACCCGGTCCATCAACCAGAAATTTTATAGGCAAGTTAGGCTATTAACTGCTCCTATCAGTTTGGATTTTTTTTTATAATCATTCGCGCGCACAAGGGATTAGTTGCCCTTATAATGTTGAACATATTGCGCGAGGGAGGTTCGGGAAGGAGGGACAAATGTGTCGATTAGCATTCAAGGAAAAACCTCGACGGGTAAACTATTCCAAATTCGTGGTGCTCGGCTTAAGAAGAATCTCTTTATTTCACGTCCAAAATTGGACTCAAGAGTGAACTGATGAGCATTACTTGAGATAGGCTATTACGGGAGAAACTTTTAAGGGGAGGAATGCAACCGGCTTCTTCGTGTGAACATTTTTTTTATAAAAGAAACGATAAACTAAGGAAAGACATGAAACATTGCGTCGGTGTTTGAGAGGCGCAATTTTTTGTTCGTATAAATAACGCGCGCACAAGGGAGTATTTGTTTCGCTTTTAATGTAGAACACACTGCGTGGGCATTAGGAAGATAGGGAGGGGAGAGATAGGAGGTGTCGATTAACATTGGTTTTGAATGTTAGCAGATCAAAATGGCAAGGGAACCTCTCGCCGGGTAAACTATTCCAAATTCGGGTTTGTTCGGCTAAAAAAAGAATCCCCATATTTCACGGTACGTCTGAAATTGGGCTCAAGGGTGAACTGATGAGCATTCCTTGCAAGACGAGTATTACAAACAAAACACCTTGGAGTGAATATCACTAACCGCTTCAAATTCAACAAGCATGCTTCATTTATGCTTTAGAGAGCCAACTTTCCCCCACATCTGGTCCACCCGCTTCTTAGGAGAAGAAACGGACTAAGCACTAATACATCTATAAACAGCTGATCCGTCCAGTTCTGACGTACGCTTGTCCTATTTGGTTCACAATATCACCAACATATATGAAGAAGATCGAAGTTTTCGAAAGAAAGATACTCCGTAGCTGTACAGGTCTACACCGAAACCCCATTACAAGGAAATATGTCCCAAACAAGAAGCTATATGAAGACACCAAACTGATCCCAATAAATCAGTTTATGACACAGCTCTCCAAAAATATTTTGAGGAACTTGGAGGACCACCCCAACTTGGAAATCCAACAACTACTCCAGCAACAACTAGAGCCCAACTATCGCTACCTCAACATTCAAGCCATCACAAACGACCGATTCGAGGATATTATGAACAATGACGAAGCCCTGTTCTACGAGAGAACCAGCAACGGACACAACAGAGGATAAACAACACCGCATCCTAACCCCAATTTTTTTTTAAACCAAAGACACTTATTATCATTAAGAATTTCAATTGAAAGATTATACAATCAAAAATATGATATAAGTAAAAATATAGCATTGTATAGAGCCAGCTGAAGTACGTCGGGCCCCTGTTGTTGAGCCGACATGATTTATTTTAGTTATAAGTTAGTTTAAGGCCGATTGTACATACATTTTAACGATGTAATAAAAATAATCTAATCTAAAAAAAAGTAATCTTCCAGTGTGCGTTGATAACAAGATATCTAGTAGTATACTTTGAGTTGCCTTATTCATCATTATGAGTATCGTATTATGAGAATTTGACGAAAATATCTCCATGTATTCGTATTAGTTAGTTTCATTTTCCAGTTTCGATACAACAGAACTCAGTACTTGAATTTGTTTTGCGTTTTCCAATTGTTCTTTATTGAAAATATTGACTGAAGAATCAACTTTAGATGTCTGATTTTTTATTAGATTTATTAAATGGTTTTCGTTTTATTGAATAGCTTCAATTGTTTGTTTATATTTTTCAGCAAATCTTTGATCTAGTATTCCGAACAATTCATTAGCAATTGTTCCAATGAAATCAAACGGTGATCGTTTTTGCCTTCGCAATGAATCGCCCTTTGCGTGCAATAAAATTTCATTATTGAGTTCAATTTGTTGAAGTTGATGTTGAAACGCCTTTTCGGCGGCGTCTGTCAGGGGTTTGGCACCTGGGAGACGTCTGTCACAAACATTTTTGCACTCAGGGTATCGAGGGCGTTGGGATGCGATGCATTTGAAATGGTTTCCTTCACTAGGTCTATTTTCAGAAAAATGGTATTTTTATACAACCATTACTCGGTAATGCTGCCCCTGCAGACTGGCAGACGATTGATGGCGTTATCACCTTGAGGAGGACTGTTTGTAACATCAATATCATTTGGGTTCCTCTCACGCAAAAAATCTGTTGCGGGCTCTAAGACTATATTACCTTACTGTATGTATTAACGCAATTTTAAAAAACCCCTGAAGAAGTCGCTAAAAATCGACGAAACGTTGGAATACGATGGAATAAACTTCTTTTATTTGCATTTGTAAGAAAATTGACCAAAAAAGCATACTTGAGCAATCAACTTATATTACATAATAGCCGTGTTTTATTGGTAAGTGTATACCCAGCGCAGTAAAATTTTATACGGCAAACAACAACAAACAATAAGTGTCGATAATTAGGTTAGTGAAATTAGTGAATATAATAAGTTGAGATAAATCTTGAAAAGAAATGTCAACCAAGTGGAATGTAGAAAAAATATGTACTTGAAAGTTAGTAAGATTTTATTATTTAAGGATATGTTCGTTGAGTATCATGATACAAGACTACAAGACAGCGCCTTCCTGTATTTTGAAGTCATCAGTGACCCAAATTGACTAAATTAAATAAAATGTTTGGAAAGGATCCAAAGTGTTAGTTGACTTAAAATGTATATTGAATCAATCAAATAAGACATTAGACAAAACCTGCATAAATTGAAACTTAAATTACTGCAGTTTTTTTATAAAACCGAATTTAATTCTGTCGTCAAGGGTCACTGATGACGTCATGGTTGGATATTCTATCCGGATGTCTGTGTCCAAGAACTGAGTTGAATTTGGAACACACCCTTCTAAGTTTATTCAACAAGACGTCAGTTGTCACTTCGGGGGTTAAATTAAAAGTGAATTATGTAGTGAATAAAGCGTTTTATTGGGACTTCCAATACTGCGCTAGCTACAGACTACCAATAAAACACGGCTAATATAAGGTGAATTGACTTGAATTGATATTGTTGCGCCGTTTGAAAAAAACTTCTTAATTTTCAATAATAACGATTCAACATTAGGTTTATTTCAGTCTTTAATAAAGTGGTGCTGTAGGTGGTTGGGTGCTGTATGAATAGGATAGGCACTGAAAGGCATCAAACTGGTGATGCACAGTCGCTGCAACTATATCGTACACATCAATTGTGCTTATTTTACCTCCTCGCGGTAACCACCGGGTACGGCGGATGAGCCCAACCAATTGGACCAACGGTGGCGTCAACAGTCAACGAAGCAGACGCCCTAATGAGCTACTTCGACGTATTTGGAGATAAGGTCATTGGGATAATTCAATGCAAGTCAGGGCATTGAAATAGAGATGGTGGCGGATGAACCCTTAATATGCCAACGGCAGCGCTCATATCCCCGAAGTGGGTTACTGACTCCGGATTCTCCGGTTCCTTTTGTCCAAGGAATCCAATAAAGGACCTGGCCCTCCAGGTTGGGGGTTGTGCGTGGGGTTAACAACCCTGCCACGGAAAAAAGAAAAAGTTGCGAAGCAACCAATAGCCTCGGAAAAGGACGGATTTACTGTTGACGACCCGGGAAAAACGAATCAAGGACAACGACCTTCGGATCTGCACGTGGAATGTTAGAACTCTTAACAGATCACGTGCATCCAAACAACTAGCGGAGGCCCTAGACTGCTACAGAGCAGGAATTACTGCCATCCAGGAAGTGCGATGAAATGGGCCGGGCAAAAGGAGGATGAAAAACTGTGACGTGACTGTGAATTGTGCAAGAAGACCACAGCGTTTATTTGGGTGCGGATTCGTCATAAGCGGTAGACTTAGGCAAGAAGTCTTGGGCTTTCGACACGTAAGTGAGCGACTTGTGACAATCCGTATCAAGGCTAAATTCGCCAACATTAGCCTAATATGCGCTCATGCCCCCACAGAGGACAAAGATGACGCCACCAAGGATGACTTTTATGAGCTCCTCGACAAAACATATGAGCAATGCCCTAAATACGACGTTAAGATCGTACTAGGCAATTTTAATGCCAAAATAGGTAAAGAGGAAATCTTTGGTAGGACTGTCGGAAAACATAGCCTACACGACACAACGTCTGAAAACGGACTTAGGCTAATTGACTTCGCAGCGGCACATAACGTCACCATTGCAAACACACGGTTTCCTCATCTCGATATACACAAAGGGACTTGGCGACACCCAGATCAAAGAACCGTCAATCACATTGATCACGTTGCGATCGATGCAAGACACGCCTCTAGTATCTAGGATGTTCGCACCTTTCGAGCAGCTAACATCGACTCGGATCACTACCTTGTTGCAGCAAAGGTAAGAATGCGAATAACCCGAACTCCACAACAACGGAGTAACACTGTGAGGAAGTATGACGTCGGAAAGCTGCAATCGCAAGAAACCGCCAGAACCTATGCCGATCGAATATCCCGTAACCTCTCTAAAAATCCAGTACCATCAGAGATGCCGCAACTGATGTGCTAGGTTTCACCAGACCACCACCACGAAACCTCTGGTTCGATGACGAATGCAGGCAGGCCCATGCAGCCAAACAAGAGGCATATAAAGCGGCGCTGCAAAGAAAGACGAGAGCTTCTCGCGAGCTCTACGAGCAGAAAAGACGGGAAGAACACCGGCTTCTCCAAAAGAAAAAGAGAGAGCATCGAAGATATTGAGAGATGCTACTCCAGGAACAACATGCGGAAGTTTTACCAACAGGTAAAAAGAACATGCCAAGGAAAAAAAACCCGCACAGAAGCCTGTAGAGATAGGAATGGAAACCTCGTAGTAGAGTCACAGTCGGTGCTGAGTACATGGAAGGACCATTTCTGCAGACTGTTAAACGGCGATGAAGACCAAAATCCCGCTGTCAGGCAGAATGAACCATTCAACATGGATGATGACAGACAAATCTTCCGTCCACCTGACCAAAATGAAGTAAGGATAGCAATATCTAAACTAAAAAACAACAAAGCTGCTGGACCCGACGGACTACCCGCCGAACTTTTTAAAGCGGCCGAAGATGACCTGGTGGAGTGCATACACCAACTCATCTCTACAGTTTGCTCAGAAGAAAGTATGCCTGATGAATGGAACCTTAGCATCGTTTGCCCGATCCACAAGAAAGGAGACCCTCTAAACTGCGCCAACTATAGAGGAATTAGTCTCCTGAATATCGCCTACAAGATCCTCTCTGCCACACTATGTGAACGCCTGAAACCTTTCGTCAGCAACCTGATTGGCCCCTATCAGTGTGGTTTCAGACCAGGAAAGTCCACAATCGATCAAATGTTCACGCTACGGCAGATCCTGGAAACTACCCAAGAATTCCAAATCGATTCCCACCACCTCTTTATCGATTTTAAGGCCGCGTACGATAGCATTTATAGAGACGAGCTATACAGAGCCATGTCAGGTTTTGGCATCCCCACAAAACTCGTCAGACTGTGCAGGATGACGATGGAGAACTCTCGCTGCTCCGTCAACGTTGGTACTGACCTCACAGAAGCTTTTGACGTCAAAAAAGGATTCCGACAAGGTGATGCGCTATCGTGCGATTTCTTCAACGTAATACTTGAAAAAATTATAAGAAACTCGCAAGTCAATTGTAGTGCGACAATTTTTTTCAAGTCTGTGCAATTGGTAGCATACGCTGACGACATAGACATCATTGCCAGAACTCGGCGAGCTGTCACTGGAACGTTTACTAGCATTGAAGCTGAAGCGGCTAAGATGCGACTAGCAGTCAATGAGGCCAAAACGAAGTACCTGCTGTCCACAAAAAGGGACACACAACACCGGCAGATTGGACAAAACATCACAATAGACAGGTACAACTTTGAGGTAGTTAGGGACTTTGTGTACCTCGGATCCGCTATAACATCTGACAACAACATCTCGCCAGAAATAAAGCGAAGAATTACTCTTGCCAATCGCTGTTTCTATGGGCTAGGAAGGCAATTGAGTAGCAAAGCCCTCTCTCGAAAGACAAAGGAGACTCTGTATAAGACCCTAATCATCCCAGTCCTGCTCTATGGCGCCGAGGCATGGACTCTATCTAAAGCGGATGCAGATATCCTTAGTCGTTTCGAGCGTAAGATTCTTCGGAGGATTTTTGGCCCTATCTGCGTTAACGGGCTTTGGAGGAGAAGGTTCAACCAAGAACTATACCAGCTGTACAGCGACATTGACCTGGTCAAAAAAATACGCATTTCACGTTTAAGATGGCTAGGTCATGTAGAGCGAATGGACAACAATGCTCCGGCTCGCAAGATCTTCGATTCCATACCAGAGGGTAGACGCAGTCAAGGAAGACCTCGCCTTAGGTGGCACGGTCAAGTGGAGGACGACCTCAACCAACTTGGAGTGCAAAACTGGAGGCAGGTAGCCAAAGACCGAGATGGCTGGAGAGGCATGTTGGTTGAGGCCCAGGTTCGTCCCGAACTGTAGCGCCACATAAGCAAGTAAGTAAGTAATAAAGCCTATATCACTATATATATATATAATCACTAATAATTTTGTTTTGTATTTTTGTTCAAAGCATATCTAAAAATGTAATTTAATATAGTTATAGGTAGAATTTTGGCATATACACCCAATACAATTCTCACATATTTTTTGTATTTTCTTTATTAATTATATTTAAAAAGGAAAGTAGTTTTTTTCATTCGGAGTTTTTTTAAATTTAAATTTTAGAAAATTTAGCAATTTTGCATTTTTTAACAATAAATTTCCTTGTAAGCGCACACAAAGAACTTGCAGTTTTCGAAGAATTTCGCTCCTCACTCAAAGGCCTTTATCTCGTTATTTAGAAGTGGTTCTTGCACTGTAAAGTAGAAATGGAATTGATCTACCCGGTCCATCAACCAGAAATTTTATAGGCAAGTTAGGCTATTAACTGCTCCTATCAGTTTGGATTTTTTTTTATAATCATTCGCGCGCACAAGGGATTAGTTGCCCTTATAATGTTGAACATATTGCGCGAGGGAGGTTCGGGAAGGAGGGACAAATGTGTCGATTAGCATTCAAGGAAAAACCTCGACGGGTAAACTATTCCAAATTCGTGGTGCTCGGCTTAAGAAGAATCTCTTTATTTCACGTCCAAAATTGGACTCAAGAGTGAACTGATGAGCATTACTTGAGATAGGATATTACGGGAGAAACTTTTAAGGGGAGGAATGCAACCGGCTTCTTCGTGTGAACATTTTTTTTATAAAAGAAACGATAAACTAAGGAAAGACATGAAACATTGCGTCGGTGTTTGAGAGGAGCAATTTTTTTTTCGTATAAATAACGCGCGCACAAGGGAGTATTTGTTTCGCTTTTAATGTAGAACACACTGCGTGGGCATTAGGAAGATAGGGAGGGGAGAGATAGGAGGTGTCGATTAACATTGGTTTTGAATGTTAGCCGATCAAAATGGCAAGGGAACCTCTCGCCGGGTAAACTATTCCAAATTCGGGTTTGTTCGGCTAAAAAAAGAATCCCCATATTTCACGGTACGTCTGAAATTGGGCTCAAGGGTGAACTGATGAGCATTCCTTGCAAGACGAGTATTACAAACAAAACACCTTGGAGTGAATATCACTAACCGCTTCAAATTCAACAAGCATGCTTCATTTATGCTTTAGAGAGCCAACTTTCCCCCACATCTGGTCCACCCGCTTCTTAGGAGAAGAAACGGACTAAGCACTAATACATCTATAAACAGCTGATCCGTCCAGTTCTGACGTACGCTTGTCCTATTTGGTTCACAATATCACCAACATATATGAAGAAGATCGAAGTTTTCGAAAGAAAGATACTCCGTAGCTGTACAGGTCTACACCGAAACCCCATTACAAGGAAATATGTCCCAAACAAGAAGCTATATGAAGACACCAAACTGATCCCAATAAATCAGTTTATGACACAGCTCTCCAAAAATATTTTGAGGAACTTGGAGGACCACCCCAACTTGGAAATCCAACAACTACTCCAGCAACAACTAGAGCCCAACTATCGCTACCTCAACATTCAAGCCATCACAAACGACCGATTCGAGGATATTATGAACAATGACGAAGCTCCGTTCTACGAGAGAACCAGCAACGGACACAACAGAGGATAAACAACACCGCATCCTAACCCCAATTTTTTTTTAAACCAAAGACACTTATTATCATTAAGAATTTCAATTGAAAGATTATACAATCAAAAATATGATATAAGTAAAAATATAGCATTGTATAGAGCCAGCTGAAGTACGTCGGGCCCCTGTTGTTGAGCCGACATGATTTATTTTAGTTATAAGTTAGTTTAAGGCCAATTGTACATACATTTTAACGATGTAATAAAAATAATCTAATCTAAAAAAAAGTAATCTTCCAGTGTGCGTTGATAACAAGATATCTAGTAGTATACTTTGAGTTGCCTTATTCATCATTATGAGTATCGTATTATGAGAATTTGACGAAAATATCTCCATGTATTCGTATAAGTTAGTTTCATTTTCCAGTTTCGATACAACAGAACTCAGTACTTGAATTTGTTTTGCGTTTTCCAATTGTTCTTTATTGAAAATATTGACTGAAGAATCAACTTTAGATGTCTGATTTTTTATTAGATTTATTAAATGGTTTTCGTTTTATTGAATAGCTTCAATTGTTTGTTTATATTTTTCAGCAAATCTTTGATCTAGTATTCCGAACAATTCATTAGCAATTGTTCCAATGAAATCAAACGGTGATCGTTTTTGCCTTCGCAATGAATCGCCCTTTGCGTGCAATAAAATTTCATTATTGAGTTCAATTTGTTGAAGTTGATGTTGAAACGCCTTTTCGGCGGCGTCTGTCAGGGGTTTGGCACCTGGGAGACGTCTGTCACAAACATTTTTGCACTCAGGGTATCGAGGGCGTTGGGATGCGATGCATTTGAAATGGTTTCCTTCACTAGGTCTATTTTCAGAAAAATGGTATTTTTATACAACCATTACTCGGTAATGCTGCCCCTGCAGACTGGCAGACGATTGATGGCGTTATCACCTTGAGGAGGACTGTTTGTAACATCAATATCATTTGGGTTCCTCTCACGCAAAAAATCTGTTGCGGGCTCTAAGACTATATTACCTTACTGTATGTATTAACGCAATTTTAAAAAACCCCTGAAGAAGTCGCTAAAAATCGACGAAACGTTGGAATACGATGGAATAAACTTCTTTTATTTGCATTTGTAAGAAAATTGACCAAAAAAGCATACTTGAGCAATCAACTTATATTACATAATAGCCGTGTTTTATTGGTAAGTGTATACCCAGCGCAGTAAAATTTTATACGGCAAACAACAACAAACAATAAGTGTCGATAATTAGGTTAGTGAAATTAGTGAATATAATAAGTTGAGATAAATCTTGAAAAGAAATGTCAACCAAGTGGAATGTAGAAAAAATATGTACTTGAAAGTTAGTAAGATTTTATTATTTAAGGATATGTTCGTTGAGTATCATGATACAAGACTACAAGACAGCGCCTTCCTGTATTTTGAAGTCATCAGTGACCCAAATTGACTAAATTAAATAAAATGTTTGGAAAGGATCCAAAGTGTTAGTTGACTTAAAATGTATATTGAATCAATCAAATAAGACATTAGACAAAACCTGCATAAATTGAAACTTAAATTACTGCAGTTTTTTTATAAAACCGAATTTAATTCTGTCGTCAAGGGTCACTGATGACGTCATGGTTGGATATTCTATCCGGATGTCTGTGTCCAAGAACTGAGTTGAATTTGGAACACACCCTTCTAAGTTTATTCAACAAGACGTCAGTTGTCACTTCGGGGGTTAAATTAAAAGTGAATTATGTAGTGAATAAAGCGTTTTATTGGGACTTCCAATACTGCGCTAGCTACAGACTACCAATAAAACACGGCTAATATAAGGTGAATTGACTTGAATTGATATTGTTGCGCCGTTTGAAAAAAACTTCTTAATTTTCAATAATAACGATTCAACATTAGGTTTATTTCAGTCTTTAATAAAGTGGTGCTGTAGGTGGTTGGGTGCTGTATGAATAGGATAGGCACTGAAAGGCATCAAACTGGTGATGCACAGTCGCTGCAACTATATCGTACACATCAATTGTGCTTATTTTACCTCCTCGCGGTAACCACCGGGTACGGCGGATGAGCCCAACCAATTGGACCAACGGTGGCGTCAACAGTCAACGAAGCAGACGCCCTAATGAGCTACTTCGACGTATTTGGAGATAAGGTCATTGGGATAATTCAATGCAAGTCAGGGCATTGAAATAGAGATGGTGGCGGATGAACCCTTAATATGCCAACGGCAGCGCTCATATCCCCGAAGTGGGTTACTGACTCCGGATTCTCCGGTTCCTTTTGTCCAAGGAATCCAATAAAGGACCTGGCCCTCCAGGTTGGGGGTTGTGCGTGGGGTTAACAACCCTGCCACGGAAAAAAGAAAAAGTTGCGAAGCAACCAATAGCCTCGGAAAAGGACGGATTTACTGTTGACGACCCGGGAAAAACGAATCAAGGACAACGACCTTCGGATCTGCACGTGGAATGTTAGAACTCTTAACAGATCACGTGCATCCAAACAACTAGCGGAGGCCCTAGACTGCTACAGAGCAGGAATTACTGCCATCCAGGAAGTGCGATGAAATGGGCCGGGCAAAAGGAGGATGAAAAACTGTGACGTGACTGTGAATTGTGCAAGAAGACCACAGCGTTTATTTGGGTGCGGATTCGTCATAAGCGGTAGACTTAGGCAAGAAGTCTTGGGCTTTCGACACGTAAGTCAGCGACTTGTGACAATCCGTATCAAGGCTAAATTCGCCAACATTAGCCTAATATGCGCTCATGCCCCCACAGGGGACAAAGATGACGCCACCAAGGATGACTTTTATGAGCTCCTCGACAAAACATATGAGCAATGCCCTAAATACGACGTTAAGATCGTACTAGGCAATTTTAATGCCAAAATAGGTAAAGAGGAAATCTTTGGTAGGACTGTCGGAAAACATAGCCTACACGACACAACGTCTGAAAACGGACTTAGGCTAATTGACTTCGCAGCGGCACATAACGTCACCATTGCAAACACACGGTTTCCTCATCTCGATATACACAAAGGGACTTGGCGACACCCAGATCAAAGAACCGTCAATCACATTGATCACGTTGCGATCGATGCAAGACACGCCTCTAGTATCTAGGATGTTCGCACCTTTCGAGCAGCTAACATCGACTCGGATCACTACCTTGTTGCAGCAAAGGTAAGAATGCGAATAACCCGAACTCCACAACAACGGAGTAACACTGTGAGGAAGTATGACGTCGGAAAGCTGCAATCGCAAGAAACCGCCAGAACCTATGCCGATCGAATATCCCGTAACCTCTCTAAAAATCCAGTACCATCAGAGATGCCGCAACTGATGTGCTAGGTTTCACCAGACCACCACCACGAAACCTCTGGTTCGATGACGAATGCAGGCAGGCCCATGCAGCCAAACAAGAGGCATATAAAGCGGCGCTGCAAAGAAAGACGAGAGCTTCTCGCGAGCTCTACGAGCAGAAAAGACGGGAAGAACACCGGCTTCTCCAAAAGAAAAAGAGAGAGCATCGAAGATATTGAGAGATGCTACTCCAGGAACAACATGCGGAAGTTTTACCAACAGGTAAAAAGAACATGCCAAGGAAAAAAACCCGCACAGAAGCCTGTAGAGATAGGAATGGAAACCTCGTAGTAGAGTCACAGTCGGTGCTGAGTACATGGAAGGACCATTTCTGCAGACTGTTAAACGGCGATGAAGACCAAAATCCCGCTGTCAGGCAGAATGAACCATTCAACATGGATGATGAGAGACAAATCTTCCGTCCACCTGACCAAAATGAAGTAAGGATAGCAATATCTAAACTAAAAAACAACAAAGCTGCTGGACCCGACGGACTACCCGCCGAACTTTTTAAAGCGGCCGAAGATGACCTGGTGGAGTGCATACACCAACTCATCTCTACAGTTTGCTCAGAAGAAAGTATGCCTGATGAATGGAACCTTAGCATCGTTTGCCCGATCCACAAGAAAGGAGACCCTCTAAACTGCGCCAACTATAGAGGAATTAGTCTCCTGAATATCGCCTACAAGATCCTCTCTGCCACACTATGTGAACGCCTGAAACCTTTCGTCAGCAACCTGATTGGCCCCTATCAGTGTGGTTTCAGACCAGGAAAGTCCACAATCGATCAAATGTTCACGCTACGGCAGATCCTGGAAACTACCCAAGAATTCCAAATCGATTCCCACCACCTCTTTATCGATTTTAAGGCCGCGTACGATAGCATTTATAGAGACGAGCTATACAGAGCCATGTCAGGTTTTGGCATCCCCACAAAACTCGTCAGACTGTGCAGGATGACGATGGAGAACTCTCGCTGCTCCGTCAACGTTGGTACTGACCTCACAGAAGCTTTTGACGTCAAAAAAGGATTCCGACAAGGTGATGCGCTATCGTGCGATTTCTTCAACGTAATACTTGAAAAAATTATAAGAAACTCGCAAGTCAATTGTAGTGCGACAATTTTTTTCAAGTCTGTGCAATTGGTAGCATACGCTGACGACATAGACATCATTGCCAGAACTCGGCGAGCTGTCACTGGAACGTTTACTAGCATTGAAGCTGAAGCGGCTAAGATGCGACTAGCAGTCAATGAGGCCAAAACGAAGTACCTGCTGTCCACAAAAAGGGACACACAACACCGGCAGATTGGACAAAACATCACAATAGACAGGTACAACTTTGAGGTAGTTAGGGACTTTGTGTACCTCGGATCCGCTATAAAATCTGACAACAACATCTCGCCAGAAATAAAGCGAAGAATTACTCTTGCCAATCGCTGTTTCTATGGGCTAGGAAGGCAATTGAGTAGCAAAGCCCTCTCTCGAAAGACAAAGGAGACTCTGTATAAGACCCTAATCATCCCAGTCCTGCTCTATGGCGCCGAGGCATGGACTCTATCTAAAGCGGATGCAGATATCCTTAGTCGTTTCGAGCGTAAGATTCTTCGGAGGATTTTTGGCCCTATCTGCGTTAACGGGCTTTGGAGGAGAAGGTTCAACCAAGAACTATACCAGCTGTACAGCGACATTGACCTGGTCAAAAAAATACGCATTTCACGTTTAAGATGGCTAGGTCATGTAGAGCGAATGGACAACAATGCTCCGGCTCGCAAGATCTTCGATTCCATACCAGAGGGTAGACGCAGTCAAGGAAGACCTCGCCTTAGGTGGCACGGTCAAGTGGAGGACGACCTCAACCAACTTGGAGTGCAAAACTGGAGGCAGCTAGCCAAAGACCGAGATGGCTGGAGAGGCATGTTGGTTGAGGCCCAGGTTCGTCCCGAACTGTAGCGCCACATAAGTAAGTAAGTAAGTAATAAAGCCTATATCACTATATATATATATAATCACTAATAATTTTGTTTTGTATTTTTGTTCAAAGCATATCTAAAAATGTAATTTAATATAGTTATAGGTAGAATTTTGGCATATACACCCAATACAATTCTCACATATTTTTTGTATTTTCTTTATTAATTATATTTAAAAAGGAAAGTAGTTTTTTTCATTCGGAGTTTTTTTAAATTTAAATTTTAGAAAATTTAGCAATTTTGCATTTTTTAACAATAAATTTCCTTGTAAGCGCACACAAAGAACTTGCAGTTTTCGAAGAATTTCGCTCCTCACTCAAAGGCCTTTATCTCGTTATTTAGAAGTGGTTCTTGCACTGTAAAGTAGAAATGGAATTCATCTACCCGGTCCATCAACCAGAAATTTTATAGGCAAGTTAGGCTATTAACTGCTCCTATCAGTTTGGATTTTTTTTTATAATCATTCGCGCGCACAAGGGATTAGTTGCCCTTATAATGTTGAACATATTGCGCGAGGGAGGTTCGGGAAGGAGGGACAAATGTGTCGATTAGCATTCAAGGAAAAACCTCGACGGGTAAACTATTCCAAATTCGTGGTGCTCGGCTTAAGAAGAATCTCTTTATTTCACGTCCAAAATTGGACTCAAGAGTGAACTGATGAGCATTACTTGAGATAGGCTATTACGGGAGAAATTTTTAAGGGGAGGAATGCAACCGGCTTCTTCGTGTGAACATTTTTTTTATAAAAGAAACGATAAACTAAGGAAAGACATGAAACATTGCGTCGGTGTTTGAGAGGAACAATTTTTTTTTTCGTATAAATAACGCGCGCACAAGGGAGTATTTGTTTCCCTTTTAATGTAGAACACACTGCGTGGGCATTAGGAAGATAGGGAGGGGAGAGATAGGAGGTGTCGATTAACATTGGTTTTGAATGTTAGCAGATCAAAATGGCAAGGGAACCTCTCGCCGGGTAAACTATTCCAAATTCGGGTTTGTTCGGCTAAAAAAAGAATCCCCATATTTCACGGTACGTCTGAAATTGGGCTCAAGGGTGAACTGATGAGCATTCCTTGCAAGACGAGTATTACAAACAAAACACCTTGGAGTGAATATCACTAACCGCTTCAAATTCAACAAGCATGCTTCATTTATGCTTTAGAGAGCCAACTTTCCCCCACATCTGGTCCACCCGCTTCTTAGGAGAAGAAACGGACTAAGCACTAATACATCTATAAACAGCTGATCCGTCCAGTTCTGACGTACGCTTGTCCTATTTGGTTCACAATATCACCAACATATATGAAGAAGATCGAAGTTTTCGAAAGAAAGATACTCCGTAGCTGTACAGGTCTACACCGAAACCCCATTACAAGGAAATATGTCCCAAACAAGAAGCTATATGAAGACACCAAACTGATCCCAATAAATCAGTTTATGACACAGCTCTCCAAAAATATTTTGAGGAACTTGGAGGACCACCCCAACTTGGAAATCCAACAACTACTCCAGCAACAACTAGAGCCCAACTATCGCTACCTCAACATTCAAGCCATCACAAACGACCGATTCGAGGATATTATGAACAATGACGAAGCCCCGTTCTACGAGAGAACCAGCAACGGACACAACAGAGGATAAACAACACCGCATCCTAACCCCAATTTTTTTTTAAACCAAAGACACTTATTATCATTAAGAATTTCAATTGAAAGATTATACAATCAAAAATATGATATAAGTAAAAATATAGCATTGTATAGAGCCAGCTGAAGTACGTCGGGCCCCTGTTGTTGAGCCGACATGATTTATTTTAGTTATAAGTTAGTTTAAGGCCAATTGTACATACATTTTAACGATGTAATAAAAATAATCTAATCTAAAAAAAAGTAATCTTCCAGTGTGCGTTGATAACAAGATATCTAGTAGTATACTTTGAGTTGCCTTATTCATCATTATGAGTATCGTATTATGAGAATTTGACGAAAATATCTCCATGTATTCGTATTAGTTAGTTTCATTTTCCAGTTTCGATACAACAGAACTCAGTACTTGAATTTGTTTTGCGTTTTCCAATTGTTCTTTATTGAAAATATTGACTGAAGAATCAACTTTAGATGTCTGATTTTTTATTAGATTTATTAAATGGTTTTCGTTTTATTGAATAGCTTCAATTGTTTGTTTATATTTTTCAGCAAATCTTTGATCTAGTATTCCGAACAATTCATTAGCAATTGTTCCAATGAAATCAAACGGTGATCGTTTTTGCCTTCGCAATGAATCGCCGTTTGCGTGCAATAAAATTTCATTATTGAGTTCAATTTGTTGAAGTTGATGTTGAAACGCCTTTTCGGCGGCGTCTGTCAGGGGTTTGGCACCTGGGAGACGTCTGTCACAAACATTTTTGCACTCAGGGTATCGAGGGCGTTGGGATGCGATGCATTTGAAATGGTTTCCTTCACTAGGTCTATTTTCAGAAAAAATGGTACTTTTATACAACCATTACTCGGTAATGCTGCCCCTGCAGACTGGCAGACGATTGATGGCGTTATCACCTTGAGGAGGACTGTTTGTAACATCAATATCATTTGGTTTCCTCTCACGCAAAAAATCTGTTGCGGGCTCTAAGACTATATTACCTTACTGTATGTATTAACGAAATTTTAAAAAAAACCCTGAAGAAGTCGCTAAAAATCGACGAAACGTTGGAATACGATGGAATAAACTTCTTTTATTTGCATTTGTAAGAAAATTGACCAAAAAAGCATACTTGAGCAATCAACTTATATTACATAATAGCCGTGTTTTATTGGTAAGTGTATACCCAGCGCAGTAAAATTTTATACGGCAAACAACAACAAACAATAAGTGTCGATAATTAGGTTAGTGAAATTAGTGAATATAATAAGTTGAGATAAATCTTCAAAAGAAATGTCAACCAAGTGGAATGTAAAAAAAATATGTACTTGAAGGTTAGTAAGATTTTATTATTTAAGGATATGTTCGTTGAGTATCATGATACAAGACTACAAGACAGCGCCTTCCTGTATTTTGACGTCATCAGTGACCCAAATTGACTAAATTAAATAAAATGTTTGGAGAGGATCCAAAGTGTTAGTTGACTTAAAATGTATATTGAATCAATCAAATAAGACATTAGACAAAACCTGCATCAATTGAAACTTAAATTACTGCAGTTTTTTTTCTAAAACCGAATTTAATTCTGTCATCAAGGGTCACTGATGACGTCATGGTTGAATATTCTATCCGGATGTCTCTGTCCAAGAACTGAGTTGAATTTGGAACACACCCTTCTAAATTTATTCAACAAGACGTCAGTTGTCACTTCGGGGGTTAAATTAAAAGTGAATTATGTAGTGAATAAAGCGTTTTATTGGGACTTCCAATACTGCGCTAGCTACAGACTACCAATAAAACACGGCTAATATAAGGTGAATTGACTAGATGATATTGTTGCGCCAATTGAAAAAAACTTCTTAATTTTCAATAATAACGATTCAACATTAGGTTTATTTCAGTCTTTAATAAAGCCTAGATACAACAATTTTATAAACACACTAATAATTTTGTTTTGTTTTTTTGTTCAAAGCATATCTAAAAATGTATTATTATTATTATTATTATTATTTATTAACATACAATTTCAAAATTACATGCTAATAGAAAGAAAAGAGCGCTAGCTGCAAAGGCTTTCCACTCGAAGATAAATGTATTTGTTTAGATAACTAATTTATGAATATTAAGGTATTTTTCGATTTTTAAAATGTTTTCGATACTAATAGTGTTTAAAAATGAATAGATATTTTGATTATAAGGCAAAATGGTATTGATTTGTTGAGAGATACTGCATGCTGCGAGGCCGAGTAAATGTGAGGTATTAATGATGTTGTTACAGACTGGACAAAAAGGTGGGTCCTCTTTCCTTAAGATGTGCTGATGGGTTGAGGTAGTGTGACCTAAACGAAGTCGGATGATTGCTCTGGATGAAGATGGTGGGTAGATGGGGGTATGAAGATCGGTATTAATTTTAGAATAGTGATTTTCGTAGCCACTCCATTTTAGGATTTTATTCTTTTTAATGATTTGTTCGATGTATCTTTGAAGATCTTTTTTTCGAAAATATGTCGAAAGTGAAGACAGGTAGTCTATTGCAAGACTTTGCGGCTTTGTCAGCGTATTCGTTGCCCGGTATGCCAATATGGCTAGGCACCCACATAAGTTTTAGTTTATTGGGGTTCCTTATAAGAAGGTCACGTATGTTGTTTATTATCTTGCTATTGTGGTTTGCGTTGGATATGGCACGGAGAACTGAGAGGCTGTCGGTGCATATCACTAATTTGTAGCTTGATAGTGAAATCGTTTTAGCAGCTTCTTGGATGGCTAATGCTTCAGCAGTAAAAATTGATGAGAACTCCCATAATATCCCTTCACTTTACCGCAAAGGAAGTGTTATAAGCGGATTTCGACCCATCTGTAAACAAAGGAGTCTAACCTTCATGTTTAAGATTTCCTATTATTTCTGCAAAGTTAGAATAATATACTATTCTGTTGGTGTTGTCTTTATTGTACTCTGCAAGGTTTAGCTGCAAAGACTTTTGGCTTATTTTCCAGGGTGGAAGGTTTGGAGTGTAGCATAGCGGTAGGCATTTATGCTTCTTCTGGCCGACTGGTGATATGTACAGTTGAGAAGATTTAAAGTAGTGCTTGGACATTTACCATATAAACACCATAATCTATTTTACTTAAAACTAAAGATTTAGTTATATTACATAAGGTGTTAACATGAATATTAAGTTTTTTTATTAGATAAGTAGCTAATTATGTTGCTTCTTGCGGCTAGGCTCTTTTTTAGGTTTATACAATGTGGCTTCCAATTAAATTTATGGTTAAATCTTAATCCTAAAATGTCTAGGTTTTCTACATTTTCTATATTTACATTATTTATAGCTAATTCAATTTTAGGACAAGACAATTTTTTACAAATATGTAAGAGTTTACATTTATTGAGAGAGAGTTTAGCTCCAGAGTTATCACACCAATTTACAATGTCTTTTACAGCTTTTGAAAAAGTAATTTTTGTTATCTCTAAATAATTGTGTTTACATAAAATGAAGACGTCATCAGCGTAGATTCTATGGTTTAAAATACGATATTTGTCAATAATGGCACTAATGTCGTTAAAAGCAATCAAGAATAACACCACCGAAAAAGGTAATTCTTGTGGTATGCCATTATTAAGAGGTTGTATAGAAGAAAAGGAGTTGTTAACTTTGACAGATATTTTCCTGTTCAACAGGAATGATTTGATAAATCCGTAGGTTTTAGGACCAACACCCCAAGTAAGGAGTTTGTTTAATATCAAGTGAATCCCTATTCTGTCAAAAGCTTTCATGAAGTCCAGGCCGAGTATCGATACGTGATTGCGTGAAGACAAAGCATTGGATACGTAATGGTCGATATGGAGCAAGGCGTCTGAACAGCCTCTATTGGGTTTGAAGGCAACTTGGTTTGCACTGATTAACTTTTTATTTTCTAGGAACCAAAAAAGGCGTTTTGCAACAATTTTTTCCAAAACTTTGGACATGCACGGGATGAGGGAAAGTGGACGGTATCCGTCTGTAGAGTCTATTGGTTTGTTTGGTTTTGGCAGTGGGATGATATAAGCAGTTTTCCAAGTTTGTGGGATGATGCCGGTGTTAAATATCTCGTTGTAAAGTGTAAGAAGTCTAGATTTTGCATTGGAGGGGAGATTTTTAATCATAGGATAGGATACGCGGTCTTTACTTGGTGTTTTGCCTTTCAACATGCTTAAACAACATTCCAATTCAATATGTGTTATACTACCTTCAATTTGTCCCGCTAAAGAGGTAACAGAAATGTCAGGTGGTGTATTGGAAACGCTGTTTGCTTTCAAAAACTTGATGCTGAGAAGTTGTTGTCGTCTGAGACCAAGAGAAAGCGAAGAAATTACTTATGTCTGAAGTCGAAGACAGAGTACCCGTCGGTGTTTCTAGACATCTTATTGGACGAGGGACATAGTTGCCAGTGAGGCACCGAATATTATGCCACATTTTGGCGACGGAAGAGTTTGGATTAATTGTTGATGTAAATTCAGCCAGTGATTTAGCTTTGCTTATTTTCATTTCTTTTCTAAATAAAGCGTTTGATTTTTTATAAGCTATAAGGTTAGGAATTAGAGGGTGCTTTTTAAAAAGTCTCCAAAGTCTCATTTTTCTATCTCTCAGTTCCTTGAGAACAGGATTCCACCAGGGAACCGTTCTGGTGGTGGGAGTGTGACCATTTTGCGGAATTGAAATGTTGGCTGCGTAACGAATTGATTTTTGTAAAATCGCGGCTTCTTTGTTTATATTTGAGGGTGGGGTTTTTTTATCTAAGTACTTTTTGGTTATAGCTTGGGACCGTTACCCCAATCAGCCAAGTCGATTTTGAACTTTGGGTTTGGATAAAATTTGGACTTGTTTGGGCTAGTTTTTAGCTGGATTATAATAGGAAAGTGGTCACTATTATGTAGGTCTTCTAAGACGTTCCATGTCGTTAATGGAAAAAGGGTGGGTGAGCAGCATGATATGTCGATATGTGCAAAAGTTTTGTGTGTTGAAAAGTGTGTTGGCGATCCGTCGTTTAGAAGCATTAGATCCGAATAAAATAAGAATTCTTCGATAATATTGCCCCGGTGGTTCGAAACGGGTGAGCCCCAAAGAACGCTCCACGAGTTAACATCACCACAAAAAAGGATAGGTGTTTGTATCTGTTGTATAATGTTTGCAAGATCAGATTGAGAAAAAGTTTGTTTGGGTAATATGTAAAAAGAGACGATAGTAAATTTAATGGCCAAGTTAACTTGTACAGCAAGTGTTAAAATGTTTGAGTTGATATTGATTTGTACATGGGGTATGTTCTTTTTGATAAGAAGAGCTATGCCTTGTTTTCCGGTTAAATTTTGAGGAAAGTTGAGAAAATAACCCGAATAAGATTTCGGAATAATTGGAGTAGATTGAAACGCACAATGTGTCTCTTGAAGAGATAAAGCACATGGCGATCTTTCTTTGATCAGAATATTGAGCTCGTCGAAGTTATTAATATAACCTTGCATATTCCACTGGAGAGCTTTAAAATAGTTTGGAAGTTCTAAAGTTGTGTTGGTTGTAGTTTGAGGGTGGTAGGTTGCATGACTCTGCTGTCTAAAAGTTGAGGCACCGAGGCTTCCTAAGAAGCCTGGGTGATTCAACCTTAAGGCAGCAGAGTCTGGGTTGGGGATACTGTTGTGTTGTTTATATAGATTCATCATCTTCCGTATCGGAGTTGTGAAAAAAATAGTTTTAAGATTCAATAAGATTTTGAGTTGTTTGTGAAATAGGTGAGTTAGTAGAGTAAGTTTGAGAGTTTGAATTGTTTGGTGTCAAGTTTGTTTGTGTGTTAATATGAGAGTTTTGAATATTATTTTGAGAGTTTTCTGAGGTTAATGGTAAATTTGTTTGTGTATTACTAAAAGGTTCTGGATACTAGTTTGAGAGTTTGAATAGTTTGGTGTCAGATTAGTTTCGGTATTGATATGAGAGATTATGAGGTTTGAATTGGGGTTTTGATTAGTATCTGAGGATTTGGTTATTGTTTGAGTAAGATTTACGTTTGAATTTAATCGTTTGGAGTTTTCATTGTTGGTTGGGGAGGAAACAGAGTGTTGCTGGAGTTGGTACTGATTTTGCTAGCGGTGTTTCCGTTTTAATTTCTTTTGAGGTTGTAGGAGGAGAAATGGGAGTGGCAATGGTGCCATTATTACGTGGAGCTTGGGATGAATTTGCGTTTGTAGGAGGTAAGCTAGATGAATTTGCTACATAAGCAAACGAATTTTGATTTAAATTTGGTACTATGAGGTGTTGTTCTTTATACAGGCGTTTGGCGTCAGCCATAGTGCACTTTTTTTTGGTTTTTATTTTAAAAATTTCTTTCATCTGAATAAATTTTGGGCAGTTTTTAGAATCAGATGAGTGGTCGGAGAGGCAGTTTGCACACATAATTCTGGTACAATCAGTATCGGAATGAGGTGGAAGGCTGCACGCGAGTTCAGGGAAGTCTTCAATGGGAGAATAGGTTTTTCTGTTTTTTTTTTTTGGTTTGGGTTCCGATAGCGAGACTTCAGAAAGTCCGCCAAAACGGCACCCAGGTTTCATTTTGGGGCCTAAGCCCATGTGCTTTAATGGAAAATCACTACACACGCGCTGGGTAAGAGATGCGCCCTTAAATGAGAGAGTGAGAGAGAAGGAAAATAAATGTTTGTTTTAAATGAAAAGGTTTTTTTTTTTTTTTTTTGTTATTGCACTAAGTACAAAGAAAGCAGCCGAATAAACAGAGATGCGTATAGCACGAGAGCTAGTCGGAGACTGTCTAAAAATGTATAATTTAATATAGTTATAGGTAGAATTTTGGTATATACACCCAATACAATTCCCACATATTTTTTGTATTTTGTTTGTTAATTATATTTAAAAAGCAAAGTAGTTTTTTTCATTCAGAGTTTTTTTAAATTTAAATTTTAGAAAATTTAGCAATTTTGCATTTTTTAACAATAAATTTCTTTGTAAGCGCACACAAAGAACTTGCAGTTTTCGAAGAATTTTGCTCCTCACTCAAAGACCTTTATCTCGTTATTTAGAAGTGGTTCTTGCACTGTAAAGTAGAAATGGAATTCATCTACCCGGTCCATCAACCAGAAATTTTATAGGCAAGTTAGGCTATTAACTGCTCCTATCATTTTGGAATTTTTTTTATAATCATTCGCGCGCACAAGGGATTAGTTGCCCTTATAATGTTGAACACATTGCGCGAGGGAGGTTCGGGAAGGAAGGACAAAAGGTGTCGATTAGCATTCAAGGAAAAACCTCGACGGGTAAACTATTCCAAATTCGTGGTGCTCGGCTTAAGAAGAATCTCTTTATTTCACGGTACGTCTAAAATTGGACTCAAGAGTGAACTGATGAGCATTGCTTGTGATAGGCTATTACGGGAGAAACTTTTAAGGGGAGGAATGCAACCGGCTTCTTCGTGTGAACATTTTTTTTATAAAAGAAACGATAAACTAAGGAAAGACATGAAACATTGCGTCGGTGTTTGAGGAGCAATTTTTTTTTTTTGTATAATTAACGTGCGCACAAGGGAGTATTTGTTTCCCTTTTAATGTAGAACACACTGCGCGGGCATTAGGAAGATAGGGAGGGGAGAGATAGGAGGTGTCGATTATCATTGGTTTTGAATGTTAGCAGATCAAAATGGCAAGGGAAAATCTCGCCGGGTAAACTATTCCAAATTCGTGTCGTTCGGCTAAAAAAAGAATATCTATATTTCACGGTACGTCCGAAATTGGGCTCAAGGGTGAACTGATGAGCATTCCTTGCGAGACGAATATTACGGGAGAAACTTTTAAGGGGAGGAATGCAACTGGGATGGGGAAAAATACTTCTTACACCGATACATAAAACCTAAGCACCTAGCAGCATTCTTAGCGATCTCAAATATATGGTCGTTCCAACAGAGGTCGTCGTTGACACACATACCGAGTACTGATAGCTTTTCGGTTTCTTAGATGTAAGTGCCGTTCATGGACAATGGCATTGGGGGTATGTATAGCTTTAACGACAGAAGACAGCATTGAGTTTTCGAAACATTAAACTCCACAGGATTCCTACTACCCCATTTGACAATGCTGTATAAATCGGAGTTTAATGAGCTTGACATACGGCACCGTTGCAATTGTACGTCCGAAGGCGAAGGACGTGAAATATCGAACGAATATGAAAAGCTGAGGGTAGAGTCGTCAGCAAAGTGGATTAAGTGTAACAGATAGAAGATCATTTATAAAAAAATGAGGAAAAGAGTCGGAGACAGAACAGAGCCCTGGGGCACACCAGCATTTATTTTGTGGGAATCAGACTTGAATCCGTCCAAAACAACTTTTCGTTCAATAAAAGTTGTCCAGAAGATAGCTTCTAATCCAACGAACAAGAGTATTATCGATCCCAAAAGCACGCATTTTCGATAAGAGAGCTTCATGCCAAACTCTATCAAATGCCTTGGAGATATCAAGAGCAATAATCTTACTTTTACCAAAGCGATGTAAAGATTTGTTCACTGTTCGGTGAGATATGCCATCAGATCACCAGTGGAACGGTTGCTGCGAAAGCCATACTGACGGTCTTTAAGAAGCTTTCGATCTTCGAGATATTCCTTAAGCTGACGGTTAATCAGTGTTTGCATGACCTTAGAAAGGGCCAGCGGATTTGTGTATATCGAGATCTTTGAGAACTCTTGCTACTGTACGAGTGCGGAAAAAAATCTGTCCCATGGAAAAATGTACATTCTCAAGTACAGGAAGGGCAACGTTGCTATGCGGCATCGTGGAGCTGGCAGCGAATAGGGCGGCGAGCAATTTTGCCTTCTCTGAAGAGTAAACAATTGGTTTGTTACTGCCGATGAGCGTTGGAACCGAAGATGTTGAGGAGTTTTTAATATTTTTTTTACAAATGACCAAACATTTTTACTGCCTTTGGGACACTGCAGAATTTTTTGCGTAATTTTTGGTCATGCAAAAATTTGGTTCTTTCAATAACGGAGTTGCATGAGTTCCTTGCTTGTTTGTGCTTTTTCCGATTTTCCTCTGTAGGGTTGGCTTTGTAAGAACGGAAACTTACTTCTTTGAGCCTGATAGCTTCTTTACACTCAGAATTAAACCAAGACTTTTCTTTAGGTTTGATGCTTTTTACATTGTTAGGAATAAAAGCACGCATCCCTAGAAGAATCACATATGTGATCATTTCAGCACTGTCAATGTCACTATCGAGGAAGCATAGTGACCAGTTAAAGTTTCGGGAAAAAATATTCAGGCCGTCCCAGTTGGCTTTCTCGTATTGCCAAACGGTCCTGGTGGGAAGTTTTTCTTTAACTGGATGAGTGGAGGATGAGAAATTAGCTGAAATGACACAATGGTCTGAAGTGCCAAATGGAGAAGTTACACTAATGGTAAATTTATCAGGGTGAGAAGTAAGAAACAAGTCAAGAGTATGGGCGGCTTGCCCAGCAACATCCGGTATACGCGTTGGCACATCGGTCAGTTGGGTGAGGTGATGTAACCCAGCAAAGAGCTCGACATACCTTCCTTTTTTTTCTTCCACAGACAGTTCTATTTTCTATCAATCTTAACGCTTTGTTTTGTTATCTATCGAGCAGGTGTAGCGTAGGTTGGAGCCTTACGAGGAGTATTATCTTTCCCCACAACAAGAAATGCTGCGCCGGATGATATCCCCCAGATTGTTTGGTCTAAGAAGGTTGGGATAGGGGTGGATTTTTTCGGGTCGTAAAACAGAAGGAATAATGTGAAATTCAGCATTTTGTTAGCTCTTTTGCGTTTTTTGCGAAGTTTGAAAAAAAATTTACATTTTTTTTTAACCGGGAATAACGAATGGACATACATAAATATATAAATGGATACTTTTGCCGTAGGAAGTAAAAAAAAAGTTATTGATGAAAACCTAAGAACGGTCAAAAATTTTGAAGTTTTCTCGCACCCGTCGCCTTTTTCCACTAGGTCCGAAACTGCAGAAAATGTTAATTAAGCATTCCTGAATAACGTTTTAAAGTTTTATTAAGTCGACTACCTGTCGACTACACTATAAAGGCACTTCATTTTATTTAAATGTTGCTATAGATTTTTTTTTTCATTTCCTTGTAACAGTCGCATAAATAAAATAAAAAGTGGAGTAAAAAATTTTTAAGTTTTCCACATTTGCTTCATGAATCACCACTTCATACACAAAAAATAACTGTTTGGTGCGGTTTGCATGCCGGCGGCGTTGTTGGGCCATATTGTTTTGTCGACAATAACGATCGTCACGTAACTGTGAATGGCCAGCGTTATCGCGCCATGATTATAGATTATTTTTGGCCCGAATTGGAAGATATGGACTTGGACGACATGTGGTTTCAACAGTATGGTGCCACAAGCCACACAGCACACCTTACAATCGATTTATTGAATAGTAAGTTTGATGAGCGTGTTATCTCAAGAAATGGACCTGTCAATTGGCCGCCTCGTTCGTGCGATTTAATGCCTCTTAACAATTTTTTTTGGGGGCTACGTTAAGTCCTTGGTTTATGCCCACAAGCCGACGACGTTGGAAGAGCTCAGAGCCAACATTGAGCGCGAAATAGCGTCCGTTTTGCCGAATTGTTTGGCCGAGTCATCGAAAATTGGGTCCAACGAATCGACCGCTGCAAACGTGCCCGCAGTGGTCATATGAACGAATGCGAGTTCCATTCATAAATGTTTTGATTGTACTTCAAGCCGATAATAAAGTTTTTGAAATATCTGGAACGGTTTGCGTTTTATTTAAAAAAAAAATTGTCAAGTCCTTATTCGAAGACCCTTTAGGTATGTGTTCATTCCACAGAAGATGGTTTGTGATACACACCAAAAACGCAAAACTGTTCAGTTTCCTCGATGCAAGTACCACTCACGGCTAGTGGCATGGGAGGTAGGTTATGCTTTGACGACAGCAGGCAGCATTGAGTTTTTGAAGCATTCAATTCTACACGATTAATATTTCCCCATTGAACAATGCTGACCAGATAATTTAATGAACTAGTCATATGTTGCCTTGCAGTGCCACATCCAAAGAACAGAGAAGTGAATGTGGAAACGAGTATGAGAAGCTGAGGGTACTCTCAACAGCAAAACAATTTTATGGATTAGAAGTCTTAGACAAGAGATTATTCATAAAAATAAGGGTGTTGGAGACAGAACGGAGCCTTGGGGCACACCAGCTTTTATTTTGTGACTTTCAGACATGAAGCCATCCAAAACAATGCGAAAACTATAGGGGATTTCCCCTATCCCCCTATCCGGGCCAGCGGATTTGTGAATATCGAGATCCTTAAGAACTCTTGCAACTAAACGAGCGCGAAAAAAGATTTGTCCCATAAAACCATTTACATTATCAAGCACAGGAGGAGCCACATCACACTGAGGCAACGTTGAATTAGCTGCAAACAATGTTGGAAATAAATAAGCTTTCGCTTGGGAGCTGACCACAAAATTGTCATTATGGACAAGCGTCGGAACCGAAGACGAAGTGGAGTTTTTCATTTTCATTTTCATTTTCATTTATTGAAGGATGTTATACACAAAAGATATATCTTATCATAAAATGATAGCTTAACAATTGTTAAAATTCAATATGGATGAAATAAAACTAGGAATTATATGATGGCCAACAAACAATAGACTTAAAAGAGTAAGGTAAAACTAAAAATTTAATTATAATTTTTTTATTGCGATGAAAAAAAGATTTTTAATATTGTATAAGCTGTGAGCTAATTCGGAAACATGATCATATATGTTTAGACCGTAAATTTATCTAATTGCGTGGTTGAAAACCACATTTCATTTTCGCAGGCTTACTGCGTCGCACTTGCAATACATTTCACAGGCAAAAGTATCAATAGTAACATCATTTAGAATTAGGCGAGGAAAATATGAAGTGTCCAAAGGTTTCCTGGAAATAACCAAGCATTTCGTTTTGGAAGGGTTGAGAGATAGATCATTTCGCTGAGACCAAAGATGTATGTTTTGAAGGTCCTCGTTGATGTTAAGAACACAATTTTCAATGAGTCCAAGAGGGCAACATATATAGAGTTGCACGTCGTCCGCCTACATTTGGAGCAGGGAGAATTTCAAAAAAGATGGCAGTTCGTTTATGTAAAGCGTGAAAAGCATAGGGCCCAAAATCGAACCTTGTGGTACACCTCTGGAGACTGGCATTAAGGAGAAGACATTATTGGAAATGGACACAGCCTGAGTTCTTTCAGAAAGGTAGGAAACCAATAAATTTGCTGAACGCAATGAAAAGTTATGTTGGTTTATCAATTTTCGTTTGAGAAGAGAATGGTTGATGATGTCGAAAGCTTTCGAAAAATCCAATAGGACTAGGAAGCTCACTTTGTCCTCGTCGATAGCACGTCTCAGATCTTCTGTTACATTAATTAGCGCCGTCATGCAGCTGTGCCTTAGACGAAAGCCTGACTGATTTGAAGTGAGTAAGTTAGTTCTTCTTAAATAAGAGTTAATCTGTTTTTGCATTATACGTTCCAGAACCTTCGAAAGAAATGGAAAAATGGCAATTGGTCGAAAGTCCTTACTGCTATTATTTTTTGGGAACTGGAACTATCTTGGTCTGCTTCCAGGCTTTATGAAAGATACCTGTCATAAGAATTGTGTTGGACATGTGCGTTACAAAAGGTAACACAAGTGGTAGTAAGGCATCTAATAAATACAGGATGTACACCATCAAGTCCGACAGCATTCGATTTAATTAGAGTAAAACTTTCAACAACATCTGCACAATAAATTCGGAAAAGTCAAACCCATCTATTGAGTCTGTATAACGAAATTCTTGAGAAGCATCGAAGATTTCTAGACAAGAGGAAGAAGGGAGCTTTAAGAAATTTTTGTTTAGCTCATTGCAGTGAATGTCATCAAAACTATAAGCCATTTTTTTCTTTCCAATCCCAATGTCACGTAGATTATTCCATAATTTACGGCCGCTATTAACCACGTCAATGCGATTCTTAAAGACCCTCGCTCTTTCAGCTCTTATTTTACAAATAACCTTGTTTCGTAACATTCGAAAAATCCTGTGGAATTCTTCAAGCCTAAATCTTTTCCATCGAGAATAAGCCAGATTTCGCTGGAGCTTAAGCTAGGATATTTCTTGAGTTAACCATACTGGATTTCTATTCGTAAGCCGTTTTTTGCGAACAGGGACACGGCAATTAAAAAGAAATTCTATGTTAGATTGAAAGCAATTAACTTGGTCATTTGGTGAAGACGTAAAATAAATTATATCGCATTCAATCAAGGAAACGTTTTGTTCCAGATCCGTATAGTTAACAGATTTAAAGTCTCGATACCTAAAATTAACTGGGCGCATTATAAGATTGAATTTAAAGGTAAGAAATATCAGATCATGATTAGAAAAAGCAGGAGCGGAAAGTTGATCGTAAAAGAGTATCTCATTAATATTACTTACAAAAAAGACATCAATCAATGAACTGCTGCTTTTAGCAAAATGAGTTGGTATAGAAACGTTAACTGGTGCCAGATTAAATGAACACATAAGTCAATTAATATGGATTCATTTAAAAGATTGCTCTTTATGTCTACACATAAAATAATTTGAGGTGATGTCAGTGAAACTGTTTCTAAAAGATGCATGAGTGGTGCAAAATCTACATATCTGTTTGGTCTGTAGACTGTACCTAGTAAAAGCTTATCTTCGCCACTAACAATGTCCAGAAATATATATTCGATGTCACTCCCAGGGCTCGACATACAGTTTAACCCACACGATATACCATCTCTAACATAAACCGCAACACCACCACCTCTATTTCCTCTATCAGCTCTAAAAAGCCTGTAACCGCTTAAATTAAACAGAGTACTCGGAAATTCTGTAGAAAACCAAGTTTCAGAAACGCAAATAGCATCGACTCCAGAACCTCCGAACACATATCTAAATTCATCAATTTTTTACGCAGACTTTGAGCGTTGATGTGACAAACTTTAAAACCATCAGCACGTTGATTGCTAAATACTCTTAACATTGACCCTAAGATCAAGCCATCATCACTTAGACAATAATTACTCATTTAGAATAAGGTACAAAAATTAAACGTTGGAAAGGTTCTACCAAAAACAGATAAGAAAAAAAGGTAAATAAATTATAATATAATATAAATAGCAAGAGAAAAAATGAAATGAATTATAAATAATAATAGCAAATAATAACAAAAGAGAAAGAAAAAAAATTTAAAGAAAAATAAATATAAATTTGATTAATAATCGTTTAACGAATCAGGCATCATGGCAACCCTTAACAAGTCTTCATTTTCCATGACTAAAGCTGCATCATCCTCAAGTTGTCGTTTAACGTATACCAAACCTCTCCTCGTAAACACCGAAACAAGTTTCTGTTGCTTTTTAAATCTTAAAGCCGTTTGCAACAACAAATTGTTTTTTCTTCGTCAAGCACTCGCGAAGAAAGATTGGACTGCCGGTTTTCGTCTCAAAGTTGACATCTCGCAAGCTAAGTGGTTTGTTATTATTTTGTTTTCGGTAAGCAGCAATAGATCGAAGAACGGTGTTCTTATCAAATGGCGAGAGAAATTTAATTATAATCGATGAATCGGGATTGTTAACCAGCTGACCAGCCTACTAACATCCCAGGGACGAAAACGAAGCTATATGCCGACGACTCCTTAACATATGCAACATCCATTTCACCAGAAATCCCAGCCAGGAGAGTTGAAGGTCACATACGAAACTTGTGGGACTACTACCTTAAATGGGGACTAAAGATTAATAGCGATAAGAACGAGCTTATTTGCTTCAGAACCCCAACAACAGCAACAAGAGGTCGAAGACGTTTCGCATCACGCTGTGATAATATCAGTATCAAGCTACCAGACTACACAGTGATAAGGACAAAGACAACAGCAAAATACCTTGGAGTGAATTTCACTAACCGCTTCCAATTCAATAAGCACGCTTCATTTATGCTTAAGAAAGCCAACTTCTCCCTACATCTGGTCCACCCGCTTCTTAGAAGAAGAAACGGACTAAACACTAATACCAAACTCCTCATCTATAAGCAGCTGATCCGTCCAGCTCTGACGTACGCTTATCCTATTTGGTTCACCATATCACCAACATATATGAAGAAGATCGAAGTTTTTGAAAGGAAGATACTCCGTAGCTGTACAGTACACCGAAACCCCATTACAAGGAAATATGTCCCAAACAAGAAGCTATATGAAGACAGCAAAGTGATCCCAATAAATCAGTTCATGACACAGCTTTCCAAAAATATTTTGAGGAACTGAGGACCACCACACCCCAACAGCCCAGCCATCGCTACCTCAACATTCGAGCCATCACAGACGATCGATTCGAGGATATAATGAACAATGACGGAGCCCCGTTCTACGAGAGAACCAGCAGCGGACACAACAGAGGATAAGCAACACCGCATCCTAACCCCAATTTTTTAAAACCAAAGACAGTAAATTATAATTAAGAATTTCAATTAAAAGATTATGCAAACAACAATATGATATAAGTAAAAATATAGCATTGTATAGAGTCAGCTGAAGTAAGTCCGGCCCCTGTTTTTGAGCCGACATGATTTATTTTAGTTATAAGTTAGTTTAAGACCAATTGTACATAAATTCTAACGAATATAATAAAAATAATCTAATCTAATACCAAAGTTGGTGGTTTAACGCAAACAGACAAACACAAGTGAATAAAGATTCCTTTTAGATTTTCGTCGGGTAGAAAAGGTATTCCATTTAGAACAGCGTCACATGAAACATTTCGGTTTTCTTGTGTTGTTTTCAAAGTGCATATTTTATTTCGAAGTGCAGAAATTTCATCTTCGTTGTTTTTAATTGTGGAAGTGTATGAAGATAATTCGGTTTTGACAACTGAGAGTGTTTTGTTGAGTTTGTTTATATCGTTTTTAAGCAACATGTGGTCATTATTTAGTTTTGATTGTGTAATTTCGTTCTTCATATCTAAAAGTTTTGCATTAATCAAGGCAGTTATTCGGTCTACAGTTTCCTCCAGTTTTGTGTGCAAAAGTAGGCTTACTTCCTTGGTTATCGAATTATTTTGAATTTTGAATTTTTCCTCCATTTTTTTCTATATATCGCTGTCATCCTCAAAACTTTTTTTCGGGTTTTTGAGAGCGGAGGCACAATTAGCCAGTGATTAAACAAAGGAAAATGTATGTTTTTATATATTTCTTTTTTTACCAAAAATTAATAATTAATAAGTGCACTAATTTATGAGAAATAACAAAAAATACACCAGTGTAGTTAGAGAACTTTTAAACAACAAAATTGAAGTAAAAGGAAACTTATACTGTTAAAAAAAAAACTTGAATAAAGGGAGCCGAGGTAAAATGTGTCTAATCACTAGCTTTCATTTCTCACAACCCTGAGTTATGTATGTTTTTTTACGAAGGACCAACAATTTTCACTTCCTTTAGGACATGATAATATTTTTTTTCCCTAAATTTTGTTCGTGTAAAAAATATGTTCTTTGAATAAGAGCATTGCAGGTCTTTCTGGCTTATTTAAACTTCTTCCGATTTTCCTCAGAAGGGTTGACTTTAAAATATCGGAAACTTACTTCTCTCGCCCTTTACAATTTGAGTCAAACCGATAATTTACTTTTGGTTTGATACTTTTAAGCCTTTTTGGAATAAATGTTCTCATACCAAGGAGAATAATATTTGTAATCATATCAGCACTACAATCTACGTCACCAGCGAGGAAGCATAGTTACCAACTAAAGTTATTAAACAAAATTGTTTAAACCTTCCCACTTGGCTTTCTCGTAACGCCGTACGGTTCTTCTTGGGATATTTTCTTTAACTTTTAAGATGGAGCACGAGAAATTTGCAGATATGACACAGTGGTTCGACGTGAAGGTATTTAGAAACAATTATTTGAATGGATTCAGACAGCGCATCGAATTCATCAGAGGTCGAATTACTGTCTAGATTCGGACTTCTATATATAAAACCAATGTGTATGATGTGCTTGTGGAGGTTGAATTTAAACCACATGAAATTAAAGTATGTGTTTACACATTGACTATATTGTGGAAGAAGCTAAACTTAACCGTGGTAGGGAAAGAATAATGGCACTAAGCTGTACCCATGTAGGATGAATTCCAAAGAATCAGAATTTTCACCTTTGGGTTTCACTCAGTGCCAGAACAGCTGGCCTGTATTTCGCAGTGTGGACGTATGCTGCATAGAAATTCTTTCTAAGCCCCCGGATGTTGCTGTAATCATCGCGAAAATTAACCACCATTGAGATAAACAAACATAAATAAAAACCAAATCATACGAATATTCTAAATTCACTTTTGACCTTTTGTTAAATATTTGTTTCAAGTTTAATATCATTTTTTAAAACTAGTTTATTAATTTTTTGATTTAACAAACGCATGAGTCGACTATCCGTGTGTTATATAAAATGTCGGTTAACAAGTGGATTGGTGTTTTTTTTTTTATTAATAGGGCTGTAAATATTCTTATTAGCACATAGTAAACTGACAAAGTGATAGATTAATACTATTCTATCCTCTTTTTTGATTAATTACTTGCCAATTTTTACTTGCGATTAAAGATACTATAAGGAGACTTGCGGCGTGTCTAATCGGGTTGTTATTGACCGCTTAGATTTGCAGAATGTTATTTATGTTGAGTATTATCCATGCAATGAGTAATTCGTGATATGCATGTAGGCATTCATTCAAAATCAATTATTTAGTTTAAAATTAAGTGTTCATCGACCTAAATTGCCATTTCGTTATACAGAAATGAGAAACTACCAATATTTTAAAATTAACAACATAAAAATGTAGGTCAAAGAAATTATGTTATTTGTTTTTATTTTGATTTTAATTGGGTTAAAATATAGTAAAAAGTTAAAAAAAATTAGACAAAATTCATGTTAACATATGAACGATATTAACAATCTTATGTGCTCGAACTTCGATCATGGGCGATTCTAGTAACAATTCAGTTACCAACTCGCTTGGTCGGAATAATTTGTGTTCACTTAAATTTTTAAATACTTTTCTTGCACACAACCACCTACGCCAATCGATTTTACGACATTTTTATAAAATGAGGCGACTTATTTAGCCCTGGCTTAGGACTGCTAGTCCGCTGATGGGCCAGAAAATCTTGAAAAGTGCACATATGTACATTGTAAACAAATGGTGGGTACTATTTTTACCAGGACAACGAACAAAACAAAACCCATGCTTAAAATAAATACGCTGCTCCACAAATGTCCAAATGTGCTATAAAACTCACCATAATGAACCGCTTTATATGGTTAGACTACCTATGAGCTTTGTAGAAGCAAGTAAAAACCTAAACAAAGGGTATCTTGAGCTGAGATTTGAAATACAGTTCGATTCGATAACACAAATTATTTATACTTTGAGAGTAAATGTATAGTAAATACTGACTTTTTTTTTTATTAATTTCCTTAATATCGTTGTGGAAATCTTTTATGACTTAGATTTGATAAATTATTATGAAAATAAGATATAAACTACCATTGCAAGTAAAACAACTTTTTTAATATACATTTAAAAAATTAATAGAACACACATTACCTACCATCAATTGGCAAACATGGGATTTATGTATAAGGATAACAATAAACTGACTGTTTTCCTATTCGCAAACTACATTTGTAAACTTACATAATTCAAGTTGATATGCGCGATTGGGACATTTTCAGGAAATCCAAATAATTCGTGAACAGGCATTCGAAATATGAACAAATAAATTTAAACTTACCAAAATGCGGATTTAAATTAAAATGCATTTTTGCTAAAACCCCTGCCATGATATATAATATTAACGTTTAACAACCACCGCCAAGTAGATTTGATATTATTAATATCTTTTGCTTAAACTTCAAACCATAACCAAATACTGGATATCAATACCACAGAGACAGAAATTAAGAAGAGAACAAAGTCCGGTATTCACAGTACAGGATGACACATGATACACAGAAATTCAAGGTATGCTCGTTAAGACATACAAATCGCCATCTTGATATTAAATGACGTCACATTACTCTTTTATTATTATTTTATTTATTAAGTGAATATTATTTTATTTAATTGAAGGTTTAAACGTTTTTTTTTATGACTATAAAAACAATAAACATAAAAAAATAACAAAATCGGCAAATCAATACATTTATTTACAAAAATCAGAAGAATGTGACGTGACACGCAAAATCAGCCAAAATGAGCACACCTTGTATGGCTGTGTATCATGGGAAGAACCATGCTTCAATGAAGTACGAAAAAGAAAAAAAAAAGAAAAAAAATTATATTTCAATTCGTATACTTTTTGGGTTGTTTTAGCAAAGTTGTCAAATTTTGAAGAGTTGGGAAGAACAATTTTCAGAAAACAATTAATCACCTCAAAAGCAATGTTTTTAATTTTCAGATTTGATCTCAGTTTCAGATTTTTCCTGTATAAACAAACATGAAACGAGATTTATTTTTTTTCGTTGTGTAAACGCCTTTTGACAGTTTTCTGTATTGTCTTTTGGCAGTCTAAACGGAATTGTAAGCAAACAGGAAACAAATTATAGGTACAAAAAAATTGGTTTCGATATTATCGCCGCTATCTATGCGATATAGACATTTGTTGTAGTTGTTGTATTTTATGTGTAAAATTTTATTTGACTATCCCGAATATATCCTTTTCTTTCAAAGAAACTGCGCTGATTAATTCCAAAAAAACTTGAAAAATCGTGGCAATAACTATCAATCACCACTTAAAACTATGATTGAGAATCGTTTTCGAGATTAAAAGTTCTTATTTACTTTACTTCTTCGTTACTCTCTCTGGTGGTTGGGTGCTGTATGAATAGGGTAGGCACTGAAAGGCATCAAACTGGTGATGCACAGTCGCTGCAATTATATCGTCATCAATTGTGCTTATTTTACCTCCCCGCGGTAACCACCGGGTACTGGTCTGTCCATCCGGACATTCCTGCTAAACTTATAAGCGCGAGTGTTGAACACAGGAAAAATAGCAACACTATAATGCTCTGCTTTAATGACTGTTCTGATCGATTCGCAGAAGTCTTGCACGAGCCCCTCAGAAAGAGGACGTACGGCGGATGAGCCCAACCAATTGGACCCACGGTGGCGTCAACAGTCAACGAAGCAGACGCCCTAATAAGCTACTTCGACGTATTTGGAGATAAGGTCATTAGGACAATTCAATGCAAGTCAGGGCATTGAAATAGAGATGGTGGCGGATGAACCCTTAATGGGCCAACGGCAGCGCTCATATCCCCGAAGTGGGTTACTGACTCCGGATTCTCCGGTTCCTTTTGTCCAAGGAATCCAACAAAGGACCTGGCCCTCCAGGTTGGGGGTTGTGCGTGGGGTAAACAACCCTGCCACGGAAAAAAGAAAAAGTTGCGAAGCGACCAATAGCCTCGGAAAAGGACGGATTTACTGTTGACGACCCGGAAAAACGAATCAAGGACAACGACCTTCGGATCTGCACGTGGAATGTTAGAACTCTTAACAGACCACGTGCATCCAAACAAATAGCGGAGGCCCTAGACTGCTACAGAGCAGGAATTACTGCCATCCAGGAAGTGCGATGGAATGGGCCGGGCAAAAGGAGGATGAAAAACTGTGACGTGTACTACGGTGATTGCGCAAGAAGACCACAGCGTTTATTTGGGTGCGGATTCGTCATAAGCGGTAGACTTAGGCAAGAAGTCTTAGGCTTTCGACACGTAAGTGAGCGACTTGTGACAATCCGTATCAAGGCTTAATTCGCCAACATTAGCCTAATATGCGCTCATGCCCCCACAGATGACAAAGATGACGCCACTGAGGATGACTTCTATGAGCTCCTCGACAAAACCTATGAGCAATGCCCTAAATACGACGTTAAGATCGTACTAGGCGATTTTAATGCCAAAATCGGTAAAGAGGAAATCTTTGGTAGGACTGTCGGAAAACATAGCCTACACGACACAACGTCTGAAAACGGACTTAGGCTAATTGACTTCGCAGCGGCACATAACGTCAGCATTTCAAGCACACGGTTTCCTCATCTCGATATACACAAAGGGACTTGGCGACACCCAGATGAAAGAACCGTCAATCACATTGATCACGTTGCGATCGATGCAAGACACGCCTCTAGTATCTAGGATGTTCGCACCTTTCGAGCAGCTAACATCGACTCTTATCACTACCTTGTTGCAGCAAAGGTAAGAATGCGAATAACCCGAACTCCACAACAACGGAGTAACACTGTGAGGAAGTATGACGTCGGAAAGCTGCAATCGCAAGAAACCGCCAGAACCTATGCCGATCGAATATCCCGTAACCTCTCAAGAAATCCAGTACCGCCAGCATCAAGTGCCGAAGATCAGTGGCAACACTGCCAACAAGCCATCAGAGATGCCGCAACTGATGTGCTAGGTTTCACCAGACCACCACCACGAAACCTCTGGTTTGATGACGAATGCAGGCAGGCCCATGCAACCAAACAAGAGGCATATAAAGCGACGCTGCAAAGAAAGACGAGAGCTGCTCGCGAGCTTTAAGAGCAGAAAAGACGGGAAGAACACCGGCTTCTCCAAAAGAAAAAAAGAGAGCATGAGAAGCGCGCGATCGAAGATATTGAGAGATGCTACTCCAGGAACAACGTGCGGAAGTTTTACCAACAGGTAAACAGAACATGCCAAGGAAAAAAATCCCGTACAGAAGCCTGTAGAGATAGGAATGGAAACCTCGTAGTAGAGTCACAGTCGGTGCTGAGTACATGGAAGAACCATTTCTGCAGACTGTTAAACGGCGATGAAGGCCAAAATCCCGCTGTCAGGCAGAATGAACCATTCAACATGAATGATGACAGACAAAACTTCCGTCCACCTGACCAAAATGAAGTAAGGATAGCAATATCTAAACTCAAAAACAACAAAGCTGCTGGACCCGACGGATTACCCGCCGAACTTGTTAAAGCGGCCGGAGATGACCTGGTGGAGTGCATACACCAACTCATCTCTAAAGTTTGGTCAGAAGAAAGTATGCCTGATGAATGGAACCTCAGCATCGTTTGCCCGACCCACAAGAAAGGAGACCCTTTAAACTGCGCCAACTATAGAGGAATTAGTCTCCTGAATATCGCCTACAAGATCCTCTCTGCCACACTATGTGAACGCCTGAAACCTTTCGTCAGCAACCTGATTGGCCCCTATCAGTGTGGTTTCAGACCAGGAAAGTCCACAATCGATCAAATGTTCACGCTACGGCAGATCCTGGAAACCACCCAAGAATTCCAAATCGATACCCACCACCTCTTTATCGATTTTAAGGCCGCGTACGATAGCATTTATAGAGACGAGCTATACAGAGCCATGTCAGGTTTTGGCATTCCCACAAAACTCGTCCGACTGTGCAGGATGACGATGGAGAACTCTCGCTGCTCCGTCAAGGTTGGTTCTGACCTCACAGAAGCTTTTGACGTCAAAAAAGGATTCCGACAAGGTGATGCGCTATCGTGCAATTTCTTCAACTTAATACTTGAAAAAATTATAAGAAACTCGCAAGTCAATTGTAGTGGGACAGTTTTTTTTCAAGTCTGTGCAATTGCTAGCATACGCTGACGACATAGACATCATTGGCAGAACTCGGCGAGCTGTCACTGGAACGTTTGCTGGCATTGAAGCTGAAGCGGCTAAGATGGGACTAGCAGTCAATGAGGCCAAAACGAAGTACCTGCTGTCCACAAAAAGGGACACACAACACCGGCGGATTGGACAAAACATCACAATAGACAGGTATAACTTTGAGGTAGTTAGGGACTTTGTGTACCTCGGATCCGCTATAACATCTGACAACAACATCTCGTCAGAAATAAAGCGAAGAATTACTCTTGCCAATCGCTGTTTCTATGGGCTAGGAAGGCAATTGAGTAGCAAAGCCCTCTCTCGAAAGACAAAGGAGACTCTGTATCAGACCCTAATCATCCCAGTCCTGCTCTATGGCGCCGAGGCATGGACTCTATCTAAAGCGGATGAAGATATCCTTAGTCGTTTCAAACGTAAGATTCTTCGGAGGATTTTTGACCCTATCTGCGTTAACGGCCTTTGGGGGAGAAGGTTCAACCAAGAACTATACCAGCTGTACAGCGACATTGACCTGGTCAAAAAATACGCATATCACGTTTAAGATGGCTAGGTCATGTAGAGCGAATGGACAACAATGCTCCGGCTCGCAGGATCTTCGATTCCATCCCAGAGGGTAGACGCAGTCAAGGAAGACCTCGCCTTAGGTGGCGCGGTCAAGTGGAGGACGACCTCAACCAACTTGGAGTGCAAAACTGGAGGCAGCTAGCCAAAGACCGAGTTGGCTGGAGAGGCATGTTGGTTGAGGCCCAGGTTCGTCCCGAACTGTAGCGCCACCTAAGTAAGTAAGTAAGTCTTCGTTACTCTATCGTCCCTATTTATGATCACTCCGCCCATTGTTTCAAAAAGAAGAATTAAAAAACCACCAAACAGGATTCATGTAAACAAGGTCTAGCTAAAATGACATGTCAACCTTCAAAAATGAAAAAAAGTAGCAGAATATTTAGTAACTTTGACTTTTGTTATAGAACATTGTTCAATAGTGATTCAAATGTTTTCAAATAAGATGTGTTCGACTTCAAATTACATAATTGCAACCTAATTTCGTCGAAGTTAAGTAGAAATAAGATGATTTCCAAATGCGATTTTGTATGGGAAATGAAATGATTTGGAATCAAATTTGGAAATTTGATACGAAATAAGCTCATTTGGCCCATTAAAAATGTAGTATTACTTATACTTGATGAACTGGCAAAAGAATTTGTTACCTGCATTAAGGTGTTGCTGCAGTCTTTTCCAACATTAACAATACTTGTACTTAAAGTAGCCTCGTTTATTAAAAAAGAGATAGTTGAATGATCTTTAACAATCCGATTTTGTTTCTAAATTCTACTTTCTAGTACATTCAATGCTGTTGCGGCCCACTGGCAGAAGGATACGAAGGCCTTATCCAATTCTGGTTGATGCGCTAGTCGAGCAAGCGATACATGCGGCTCCGACTAGCGTCATAGGGCAATGCGTAACCCTGAAAGAAATGGGCACGTGGAAAAGAAGGGCAAAGATGGACGGGGGTGGTAACAAGCAAACAAAAGTAAACAACACACAGTTTGGGTCACTTTTATTTGTATTTTGTTTTATTCACTTAAAAAGGAACTTGAATTAAAATAACACAAAAATAACAAACAAACAAAAAATAACAATAATAACAAAACCGCCGCGTCGGAGCTGGAAAATGGAGGTGAAACGGAGCCGTAGCGGATACTTCATACGCCCGCGCGAATTTTTTTTTTTTATTAGAACGAACAAATTATGATTATAAACATTTCATATACCTAGTCAAAAGAAAGAAAGGAAACACGCAAAATTTGGTTTTCGGCGGGTCGAACGGTTTGTCAGTTGAAAAAAGAGTTTAATTTAAAATCGAACCACCGCCAGTTAAAGTTGTTCCTTTTTGTGAAAAGTGAATATAGCTAATAACTAAAAATACTAGTGTACGTACTAGAAAAAAAGTGATTCTAAAATTATAGTTTAGTTTCTTTTACTTTTTTTTTATATATATTCTAATCCAATTCGGCCCAGTAATGCAGTGTTAAGGATTTTGTGCGACGAAAAACATTTTCAGTAGCAGTCAGCATAAAAAATACAAAAACATATAAAAAGGGGTAAGTGATAGTGTTAGGCCAATTAATAATGGCACTTATTAAAAGAAAAAAAACACTTATATTGATAAGAGAAAAAAAACTTCAAGGTGAAATTCACCCCATACATATATCCATATATATATATATATTTTATAAAAATGTCAACATTTACATGGTGGTCCATAAACTTTAAGTCAAACAAAGAAAGAAAAGGGGAAAAGGAATTTGGCAGGCGATATCAACCTGCCTTGATCGTCCATCACTATTTAATTTAAGATCTTGTCTTAAGAATAAGGGCCCCCCAGCGGCTCAAGACCTGTTGGCATATTTTGGCCCATCCCCTTAGGTACACCATCAAAGAGCTCTCTGACGGTAGGCATCACGGGGCGGAAAATAGGCAGTGCGGACGAGGTATTCCCGCCTCAGTAATTATCAGGTTGTGGTATTTGGGGTTCTACTATTCGATAATTTGGAGTTTTCTTATTACTTTAAGCTTTCATATATTTATTTTTTTTGTATTTTTCAACTCGATCTTTTTTCATGTTTTGGGATCGCATTTTTTTTGGTGAATTACGTTAACGAATCAATTATAGTTTTTTTTGTTTAAATGTCTCGTTTGTTTTTATGATGGTTATATTTTCTTTTTGTTACCAAATTACAGTGTAAAAATAAACAAAAAGATTTTGAGAAAGTCTCGCCAAATTCGAGTCAGAACTGATCAGTTTTTTTATTTTTCGATTGATTGAGAAACACCTCATGGAGACTTAGAAAAAATTCGAAGGGGGTGCGGTAATGTGAGGTTTTAAGAAAGAGGTAAGATGACGTGACAGCAATCAGGATCAACGAGATTGGGGAATCCGCAATATTCTTGGACCGATGAATTCCTGGCCGGCGGGAACAGGTTGCCCTGCAACGACACCCGCAGAGTATTTTGGGTGTGGTCCTACTCTACTTGGTGGTGGAAGCAAGGCATGATTTATGTAATTTTGAAATAGGTGAGGTCCATTCGTAGGGGGAAAGATCCCCCCTATATCCGACGAGCTAAGCCGCGCGTGCCAGTGTGCCTACGCCCTCGCGGTGAACATTCTTTTCCCTCTCCCCCCTCCTTCCTATCCTTACCTAACACTCCATCTCCTCCTATTTATTCAATGCCCACTCGTTCAGTTCCTCTTTTCTTTGGCCAGTCCCAAGTCCATCCTATCTAGCTCCCTCACAGCGTAACCAACCCTCTCCGCTTTCCTTTCACGACTCCCATTCCTCTCCCCTCTTTTTCCATTTCATCATTCCCTCTATTACTCTACCTTACTCATTCCACTGCATCATAATTATCCGTTTTCCTTTCCTCCCTAATGTCCTTTTTGCGCCCAACGTTTTTGTTTTTTATCCTAGTCTATCCTTAATGTACTTTTTGTCCTTGTTGATGAGTTTGAAGCAAAGCGTAAGTCTTAACTGGGAGGGCTCTTTAGCATGCCCAGTTAATTGCGACGAGATACTTCAAGATCATCAATGCAAACAAACAATGCATTCGTTGTGATGTTCTTAGTGATGCCGCTGGCTAACCTGAAGATGCTGGTGGTCTTAATTCGTATGGTTCTTCAACGTGACGCCAGCGCCAGAATTCTGAAGATCTGCCAGCGATAGTAATACACATGTTTGCTGTTCCAAGTGCGATTGCGGCCAGGTCAAAAACGAGGCGGATGTCTTAACCAGCATAGCTCTTGAGAACGCCTGGTTAATTGCCACGATGCGTTTTCGGTCTGGCAGTACATCACTTGGAAATCGTTTCGTTTTGTTAACGTTTTTCCTTTTTTTCCCGCAAAGTAGCACTACACTCATACTCATAACGTATGAAAAAAAGTCTATTTTTGGTTGAAGAATGCTGTCAAGTCCCAGGCTAAGGACAAAAGAAGAGCCTTTACCTATACAAGGCACCCGAAACGCCCCCGAATCACATATGAAAAAAAAATCGTTGAATATTTAAAAACGTGTTGAAAATTTTCCGGGACCTGTTTTTTTTAAATAAAGTGAATATTTCGTTTGAAAAATCTGTCTATGTTTATTTGCATTATTTACTTGTAAGAACTATTTATTTATTATAATTTCTGTTGGTGTTGGGTAGGATAAGTTTTTTTTTTTATTATAGCTTAATTTTAATTGCAAATAAAGAAAACAAAAAAACAAAAATACAAAAATAATTAAAATAAAACTCTTTTACTTGTACCTTTATATATCGTTACATAATTTAGTTCATGTTACATTTGTATTAGGTCACATTTAGTTACGGTTAGATTTAGCTTAAGTTTCATTTAGTTTAGGCCTAATTTAGATTACTTAACGCATAGACATTAGTATAATTGGATAAGTTGTAGGTACATTAATTAAAGCTTATTTATTTGTTTATTTCGTGATAGGTTAATTTCTTTTATATTCATTATTTATTTAGTATTTCTTGTTTGATTTGCATATTTATTAAGCCGTTTATTTACTTATCTATCTATTTATTTATTTATTTAATTATTTATTAGTTTTTTAAAGTTTCCTATTTCTACAGTGATTCTTTGTCAGTTACCTTATAGTTATATTTGCCTATTTGTTAAGTTAGTAGTACGTTTTTTTTTTTCAGCCACCCCCTGGGTACCATCGAGGCCATCGCAGCTGGATCCGCAGACCCGGCCATTTGTTCCGGTATCAAATCCGCACGAGGAGCCGAATTCTACCTTAGCCCCACACTTAGGACCAGTCCCAGAACAGGGGTACGCCAGTCAGGACCACTTCCTGACCCATACCATAGGAACCCATATAATAGATACCAACCGACGCACTCGCACTTTTCTCCTCATTCGTATCCAGTTCGGGGAAGGCCGCCGATACTTATAGATAAGTGGGGGTAGTTTTCGAGGGAAAACCAGAAGTCTTGACAGTAGAAGACTTTATATTTTTTTTGTTTTTTTTTTGAGTGCTCCTGGGCTGAGGTCTTAAGGGATTTTCATCTCCTGCTCTCAGGAGCAGCCAGTGAATTGTATTGGCAAAACCAACGCTCAAACTACCGACCAGACTGGCTTGCGCTAATGGACGCGCTTATGCGCCAATTACGTAACTCGAAGTCGGATTACGAAATTACGATGGCGTGTTAAGACTCGGAATACGCCTTTCCTAACGCGGACCGGGACGTTCCCAAACACCAACGTCCACCGGCTCGGTATGCAGTGAACGAGCTGGAAATAAAAGAAGATACCAGCTGCACTCAACAAGGGTACGTAGACACGTTTCAGCACATGGGGGCCCGCCCAACATCTAACAGGGGGCTAGGTCAAGTTCAGCCAACAGCCTGCTGGATAGTGGGTCAGTCGTTTATGGACTGTCCGTAGGTGACCAGCAATATATATTGCTAAAGGTGTGGACATGAGGGGGTAATTACCCCGAAATGTCCAAAATGCAATCCAGAAAACTTGGACCGGAACGCGAGGGCAGCGGGGGAATCGCGTTCAACCCAGACTTCCCCGTAGTTTCCACTGCCACGGTAGCCACCCAAACTTTTCCCGATACAAAAATTAGAATTTTAGCCAGAAATACAAACATAAAAGCTTTCACAGAAACACCCTCAAAATTAAAGTTTATTAAACTTTTACACGTAAGAATAAGGGAATATAATGAAACAAGAAACCGAATTTTTAATCTTAATGCTAGCGCCGTGTCAATAAAGATACAAAAGGCACGACTTAGGTGTAAGTTACGGAAAGAATTAAAAAAAGATATAGCATCGACCATCATAGATACTAACACTGACACCAGGCCTTATGCCAAAGTCGTAATAGCGGGCAATGAATTACTGGGACTATTAGATAGTGGGGCCAGTGTTAGCATTTTCGGAAAAAATTTTATGTTATTTGTAGGTCAAGCCAAACTACCGATCGTAAGGTATAGTTCGGGCGTAAAAACGGCCGATGGCAAAAGCCAATCCATTGTAGGCAAGGTCCAGGTTCGGGTAGGATATAGGCAAATAGAAAACGAAATGACCCTGTACTTAGTCCCAAGTTTGGATCAGGAGCTGTATCTAGGAGTGGATTTCTGGAAGTTGTTCCAAATCGCTCCGACCGTAGTGAGCTCCGTATCGGTTCTAGAGAAAGATGCTGAGATGGTGAGTGCACATGATTTGTCCCTGGATTATCGATGCCGGAGATGCGACCCCGGTGAAGCAAAGACACTACCCTGTTTCTCCTGCGGTACAACCCCTTTTGTACCAGGAAATAGACCGAATGCTTAAGCTCGGCGTTATCGAGGAGAGTGAGAGCCCGTGGTGTTTACACGTTGTTCTTATTAAGAAGCCAGGTCCGAAGAATACCAAGTATCGTTTTTGCCTGGACTCTCGTAAGACCAACACGTTGACTAAAAAGGACGCTAACCCTCTCCCCCATATTGAAGGGCTTATCAGTCGGCTACCAGATACCTACTATATTAGTAGTGTAGACCTAAAGGAAGCATTCTGGCAAATACCGCTGGAGAAGGAGAGTACAAGGTGCGCGCACAAATAATTAAACAAAAGTCAAAAAAAAAAAAAAAAAAAAAATATTGCGCATTGTTATCGCGAGTTTTAAAAAAATAATAATATTACACACTCGTTTGAGAAACTGGCAAAACCCCCTCGCGTGTGCTGTAAAGAAAATAACAATATCCACTCGCGTCGTTGGATGACGATGAGATGCCCATTCGCGCTGTGGAAGAAAAAAAAATAATACACACTTGCATAACAAATCAAATTATCCTCTTATCTGTCCCAACCCTTTGTGCTTAGCTTAACTGCCTCTTTCTTATCTACTGTAGGCATCGTATGCTTGCGGTAAATGGATAAGGGCATCTGAGGTTGTCCTATTGTGCTGAATATTTAAATTGATTTTTTGTATGCAAGCTGTTTTATGGGCATAACACCTAAGACAGTTTGTTTATTACAGAGATTAATTTGGATCTTTACTGCATGGTTTGACTTAGTCAGAATTGTGTTTTGTGTGTAAGTATTTTTAAATGGTAAGTGATTTTTGTGTCGTGTATTCCAATGTTCGTGGTATAAGAAAGAATTTCTTTCACCTGTACGTCTACACTGTTCAATACAGGCCAGCTGTTTTAGCATTAAGTGAAACCCAGGTTGGAGTAAATACTGATTTATCAGTATCTGCAATTCTGCAGTTTCCCAAAGGCAGTAAAAATTTTTGGTCATTTGTAAAAAATATTAAAAACTCCTCAACATCTTCGGTTCCAACGCTCATCGACAATAACAAACCAATTCTTTACTCTTCAGAGAAGGCAAACTTGCTCGCCGCCCATTTCGCTGCCAGCTCCACGCTGCCGCATAGCAACGTTGCCCCTCCTGTACTTGAGAATGTAAATTTTTCCATGGGACAGATTTTTTTCCGCACTCGTACAGTAGCAAGAGTTCTCAAAGATCTCGATATACACAAATCCGCTGGCCCGGATGGTATACCACCGATTCTTCTGAAGAGGTGTTCTTCCATACTGGCAAAGCCACTGCTTAAGCTTTTCCATCGCTCCTACTCTTCTGGAATCTTTCCTAGAAGATGGAAAACAGCATTTGTCCAGCCTGTCCCTAAGAAAGGTGACCCATCCTCCCCCTCCTCGTACCAACCTATAGCACTGACATCCCCTCTTTCTAAGGTCATGGAAACACTGATTAACCGTCAGCTTAAGGAATATCTCGAAGATCGTAAGCTTCTCCATGACCGTCAGTATGGCTTCCGCAGCAACCGTTCCACTGGTGATGTGATGGCATATCTCACCGAACAGTGGAACAAATCTTTACATCGCTTTGGTGAAAGTAAGATTATTGCTCTTGATATCTCCAAGGCATTTGATAGAGTTTGGCATGAAGCTCTCTTATCGAAAATGCGTGCTTTTAGGATCGATAATAGTCTTGTTCGTTGGATTATAAGCTATCTTCTGGACCGTTCAATTCAAGTTGTATTGGACGGATTCAAGTCTGATTCCCATAAAATAAATGCTGGTGTGCCCCAGGGCTCTGCTCTGTCTCCGACTCTTTTCCTCATTTTTATAAATGATCTTCTGTGTGTTATTTCTAATCCACTTAACTGTTTTGCTGACGACTCTACCCTCAGCTTTTCCTATTCGTTCGATAATTCTGTTCCTTCGCCTTCGGACGTACAATTGCACCGGTGCCGTATGTCAAGCTCATTAAACTCCAATTTATACAGCATTGTCAAATGGGGTAATAGGAATCGTGTGAAGTTTAATGCTTCGAAAACTCAATGCTGTCTTCTGTCGTTAAAGCTAAACATACCCCCAATGCCATTGTCCATGAATGGCACTTACATCGAAGAAACCGAAAAGCTCTCAGTACTCGGTATGTGTGTCAACGACGACCTCCGTTGGAACGACCATATATTTGAGATCGCTAAGAATGCTGCTAGGTGCTTAGGTTTTCTGTATCGGTGTAAGAAGTCCTCATCTGATCTGGCTACAATCTATAAAGCGTTTATACGTCCTAAACTCGAGTATAACTCCCACCTATGGGCAGGTGCTTCGCAAACATCGCTACACCTGCTTGATAGAATACAAAATCGAGCGTTAGGATTGATAGGAAATAGAACTGTCGCTGAAACAATTGCCCCTCTCGAACACCGACGCAATGTTTCATGTCTTTCCTTATTTTATTGTTACTTTTATAAAAAATGTTCACTCGAGGTAGCCAGCTGCATTCCTCCCCTTAAAAGTTTCGCCCCTAATACTCGCCTTGCTAGGAATGCCCATCAGTTCACCCTTGAGCCCAATTTCGGACGTACCGTGAAATATAGAGATTCTTTTTTTAGCCGTACAACACGACTTTGGAATGGTTTATCCGGCGAGATTTTCCCTTGCCATTTCAATTTGCAAACATTCAAAACCAATGTTAATCGATACCTCCTATCTCTCCCCTCCCTATCTTCCTAATGCCCGCGCAGTGTGTTACATTAAAAGGGAAACAAATAGTCCCTTGTGCGCGCGTTAATTATAAAAATAAAAAAATAATAAAGTAGGGAAAAAACTGCGTTTGCGGTACCGGGGAGACCCTTGTACCAATTTACCGTCATGCCATTTCGGTTGTGTAATGCTGCTCAAAGGTTATGTCGTTTAATGGACAAGGTGATCCCTGCACGACTACGGGATCGCGTCTTTGTATATTTAGACGACCTACTCATCATCGCGCCCGATTTCGAGACTCATATCGCCTTGCTGAAGGAAGTAGCCGACTGCCTGAGAAAAGCGAAAAGCGGTGCTGTTTCAGAGGCATGGTGAGGAGGAATAACTTCCCACTGCCTACTTCTCCCAAAAGCTTAACGCTTGCCAGAGGAACTATAGCAATACCGAGAAGGAGTGTATGGCAGCAGTCTTTGTTGTTTTGGGTCACATGTCTAAATTAGTGTTTTTCAAACTCTTAAAAGCTGCTAACTCAAGTAGCATAATCAAGTACCTGCGTGAGGATATATTTTCCATGTTTGGTGTACCTCAAATAATCCACTTAGACAATGGGAAACAATTCCTAGCTAAGGAATTCCAAAACTTTCTGTTAGGGTACGGTATCAGGCCTTTCAGAACCGCGAACTATTCACCACAATCAAACGCTTCCGAACGGGTCAACAGGACGCTGCTCGCCGCCATACGTTCATACCTCAAAGAAGACCAACGCGACTGCGATATTCACCTTAGTGATATTGCAGGCGCAATGAAGAGTTCGATACATTCGGCAATTGGTGTATCCATATTTTGCCTTGTTTGGGTATAACATGACAACCCACGGAAGTAGTTACGCGTTGGCCAAAAGCATTCTAAAAAACACCGCTGGAGAAGGAGAGTAGGGAAAAAACTGCGTTTGCGGTACCGGGGAGACCCTTGTACCAATTTACCGTCATGCCATTTCGGTTGTGTAATGCTGCTCAAAGGTTATGCCGTTTAATGGACAAGGTGATCCCTGCACGACTACGGGATCGCGTCTTTGTGTATTTAGACGACCTACTCATCATCACGCCCGATTTCGAGACTCATATCGCCTTGCTGAAGGAAGTAGCCGACTGCCTGAGAAAAGCGAAAAGCGGTGCTGTTTCAGGGGCATGGTGAGGAGGAATAACTTCCCACTGCCTACTTCTCCCAAAAGCTTAACGCTTGCCAGAGGAACTATAGCAATACCGAGAAGGAGTGTATGGCAGCAGTCTTTGTTGTTTTGGATCACATGTCTCAATTAGTGTTTTTCAAACTCTTAAAAGCTGCTAACTCAAGTAGCATAATCAAGTACCTGCGTGAGGATATATTTTACATGTTTGGTGTACCTCAAATAATCCACTTAGACAATGGGAAACAATTCCTAGCTAAGGAATTCCAAAACTTTCTGTTAGGGTACGGTATCAGGCCTTTCAGAACCGCGAACTATTCACCACAATCAAACGCTTCCGAACGCGTCAACAGGACGCTGCTCGCCGCCATACGTTCATACCTCAAAGAAGACCAACGCGACTGGGATATTCACCTTAGTGATATTGCAGGCGCGTTGAAGAGTTCGATACATTCGGCAATTGGTGTATCCATATTTTGCCTTGTTTGGGTATAACATGACAACCCACGGAAGTAGTTACGCGTTGGTCAAAAATTTGAATACTCGAGGACGGCGAACTGTTGACCCTGGTGAGAAAAAATAGTTTACAGCTAATTAGGAACAAAATCAAAGACAATATTCTGGAAGCCAATGAAAAAAGTGCTCGGAAATATAACACGCGAAACAGAAACGTTAAATATATACCAGGACAAGAGGTGTATAAACGGAATGTTGCCTTAGTGACGCAACAAAACGTCTCGCTTCAAAACTCTGTCCTAAATATACTAAATGTTGTATCGTCCAAGCTATAGGTAAAAATATGTATGAACTCGAAAGTCTAGCAGGAAAGAAGTTAGGAATATTTCATGCGAAAGACATAAAGCAGTGAATTCTGTTGAACACTTAGTACGTAAGGTTTTTTTTTTGTGCATGCTTGTGGTCCGTCTGATTCCTGTTGTGCCTATCGTCCTTTCTGGTTCAACCAATTGTGATATTTTGTTTATGGGTTTTAACGACCTAAGATCACCATATGTACCTGAAAGGTAATGTAACTACCAGACTGTGATATAATTTTAGCTACTTTGATGTGCAATATTTTACTTGACCACTTAGTACCTGATTATTATTATTTCTTTTTACTATTAAACCTATCTGTGATATTTTTAGTTGAACAACTTCCCTCAAAACCTTAAAGTCCTTCTGAGGACTTATGCTCCTATCCAGGCACTGTGTTATCTAAATAACGACCAGGGACATGCAATATAGATTAGGTTGAAGTACCTGACAACGAGTTTTCTATACCCACACGGAATACTCAGAAAACGACACCACAAGTGCCTGAAACTAGCAGACGTAACATGCTCCTGATTGTGATATGCTATTTGTTTTGAGTGAGAAGCTATACGCTTTGACATTCTGTGATATTTTTTGTTGTTGTCGTATTCGTTAGCTATGTACTTTTGCTTCAAATCTCTAATCCTTCAAGCAGTGATAAGCCCGTAAATCACATTCAACCCAAAATTGGAGATAGTTTCCATAGACCTTATCTGAATAGTTAAAACCTGCACCTTCCTACATAAGAACCAAAGAAAACTCAACCGTATTAAACGTCCTATTCAAACACATGTGAAACTAAAGAAAATCATACGCCTTAATGTTATCCGAATGAAATAGTTCTTTTTATTAGATCTAAAAGTATGTTTTTTCTAGGTACATGAGATGTAATGGAAGAACATATACGTAAAGAAAATGTGCAGATTATAGTAATAAGAAAATACTAGAAATAAGAAAATAAGGGGCATACCTTATGTAAGGATGCCGCAGTAGGTTATGATGTGGCCGATGTGGTACTGGCAACTTATATTAACAAAAAGATGCCCGGCTTGATTAACGTGAGTTCTCCCCACTTCTTGATTAGACTTAGGAAGGTTACTCGCAACACAAAAAAAGAATATGGAGATTCGTTTTCTTGCTGGAACCCTCTTCAATTACCTTGCTTCGTCGAGGTTTTCTGTTTCATGGGATCGTTTATGCACCGTTTAACTAGAAACGATAGGATTTAGGATTTTCAAACAAATTTAATAAATATTACCTGGCTGTTCTGGGGGTTTTCCCTTCCGCAAGGTGGTTCGCATAGCAGCGATCGTCGTGAAAAGCTATTTTTGCCGGCTGCTTACTAGCTTTGAAGGACGACCTACCTGTATGTCGTCACCGTCCCATATTCTTCTCTATTATCATGAAAGCGGAGAATAGTTCAAAGCCACCTAGAATTGAATTATAGGAAGGACACTTACCTCGAGATTAGCCACTGCCGATTAAAAGAAAGATGTGCACCTGTTCACCGTGTCTGTACATTCTCATGTTGAATCTCCAGACTCGAAGTTTTGTTGCGGCCCACTGGCAGAAGGATAAGAAGGTCTTATCCAGTTCTGGTTGATGCGCTAGTCGAGCACGCGATACATGCGGCTCCGACTAGCGTCATAGGGCAGTGCGTAACCCAGAAAGTAATGGGCACGTAGAAAAGAAGGGCATAGGGGGACGGGGGTGGTAACAAGCAAACAAAAGTAAACAACACACAGTTTGAGTCACTTTTATTTCTATTTTTTTTTATTCACTTAAATAGGAACTTGAATTAAAATAACACAAAAATAACAAAAAAATAACAATAATAACAAAACCCACGCGTCGGAGCTGGAGAAACGGAGGTGAAACTGAGCCGGAGCGGATACTTCATACGCACGCGAATTTGTTTTTTTTTTATTAGAACGAACAAATTATGATTATAAACCATAAAATATACACGAAAATGTTTAAAATATAAGAAAAGACGCGCACAAAAAACAAAAATGATAAAAGCGAAGCAGACATCTTTATTTTTTTGACAATTGAACAATTTTTGGAAAGGAAATTGACCTATATATCAAACAGATGTTACAGTGGCTGATATATAGGTAAGTCAACGAACCCAAGACGAGTGCTGTTAAGTTAGAACATTTCATATACCTAGTCAAAAGAAAGAAAGGAAAAACGGAAATTTGTTTTTCGGCGGGTCGAATGGTTTGTCAGTTGAAAAAAGAGTTTAATTTAAAATCGAACCACCGCCAGTTAAAGTTGTTGAAAAGCGAATATAGTTTTCATTTAAGTTCAGAATACTAGTATAGGTACTAGAAAAAAAAGTGATTCTAAAATTATAGTTTAGTTTCTTTTAGTGTTTTTTTTTGTATATTCTAATCCTGTTCGGCCCAGTAATGTAGCGTTAAGGACTTTGTGCGACGAAAAACATTTTCAGTAGCAGTCAGCATAAACAAAAATAAAAAACATATAAAAAGGGGTAAGTGATAGTGTTAGACCAATTAATAATGGCACTTATTTAAAGAAAAAAAACACGTATATTGATAGGTGAATTCCACCAAATTCGAAAATAGAAGGGTAACTCACGGCCCAAGAAGTATACCTTTTTTAATTCTGAGCAACATAGGACTCAATTGCGGTGCTGATCGGATACATAAGGAAACCCTCCGGCGAAAATGGAAAACCCGTGACCCACCCGGGCTCCCAAGTAACGGGGGGATACCAAGTATCTAGTTTATAGGGAATTTATTGAAAAGAAAAAACGAGAAAAAAGCTTTAAGGTGGAATTCACCCCATATATATATCCACATATATATATATATATATATATTTTAAAAAAAGTCAACACTTACATGGTGGTCCATAAATTTTAAGTCAAACAAAGAAAGAAAAGGGGAAAAGGAATTTGGCACGCGATATCAATCTGTCTTGATCAAAAAGGGGGTATACAATTCCTCCAGTCGCACAGATACTTATTAAGGATTAAAAATCGAGTTGGACAAGGAGCATTGTACCAGTAGCAAGCATTTTCTTGTGTTTTTTTTATATTATAAGGTTTTTCTTTTTCAATTTTTATATTATCTTTGTTGGCGAGATTTTTTTTGGTGTAAAATAAAGTGTATTTGTTGATGTTCTTACGAAACTTATTATTATGTGTTGGATTCGTCCATCACTATTTAATTTAAGATCTTGTCTTAAGAATAAGGGCTCCTCAGCGGCTCAAGACCTGTTGGCGTATTTTGGCCCATCCTCTTAGGTACACCATCAAAGAGCTCTCTGACGGAGGCATCACGGAGCGGAAAGAAGGCAGGGCGGACGAGGTATTCCCGCCTCAGTAATTATCAGTTTGTGGTATTTGGGGGGTCTACTATTCGATAATTTGGAATTTTCTTATTACTTTAAACTTTCATATATTTATTTTTTTTTTTGTATTTTTCAAGTCGATCTTTTTTCATGTTTGGGATCGCATTTTTTTTTTGTGAATTACGTTAACGAATCAATTATAGTTTTTTTTGTTTAAATGTCTAGTTTATTTGAGGCGCCTAAAGGCCCCTTTTATGATGGTTATATTTTCTTTTTGTTACCAAATTACAGTTTAAAAATAAATAAAAAGATTTTGAGAAAGTTTCGCCAAATTCGAGTCAGAACTGATCAGTCTTTTTATTTTTCGATTGATTGAGAAACACCTCATGGAGACTAAGAACAAATTCAAAGGGGGTGCGGTAAGGTGAGCTTTTAAGAAAGAGGTAAGATGACGTGACAGCAATCAGGATCAACGAGATTGGGGAATCCACAATATTCTTGGACCGATGAATTCCAGGCTGGCGGGAACAAGTTCCCCTGCAACGACACCCGCAGGGTATCCCGGGTGTGGTCCTACTCTACTTGGTGGTGGAAGCTAGGCACGATTTATGTAATTTTGAAATAGGTGAGGTCCATTCGTAGGGGGCAAGATCCCCCCATATCTGGCGAGATTAGCCGCGCGTGCCAGCGTGCCTACGCCCTCGCGGTTGACATTCTTTCCCCTCTCTTCTCCTCCTTCCTATCTAAACCTAACCTTACCTTCCATCTCCCCCTATCCTCTCAATGCCCACTCGTTCAGTTGCTCTTTCCTTTGGCCAGTCCCAAGTCCGTCCTATCTAGCTACCTCAGAGCGTAATCAACCCTCCTCGCTTTCCTTTCACGACTCCCATTCCTCTCCCCTCTTTTTCCATTTCATCCTTCCCTCTATTACTCTACCTTACTCATCCCACTGCTTCATACATTGTCCGCCTTTCATTTCCTCCCTGATGTCCTTTCTTAGCTCGATCCCTTCTTTCTCATACCTTTCCCATACTTTACCTTATCTTGACCAAGGCCTGCCCTCCTTTCTATTCTATATTATCCCATCCCATTTATCCTAATCCTCTCCTAATTTGCTTATTTCAAATGGCGCCCAACGTTTTTGTTTGTATCCTAGTCTATCCTTAATGTACTGTTTGTCTTTGTTGATGAGTTTGAAGCAAAGCGTAAGTCTTAACTGGGAGGGCTCTTTAGCATACCCAGTTAATTGCGACGAGATGCTTCAAGATCATCAATGCAAACAAACAATGCATTCGTTGTGATGTTCTTAGTGCTGCCGCTGGCTAACCTGAAGATGCTGGAGGTCTTAATTCGTATGGTTCTTCAACGTAACGCCAGCGCCAGAATTCTGAAGATCCAGCGATAGTAATACACATGTTTGCTGTTCCAAGTGCGATTGCGGCACTTTATTTTTTATTATTGGTTTAAGTTTTTGGTATTATTTATTAATTTTTTTTGTCGTTAATTGATAGTTAGTAATTTTCATTTATTATTTTATTTATTTATTTAGTCATTTACAGCATTTATTCATCTATTTGTTAGTTTTAGTTTATAAATTAATTGATTAAATTGTTTACTTGGGATTTATTTACTTGATATTTTGTTAAAGAAGCTTACGTTTTCCATAATAAAACCTCATTATACTACATATTTGGCATTTCCGTTTTTTTGGTGGTTCCTTTCGAATCGTTCGACTATCCTCTTTGGGCAGAGTGTAGGCTCGCGTCCTTGGGTTTGTTTGACTGTTAAATTCAGCTACCAGATCAGATTTCAAGAAATTTATCCTATATAGAAGGAGAAAAAACGGTTATTTTAAAGAATTCGTTAAATGACAGATCAGTTACCCGCTCCTTGCTGAGGAATTTTAAAATTCGTTTCGGTGAGATCCCGATAAGTTGTTCGCCTGTTTCAAGACCAACACCCCGGGAGAAAACTTGGGGAATCTCAGTTCGCCTCCATTGGAAAACCCGCAACCTTCCGACGGCCAGGAAAAACAACTAACAGGGGCTAGGTGAAGTTCGGCCTGCTGGATAGTGGGTCACTCGTTTATGGACTGTCCGTAGGTGACCAGCAATATATTTTGCTACAGGTGTGGACATGAGGGGGTAATTACCCCGAAATGTCCAAAATGCAATCCAGAAAACTTGGACCGGAACGCGAGGGCAGCGGGGGAATCGCGTTCAACCCAGACTTCCCCGTAGTTTCCACTGCCACGGTAACCACCCAAACTTTTCCCGATACAAAAATTAGAACTTTAGCCAGAAATACAAACATAAAACCTGTCACAGAAACACCCTCAAAATTAAAGTTTATCAAACCTTTACACGTAAGAATAAGGGAATATAATGAAACAAGAAACCGAATTTTTAATCTTAATGCTAGCGCCGTGTCAATAAAGATACAAAAGGCACGACTTATGTGTAAGTTAAGGAAAGAATTAAAAAAAGATATAGCATCGACCATCATAGATACTAGCACTGACAACAGGCCTTATGCCAAAGTCGTAATAGCGGGCAATGAATTACTGGGACTATTAGATAGTGGGGCCAGTGTTAGCATTTTAGGAAAACATTGTATGTTATTTGTAGATCAAGCCAAACTACCGATCGTAAGGTATAGTTCGGGCGTACAAACGGCCGATGGCAAAAGCCAAGCCATTGTAGACAAGGTCCAGGTTCGGGTAGGATATAGGCAAATAGGAAAGGAAATGACCGTGTACTTAGTCCCAAGTTTGGATCAGGAGCTGTATCTAGGAGTGGATTTCTGGAAGTTGTTCCAAATCGCTCCGACCGTAGTGAGCTCCGTATCGGTTCTGGAGAAAGATGCTGAGATGGTGAGTGCACATGATTTGTCCCTGGATCAGAGATGGAAGCGGTCAAGCGGAAATTTCTGGATTTTGGTCGGAACGGTTTTGGAAAAACGGCGCTTATGAAGCACGTTATCGATGCCGGAGATGCGACCCCGGTGAAGCAAAGACACTACCCTGTTTCTCCTGCGGTACAACCCCTTTTGTACCAGGAAATAGACCGAATGCTTAAGCTCGGCGTTATCAAGGAGAGTGAGAGCCCGTGGTGTTTACACGTTGTTCTTATTAAGAAGCCAGGTCCGAACAATACTACCAAGTATCGTTTTTGCCTGGACTCTCGTAAGACCAACACGTTGACTAAAAAGGACGCTAACCCTCTCCCCCATATTGAAGGGCTTATCAGTCGGCTACCAGATACCTACTATATTAGTAGTGTAGACCTAAAGGAAGCATTCTAAAAAATACCGCTGGAGAAGGAGAGTACAAGGTGCGCGCACAAATAATTAAACAAAAGTCAAAAAAAAAAAAATATTCCGCATTGTTATCGCAAGTTTAAAAAAAAAATAATATTACACACTCGTTTGAGAAATTGCCGAAACCCCCTCGCGTTTGCTGTAAAAAAAATGACAATATCCACTCGCGTCGTTGGATGACGATAAGATGCCCATTCGCGCTGTGGAAGAAAAAAAAATTCTCTTATCTGTCCCAACCCTTTGTGCTTAGCTTAACTGCCTCTTTCTTATCTACTGTAGGCATCGTATGCTTGCGGTAAATGGATAAAGGCATCTGAGTTTGTCCTTTTGTGCTGAATATTTAAATTGATATTTTGTATGCAAGCTGTTTTATGGGCATAACACCTAAGGCAGTTTGTTTATTACAGAGATTAATTTGGATCTTCACTGCATGGTTTGACTTAGTCAGAATTGTGTTTTGTGTGTAAGTATTTTTAAATGGTAAGTGATTTTTGTGTCGTGTATTCCAATGTTCGTGGTATAAGAAAGAATTTCTTTCACCTGTACGTCTACACTGTTCAATACAGGCCAGCTGTTTTGGCATTAAGTGAAACCCAGGTTGGAGTAAATACTGATTTATCAGAGTTTGCTCTACATGGGTATAGCTTGGTGCCACTTCTTTTTTCCCATCATGGTCTCGTGGTCTATGTTAGGAATGATATTGCTTGCCAAAGCCTTCCCCAATATGGGCAATGTTCCAATACGGACTTTAACTTCTTGTGGCTCAAATTCACTGTCCGCAAGCATGTCATTCATTTTTGTTTTATTTACAGGAGTCCAAATCTCGAAAGCAATTCGACTTGTAACGAGTTTGATGCGCTGTCTGATTCTATCTCAAAAATTGTTTCCCTTTGTCCTCGCACTGAAATCGTTATTGCGGGCGATTTCAATGTACACAATTCCAATTGGCTCCGCTATTCTGGTCAAACAACACCCGAAGGAAAGTATGTCGAGCTCTTTGCCGGGTTACATCACCTTATCCAACTGATCGATGTGCCAACGCGTATACCGGATGTTGCTGGGCAAGCCGCCCATACTCTTGACTTGTTTCTTACTTCTCACCCTGAAAAATATACCATTAGTGTAACTTCTCCATTTGGCACTTCAGACCACTGTGTCATTTCAGCTAATTTCTCATCCTCCACCCATCCAGTTAAAGAAAAACTTCCCACCAGGACCGTTTGGCAATACGAGAAAGCCAACTGGGACGGCCTGAATATTTTTTTCCGAAACTTTAACTGGTCACTATGCTTCCTCGACAGTGACATTGATGCCAGTGCTGAAATGATCACAAATTTGATTCTTCTAGGGATGCGTGTTTTTATTCCTAACAGAGTAAAAAGCATCAAACCTAAAGAAAAGTCTTGGTTTAATTCTGAGTGTAAAGAAGCTATCAGGCTCAAAGAAGTAAGTTTCCGTTCTTACAAAGCCAACCCTACATAGGAAAATCGAAAAAAGCACAAACAAGCAAGAAACTCATGCAACTCCGTTATTGAAAGAACCAAATTTTTGCATAACCAAAAATTACGGCAAAAAATTCTGCAGTGTCCCAAAGGCAGTAAAAATTTTTGGTCATTTGTAAAAAATATTAAAAACTCCCAACATCTTCGGTTCCAACGCTCATCGACAATAACAAACCAATTGTTTTCTCTTCAGAGAAGGCAAACTTGCTCGCCGCCCATTTCGCTGCCAGCTCCACGCTGCCGCATAGTAACGTTGCCCCTCCTGTACTTGAGAATGTAAATTTTTCCATGGGACAGATTTTTTTCCGCACTCGTACAGTAGCAAGAGTTCTCAAAGATCTCGATATACACAAATCCGCTGGCCCGGATGGTATACCACCAATTCTTCTGAAGAGGTGTTCTTCCATACTGGCAAAGCCACTGCGTAAGCTTTTCCATCGCTCCTACTCTTCTGGAATCTTTCCTAGAAGATGGAAAACAGCATTTGTCCAGCCTGTCCCTAAGAAAGGTGACCCATCCTCCCCCTCCTCCTACCGACCCATAGCACTGACATCCCCTCTTTCTAAGGTCATGGAAACACTGATTAACCGTCATCTTAAGGAATATCTCGAAGATCGTAAGCTTCTCCATGACCGTCAGTATGGCTTCCGCAGCAACCGTTCCACTGGTGATCTGATGGCATATCTCACCGAACAGTGGAACAAATCTTTACATCGTTTTGGTGAAAGTAAGATTATTGCTCTTGATATCTCCAAGGCATTTGATAGAGTTTGGCATGAAGCTCTCTTATCGAAAATGCGTGCTTCTGGGATCGATAATAGTCTTGTTCGTTGGATTAGAAGCTATCTTCTGGACCGTTCAATTCAAGTTGTATTGGACGGATTCAAGTCTGATTCCCATAAAATAAATGCTGGTGTGCCCCAGGGCTCTGCTCTGTCTCCGACTCTTTTCCTCATTTTTATAAATGATCTTCTGTCTGTTACTTCTAATCCACTTAACTGTTTTGCTGACGACTCTACCCTCAGCTTTTCATATTCGTTCGATAATTCTGTTCCTTCGCCTTCGGACGTACAATTGCAACGGTGCCGTATGTCAAGCTCATTAAACTCCGATTTATACAGCATTGTCAAATGGGGTAATAGGAATCGTGTGGAGTTTAATGCTTCGAAAACTCAATGCTGTCTTCTGTCGTTAAAGCTAAACATACCCCCAATGCCATTGTCCATGAATGGCACTTACATCGAAGAAACCGAAAAGCTCTCAGTACTCGGTATGTGTGTCAACGACGACCTCCGTTGGAACGACCATATATTTGAGATCGCTAAGAATGCTGCTAGGTGCTTAGGTTTTCTGTATCGGTGTAAGAAGTATTTTTCCTTATCTGATCTGGCTACAATCTATAAAGTGTTTATACGTCCTAAACTCGAGTATAACTCCCACCTCTGGGCAGGTGCTTCGCAAACATCGCTACACCTGCTTGATAGAATACAAAATCGAGCGTTAAGATTGATAGGAAATAGAACTGTCGCTGAAACAATTGCCCCTCTCGAACACCGACGCAATGTTTCATGTCTTTCCTTATTTTATCGTTTCTTTTATAAAAAAAATGTTCACTCGAGGTAGCCAGCTGCATTCCTCCCCTTAAAAGTTTCGCCCGTAATACTCGTCTTGCTAGGAATGCCCATCAGTTCACCCTTGAGCCCAATTTCGGACGTACCGTGAAATATAGAGCTTCTTTTTTTAGCCGTACAACACGACTTTGGAATGGTTTATCTGGCGAGATTTTCCCTTGCCATTTCAATTCGCAAACATTCAAAACCAATGTTAATCGATACTTCCTATCTCTCCCCTCCCTATCTTCCTAATGCCCGCGCAGTGTGTTACATTAAAAGGGAAACAAATAGTCCCTTGTGCGCGCGTTAATTATAAAAATAAAAAAATAATAAAGTAGGGAAAAAACTGCGTTTGCGGTACCGGGGAGACCCTTGTACCAATTTACCGTCATGCCATTTCGGTTGTGTAATGCTGCTCAAAGGTTATGTCGTTTAATGGACAAGGTGATCCCTGCACGACTACGGGATCGCGTCTTTGTATATTTAGACGACCTACTCATCATCGCGCCCGATTGCGAGACTCATATCGCCTTGCTGAAGGAAGTAGCCGACTGCCTGAGAAAAGCGAAAAGCGGTGCTGTTTCAGGGGCATGGTGAGGAGGAATAACTTCCCACTGCCTACTTCTCCCAAAAGCTTAACACTTGCCAGAGGAACTATAGCAATACCGAGAAGGAGTGTATGGCAGCAGTCTTTGTTGTTTTGGGTCACATGTCTAAATTAGTGTTTTTCAAACTCTTAAAAGCTGCTAACTCAAGTAGCATATTCAAGTACCTGCGTGAGGATATATTTTACATGTTTGGTGTACCTCAAATAATCCACTTAGACAATGGGAAACAATTCCTAGCTAAGGAATTCCAAAACTTTCTGTTAGGGTACGGTATCAGGCCTTTCAGAACCGCGAACTATTCACCACAATCAAACGCTTCCGAACGGGTCAACAGGACGCTGCTCGCCGCCATACGTTCATACCTCAAAGAAGACCAACGCGACTGGGATATTCACCTTAGTGATATTGCAGGCGCAATGAAGAGTTCGATACATTCGGCAATTGGTGTATCCATATGTTGCCTTGTTTGGGTATAACATGACAACCCACGGAAGTAGTTACGCGTTGGCCAAAAATTTGAACGTACTCGAGGACGGCGAACTGTTGACCCTGGCGAGAAAAATAGGTTACAGCTAATAAGGAACAAAATCAAAGACAATATTCTGGAAGCCAATGAAAAAAGTTCTCGGAAATATAACACGCGAAAACGAGCCATTGTAGGCAAGGTCCAGGTTCGGGTAGGATATAGGCAAATGACCCTGTACTTAGTCCCAAGTTTGGATCAGGAGCTGTATCTAGGAGTGGATTTCTGGAAGTTGTTCCAAATCGCTCCGACCGTAGTGAGCTCCGTATCGGTTCTGGAGAAAGATGCTGAGATAGTGAGTGCACATGATTTGTCCCTGGATCAGAGATGGAAGCGGTCAAGCGGAAATTTCTGGATTTTGGTCGGAACGGTTTTGGAAAAACGGCGCTTATGGAGCACGTTATCGATACCGGAGATGCAACCCCGGTGAAGCAAAGACACTACCCTGTTTCTCCTGCGGTACAACCCCTTTTGTACCAGGAAATAGACCGAATGCTTAAGCTCGGCGCTATCGGAGAGAGTGAGAGCCCGTGGTGTTCACCCGTTGTTCTTATTAAGAAGCCAGGTCCGAACAATACTACCAAGTATAGTTTTTGCCTGGACTCTCGTAAGACCAACACGTTGACTAAAAAGGACGCTAACCCTCTCCCCCATATTGAAGGGCTTATCAGTCAGCTACCAGATACATACTATATTAGTAGTGTAGACCTAAAGGAAGCATTCTAAAAAATACCGCTGGAGAAGGAGAGTAGGGAAAATACTGCGTTTGCGGTACCGGGGAGACCCTTGTACCAATTTACCGTCATGCCATTTCGGTTGTGTAATGCTGCTCAAAGGTTATGTCGTTTAATGGACAAGGTGATCCCTGCACGACTACGGGATCGCGTCTTTGTATATTTAGACGACCTACTCATCATCGCGCCCGATTTCGAGACTCATATCGCCTTGCTGAAGGAAGTAGCCGACTGCCTGAGAAAAGCGAAAAGCGGTGCTGTTGCAGAGGCATGGTGAGGAGAAATAACTTCCCACTGCCTACTTCTCCCAAAAGCTTAATGCTTGCCAGAGGAACTATAGCAATACCAAGAAGGAGTGTATGGCAGCAGTCTTTGTTGTTTTGGATCACATGTCTAAATATGTGTTTTTCAAACACTTAAAAGCTGCTAACTCAAGTAGCATAATCAAGTACCTGCGTGAGAATATATTTTACATGTTCGGTGTACCTCAAATAATCCACTCTGACAATGGGAAACAATTCCTAGCTAAGGAATTCCAAAACTTTCTGTTAGGGTACCGCGAACTATTCACCATAATCAAACGCTTCCGAACGGGTCAACAGGACGCTGCTCGCCGCCATACGTTCCTACCTCAAAGAAGACCAACGCGACTGGCATATTCACCTTAGTGATATTGCAGGCGCGTTGAAGAGTTCGATACATTCGGCAATTGGTGTATCCATATTTTGCCTTGTTTGGGTATAACATGACAACCCACGGAAGTAGTTACGCGTTGGTCAAAAATTTGAATACTCGAGGACGGCGAACTGTTGACCCTGGCGAGAAAAAATAGTTTACAGCTAATTAGGAACAAAATCAAAGACAATATTCTGGAAGCCAATGAAAAAAGTGCTCGGAAATATAACACGCGAAACAGAAACGTTAAATATATACCAGGACAAGAGGTGTATAAACGGAATGTTGCCTTAGTGACGCAACAAAACGTCTCGCTTCAAAACTCTGGCCTAAATATACTAAATGTTGTATCGTCCAAGCTATAGGTAAAAATATGTATGAACTCGAAAGTCTAGCAGGAAAGAAGTTAGGAATATTTCATGCGAAAGACATAAAGCAGTGAATTCTGTTGAACACTTAGTACGTAAGGTATTTTTTTTGTGCATGCTTGTGGTCCGTCTGATTCCTGTTGTGCCTATCGTCCTTTCTGGTTCAACCAATTGTGATATTTTGTTTATGGGTTTTAACGACCTAAGATCACCATATGTACCTGAAAGGTAATGTAACTACCAGACTGTGATATAATTTTAGCTACTTTGATGTGCAATATTTTACTTGACCACTTAGTACCTGATTATTATTATTTCTTTTTACTATTTAACCTATCTGTGATATTTTTAGTTGAACAACTTCCCTCAAAACCTTAAAGTCCTTCTGAGGACTTATGCTCCTATCCAGGCATTGTGTTATCTAAATAACGACCAGGGACATGCAATATAGATTAGGTTGAAGTACCTGACAACGAGTTTTCTATACCCACACGGAATACTCAGAAAACGACACCACAAGTGCCTGAATCTAGCAGACGTAACATGCTCCTGATTGTGATATGCTATTTGTTTTGAGTGAGAAGCTATACGCTTTGACATTCTGTGATATTTTTTTTTTGTTGTCGTATTCGTTATGTACTTTTGCTTCAAATCTCTAATCCTTCAAGCAGTGATAAGCCCGTAAATCACATTCAACCCAAAAGTGGAGATAGTTTCCATAGACCTTATCTGAATAGTTAAAACCTGCACCTTCCTACATAAGAACCAAAGAAAACTCAACCGTATTAAACGTCCTATTCAAACACATGTGAAACTAAAGAAAATCATACGCCTTAATGTTATCCGAATGAAATAGTTCTTTTTATTAGATCTAAAAGTATGTTTTTTCTAGGTACATGAGATGTAATGGAAGAACATATACGTAAAGAAAATGTGCAGATTATAGTAATAAGAAAATACTAGAAATAAGAATATAAGGGGCATACCTTATGTAAGGATGCCGCAGTAGGTTATGGTGTGGCCGATGTGGTACTGGCAACTTATATTAACAAAAAGATGCCCGGCTTGATTAACATGAGTTCTCCCCACTTCTTGATTAGACTTAGGAAGGTTACTCGCAACACAAAAAAAGAATATGGAGATTCGTTTTCTTGCTGGAACCCTCTTCAATTACATTGCTTCGTCGAGGTTTTCTGTTTCATGGGACCGTTTAACTAGAAACGATAGGATTTAGGATTTTCAAACAAATTTAATAAATATTACCTGGCTGTTCTGGGGGTTTTCCCTTCCGCAAGGTGGTTCGCATAGCAGCGATCGTCGTGAAAAGCTATTTTTGCCGGCTGCTTACTAGCTTTGAAGGACGACCTACCTGTATGACGTCACCGTCCCATATTCTTCTCTATTATCATGAAAGCGGAGAATAGTTCAAAGCCACCTAGAATTGAATTATAGGAAGAACACTTACCTCGAGATTAGCCACTGCCGATTAAAAGAAAGATGTGCACCTGTTCACCGTGTCTGTACATTCTCATGTTGAATCTCCAGACTCGGAGTTTTGTTGCGGCCCACTGGCAGAAGGATAAGAAGGTCTTATCCAGTTCTGGTTGATGCGCTAGTCGGGCACGCGATACATGCGGCTCCGACTAGCGTCATAGGGCAGTGCGTAACCCAGAAAGTAATGGGCACGTATAAAAGAAGGGCATAGGGGGGCGGGGGTGGTAACAAGCAAAGAAAAGTAAACAACACACAGTTTGAGTCACTTTTATTTTTATTTATTTTTATTCACTTAAATAGGAACTTGAATTAAAATAACACAAAAATAACAAAAAAAAAAAAATAACAATAATAACAAAACCCACGCGTCGGAGCTGGAGAAACGGAGGTGAAACTGAGCCGGAGCGGATACTTCATACACACGCGAATTTGTTTTTTTTTTTTTATTAGAACGAACAAATTATGATTATAAACCATAAAATATACACGAAAATGTTTAAAATATAAGAAAAGACGCGCACAAAAAACAAAAATGATAAAAGCGAAGCAGACATCTTTATTTTTTTGACAATTGAACAATTTTCGGAAAGGGAATTGACCTATATATCAAACAGATGTTACAGTGGCTGATATATAGGTAAGTCAACGAACCCAAGACGAGTGCTGTTAAGTTAGAATATTTCATATACCTAGTCAAAAGAAAGAAAGGAAAAACGGAAATTTGTTTTTCGGCGGGTCGAATGGTTTGTCAGTTGAAAAAAGAGTTTAATTTAAAATCGAACCACCGCCAGTTAAAGTTGTTGAAAAGCGAATATAGTTTTCATTTAAGTTCAGAATACTAGTATAGGTACTAGAAAAAAAAGTGATTCTAAAATTACAGTTTAGTTTCTTTTAGTGTTTTTTTGTATATTCTAATCCTGTTTGACCCAGTAATGCAGTGTTAATGACTTTGTGCGACGAAAAACATTTTCAGTAGCAGTCAGCATAAACAAAATTAAAAAACATATAAAAAGGGGTAAGTGATAGTGTTAGGCCAATGAATAATGGCACTTATTTAAAGAAAAAAAAAACACGTATATTGATAGGTGAATTCCACCAAATTCGAAAATAGAAGGGTAACTCATGGCCCAAGAAGTATACCTTTTTTTCATTCTGAGCAACAGAGGACTCAATTGCGGTGCTGATCGGATACATAAGGAAACCCTCCGGCGAAAATGGAAAACCCGTGACCCACCCGGGCTCCCAAGTAACGGGGGGATACCAAGTATCTAGTTTATAGGGAATTTATTGAAAAGAAAAACGAGAAAAAAACTTTAAGGTGGAATTCACCCCATATATATATCCATATATATATATAATAAAAAAAGTCAACACTTACATGGTGGTCCATAAATTTTAAGTCAAACAAAGAAAGAAAAGGGGAAAAGGAATTTGGCACGCGATATCAATCTGTCTTGATCAAAAAGGGGGTATACAATTCCTCCAGTCGCACAGATACTTATTAAGGATTAAAAATCGAGTTGGACAAGGAGCATTGTACCAGTAGCAAGCATTTTCTTGTGTTTTTTTTATATTATAAGGTTTTTCTTTTTCAATTTTTATATTATCTTTGTTGGCGAGATTTTTTTTGGTGTAAAATAAAGTGTATTTGTTGATGTTTTTACGAAACTTATTATTATGTGTTGGATTCGTCCATCACTATTTAATTTAAGATCTTGTCTTAAGAATAAGGGCTCCTCAGCGGCTCAAGACCTGTTGGCGTATTTTGGCCCATCCTCTTAGGTACACCATCAAAGAGCTCTCTGACGGAGGCATCACGGAGCGGAAAGTAGGCAAGGCGGACGAGGTATTCCCGCCTCAGTAATTATCAGGTTGTGGTATTTGAGGGGTCTACTATTCGATAATTTGGAATTTTCGTTTTGCTTTAAACTTTCATATATTTATTTTTTTTTGTATTTTTCAACTCGATCTTTTTTCATGTTTGGGATCGCATTTTTTTTTTTGGTGAATTACGTTAACGAATCAATTGTAGTTTTTTTCGTTTAAATGTCTAGTTTATTTGAGGCGCCTAAAGGCCCCTTTTATGATGGTTATATTTTCTTTTTGTTACCAAATTACAGTTTAAAAATAAATAAAAAGATTTTGAGAAAGTTTCGCCAAATTCGAGTCAGAACTGATCAGTCTTTTTATTTTTCGATTGATTGAGAAACACCTCATGGAGACTTAGAACAAATTCAAAGGGGGTGCGGTAGGGTGAGCTTTTAAGAAAGAGGTAAGATGACGTGACAGCAATCAGGATCAACGAGATTGGGGAATCCACAATATTCTTGGACCGATGAATTCCAGGCTGGCGGGAACAAGTTCCCCTGCAACGACACCCGCAGGGTATCCCGGGTGTGGTCCTACTCTACTTGGTGGTGGAAGCTAGGCACGATTTATGTAATTTTAAAATAGGTGAGGTCCATTCGTAGGGGGCAAGATCCCCCCATATCTGGCGAGATTAGCCGCGCGTGCCAGCGTGCCTACGCCCTCGCGGTTGACATTCTTTCCCCTCTCTTCCCCTCCTTCCTATCTAAACCTAACCTTACCTTCCATCTCCCCCTATCCTCTCAATGCCCACTCGTTCAGTTGCTCTTTCCTTTGGCCAGTCCCAAGTCCGTCCTATCTAGCTACCTCAGAGCGTAATCAACCCTCCTCGCTTTCCTTTCACGACTCCCATTCCTCTCCCCTCTTTTTCCATTTCATCCTTCCCTCTATTACTCTACCTTACTCATCCCACTGCTTCATACATTGTCCGCTTTTCATTTCCTCCCTAATGTCCTTTCTTAGCTCGATCCATTCTTTCTCATACCTTCTCATCCCTTTCCCATACTTTACCTTATCTTGACCAAGGCCTGCCCTCCTTTCTATTCTATATTATCCCATCCCATTTATCCTAATCCTCTTCCTAATTTGCTTATTTCAAATGGCGCCCAACGTTTTTGTTTGTATCCTAGTCTATCCTTAATGTACTGTTTGTCTTTGTTGATGAGTTTGAAGCAAAGCGTAAGTCTTAACTGGGAGGGCTCTTTAGCATGCCCAGTTAATTGCGACGAGATGCTTCAAGATCATCAATGCAAACAAACAATGCATTCGTTGTGATGTTCCTAGTGCTACCGCTGGCTGACCTGAAGAAGCTGGAGGTCTTAATTCGTATGGTTCTTCAACGTAACGCTTGAACAGCGCCAGTATTCTGAAGATCTGCCAGCGATAGTAATACACATGTTTGCTGTTCCAAGTGCGGTCGCGGCCAGGTCGAAAACGAGGCGTATGTCTTAACCAGCATAGCTCTTGAGAACGCCTGGTAAATTGCCACGATGCGTTTTCGGTCTGGCAGTACATCACTTGGAAATCGTTTCGTTTTGTTAACGTTTTTCCTTTCTTTTTTCCGCAAAGAGGCACCACACTCATACTCATAACGTATGAACAAAAAAATTTTACTTTTGGTTGAAGAATGCTGTCAAGTCCCAGGCTAAGGACAAAAGAAGAGCCTTTACCTATACAAGGCACCCAAAACGCCCCCGAATCACATATGAAAAAAAAATCGTTGAATATTTAAAAAACGTGTTGAAAATTTTCCGGGACCTGTTTTTTTTAAATAAAGTGAATATTTCGTTTGAAAAATCTGTCTATGTTTATTTGCATTATTTACTTGTAAGAACTATTTATTTATTATAATTTCTGTTGGTGTTGGGTAGGATATTTTTTTTTTTTATTATAGCTTAGGTTTAATTGCAAATAAAGCAAACAAAAAAACAAAAAAAAATACTTAAAATAAAACTCTTTTACTTGTACCTATATATATCGTTACATAATTTAGTTCAAGTTACATTTGTATTAGGTCACATTTAGTTACGGTTAGATTTAGCTTAGGTTTCATTTAGTTTAGGCCTAATTTAGATTACTTAACGCATAGACATTAGTATAATTGGATAATTCCGTAACTCGAAGTCGGATTACAAAATTATGCGTGATCAATTTTTCAGCGCCATAAATGAACTGAGATCTCAGCTCAGGGTGCCAATCCCTGAAGTGGAACTCGTCAAGATTTAAAAAAAAAAATTTAGTCGGCTGGATACGGAAGTCGATGTACCCCCAGGCAATTTTTACCCTGGACCAGCTGCGGTTGGCGTGTAAAGACTCGGAATACGCCTTTCCTAACGCGGACCGGGACGTTCCAAACACACACGTCCACCGGCTCGGTATGCAGTGAACGAGCTGGAAATGAAAGAAGATACCAGCTGCACTCAAGAAGGGTACGTAGACGCGTTTCAGCACATGGGGGCCTGCCCAAAAACTAACAGGGGGCTAGGTGAAGTTCGGCCAACAGCCTGCTGGATAGTGGGTCACTCGTTTATGGACTGTCCGTAGGTGATAAGCAATATATTTTGCTACAGGTGTGGACATGAGGGGGTAATTACCCCGAAATGTCCAAAATGCAATCCAGAAAACTTGGACCGGAACGCGAGGGCAGCGGGGAATCGCGTTCAACCCAGACTTCCCCGTAGTTTCCACTGCCATGGTAACCACCCAAACTTTTCCCGATACAAAAATTAGAATTTTAGCCAGAAATACAAACATAAAACCTGTCACAGAAACACCCTCAAAATTAAAGCTTATCAAACCTTTACACGTAAGAATAAGGGTATATAATGAAACAAGAAACCGAATTTTTAATCTAAATAATCTAGCGCCGTGTCAATAAGGATACAAAAGGCACGACTTAGGTGTAAGTTTAGGAAAGAATTAAAAAAAGATATAGCATCGACCATCGGCCTTATGCTAAAGTCGTAATAGCGGGCAATGAATTACTGGGACTATTAGATAGTGGGGCCAGTGCTAGCATTTTAGGAAAAAATTGTATGTTATTTGTAGATCAAGCCAAACTACTGATCGTAAGGTACAGTTCGGGCATAAAAACGGCCGAAGGCAAAAGCCAAGCCATTGTAGGTAAGGTCCAGGTTCGGGTAGGATATAGGCAAATAGAAAAGGAAATGACCCTGTACTTAGTCCCAAGTTTGGATCAGGAGCTGTATCTAGGAGTGGATTTCTGGAAGTTGTTCCAAATCGCTCTGACCGTAGTGAGCTCCGTATCGGTTCTGGAGAAAGATGCTGAGATGGTGAGTGCACATGATTTGTCCCTGGATCAGAGATGGAAGCGGTCATGCGGAAATTTCTGGATTTTGGTCGGAACGGTTTTGGAAAAACGGCGCTTATGGAGCACGTTATCGATGCCGGAGATGCGACCCCGGTGAAGCAAAAACACTACCGGGGAGACCCTTGTACCAATTTACCATCATGCCATTTGGGTTGTGTAATGCTGCTCAAAGGTTATGTCGTTTAATGGACAAGGTTATCCCTGCACGACTACGGGATCGCGTCTTTGTATATTTAGACGACCTACTCATCATCGCGCCCGATTTCGAGACTCATATCGCCTTGCTGAAGGAAGTAGCCGACTGCCTGAGAAAAGCGATAAGCGATGCTGTTTCAGAGGCATGGTGAGGAGGAATAAGTTCCCACTGCCTACTTCTCCCAAAAGCTTAACGCTTGCCAGAGGAACTATAGCAATACCGAGAAGGAGTGTATGGCAGCAGTCTTTGTTGTTTTGGATCACATGTCTAAATTTGGTTTTTCAAACTCTTAAAAGCTGCTAACTCAAGTAGCATAATCAAGCACCTGCGTGAGGATATATTTTACATGTTCGGTGTACCTCAAATAATCCACTCTGACAATGGGAAACAATTCCTAGCTAAGGAATTCCAAAACTTTCTGTTAGGGTACCGCGAACTATTCACCACAATCAAACGCTTCCGAACGGGTCAACAGGACGCTGCTCGCCGCCATACGTTCCTACCTCAAAGAAGACCAACGCGACTGGGATATTCACCTTAGTGATATTGCAGGCGCGTTGAAGAGTTCGATACATTCGGCAATTGGTGTATCCATATTTTGCCTTGTTTGGGTATAACATGACAACCCACGGAAGTAGTTACGCGTTGGTAAAAAATTTGAATACTCGAGGACGGCGAACTGTTGACCCTGGTGAGAAAAAATAGTTTACAGCTAATTAGGAACAAAATCAAAGACAATATTCTGGAAGCCAATGAAAAAAGTGCTCGGAAATATAACACGCGGAAACGAAACGTTAAATATATACCAGGACAAGAGGTGTATAAACGGAATTTTGTCCTTAGTGACGCAACAAAACGTCTCGCTTCAAAACTCTGTCCTTAATATACTAAATGTTGTATCGTCCAAGCTATAGGTAAAAATATGTATGAACTCGAAAGTCTAGCAGGAAAGAAGTTAGGAATATATCATGCGAAAGACATAAAGCAGTGAATTCTGTTGAACACTTAGTACGTAAGGTATATTTTTTTGTGCATGCTTGTGGTCCGTCTGATTCCTGTTGTGCCTATTGTCCTTTCTGGTTCAACCAATTGTGATATTTTGTTTACGGGTTTTAACGACCTAAGATCACCATATGTACCTGAAAGGTAATGTAACTACCAGAATGTGATATAATTTTAGCTACTTTGATGTGCAATATTTTACTTGACCACTTAGTACCTGATTATTATTATTTCTTTTTACTATTAAACCTATCTGTGATATTTTAAGTTGAACAACTTCCCTCAAAACCTTAAAGTCCTTCTGAGGACTTATGCTCTTATCCACGCACTATGTTATCTAAATAACGACCAGGGACATGCAATATAGATTAGGTTGAAGTACCTGACAACGAGTCTATACCCACACGGAATACTCAGAAAACGACACCACAAGTGCCTGAAACAAGCAGACGTAACATGCTCCTGATTGTGATATGCTATTTGTTTTGAGTGAGAAGCTATACGCTTTGACATTATGTGATATTTTTTTTTGTTGTCGTATTCGTTATGTACTTTTGCTTCAAATTTCTAATCCTTCAAGCAGTGATAAGCCCGTAAATCACATTCAACCCAAAAGTGGAGATAGTTTCCATAGACCTTATCTGAATAGTTAAAACCTGCACCTTCCTACATAAGAACCAAAGAAAACTCAACCGTATTAAACGTCCTATTCAAACACATGTGAAACTAAAGAAAATCATACGCCTTAATGTTATCCGAATGAAATAGTTCTTTTTATTAGATCTAAAAGTATGTTTTTTCTAGGTACATGAGATGTAATGGAAGAACATATACGTAAAGAAAATGTGCAGATTATAGTAATAAGAAAATACTAGAAATAAGAAAATAAGGGGCATACCTTATGTAAGGATGCCGCAGTAGGTTATGGTGTGGCCGATGGTACTGGCAACTTATATTAACAAAAAGATGCCCGGCTTGATTAACGTGAGTTCTCCCCACTTATTGATTAGACTTAGGAAGGTTACTCGCAACACAAAAAAAATGTATGGAGATTCGTTTTCTTGCTGCAACCCTCTTCAATTACCTTGGTTCGTCGAGGTTTTCTGTTTCATGAGATCGTTTATGCACCGTTTAACTAGAAACGATAGGATTTAGGATTTTCAAACAAATTTAATAAATATTACCTGGCTGTTCTGGGGGTTTTCCCTTCCGCAAGGTGGTTCGGATAGCAGCGATCGTCGTGGAACGCTATTTTTGCCGGCTGCTTACTAGCTTTGAAGGACGACCTACCTGTATGACGTCACCGTCCCATATTCTTCTCTATTATCATGAAAGCGGAGAATAGTTCAAAGCCACCTAGAATTGAATTATAGGAAGGACACTTACCTCGAGATTAGCCACTGCCGATTAAAAGAAAGATGTGCACCTGTTCACCGTGTCTGTACATTCTCATGTTGAATCTCCAGACTCGGAGTTTTGTTGCGGCCTACTGGCAGAATGTATCGAGCACGCGATACATGCGGCTCCGACTAGCGTCATAGGGCAGTGCGTAACCCAGAAAGTAACGGGCACGTAGAAAAGAAGGGCATAGGGGGACGGGGGTGGTAACAAGCAAACAAAAGTAAACAACACACAGTTTAAGTCACTTTTACTTTTACTTTTTTTATTCACTTAAATAGGAACTTGAATTAAAATAACACAAAAATAACAAAAAAATAACAATAATAACAAAACCCACGCGTCGGAGCTGGAGAAACGGAGGTGAAACTGAGCCGGAGCGGATACTTCATACGCATGCGAATTTGTTTTTGTTTTTTATTAGAACGAACAAATTATGATTATAAACCATAAAATATACACGAAAATGTTTAAAATATAAGAAAAGACGCGTACAAAAAACAAAAATGATAAAAGCGAAGCAGACATCTTTATTTTGTTGACAATTGAACAATTTTCGGAAAGGGAATTGACCTATATATCAAACAGATGTTACAGTGGCTGATATATAGGTAAGTCAACGAACCCAAGACGAGTGCTGTTAAGTTAGAACATTTCATATACCTAGTCAAAAGAAAGAAAGGAAAAACGGAAATTTGTTTTTCGGCGGGTCGAATGGTTTGTCAGTTGAAAAAAGAGTTTAATTTAAAATCGAACCACCGCCAGTTAAAGTTGTTGAAAAGCGAATATAGTTTTCATTTAAGTTCAGAATACTAGTATAGGTACTAGAAAAAAAAGTGATTCTAAAATTATAGTTTAGTTTCTTTTAGTGTTTTTTTTTTGTATATTCTAATCCTGTTCGGCCCAGTAATGCAGTGTTAAGGACTTTGTGCGACGAAAAACACTTTCAGTAGCAGTCAGCATAAACAAAAATAAAAAACATATAAAAAGGGGTAAGTGATAGTGTTAGGCCAATTAATAATGGCACTTATAAAAAAAAAAAAAAACACGTATATTGATAGGTGAATTCCACCAAATTCGAAAATAGAAGGGTAACTCATGGCCCAAGAAGTATACCTTTTTTTCATTCTGAGCAACAGAGGACTCAATTGCGGTGCTGATCGGATACATAAGGAAACCCTCCGGCGAAAATGGAAAACCCGTGACCCACCCGGGCTCCCAAGTAACGGGGGGATACCAAGTAACTAGTTTATAGGGAATTTATTGAAAAGAAAAACGAGAAAAAACTTTAAGGTGGAATTCACCCCATATATATATCCATATATATATATATATATATATATATATATATATATATATATATTTTATAAAAAAAGTCAACACTTACATGGTGGTCCATAAACTTTAAGTCAAACAAAGAAAGAAAAGGGAAAAGGAATTTGGCAGGCGATATCAATCTGCCTTGATCAAAAAGGGGGTATACAATTCCTCCAGTCGCACAGATACTTATTAAGGATTAAAAATCGAGTTGGACAAGGAGCATTATACCAGTAGCAAGCATTTTCTTGTGTTTTTTTATATTATAAGGTTTTTCTTTTTCAATTTTTATAATATCTTTGTTGGCGAGATTTTTTTGTTGTGTAAAATTAAGTGTATTTGTTGATGTTCTTACGAAACTTATTATTATGTGTTCGATTCGTCCATCACTATTTAATTTTAGATCTTGTCATAAGAATAAGGGTTCCCCTTTTTTTTAGTACATAATCTGGAAATTTTGTTTTTATTACTATACGCTTTTTTGTAAAGAGTGGAGGCTTTCTTTTAACTATTTACTTAAATTGATACGCTTATAGAGAGTTAACTTGATTTAAAATGCGTGGAATGCTAAAAAGGAAAACAATGCAGGGTTTTTAGACTTTATTATTTTTCCTGGTTGCTTCTTGTTTTTTATTTGACAGCAAGGTTAATAGAAATTTTAGTAGATTAAAAAAAGTGTGAGGATTTTTAAACCTTAAGGTCAAATTGGCTATTGGTAGAATTTGTGTTAAGCTCTGCATTTTATTTTAACCTTATAGTTTTCTAATTGTGAACTTTAGTGATTGGTTATTAGTAACGCCCATTGTGTTTAAGCCATAATTGAGTGAGCAACGGATTTAGTAGCAACATCAAGACCATGGACGTATTATGGTGGATTTTCATTGTTCTGCAACATCTTGATCTGCAAAATCAACAAAATTAGAACGGGGGAGATATACGTCATTTTACAAAAGAGTGAAGAAATACACATTATACGTATTCGTATATCCTTGCTATAATTTTTTATAGCTCCACCTCGCATGGACGTTTATCTTTGAATTATAAAAATATCAATAATAGTTAATAAAAATAATTTATTATTACTTACTTTTAAATCTTTTCGTATTTTCCATTTCTTTCCTTGTATTTTGACAATTATTGAAAAAAATAATTGACAGTTCTTGGCTTTGTTGCGTTCAGGTTAATAGCATTCAGAGGCAAAAATTTCAATGTTCATGCAAATTTGAAAATTGTTGTAAAAACGAGAAAAACTGCTCTACTGAACTATGGAAATTATAGGGACCTCCAAGTGCAGAAGAACCTGCTACAAACAAGATGAACATGTTCGTCTTCACCATAATCTTGATCTTGATTTCTCCTATTTCCTATAATCTTGATTTTTTAAGATGTTTGCAGAAGTCAAGTTGCAGAATAGTGAAAATCCACCATTATACATGGACTGCTAGTCTAATGTCAGCTTCATACAACAATTGTCCAAAAAAATGTCGAAAAAATTGAGAATGCGATGCTAGCTGTGCTGAATCCACTTCAGGAAAAAATAACTACTTAAAACGTTGACATTGGAGCTCGCGACGTCTGTTTTTAAAAATTCAAAAAGTCGCATTTGCCAGTAAAACATAACTGACACTTTTGAATTCCATCCATAGAAGTGTACGACATCTTTGGTATTTTGCCTCTTGTTTTTTTAGATCGTGGACAACTTAATCTTTTTATTGGTTTGTGCCTAAGGCAAGCTACAAGCACTAGAAAAAAAGTGATTTTTTAAAATCTCGTGGAAAAAAGGGATTTTAGGTTATTTTCAAATCTCTTCAAATATTGCTGATTTTATTAAGATTTTGAAAGAAACTAATGAATTATGATCAAATAAAACACTACTAAAGAAGTAGACAAGGTGTTTTGACATTTTGACATTCCTTTCATTCTTATTCTTCAAACTACATACGTCCAAATTCCAGTTGCGTTCTAAAAGGCAATGTGTCTTTTAAGACCAACGTTCTTTTTATTTCTTTCTTTTCACTATTTGTTCATTAATAATGATAAAAGATAAAGTTGATTAAAATCCTGACAAAATGGCCAGAGGTTGAGACCTATTCCTTGTGACGACTATAAAGGTGTGTCCACCCAAAAAAAAACATTTGTTTAAAAACATTTCTGAAATGTTTCCCCTTTGCTTAAAAATCATTTCAAAAACATTTCAGAAATTTCTGAAACATTTCTTAAATGTTTATTTGTTTCCGATTTTATGAATCCATTTTCTGTACTTCATGATGTTAAATAGGAGCAACCGTTTTGCCATCATTAACAAAACACAAACAAATAAAAACAAAAAAACCTGTCAACTGCATCTTCAAAGATTCTGTTTATAGAACTTGGCGAATAATCTCTTTTATTTGAGGAAAATTGTTCTGTAGATGTTCTTCGGTTATTTGTCGAACTATTGGATATCTCACGAAGTGGTGTATTTGGAATCGAACTTATTTCTTTTGGGATTGGTGAACAGATTCCCAGCAAGTCAGGTGGTGTCATTCTATTCTCATCGACAGGAGTTGACAGTGAGGGTGCTAAACCCATACAAGGTTTAGTCTCTGTTTGGTAAAAATCGAATTTTCTGGATGGAGCGTCAGCAAAGTACCACATGCGTTGAGGCAAGTTCATTACCATTTTAGCATCTTCGACAAAATCAATTCCAAGAAGCGTTCTGTTATCTGTGGAACTTTCAATGACCATCAACTTTGTTTGTATAAGGCGTCCTTCTAACTTTATCATAGCGTGTGTCACTAGAACCTTTTGTGTGCGTTTGATACCGTCAGCCAAAACGATTTGAGCGCGATATGCTGTGAATTGATATCCAAGATCACGCATTTGTTTGAATGTCTGGTAACTAGCTATGCTCATTCTTGCACCTTTATCAATGAATGCAGTGCCCCTCTGCCCACCGATTGTTATTTGAACAGAGGGCCGCTGACAAAGTGGTGGTAAGGTTTTTTCGGGGAAAGAATCAATAGAACAAAAGTTAATGTTCGTCGGTTCTTTTGCTTGGTTGCAGTTGGGACATTGACTCCTAACGTACCCTGGTTTACCACAGCCATAGCAATTGAGAACAGCGCGAGAGTTGCTTCTTGTATCTCTGCTTGCTTTGTTGCGTCCTTTTCTTCTTTCTACATTCATCCATGTTATGTCCAAAATTGGAGCAATATCCGCATTTTATTCTTTTGGGATTGAGTTTCTTTTCGTTATTTTTCTTTTGAGTCGTTTCTTCTTTCATTTCTTCTAGATTTGCCTCGACCTTACGAGCAAAACTAACAAGATTTTCAAACGTTTTAATGTTGTCTCTTTCAATTTTGTTTCGGATTCTCCTATTCAGTAGTCCGAAAACCGAGTCTATTTGTTGCGTTTCTTCATGTGCGCCTATTGCTAGTTCGGATAGAAGAGCACGCTTCTCGCATATGAAGATATCTGTTGGAGTTTTATCGCATTGTTTTTTGTTAAAGATGTCCATATATACTTGATATGCTGGCCTTGGCGTAGCAAAGGCGTTTTTATGAAGAGTTATCGCCTCATCCCATGCCTTTGCTTGTGTTTTTACACCCTGCCACCAAGTTGATGCCATATCTTCAAACAATAGCGGAAGACCAATTAGTGCATTTTTATCAGACATATTGGTTACTTCCTTGTAAATGGTAGCGCTCGATACGAACGCGTCGACCATCAATTTGGAACGCTCGCCATTATAGCGAGTTGTGCAATTGGCAAAATTTCCACTTGCTTGAGATGCTGCATTTTTCATGAGAGTTTGCAGCTGCTCATCAGATATCTGCACGACGCTCATTTTATTGGTCTGAATCCGTGTGCTTTTTCTAAAGTCCGCTCGTCCGCTTCTTGTATCCGTGATTGCTTCTCAAAAGTGTGCAGATATTTTATTTTAAAATTAAGCTTCGACCAATCAAGGTGCGAGAGTCAAATATTTTTGTTATTAAACTTCGACCAATCGAGGTGCGAAAGTTTATTATTGTATTATTGACCTTCAAGGTGCAATTATTTTAGGTAATTTATATCGACCAAAATGGTGCGACTTACATATACATATTAATTTATTTCGACCGAATTGGTGCAAAATTATAATTTTATTAGGTTCGGCTTTATGTTGGGCGTCAGTTATAAAAAGACTATATTTGTTTAAAACATATAATTATCTTTATTTTTAATTAAAAAAAAAAAACATTCAGGTACTCGTACATATACTATTTATTTAAAAAAAAAAACAGACAAGACCAGAGAGGTGCTCGTGCTGAACGTCAAATAAAAAGTGATTTTATTCGTGTCGGCTGGCTCCTTTTATATTTTTCTCTTCATTATTTATTTGGATTTGCTTCGATGTTTTTCATTTTAGTTTTCATAGTAGGTATAATTAATGTGGGTGGAAGCGGATTGTTTCGATGAAAATTCTATGCTTCTGACATATATTCGGTCACGTGTGTATGCTTTTTAGGGTTGTTTTTTGTTGCAGGCAAATGTGTGTTGCCACTTTATGTTTATTTTTTACATTTTATAATTGTACAATTTTGAAAAATTCAACTTTTAAATTTATATTATTGAAAGTTTTTTTCTATATTCATATATGTGTACAATGGATCATTTTTCAATGTTTCTGAAATGTTTAAAAAAAATGTTTCTTTTGTGTGGATACACATTAAGGCTTTTTGTTATGTTTGCAATATGACAGTCCAAAATCGCAACAAAGTTTAAGTTCTAAAGATTTTACGAACTTGTAATTTACCAAGCTATAATAATTTAATTTCAATAAATCCATGAGTGTTTTTTTGTATTTATTAATTGGCGAATTAATTGTGGGATATTCTAAATAACACGGGAGAAAAAAGGAAATTTTAACATGCCAACGTGGGAAAACCTGCTGCCAAAGTCTGGGATTACTGGATAAAATGTCAAAATTGAGGTTTATTTTTTTTCCCGCTAGTGTACTTAGGAAGGCTAGTCTTACCCGAAATAACTAAGACTAAAATGGAACCAACTTGAGGTAGGCAACTAGCAGTCCATATATAATACCTCCATGGTCAAGACATACCTAGTCCCCCTTTTCAAACACCTTCGCTAAACAATGTTCATTGTGTGAAAGCTATAACGTGCCGAATAGATAAAGTCGAGAAATACACGGCGCATGGAATTAATGCTGAACTCTTGCTTATTTCCTTTTGAACTTGTATTCGGTAATGCACACCAAATTACCCGAAGCATGCTCCAGTTATGCATTGTTTTTCAGTTTCGCATTATTTTGACAGCTATCTTTCATTTTACTTTCTCTGTTCCTCAGTACTTTTGGAATTTAGGTGATCAGTATCAAACAACAAAGAACAGTGTTCAAAAATAAAATAAAGTTAGGTGTCTGTAAAGTCGGTATACGCATGAAAATCTTACGTGATAACATCGTAAAAAAACAATTGATGACACCAACACCATGTTGTAAGATGGTTTGATTTACGGTTGGAAAACGAAAGTAGATTGGATAGGAAAGGGAAGGAAAAGGAAATGGGTATGACAGGAAAGGGATACAGTAGGATTTGGATAGGAAAGGAAACGATAGGTTAGGAAATGAATAGGATAGGATAAGGAAACAATGTGAAACGCCATCTAGATTAGTATACAAGATTGAAATGAGAAGGAATTTGAATTTTGAATTCAAGGGACGGGCAGGAAATAGGAAGGATGGCGGTTTGGAAAGAAAACCGTTCAGGTTTTTAGTTGCTTGGTATGATACAAATAAAATAGAAAGAAACTGGTGCAGGAAAGGAAAAGGAAGCTGAAAATGGAAGGTAGGAGCAGGGATCAAATAGAATTGAAAAAAGGAAAATATTCAAAAAGTTAACATAAAAAAACAAGGCTGGGGAGGATCGACCTAAGTAGAAACCAAGCCAACCTAAGGAGGAAAAGGAAAACTCGAACAAGGGAAAGGTAAGGGCATCTGCCATTGAGACCTAGCAGGCTTGCGAGGTGCGGCTCAGCTCGCCAGACTAGGGGAGGATCTTGTCCCAAAGACAGAGGGAAACCTCACAACAAAACAAAAATCGTGCCAAAATACGAAACAAAAATAAACCTCCACCAAATTAAACATTTATAATTCCACCAAACGAAACCTACTACACGTTGTTCCTGCAGATGTTGGCAGGAATGCCAGTACCCCGTCCACCATGAGTCCGTGGCGTTAGATTTTCGGACTCTCCACACTGTTGCCTTGGATGCTGCTACTTACGTCGTCTCTTCCTCACCGAGAGGACTTAACCACTCTCTCCTCACCCCCTGCAATTCTTCACTATAAAGCCATTAGGCCTCTTGTGGCTCAATAAAAGAAATCAAGCTTTTTATTTATTACAAAAAAAATAACAAAAATACCAAAATTTGCTTGAATAAGTGACATGGAATGAGAAAATAAACCAAACGAAGATTTAACTAAAATAATTTGACTAAAACTAAATTAAAAATTTATTAAAAAATAAATCTTAAAACTATAGGACAGGAAAAAACTACTAATGTTGAATTTAATAAAAAACAATATATATATATATATATACAAAAATCACTAAACATAAAAAATGAATATGGGATAACGATTCGTTGCCTTGGAGCTGCGGCTTTTTTCACCCAGGATCCTTGAAAACTTCAAACCATGTCTAAATTTAAGCACTTGTTCGGATTCAAAATAATAATCGCGTCCCTGCCTAAATTGAGCTCAATTAAGGAGAACGGTTTCCACCTAAAATAAAAACGGCACTTTGTCCTCGGTGGCTACGTCTCGCAAGTAACCGGGGTGAAGTCGTACCAAGTTAACATCTTAAAGACCAAACAAACCCTTTTTCTATTCTTTTTTCTGTCCTTTCTTCTTCTTCTTAAAGCAATGATTTGCAACTATATACAAAAAAATCACGCCAAAAAAAATTTAAACAAAAAAATATTCGCATTCGGCAACGGTTTTCCAGAAAAAGAATTGGGGGTTGGTTGTTCAGGGCTCTACTGTCGCTTTGCTACAAGTCCTTTGTTTAAATTTATTTAAGTTTGAGGCACGCAACAAAAACAAAAATTGCGGTCCCGACGATGCGCATCCTTTCGTCAGCGACCGCAATACCAAAAAATGGCGAACAATATATTATTCTATCCTAAATTCAATTTAAATTTTATATTAAAATTACCCTCCCACCACTTTTTTATAATTTTATTTATAATTTTGGTTTCCTTTTATCTTGGCTTCTTAGCTTGCGTTTCCTTTTTCCTTTAAACAGCTTTTCCTTTGTGAAACTTCTTCGCGACAATTGACAAATAAAATCCCACTGTCTATAGTATTGCTAGGGCTTTTTTACGTTTGCTCGCACTTCGACTTCACTTCTTAATAAGTAATAAGTATACAAACTAGCCTATTCGGCTGCTTCTGATGATCTGTTAATTTTAACATCAATATTCCCAAATAGTCTATCCAGTTCCACTTTTCCATCATCCTCCACTCATACATCCCCAATTCTACAGTTTTTCTTTAACAATTATTGTTTCTAAGTTGTAGTTGGGATACTACAGCTTATCTCTTTAATCTTTTTTTCTTTTTCTAAAGCACCCTCCGTTGCGGGGCAGAAGGAGGTGAATAGGATTGAAGGTAATTTGGATGGTGGTTTGTAGTTAGGAAGTAGGATGGAAGCCAGCTTAGGATCGGGACTCACAAGGGTGGAATGTTCAGCACTGGAGATGCGGCCTGCTTGCGTTGCTCGATCTTAACTCGCCAGAATGGGGGGATCTTATCTCCAGTCCTGAACCTCATCCGCAAACAAAACACATATCAGGCCTGAAAAGGATAGCAGGTACCATCCGGTATAAAACGACCTCGGACGGACTATTTTTCCTACGCCAGGGCGATGCTGGTGTTATCGCAGCGAGGCCTTATTACCCACCCTCCTGGATATTCGCGGCCTTAGTTTGAATTTCCCCTTATTGAAGTTACCTGTACCAATCGATTAAGCCATCATCACCAAACAGACACTTACCGTTCACACCCCTGAAATAAATTTAGAATTCCATATAAGGAAAAACAAAACGTGATTCAGTCATTTACTATGTTGAGAACATTTTATTGACTACCATGTCTTAACATTTTTTTAAGCAACACCAAATTGAACCATTGAAAAAGAATCTTAACTCACCCAAAAAAACAAAATTATTGATGAACCAAAAATCTAATGTGATGAATTTATATTTCCATCCAAAAAAATTTACCAGATAGGGTACCTTACTCTATCCCCTCTGCCTGAATCCCGAATCTTTACCTAGATAGAGCTCTATATAGGCAACTCTCTAAAGATGCCACAAATATATTTATATTGCTAATGAAACGAAAAAAAAACGATCACTTACAAACTAAAAGAACAAATCATATTACAGATATATATAAGTATATATATAAAATAAATCATTTAATGATACATTTACGTAAGTACTCAGGTGAGTTAATTTATAATAACCGTTTCTTGTTTGTTTCTTATGTCTTTTTAATTATTTACGGATACAAAAAAATATATTTTACAAATATAACTCAGGGCAATATTCTTGCAAATTTGATGATTTTTGTACGAATAATTCAAAATATCTCTTCTTGAAGTATTTTTTTATATAAAAAAAAAACAAACAAAAAAGAGTGCCTTATATATCCCGTTCAAAGGCTACTTATGCCACTCGACTTACATGTTGCACTTTTCTTGGCGGAGTCACTAATTAAGTGGCTTCTTTCTGGTGGTTTTGTTCTTTTTTTTCACAGGAACTTAGTTGGTCCACGCTGGTCACATCTTTTTTTTCTCCTTCGCTTAATCTTTCTCGGGATGCCACATAAGGTCTTGGCGGTCATGACCCTTTGTAGCAGTCTATGACCGCCGCGATTTCAAAAACAATAGGAATACCTTCATATATACATTAAGTAAATATAATACCTATTCCCAAATATAAATCATTTCACCTTAACTCACCCTTCTATTAAATCAGCAAGTTTTAGCTGTTTATTTCATCTTCCCTTGGATCGCCTTTTGTGTCCCCTTTTCTTCTAGTTGAATAGTTGATACTAACTCAGGAATTCCTCGCACTTTAACTAAACTTGATACTATGTAATTTTATTTGGTTTTATCTTTATCTTTTTAAAAACTACTCACTGCCGAAAAAACATAATTTTTTTTATATTTTAAGCTCAACGGCCATTTAGCGAATTACTCACGGAAGTACACACGAACTGTCCTACTGAACTATGATTAGTCTATTTCTACCCCCGAAGCATCCTGCTTGACTTTTACAATTCTTTCTTTTACCCTGTCCTTGACATATGATTTTACCACTTTCTCAGACCGGATTTTCAAGACTTTTTCGACTTTCGTCCTCTTCTTAAAATTCGTAATTACGAACAGTTGCATTGATCTGCTCTATCCTCGCTAGTGATTACTAAACTATAAAACCCTAGATGGCTCTGGCTTTAAAAAAAAAGGGAACCAAGTTTGACATTTCACCGAATTCATGATGGCGACTGTTTCTGTCACAATTTTGTTTATATTTCTTTTCTCTAATAATACAAAACTAATAATAATAAACTAATAAAAATCTAGTGAATTCCTATATAAAACAACAATAATTCTAGCCCATAATTAATTCCAAACAATTTAACACAATTTTCAAGTCTTTCCAGTGCAAACGCGAGTGTGAAAAAAAGATTTGTTATGAAATATATTTCGTGTGTGAATTTTTCTCCATTTCATTTTCATTTTTCTTTTTTTTTACTTTTCGTCGTCTTCACCCACAAAAATTTATATAAAATGTATCATGATGTTTCATTCGAGTGATCTTTTGACATGAACAAGATTCGTTAATCAATAAGGATGAATGGGGTTGCAGAAAGAATTTGGATACAAACGCACCATCCATTCTGCTTCTGAATCTCTTATCGCCGCGTACGATACCTAAAAAAATGAAATTTGTCCACATTTCCCAGTAGCTTCCCGTGAGATCAGCGAAATCAAGCTTCGTTGCGCGTGGTTAGTGGAAAGATGAGGTGCGTCCGAAAACCAACTGCGTACTGTTTACATGTGCTATGTGTTTTCTGTTTTCCTTTCTATCTTTATCTTCACTTCTGTACTTTATCAATGTCATCTTGTGTTTTGTCTTGCAATTGTGTGAACCGATGGCCTCAGTATCCAGTGCTCGTAAGTGTTTCTACTTTGTATATTTATCCAGGGAGTAGATTAAAAATTTAATGTTATGTAATGTAAGAAATTTCAACTTTAGAAATGGATTTCCGAAAATTAAATGTTGACTTTTTGTTAGTGCATAACCTGGAAACTTTGTTTTTATTAGTATACGCTTTTTTGTAAAGAGTGGAGGCTTTCTTTTAACTATTTACTTAAATTGATACGCTTATAGAGAGTAAACTTGATTTAAAATGCGTGGAATGCTAAAAAGGAAAACAATGCAGGGTTTTTAAACTTTATTATTTTTCCTGGTTTTTTCTTGTTTTTTATTTGACAGCAAGGTTAAAAGAAATTGTAGTAGATTAAAAAAAGTGTGAGGATTTTTAAACCTTAAGGTCAAATTGGCTATTGGTAGAATTTGTGTTAAGCTCTGCATTTTATTTTAACCTTATAGTTTTCTAATTGTGAACTTTAGTGATTGGTTATTAGTAACGCCCATTGTGTTTAAGCCATAATTGAGTGAGCAACGGATTTAGTAGCAACATCAAGACCATGGACGTATTATGGTGGATTTTTATTTTTCTGCAACATCTTGATCTGCAAAATCAACAAAATTAGAACGGGGGAGATATACGTCATTTTACAAAAGAGTGAAGAAATACACATTATACGTATTCGTATATCCTTGCTATAATTTTTTATAGCTCCACCTCGCATGGACGTTTATCTTTGAATTATAAAAATATCAATAATAGTTAATATAAATAATTTATTATTACTTACTTTTAAATCTTTTCGTATTTTCCATTTCTTTCCTTGTATTTTGACAATTATTGAAAAAAATAATTGACAGTTCTTGGCTTTGTTGCGTTCAGGTTAATAGCATTCAGAGGCAAAAATTTCAATCTTGAACATGCAAATTTGAAAATTGTTGTAAAAACGAGAAAACTGCTCACCTGAACTGTGGAAATTATAGGGACCACCAAGTGCAGAAGAACCTGCTACAATCAAAATGAACATGTTCGTCTTCACCATAATCTTGATCTTGATTTCTCCTATTTCCTATAATCTTGATTTATCAAGATGTTTTTGATTTTTATCTATCGAAAGAGTATGATATATCCTACCTTTTTGCAGAAGTCAAGTTGCAGAATAGTGAAAATCCACCATTATACATGGACTGCTAGTCTAATGTCAGCTTCATACAACAATTGTCCAAAAAAATGTCGAAAAAATTGAGAATGCGATGCTAGCTGTGCTGAATCCACTTCAGGAAAAAATAACTACTTAAAATGTTGACATTGAAGCTCGCGACGTCTGTTTTTAAAAATTCAAAAAGTCGCATTTGCCAGTAAAACATAACTGACACTTTTGAATTCCATCCATAGAAGTGTACGACATCTTTGGTATTTTGCCTCTTGTTTTTTTTAGATCGTAGACAACTTAATGTTTTTATTGGTTTGTGCCTAAGGCAAGCTACAAGCACTAGAAAAAAAGTGATTTTTTAAAATCTCGTGGAAAAAAGGGAAAAAGGTTATTTTCAAATCTCTTCAAATATTGCTGATTTTATTAAAATTTTAAAAGAAACTAATGAATTATGATCAAATAAAACACTACTAAAGAAGTAGAGAAGGTATTTTGACATTTTGACATTCCTTTCATTCTTATTCTTCAAACTACATACGTCCAAATTCCAGTTGCGTTCTAAAAGGCAATGTGTCTTTTAGACCAACGTTCCTTTTTATTTATTTCTTTTCACTATTTGTTTATTAATAATGATAAAAGACAAAGTTGATTAAAATCCTGACAAAATGGCCGGAGGTTGAGACCTATTCCTTGTGACGACTATAAAGGTGTGTCCACCCAAAAAAAAAAACATTTGTTTAAAAACATTTCTGAAATGTTTCCCCTTTGCTTAAAAATCATTTCAGAAACATTTCAGAAATTTCTGAAACATTTCTTAAATGATTATTTGTTTCCCATCTTATGAATCCATTTTCTGTACTTCATGGGTGCTAAACCCATACAAGGTTTGGTCTCTGTTTGGTAAAAATCAAATTTTCTGGATGGAGCGTCAGCAAAGTACCACATGCGTTGAGGCAAGTTCATTACCATTTTAGCATCTTCGACAAAATCAATTCCAAGAAGCGTTCTGTTATCTGTGGAACTTTCAATGACCATCAACTTTGTTTGTATAAGGCGTCCTTCTAACTTTATCATAGCGTGTGTCACTAGAACCTTTTGTATACGTTTGATACCGTCAGCCAAAACGATTTGAGCGCGATATGCTGTGAATTGATATCCAAGATCACGCATTTGTTTGAATGGCTGATAACTAGCTATGCTCATTCTTGCACCTTTATCAATGAATGCAGTGCCTCTCTGCCCACCGATTGTTATTTGAACAGAGGGCCGCTGACAAAGTGGTGGTAAGGTTTTTTCGGGGAAAGAATCAATACAACAAAAGTTAATGTTCGTCGGTTCTTTTGCTTGGTTGCAGCTGGGGCATTGACTCCTAACGTACCCTGGTTTACCACAGCCATAGCAATTGAGAACAGCGCGAGAGTTGCTTCTTGTATCTCTGCTTTTATTTTCTGCTTGCTTTGTTGCGTCCTTTTCTTCTTTCTACATTCATCCATGTTATGTCCAAAATTGGAGCAATATCCGCATTTTATTCTCTTGGGATTGAGTTTCTTTTCGTCATTTTTCTTTTGAGTCGTTTCTTCTTTCATTTCTTCTAGATTTGCCTCGACCTTACGAGCAAAACTAACAAGATTTTCAAACGTTTTAATGTTGTCTCTTTCAATTTTGTTTCGGATTCTTCTATTCAGTAGTCCGAAAACCGAGTCTATTTGTTGCGTTTCTTCATGTGCGCCTATTGCTAGTTCGGATAGAAGAGCACGCTTCTCGCATATGAAGTTATCTGTTGGAGTTTTATCGCATTGTTTTTTGTTAAAGATGTCCATATATACTTGATATGCTGGCCTTGGCGTAGCAAAGGCGTTTTTATGAAGAGTTATTGCCTCATCCCATGCCTTTGCTTGTGTTTTTACACCCTGCCACCAAGTTGATGCCATATCTTTAAACAATAGCGGAAGACCAATTAGTGCATTTTTATCAGACATATTGGTTACTTCCTTGTAAATGGTAGCGCTCGATACGAACGCGTCGACCATCAATTTGGAACGCTCGCCATTATAGCGAGTTGTGCAATTGGCAAAATTTCCACTTGCTTGAGATGCTGCATTTTTCATGAGAGTTTGCAGCTGCTCATCAGATATCTGCACGACGCTCATTTTATTGGTCTGAATCCGTGTGCTTTTTCTAAAGTCCGCTCGTCCGCTTCTTGTATCCGTGATCGCTTCTCAAAAGTGTGCAGATATTTTATTTTAAAATTAAGCTTCGACCAGTCAAGGTGCGAGAGTCAAATGTTTTTGCTATTAAACTTCGACCAATCGAGGTGCGAAAGTTTATTATTGTATTATTGACCTTCAAGGTGCAATTATTTTAGGTAATTTATATCGACCAAAATGGTGCGACTTACATATACATATTAATTTATTTCGACCGAATTGGTGCAAAATTATAATTTTATTAGGTTCAGCTTTATGTTGGGCGTCAGTTAAAAAAAGACTATATTTGCTTAAAACATATAATTATCTTTATTTTTAATAAAAAAAAAAAAAAACATTCAGGTACTCGTACATATACTATTTATTTAAAAAAAAAACAGACAAGACCAGAGAGGTGCTCGTGCTGAACGTCAAAGAAAAAGTGATTTTATTCGTCTCGGCTGGCTCCTTTTATATTTTTCTCTTCATTATTTATTTGGATTTGCTTCGATGTTTTTCATTTTAGTTTTCATAGTAGGTATAATTAATGTGGGTGGAAGCGGATTGTTCCGATGAAAATTCTATGCTTCTGACATATATTCGGTCATGTGTGTATGCTTTTTAGGGTTGTTTTTTGTTGCAGGCAAATGTGTGTTGCCACTTTATGTTTATTTTTTACATTTTATAATTGTACAATTTTGAAAAATTCAACTTTTAAATTTATATTATTGAAAGTTATTTTCTATATTCATATATGTGTACAATGGATCATTTTTCAATGTTTCTGAAATGTTTAAAAAAAATGTTTCTTTTGTGTGGATACACATTAAGGCTTTTTGTTATGTTTGCAATATGACAGTCCAAAAACAAAGTCAACAAAGTTTAGGTTCTAAAGATTTTACGAACTTGTAATTTACCAAGCTATAATAATTTAATTTCAATAAATCCATGAGTGTTTTTTTGTATTTATTAATTGGCGAATTAATTGTGGGATATTCTAAATAACACGGGAGAAAAAAGGAAATTTTAACATGCCAACGTGGGAAAACCTGCTGCCAAAGTCTGGGATTACTGGATAAAATGTCAAAATTGAGGTTTATTTTTTTTCCCGCTAGTGTACTTAGGAAGGCTAGTCTTACCCGAAATAACTAAGACTAAAATGGAACCAACTTGAGGTAGGCAACTAGCAGTCCATATATAATACCTCCATGGTCAAGACATACCTAGTCCTCCTTTTCAAACACCTTCGCTAAACAATGTTCATTGTGTGAAAGCTATAACGTACCGAATAGATAAAGTCGAGAAATACACGGCGCATGGAATTAATGCTGAGCTCTTGCTTATTTCCTTTTGAACTTGTATTCGGTAATGCACACCAAATTACCCGAAGCATGCTCCAGTTATGCATTGTTTTTCAGTTTCGCATTATTTTGACGGCTATCTTTCATTTTACTTTCTCTGTTCCTCAGTACTTTTGGAATTTAGGTAATCAGTATCAAACAACAAAGAACAGTGTTCAAAAATAAAATAAAGTTAGGTGTCTGTAAAGTCGGTATACGCATGAAAATCTTACGTGATAACATCGTAAAAAAACAATTGATGACACCAACACCATGTTGTAAGATGGTTTGATTTACGGTTGGAAAACGAAAGTAGATTGGATAGGAAAGGGAAGGAAAAGGAAATGGGTATGACAGGAAAGGGATACAGTAGGATTTGGATAGGAAAGGAAACGATAGGTTAGGAAATGAATAGGATAGGATAAGGAAACAATGTGAAACGCCATCTAGATTAGTATACGAGATTGAAATGAGAAGGAATTTGAATTTTGAATTCAAGGGACGGGCAGGAAATAGGAAGGATGGCGGTTTGGAAAGAAAACCGTTCAGGTTTTTAGTTGCTTGGTATGATACAAATAAAATAGAAAGAAACTGGTGCAGGAAAGGAAAAGGAAGCTGAAAATGGAAGGTAGGAGCAGGGATCAAATAGAATTGAAAAAAGGAAAATATTCAAAAAGTTAACATAAAAAAACAAGGCTGGGGAGGATCGACCTAAGTAGAAACCAAGCCAACCTAAGGAGGAAAAGGAAAACTCGAACAAGGGAAAGGTAAGGGCATCTGCCATTGGGACTTAGCAGTCTTGCGAGGTGCGGCTCAGCTCGCCAGACTAGGGGAGGATCTTGTCCCAAAGACAGAGGGAAACCTCACAACAAAACATAAATCGTGCCAAAATACGAAACAAAAATAAACCTCCACCAAATTAAACATTTATAATTCCACCAAACGAAACCTACTACACGTTGTTCCTGCAGATGTTGGCAGGAATGCCAGTACCCCGTCCACCATGAGTCCGTGGCGTTAGATTTTCGGACTCTCCACACTGTTGCCTTGGATGCTGCTACTTACGTCGTCTCTTCCTCACCGAGAGGACTTAACCGCTCTCTCCTCACCCCCTGCAATTCTTCACTATAAAGCCATTAGGCCTCTTGTGGCTCAATAAAAGAAATCAAGCTTTTTATTTATTACAAAAAAAATAACAAAAATACCAAAAATACCAAAATTTGCTTGAATAAGTGACATGGAATAAGAAAATAAACCAAACGAAGATTTAACTAAAATAATTTGACTAAAACTAAATTAAAAATTTATTAAAAAATAAATCTTAAAACTATAGGACAGGAAAAAACTACTAATGTTGAATTTAATAAAAAACAATATATATATATATATACAAAAATCACTAAACATAAAAAATGAATATGGGATAACGAGTCGTTGCCTTGGAGCTGCGGCTTTTTTCACCCAGGATCCTTGAAAACTTCAAACCATGTCTAAATTTAAGCACTTGTTCGGATTCAAAATAATAATCGCGTCCCTGCCTAAATTGAGCTCAATTAAGGAGAACGGTTTCCACCTAAAATAAAAACGGCACTTTGTCCTCGGTGGCTACGTCTCGCAAGTAACCGGGGTGAAGTCGTACCAAGTTAACATCTTAAAGACCAAACAAAGAAAATCTTCCCCTTTTTCTATTCTTTTTTCTGTCCTTTCTTCTTCTTCTTAAAGCAATGATTTGCAACTATATACAAAAAAAATCACGCCAAAAAAAATTTAAACAAAAAAATATTCGCATTCGGCAACGGTTTTCCAGAAAAAGAATTGGGGGTTGGTTGTTCAGGGCTCTACTGTCGCTTTGCTAAAAGTCCTTTGTTTAAATTTATTTAAGTTTGAGGCACGCAACAACAACAAAATTTGCGGTCCCGACGATGCGCATCCTTTCGTCAGCGACCGCAATACCAAAAAATGGCGAACAATATATTATTCTATCCTAAATTCAATTTAAATTTTATATTAAAATTACCCTCCCACCACTTTTTTATAATTTTATTTATAATTTTGGTTTCCTTTTATCTTGGCTTCTTAGCTTGCGTTTCCTTTTTCCTTTAAACAGCTTTTCCTTTGTGAAACTTCTTCGCGACAATTGACAAATAAAATCCCACTGCCTATAGTATTGCTAGGGCTTTTTTACGTTTGTTCGCACTTCGACTTCACTTCTTAATAAGTAATTAGTATACAAACTAGCCTATTCGGCTGCTTCTGATGATCTGTTAATTTTAACATCAACATTCCCAAATAGTCTATCCAGTTCCACTTTTCCATCATCCTCCACTCATACATCCCCAATTCTACAGTTTTTCTTTAACAATTATTGTTTCTAAGTTGTAGTTGGGATACTACAGCTTATCTCTTTAATCTTTTTTTCTTTTTCTAAAGCACCCTCCGTTGCGGGGCAGAAGGAGGTGAATAGGATTGAAGGTAATTTGGATGGTGGTTTGTAGTTAGGAAGTAGGATGGAAGCCAGCTTAGGATCGGGACTCACAAGGGTGGAATGTTCAGCACTGGAGATGCGGCCTGCTTGCGTTGCTCGATCTTAACTCGCCGGAATGGGGGGATCTTATCTCCAGTCCTGAACCTCATCCGCAAACAAAACACATATCAGGCCTGAAAAGGAAAGCAGGTACCATCCGGTATAAAACGACCTCGGACGGACTATTTTTCCTACGCCAGGGCGCTGCTGTTGTTGTCGCAGCGAGGCCTTATTACCCACTCTCCTGGATATTCGCGGCCTTAGTTTGAATTTCCCCTTATTGAAGTTACCTGTACCAATCGATTAAGCTATCATCACCAAACAGACACTTATCGTTCACACCCCTGAAATAAATTTAGAATTCCATATAAGGAAAAACAAAACGTGATTCAGTCATTTACTATGTTGAGAACATTTTATTGATTTTTGACATTTTATTGATGATTGACAAGTTGAACCATTGAAAAAAAATCTTAACTCACCCAAAAAAACAAAATTATTGATAACCAAAAATCTAATGTGATGAATTTATATTTCCATCCAAAAAATTTTACCAGATAGGGTACCTTACTCTATCCCCTCTGCCCGAATCCCGAATGCTTACCTAGATAGAGCTCTATATAAGCAACTCTCTAAAGATGCCACAAATATATTTATATTGCTAATGAAACGAAAAAAAAACGAAAACTGAAATTATCACTTACAAACTAAAAGAACAAATCATATTACAGATATATATATATATATAAAATAAATCATTTAATGATACATTTACGTAAGTACTCAGGTGAGTTAATTTATAATAACTGTTTTTTGTTTGTTTCTTATGTCTTTTTAGTTATTTACGGATACAAAAAAATATATTTTACAAATATAACTCAGGGCTATATTCTTGCAAATTTGATGATTTTTGTGCGAATAATTCAAAATATCTCTTCTTGAAGTATTTTTTTATATAAAAAACCTAACAAAAAAGAGTACCTTATATATCCCGTTCAAAGGCTACTTAGGCCACTCGACTCACGTGTTGCACTTTTCTTGGCGGAGTCACTAATTAAGTGGCTTCTTTCTGGTGGTTTTGTTCTTTTTTTTTCACAGGAACTTAGTTGGTCCACGCTATTCACATCTTTTTTTTCTCCTTCGCTTAATCCTTCTCGGGATGCCACATAAGGTCTTGGCGGTCATGACCCTTTGTAGCAGTCTATGACCGCCGCGATTTCAAAAACAATAGGAATACCTTCATATATACATTAAGTAAATATAATACCTATTCCCAAATATAAATCATTTCACCTTAACTCACCCTTATATTAAATCAGCAAGTTTTAGCTGTTTATTTCATCTTCCTTTAGATCGCCTTTTGTGTCCGCTTTTCTTCTAGTTGAATAGTTGATACTAACTCAGGAATTCCTCGCATTTTAACTAAACTTGATACTATGTAATTTTATTTGGTTTTATCTTTATCATTTTAAAAACTACTCACTGCCGAAAAAACATAATTTTTTTTATATTTTAAGCTCAACGGCCATTTAGCGAATTACTCACGGAGGTACACACGAACTATCCTACTGAACTATGATTAGTCTATTTCTATCCCCGAAGCATCCTGCTTGACTTTTACAATTCTTTCTCTTACCCTGTCCTTGACATATGATTTTACCACTTTCTCAGACCGGATTTTCAAGACTTTTTCGACTTTCGTCCTCTTCTTAAAATTCGTAATTACGAACAGTTGCATTGATCTGCTCTATCCTCGCTAGTGATTACTAAACTATAAAACCCTAGATGGCTCTGGCTTTAAAAAAAAAGGGAACCAAGTTTGACATTTCACCGAATTCATGATGGCGACTGTTTCTGTCACAATTTTGTTTATATTTCTTTTCTCTAATAATACAAAACTAATAATAATAAACTAATAAAAATCTAGTGAATTCCTATATAAAACAACAATAATTCTAGCCCATAATTAATTCCAAACAATTTAACACAATTTTCAAGTCTTTCCAGTGCAAACGCGAGTGTGAAAAAAAAGATTTGTTATGAAATATATTTCGTGTGTGATTTTTCTCCATTTCATTTTCATTTTTCTTTTTTTTTACTTTTCGTCGTCTTCACCCACAAAAATTTATATAAAATGTATCATGATGTTTCATTCGAGTGATCTTTTGACATGAACAAGATTCGTTAATCAATAAGGATTAATGGGGTTGCAGAAAGAATTTGGATACAAACGCACCATCCATTCTGCTTCTGAATCTCTTATCGCCGCGTACGATACCTAAAAAAATGAAATTTGTCCACATTTCCCAGTAGAAGAGGAAAACGCAATATCTCAAAATAAGAATCAATTTAAACTACTAAAATGGGTGTCACAACATCCTCGGACTACTCAATGCCATCAACGTCGAGGATGCAGTCCCCTTCTTCTTGCCTTGGTAGCAGCAGTGGCGGTCCAGGCGGTGGTCCTCATTTCCGTGAGCAGAGACGTAAGCATGTTACTGGATTTGCAACGCTTAAACGAAAATCCATTCGACGACTTCGTTCCTCAAAATCTTGTGACCCCTGGAGCTAGCGGCTCTTTGCGAAGAATACGAAGTATTGGCTGCGCTTAAAGATCTCTCGGTGCAGGCAGAGCTTGCAAGACCACCCGCGACCACTTTCAAACAAGATCTAGCAAACCTATTTAACATGAAGACATTCACCGATGGTGATTTAGTATTATGTGTATGAACGACGGTTGCTGTTCCTGTAGCCACCTCCACCGCTCCCGCTACCGCTTCCTGATCCATTTCGAGCTCTGGGTCTGTTAGTGCCATAGTTTTGCACCTTATTCGAGTATTTTCCTGATTGTGGTGAGTACTCTCTTTGATATGGACTGCTTTTAGGTTTCTTATCGACTGTTTTCCCCTAACACCACCTCCAGGTAGTCCATATGTAATGTTTCCTAATTACCTAAAGGTAGGCTTCTCTTTTAATTAAAAAAAAATACACACAAAAATACTGGTTCTAGATTTACCCAATGTTAAAACCCTACGTCGGATAAAGCTCAGAACCGATTCGTCACTATAAAGACATAAAAAAACATAATGGTTGTGCCAAATCATAAACATAAACCTACCTAAATATAATTAAATATAAATTTCGCGACATCTGCTTTTAAAAATTCAAAAAGTCGCATTTACCGGTAAAACATAACTGACACTTTTGAATTCCATCCATAGAAGTGTGTGACATCTTTGGTATTTTGCCTCTTGTTTTTTTAGATCGTGGACAACTTCCTTTTTTATTGGTTTGTGCCTAAGACAAGCTAAAAGCACTAGAAGGAAAAAATAAGGATTTTTTGTTAATTATCTGTGGGATATTCTAAAAAAACACAGGGAGAAAAAAGGAAATTTAAACATGACAACGTGGGAAAACCTACTGACAAAGTCTGGTATTACTGGATGAAATGTCAAAATTAAGGTTTAATTTTTTCCCCGCTAGTGTACTCAGGAGGGCTAGTGTCGCCAAAAATAGCTGACGTACTCCATTGTTGCTGCGCAGTTCATATTGAGGGTTTTCCGTGGAAAGGAATCTGCTTGAACAGATAAGTATGAACATAGACAAAACTATAGCTTTCCTAATTTTTGCTTTTTTTTGTTTGTATTACATATACAATTCTACTTATTCCTTACACACGCCATTACACGTTTTGTAATTACGTGGCATTTCACTTTGACGATGATCAACCAAACCACCAAAAAAATAATCTCAAAATCAAATTCAACAAACTATAGGTATGCAGTGTATATACAAAGATTCCATCTAACAATAATAAAATGCTAGATTTACAAAAAGGTGGTTGCATTAAATACAAAATACAATGTCATCTGTTGGGATACGTACAACCTAGTGTACATTTATAAAAAAAAAATCTAGTACCAAATGTAGTGCCCAGTGGCTTAGTCTGCTATTAGACGATGAAACTGGATGCATGCACCTTGTTCGAATTCTTCGAACATAGTAAGTGCAAAAGAGAGGAAAAATTCGAATAGATGAGACAGGAAAAAAGCTGTCGTGTGTCGCACGGGTAGCATGTTCGAAGAATCTGTTTGACATTTTTCTTTTCTCTTGTTCGCTTTCTTTAATTCTTTATCACTTGGTTTCGTTGTGCTCGGAGTAAATTTCTAATATGATTCAAAGTAAACGAACAAAAAATGAGTGAAAATGAAGTGGGAAGTAAATTTTTGTGGACTAAGGAACTTAATTTGGACGTCTTATGTCTTTATGAATTCAGGAAAAAATGTGTATGTGGTTAAACACAATCATTACATCGATAGGGTTAAAAGCGCAGATTCATTGCTAATGATTATGGAACATGAAAATGAAAGAGAACTAACAAACTCGTTTCACGAAAGCAGATTCATTTTGTAATGGCACTAGCGACAGAGAATGAAACAACAAAGAAGAATTCGAACAAGGTGTATGTATCTAGTTTCATCGTCTAATAACAGATTTAGTAATTAGTGTGTCGAACTGCTAAGCGAAGAGCCCGGGTTGGAGTCATAGCCACCTTCTTTTCTTTTTAGCCGAAAAACACGAATATGCAATAGTTTACCCGGTGTCCATTGCTTGTGTTGGTGTAAAATAGAAGACGATAAATATGAAATTGTTGTTCGTGTCATTCGTCGTCAATCTAGTGTTCAAAGCCTAGTAAAAAAATTCAATGTGATGAGAATTTATTTACAGAGATTTGGGATTGTTGTTTCAAAAATTAAAATTACTATTGAAAATTCATTTTAAAACAAGTAAAAATTCAACTGATGTGAGTTAATTTTTTTCTTTGTATTTTTAAGCTGTCTTTCGTATTAAAAAGTAATCAAGATAAATTTTGTCCTCTAGGAAGAATGTACGTGTACGTGTATGTGACAAACAAAGGCAAATAGTGGGTTAAAAATATTGGGCCTTACTAATAACAAATCACTAAAGTTCACCATTAGTAAACTATAAGGTCAAAATAAAGTGCAGAGCAAAACAGAAATTCTACCAATATCCAAATTAACCCAAAAGTTTACAAATCCTCGCTTTTTTTAATCTACTATAATTTTTTCAACTTTGCTGTCAAATAAACATCAAACAAAGATTAAAGCGATGAAATTATACAATATTTTTTAGTATCGCTTAGATATTTGGCCAACAAAATTAAAAAAAGCGATCGCTAGTTACGTGATGGTGCAGCAACAAATATGGATAAAATAGAAGAAGAACGTATCCGCAATGAACAACAACGTGTCTTGACCAAAAAGTAGCCAAGGCAGTAGCTCCAAGTATGGCGTCCATAGCTGGCGTAGTGCACCGGCGAGTTTTGGCTTTGGTGGAGCAAGTCCATCAGCAGCCCCAACAACAACAACAGCCAGTTATAACGGGTGATTTTTTTGAGGTTAGGATTTTTATGCATTAGTATTTGACAGATCACGCGGGATTTTAGACATGGTGTCAAAGAGAAAGATGCTCAGTATGCTTTGACATTTCATCATGAATAGACTTACTAACGAGCAACGCTTGCAAATCATTGAATTTTATTACCAAAATCAGTGTTCGGTTCATTCACCGTAACGTTGCGTCCAACAGCATCTTTGAAAAAATACGGTCCAATGATTCCACCAGCGTACAAACCACACCAAACAGTGCATTTTTCGGGATGCATGGGCAGTTCTTGATCGGCTTCTGGTTGCTCTTCACTCCAAATGCGGCAATTTTGCTTATTTACGTAGCCATTCAACCAAAAATGAGCCTCATCGCTGTCGATAAAAAAGCGGATTTTCTGCCAACTTTTCTAGGGCACTGATTTTGGTAATAAAGTTCAATAATTTGCAAGCGTTGCTCGTTAGTAAGTCTATTCATGATGAAATGTCAAAGCATACTGAGCATCTTTCTCTTTGACACCATGTCTGAAATCCCGCGTGATCTGTCAAATACTAATGCATGAAAATCCTAACCTCAAAAAAATCACCCGTTATATAAACCAGTTGCATCAACTGCTTGAGCAACATACATCACTTCAGCACCCTGGAATCAGTCAGCTTTCCCAGGATTTGGAAACTCAACCAATTCAAGTGCAATGTTTTCGTAAGTCTCAATTGCACCTACTTCAATGCCTGCCTTTACTGGCTTTTAATCGAATACATCTATCACGTTCGGTGCTCCTAAGCCCCTTCCCACAAATCAGTCGTCAAAAGAACAAATGCCACTGACAGAATCTCAAAGAATCAAACTACATCTCTCGTTTTCAATTCGAAGCCAATGTTGTCTGAGAAAAGTAAACCAATGGGAGATTTAGGTCTTTTGGAAGAAGATGATAACTTTAAAGAATTTCCATTAGAAGGTAATTTTGTTATACGTTCTTGTATTCCAAAAACCCACGATTGGCTTATCATTCTTTTAGATTTTAATATCTCAGAAGAAGATGACGGTGCAGTTTATTTATGGAAAAACAACTCAGATGGTGATATTACAGAAGATGATTTTAATCAACAAACAAACAGACAAGCGAATGAAAACGTAAATTATTCATTGTTTTAACTACGTGTATTAATAGGTTGCAATAATGTTATTGTTTTAAAATTCTAATTCTTATTAGCATTCCTAGTACTTGCTTAATAAAAAAATTTTGTTCGCAAGTTTGCTTATAAAATGTTCTACACATCGACATAAGCTGACTTTACCCAGGTTCGGCCCAGATTTTCTTGACAACTCCAAGAGTTGTAACAAATGAATGTTTTAGATCATCCAACTATGCTTTTTTTAATAAAAGAGGCTACTTTTAGTACTAGTATTGCCACTGTTGAAAAATACTGCAGCAAAGTAGTGAATTCTTTCGACAGTTCTTCAATTTTTTTGTTTGTTATTTGTATCGTCCTTTATCCCAATTTGTGTTCCAATTTTTGTTATTATGTTCATTTAAAATATATACTATGAATTTAACAATATCATCTTTAAGGCTTTCGAAAACGATGGACTTCCATCGAAACTATGTAAGAAATGCAATGATCATCTTAAAGTTGTCATACATCTGTTCCATATGCAAAAAGTCACGATGTTCCAAGTACTTACTGGCTTCGCATATGAAGAACCATTTCAACGAAACAAAGACACGTCGAAAGGTCCTTCGCCAGAAGCAAGAAAAGAAGACGACTATTCCAGATGACATCTAGTCTTGTGATGAATCTAGTCTTGTGACAAACATTAACAATTTGTTTAAAGATTTTGAAGCTAAATTAATGGAACATATAACAGCAAGCATATCAACACTAAATGAACGTTTGCTGCAATGTGAGAACGAAATCGCCGAACTTAAAAACGAAAACAAAAAAATAAGAGAACAACTTGAAGATCAACAGTGAGTACAACGTTTAAGTGATGTTATAGTCTGTGGCTTGCCAAAGGATGGCAGGGCAATAGAACTTGCCGCTAAGCTCAACCATCCACTCACACCTTACTTCGATGCCTTCCCATTAAGTACGAGAGTAACGAACGGTGATCATCCACTTTTAATTCGACGTTCATCTGCAGCTGAAAAAAGGCATTGATCTCTGCATTGCAGTCATTCAACGGGTTAGCATCACAACTGCTCTACGATCGGGAGTCAACCAACACACACCCCTGGCACCACTGACAAACGCATTTATATAAATTAAAGTTTGTCGCCCGCCGCTCAATAGCTCTTTATTTCGACATGCTGTACAACTGCGAAAAGAGGGAATTCTGTTTTCAGCGAGAACGAGAAATGGTTTTGTGTATATCAAAAAAGCAGTGATGATATAGAGACAAAAATTGATTCTTCCTTTCTTTCCAAATCAACTTGAAGACAAGGATGTTATACGGAGCTTATCTGGATTATATGTATTTTGCTTATTAGAACATTGGGTAAATTTTTTAAATTATTTTTTCATATATTTCCTCAATAATTTCTTCTTTTTATTTTTAATATTTGTTATATTAATTTTTATTATTATTTATTTTATTATTTACCTATTTATTACCTGTTTAGTTTTATTTACTTTCTCTCTCTTAATATTTTGTTTCTCTTATTTAATTAAGTGCTTTTTAATACTTACTGTTTTAATAACTTTTTTTTTCATTTGTGTTAACATTTTCTTAGTTACTAGTTTTCTCCTTTCCATTAATTGTAGGAAAGAAAAGATTCTGTTTGGTTTTTGTTCCTGTGAAGCTGAACTTGAGGTGATTCTTGTCTTTGTTTCTGTTGATCTTGGAAGAGAGATTCATTTTGTATGGTTAGTAGCACTTCTGTTAGATCCATTACTAAAATACTATCAAGTGCCCGCGAGGGTTTCAAGATATGTTGCATTAATCCTCTTAGCCTTAAAATGGATAAGCTGGATTTCATGAAATATGTGTTTGTTACTGAGACATGGTTCAAACCAGATATTCCCAGTGACATAGATATATGATATCAATAAGTACAACTTAATACGTAACGATAGAATTACTGACACTGTTGGAGGTGGTGTTGCAGTGTATTGCAATATATCACTTAAAAGTAGAGTTTTGGAAAGGTCGAATATTGGAGGAATTGAGTTTCTTATCTCGGAAATAAAAGATGGTGCTAATAAGACAATTTTGGGCGTTGGTTACAATCCTAACAAAAGTTACTCCCCTGAATAATTTTTTTCTGCTCTTCAACATTTCTCTTGAGTACACTAGCGGGAAAAAATTTAACCTCAATTTTGACATTTCATCCAGTAATCCAGACTTTGGCTTTTAGGTTTTCCCAAGTTGGCATGTTAAAATTTCCTTTTTTCTCCCCGTGTTATTTAGAATATCCCACAATTAATTAATAAAAAATCCCTTTTTTTCTTCTATTGCTTTTAGCTTGTCTTAGGCACAAACCAATAAAAAAAGAAAGTTGTTCACGATCTAAAAAGACAAGAGGCAAAATACCAAAGATGTCGCACATTTCTATGGATGGAATTCAAAAGTGTCAGTTATGTTTTACCGGTAAATGCGACTTTTTGATTTTTTAAAAACAGATGTCGCGAGCTTCTATGTGAACATTTTAAGTAGTTATTTTTTTTCCTGAACTAAGTTCAGGAGAGCTAGCATTGCATTCTCAATTTTGGTGACATTTTTTTTAATTGTTGTATGAAGATGACATTAGACTAGCAGTTCATATATAATACGTTCATGGTATATACATTCTCATATATATTCTGCAGTGTATATATAAAGGAATGATTGAAATAAATGAACGAAACTAAATTGAAACTGAACTGAAATTGAAATATTTTTTTTACAAAGAGAGTGAGACTAGAGAGAGAGATATATACAGATACAGATACATACACTCAACCTAATGATTTACTAACGGAAGACGGATGTCGATGTTGGTGTCGGATATATTCAAATGCAGAGACACATATCACATATGGAAACCATGCAAAATGTTTTATTTTTAATCACATTCAAAAGTCACAACACAACATCTCTATGACTGGTATGGCATGGGTATAAATTGAAGCGAGAGAAAGAAGGTAGATATGGAATTGATTGGTAAAATGATTGATTGAAAAGACAGAATCTTTGAAATGACCGAAACATGAACGATTGAATCTTTGAAAATGAACGATTGAAACAGCTCTAAAATAAATTACAACTTATAATATTACTTATACAAATAATATTATCTATAAGGAACATCTATTTTCCTTGCTCTCAATTCTTTGGCAATATATTGTTTAATCCAAAACCTATTTCACATGGACCACTAATCTGCATGGCAATTAAACGTTCATTGAATTGTTCAGCTAACGCTTTAGCTACTGCCATTATCAATGGATTGTAATTGCTAACTTCATCTGCCATCCGTTCGATACCCTGAACAGAAATTAGATTGTTCTTTGTCATCTAATGGAATGAATAATACCCAACGAATCAGAAAGCTTTCTTAAGCATAAACGTTGCAAAATACATGCCATAACACATTTGACTTTTGGTGTTGGATTTTCTTCATTCAATAGTCCGTTACTACACAGTGCACTGTGAGGCATGTCTCTTTTTATAAATTTCTTTTTCATTTTTTATTCGGTGATGCAAGTATAATTTCACAATGTCTCTTGAGTCATGAATCAAATTCAAAAAGTATGTTTCCTTCTGGTTTGTTTTGTTTTGTGGCTTCAGAAACAACATACAAATATTTAAGTAGTCTATATTCTATAAACAATGAAACATAAGAAAGGGATATTGTTAAATAACAAACAGAGGAAAGAAAAACTTATACTACGTTTTCATTAGACCAAATGAGCTTATTTCGTAACAAATTTCCAAATTTGATTCCAAATCCTCTCATTTCCCATACAAAATCACATTTCGAAATCATCTCGTATCCACATAACTTCAAAGTAATTAGGTTGCAATTACGTAATATGAAGTCGAACACATCTTATTTGAAAACATTTGAACCACAATTGAACAAGGTTCTATAACAAAAGTCAAAATTGACGTTATAAAAATCAAAGAAGAAAATAAAAAGGTAAGAAGGCACGACTAAATCGCACGTACTTGCTTTATGTGCCTAATCATATTTTAAAGAAAGCAATTAATATTTACAGACAGATATTTCTTGTCACCAACTTTTTTAGGCTTCTCTATGATCGTAATTTCATGTTTGAATTTTATCTCAATTTTTTATATTCACAAATCCTAAACTTGCCTTTTAGTATCTTTAATCTCAAGTATTAAAGTGTCAAACGAAATAAGTAAACTTAAATGAAAACACTTTTTTACAAATTTAAAATTGAGGTAGTTTTGTTTCTAATGAAAACGTAGTATTAAAGGAACGCAAATTTTAGTGCACAAACTTTCTTCAAACTTATAATTTTATATCCGAGACTCATTTTTTGCTGTCGCTTTTGTCGCATATCATAAATTACAGATTTCCTTATTGGAAACTGGAAGACGATCGTATCCGTCACCATCTAATTGGCAAGGCTAACGCAAGTCCGACGGAATCTTATAAATTTTTTTGTTTGTTGTTTTTTTAAGGAATATAAACGGTACGTTTATATTCCGAGAATATATGTATACGAATTAATTTATTGAAAAATAATAAAACATTAAACAAGGGCGGAATAAACAAATGAAATGATGAAATGTCAAAAGAATTTGTTACCTTTATTAAGATGTTGCTTCTGTCTTTTTCAACAGTAACAATACTTGTACTAAAACTAGCTTAGCTTATTAAAAAAAACATAGTTGGATAATCTTTAACATTCCGATTTTGCTACTAAATTCTACTTTCCAATACCTTCAATACAAGGCAAAAATTGGCCAAGGGAACAAATTAAGCCAGCATTTTAACGTAACAGACACAGCCTAAATGTCAAAAACAAGATTCCAGATTTCAGTGGAAAACTGCAAGTGATGCCAGATTTTGAAATTTTCGTGATCACTTTACGCAGACCGAAAATTTAATTTGATTACATGTGACTATCAGAAATGTGACTTTCATATATCCCCTTACTCGATTCCACCAACTTCAGCTTCGGTCACGTTACATTTGCAGGCGCTTAATGTTCGCTTTAAGTGAAATTTTCGAAATGTCTGTTTTTTTCTGTCAAAGCGAGCAAAAGTTCAACCAGTTTCTTCTTTCAGCTTGTACATGAACCAAACGTTACGTTGAGCCAAAGCGACATTGTGATAAGATGTATTGATTTCCCATGTTTGAACTTGTAGACGTCAGACGAAACAGAAGCTAAAGCGTTATTGTGTTTTAGCCATGAGTTAGTGAGCGATGGAAACGTCAAGACATACCTAGTCCCTTTTTTCAAACACCTGAGCTGAGGATTGTTCATTGTGTGAAAGCTATAACGTGCCCAATAGGTAAAGTCGAGAAATACATGGCGCATGAAATTAATGCGCAACTCTTGCTTATTTTCTTTTGAAATTGTATTCGATAATGCACGGCAAATTACATGCAGCATGCTCGAGTTGTGCATTGTTTTTCAGTTTCGCATTATTTTGACATAGCTATCTTTCATTTAACTTTCTCTATTTCTCAGTACTTATAGAATTTAGGTGATCAGTATCAAACAACAAAGAACAGTGTTCAAATAAAACTAAAGTCGGTTTACTTACTTACTTACTTAGGTGGCGCTACAGTTCGGGACGAACCTGGGCCTCAACCAACATGCCTCTCCAGCCAACTCGGTCTTTGGCTAGCTGCCTCCAGTTTTGCACTCCAAGTTGGTTGAGGTCGTCCTCCACTTGAGCGCGCCACCTAAGGCGAGGTCTTCCTTGACTGCGTCTACCCTCTGGGATGGAATCGAAGATCCTGCGAGCCGGAGCATTGTTGTCCATTCGCTCTACATGACCTAGCCATCTTAAACGTGATATGCGTATTTTTTTGACCAGGTCAATGTCGCTGTACAGCTCGTATAGTTCTTGGTTGAACCTTCTCCTCCAAAGCCCGTTAACGCAGATAGGGCCAAAAATCTTCCGAAGAATCTTACGCTCAAAAGGACTAAGGATATCTTCATCCGCTTTAGATAGAGTCCATGCCTCGGCGCCATAGAACAGGACTGGGATGATTAGGGTCTTATACAGAGTCTACTTTGTCTTTCGAGAGAGGGCTTTGCTACTCAATTGCCTTCCTAGCCCATAGAAACAGCGATTGGCAAGAGTAATTCTTCGCTTTATTTCTGACGAGATGTTGTTGTCAGATGTTATAGCGGATCCGAGGTACACAAAGTCCCTAACTACCTCAAAGTTGTACCTGTCTATTGTGATGTTTTGTCCAATTCGCCGGTGTTGTGTGTCCCTTGTTGTGGACAGCAAGTACTTCGTTTTGGCCTCATTGACTGCTAGTCCCATCTTAGCCGCTTCAGCTTCAATGCTAGCAAACGTTCCAGTGACAGCTCGCCGAGTTCTGCCAATGATGTCTATGTCGTCAGCGTATGCTAGCAATTGCACAGACTTGAAAAAAATTGTCCCACTACAATTGACTTGCGAGTTTCTTATAATTTTTTCAAGTATTAAGTTGAAGAAATCGCACGATAGCGCATCACCTTGTCGGAATCCTTTTTTGACGTCAAAAGCTTCTGTGAGGTCAGAACCAACCTTGACGGAGCAGCGAGAGTTCTCCATCGTCATCCTGCACAGTCGGACGACTTTTGTGGGAATGCCAAAACCTGACATGACTCTGTATAGCTCGTCTCTATAAATGCTATCGTACGCGGCCTTAAAACCGATAAAGAGGTGGTGGGTATCGATTTGGAATTCTTGGGTGGTTTCCAGGATCTGCCGTAGAGTGAACATTTGATCGATTGTGGACTTTCCTGGTCTGAAACCACACTGATAGGGGCCAATCAGGTTGCTGACGAAAGGTTTCAGGCGTTCACATAGTACGGCAGAGAGGATCTTGTAGGCGATATTCAGGAGACTTATTCCTCTTTAGTTGGCGCAGTTTAGGGGGTCTCCTTTCTTGTGGATCAGGCAAACGATGCTGAGGTTCAATTCATCAGGCATACTTTCTTCTGACCAAACTTTAGAGATGAGTTGGTGTATGCACTCCACCAGGTCATCTCCGGCCGCTTTAAAAAGTTCGGCGGGTAGTCCGTCGGGTCCAGCAGCTTTGTTGTTTTTGAGTTTAGATATTGCTATCCTTACTTCATTTTGGTCAGGTGGACGGAAGTTTTGTCTGTCATCATCCATGTTGAATGGTTCATTCTGCCTGACAGCGGGATTTTGGTCTTCATCGCCGTTTAACAGTCTGCAGAAATGGTCCTTCCATGTACTCAGCACCAACTGTGACTCTACTACGAGGTTTCCATTCCTATCTCTACAGGCTTCTGTGCGGGAAAGTCGGTTTACGCACGATAATTTTACGTGATAACATCATAAGAAAACATTGATGACACCAACACCACATACAGCTCGTTAACTTACACCATATACAATTCCACTTATTCCACTCCATATACACGTCATTATACGTTTTGTGATTACATAACATTTAACTCATGCGAGGAACTGACAAAATCTCCAAGAGTAAAAACTTGTATCGAAAAAGTACATCCCATGTAGCCATTCGAACATGCGGTAAATTGTAGGTCCCTTCCATTCTTGCAGATTGACAACACACACACAGGAATGGTTGAGAGTCACTAGGCCTGGGCTCTTTAAGGAGCTGTCGCGCCAATAAATGTATTTATTTCATTTAGTATTAAATCTGCTATTAAGTGCTAAATCGAGTACTAAATCGAGTACCAAATCTAGTACCAAAAATTAGAATAGTATTGAATTCTAGTACTAATTACTAAATATCTAGTATCAAAAATTCTATTGTATCAATAACCTAGCACAAATCGCCACCAGTTTCACATTTAACTTCAGCAAAAAATATATAATAATATATATTTAAAAAAAAATCGGTGTTACATTAAATACAATAAATACAATGCCAACTGTTGGAATGCGTACAAAATCTCGTGTACATTTATCAAATCCTGTATTCAAAAAATTATTCTATACACAAACCACACAATGTGCTAACCACCGCATGTGCAGGATGTAAAAATGCACAGGGCGCCAAACTTTAGCTTGGCGCCATTTATAGCGATCAGGAAAACATATCAGGAAAAAAGTTCAAATGGATATTTAACTATGTTTTCATATGATTTGAAACAAAATTTTTGTTCCTCAAAAAAATTTCTAATGAACTTTGCAACAGAAAAAAAGGTGGTGGTTTGTGCTTGCGTTTTGTGAAGTCAATTGACGTATTTTCAATGATTGCTATAAGCGCTCGTCAGGTTTTTTCCTGTTTCCATTTCCTTCCTTCCTTTTTCCATTTGTTTCAACTTTTCGTGATGGTTTCTCCTGATCGCTATAACTGACGCCTTACACAAGAAAAAAGCTAAAAAAATAATCGCACCCAGACTGTGCAAAATAATTTCTTGCACAAGAACTCAACAATTTTCATAGGATAAAATCTCAAAATAATAAACTCTCTACAATTCCCTTGGAACCATTTTAGTGAAACATGCTAGTTTTAATACTTCCACGTATGAGATATTCGACGCAGAGCCGAACGCAACCCAAACCCAATAGGAAATCCTATTCATATCGATTTACACAAGAAATATATTTCATATGAACAAAAACAAATAATTGCACCCGCTGTGCAAAATATTTTCTCGCACAAGCACTCGAAAATTTTCATAGTATGAAATCTGAAAATAATAAACTCAATCTACAGTTCCTTTGGAAAAACACACAATTTTAAACAATTTTACACAAATCTTGTTCGTTAACCCAAAAATTTGAGAGTTTAAGGGAAAAGAGAGAGGTTGTGAGAGAGAAAAAACACTTCCCCTTAATTCCCTATTTTAAACCAAAAAAAATATTGGGGGAGAAATGTGAGATCTGTCAAACTAAAAAAGTACATTTGAAATTTTACGTTTTGTGAAGTCTTCGTATTTGAAGAATTTGAAATACAAAAAATTGTAGATAAAGTTAAATCCAAAGTAAATAATAAAATGACCTTACAATGGCCTAATAAAATAGTTTCCATCACAATTTTTATTTCATCTGCACTTAATTGATCAATTTCGTTTAGTTAAATTTAAATTTTGTTGACGTTTAAAAAGTTTCCCTATTTTGATCTACAAAGCGTTCTTTTACTTTTGAGCGATTTATTATTTTCTAAGAGATTTCATCCCCACTCCTCAAAATTTGACAGTTTTCCCAAAACACCCTAAAAGTAAACGATCAGACCTTTAGTGAGTTTAAAACATGCAGAAAAAAGAATTCTTTATAGATGGTTGGATGAATAGGCAAAAAAAATATGAAAAAAAGTGAAAACATTTATTCGCCATTTTGTTTCTTAATGTATTGGTTATAAATATGATTTTTTACAGTATGTATAGTTTTTTAACCATTTTTTTCATTAAATAAAACCATAAATGCAAACTTAAGCATATAAACGACTTATATTAAAAAAATCATTTAGCCCTTTTCAAAAAGAGCGTTTAAAAATTATTTAAAATATCTACATAAAAAACTTTGTCCTAAAATATTTCAATGTCAAATAACTTTGGCTATCCACATCTTCCTGAATATCAGTTTTGATTAAAATCACTTAAAAGTCGAAGAGTAAAAAGCTGTCTTATAGGAGATACCGTTTTTAACCCATCATCTTAAGTTAATAATAATAGTAAACTAATTTTTCTTGGGGCCTTTTCCGAGAAAAATAAGCTTTTACTTAACAGTTTTCTGGCAGGCACCCTTAATATTTGAGCTAAACAAAATGCGAAAATCCTTTATAGATTGTTGAAATTACTAAATTTGAAGACGACAGACAGGCAGACAGAATGTTGTCATTAACTCAAATAAGTATTTCTGTTATCGTAATGTCATGTTTGTTATCTCATTTCTTATACTCTTTTTGCACTTGTTATTATTTTGTATTTATTTCAAGTCTAGAAGATCTTCTTCCATATTTTAAACTATTTTAAACTCAAAAACTAGTAACAAAAGCTTCAGGAGAATGTAGTTTTTCTAAGCTTACAAATAATAAAAAAAATAGTTTGTTACAACCATGACATATAAAAGATTGGTAGGTTTGTCTTATTTTTAATGCTAAATGCCAATAGAAAAGGAGTTCTTAAAGAATTTAAAATATGATGACCTCGTAAGAAAATTAGCTAAAGCTACGCCAGAAAAGTTTGTTTCCTGAGTTGATGTTTCTTCTCTGGACATGTTTTCGCTTCCTTTTAATACCTATGTATATATATATATATATTTTTTTAAATATGTATTGATTTAGGCGCTAAAAGCAGAGCTTGCACTGGGCCCTCATTTGGCTAGGACTCGCGCTACTTTTGGCCGTTCTTCGGAACGTGTGTGTAGCGTGTCATCGCATTTCATTGCATAGTAATAAATATTTTCGGATTGTTGTTTGTTCTTATTCTATATCCACACCAATTGGAGATTTCAACGCCACTCATTGCGACTTGATTCCCAATTAAAAAAATATGCTCCATGATAGTTCTATAATAGGCTGTGTATATAGAAGGATTGCACTCATGAATATTTAAAAACCCGGAATAATCTGAAAATATTTAGTAATATGGAAAACAACCGCGAAAGCTTAAAAAGTTATATCATACATATTTTGTTATCTTCTTTGTAACTTAATATTTGAGTAACATCCTTGTGTATGAAATCTATAGTACTATCATCAGGGGTTCGAAACGAGCGCCATCTAGTTTGTATACATACATCTCCCTTAAGTTTTTCTCTGAGTGAAGATTACAACATGGACTTTTAATCTCAAATACATATGTAATGTTAGAAAAAATGAGGAACGGGAAGGATGTATATAAAATGTTAGCAGTCAGAAAAAAACAAACCATCGACACTTTTTCGTGTTATTTTTAAATCATTTTCATATCGCTAAAAATTCATAATGAGGGATGACAAAATATTCACACAGGGAATGGTGCAAAATGGTTTTTTTTTTTTTTTTTTTTTTATAATTAACGCGCGCACAAGGGATTATGTGTTTCCCTTTTAATGTAGAACACACTGCGCGGGCATTACGAAGATAGGGAGGGGAGAGATAGGAGGTGCCGATTAACATTGGTTTTGAATGTTTGCAGATCAAAATGGCAAGGGAAAATCCCGCCGGGTAAACTATTCCAGATTCGTGTCGTTCGGCTAAAAAAAGAATCCCTATATTTCACGGTACGTCCGAAATTAGGCTCAAGGGTTGACATTGTTTTAAGCGCCTTAAAGGGCTTTCACACCAACCCAAACGCGGTTTTCGTGAAAAAAACCCAAAACCCACACCAAAACACAGGTTGTACTATACATTTTTGCCAAACATACGTTTTTGTAAACGACTGGTTTTATATAAAACTTGTGGAAAACGTATTGGGATACCCAAATTATAAACAAACGCACCCAATGAAAAATTCAACGACATATTAAGCGCACAAACGTCAAAAAAAATGTCGGCATGTCAAAATAGTTTAATTTTGAAATAGAACTTGTAAAAATTGTTGATAAAATATTTCATAAAATAGAATTAATACATTTTTTGTACAGAAAATGTATGGTGTAGGCATCGACCTTAATATTCATCGGGATTTAATATGCAAAAGACATAAGGTCATCGTGTGGAATAGAAAAAGAACAAAGAACAATGACGGAGGTGTGTTATAAAAAAACCAATTCAATGGAATTTGTATTGTTCTCATTGGGTGTTTTTTGTTTATTTTTTTAGTGTAATTATTTGCCGAAGCTGGTGCAGGTGCAGACGTATGGGAAACTCTAATGGATATGAAAGTTGTCGATGCTGCGGCTGCGGACATTAGATTTTGTTTTGTGTATCGGATCCGAAAGCATGGAAACAAGTAAGTTTTTTTGAGAGAAGTTAAGAGAAGGGTTCTTGTCTAACCATTTATTTATTTATAGAAACTGTGCCGTTTTGCCAGAAAAATAGAAGAACATTAATACACATGCAAAAGCTTCTTCATTTAATTCTGGGAATGGCAGAGAACCTCTTATCAATGGTGCTGTATAATAACAGCTATAACAAATGTGGTGTTGAAACACACAAAACGTCTTGGTTACTGGAAGAACGATTCAAGTGCTGTATTTGAAAATGTATTTGTATTATTGGTGTAATTAATATTACAATTCTATAGTAAAATAAACAAGACAAATCGTTTTTTGTTATATATATAATAATCTCTACAAAACTCTTGAAATTTTACTTGAATTAATTAATGATATTTTTTCGTAAGAAGAATATAAGAAAACAAATTTTGTTCTGCATTTTTATTTTTTAAGTCAAACCAAAAATGGGAAAAACATTAAGTTTCGGATCGGGTTTCAGAGTAGGTCCCTAGCGGCGCATTGGCTTAATTCAGGTGAGGTAGAAACACTGCAGAACACTGCATTGTTTTCTTTTTTAACATTCGATGCATTTTAATTTAAATTTAATCTTTATAAGCGTAAGATTTGTCAACAAATAATAACAGCAAATGTGTAAAGTCTTTTTAACTAACAACAATCAAAGCGCCAAACCACAATTGCAATTTCTGCATTGTTAGAAGAAAAAAAAACAAGAATCTTATTTATGTTTCTTTTTTTTTTCTTTTTATCGTCCATTGAAACAGAACGTGTGCTCTTGATTTTCATCGATATTTAAATTTGAAATAAATTTTACTCTGTTGACCTGCTACTGCTGTTGGCTGTTCTTCTCACAAAATAAATAAATAAATAAAATAAATATAAAAGTATCGTTTTTTAACAACCAGCCACATTACAAACAAAAATTAACTGTTAAAAGAATTTGTTGTGTATATTAAAGTGTTGCTGCAGTATTTTCAACAGCAACAATACTAGTACTAAAAGTACACTCGTTTATTAAAAAACCTAGTTGAAGTATCCCTAGCACCATTTTTGTTACTTAATTCTACTTTTTAGTACTTTCAATGCAAAATACCGTATTAAGAAATAGCACCAAAGGCAATACTTGAGTGACAGTTAACTCTTTGAAAGATTAGTGTTTGGTTTTAAACATGGATTTCCGCACATTAAATACTGACGTTTTGCTAATGTTAAGCCTGGCATATGTACCAATAACTCAATTAAAAAAATGCCGTTTGGAATAAACATAAGCTTTCACTATTCTTTCCTTCAATATAAATGTTAATAGGTACCTACCTACGTGTAAATAAAAAAATTCAATTCCTTATTCCGTTCGAAATTGAACAATATACATTAAAAACTTAAAAAGTTAAATCCGAATATGGCGACATTGGTATGTGATTTCGCTATAATCTACAGAAATAACAATATGCAAAATCCAAAAACATATTGAAAACACACCATCTTTGTTTGTTTACAAAAAAACAAAGGAAGATCCACTAATTTTCGTTTCCCTTATAGTCAAAACTGATGTGCAGCCTTTACCCATGCAGCCAAAATAAATTACATATGTAGGTTGTTATGAGGGAACCCCCATTCCAAGGTCTGCTCTGCACGCTATCTCTATTCCTTAAATGAATGCCAAGTTCCATTGCAGCAACAACAACAAACGAAAAAATTGTAAATAAAATATATATGGCAATACTGATACATACCACACTTGTCAATCAGCGTTATGGCTAAAACACTATCACGCTTCAGCTTTGGCTTCGTCACGTTACATAAGATGTATTGATTTCCTATGTTTGAACTTGTTAAAGTCAGCGAAACCGCAGCTAAAGTGTGATTGTATTCAAGCCATTACTGTTGTGATACTTTTTGCTACCACTTTCCTTTCAGTGCCACTTTTTTTGAAAATTCCCTGAAATTAAACAGTTCGTCATATTTTGTATGGTTGTTTAATTTTTTTCATTCACTTACATGAATATGATACTTAAACAATAAAATCTTTGCCGTTCCGTTCAAGAAAACATACAAGTTCACAATATACAATGTGTCGACAGTTTTTTGCCGTACAGAAATGGGATAATATTAAATACCTAAACAGGAACTTAATAAAAATAAAGTAATGCATAATTAAATAATTGTAACTTATCTACTGAAATCTGAAATCATTGTTTAAAATATTAAAAAAATGTTACTTCTAAATGTTTAATCTTCAATTAAAATAATTTCTGTCGGATTCGTTGGAATTTGTATTCCCCAAATTTAATACTCATACAAATTTGATTTTGTTTGCATTATTTTTAAGGGAAATATTTTTTTCTTGAATGTCACTTTTTTGGAACTTTTCAAAAACATCCCGTGGTAACGCTGCACTTTGACATTCGTATCGATCTGCCCATCGAAGCCACCATACAAGTGCACGGTGAGAGTGTTAAGCCGCGGAGTGCTGCTGCATGTGCGTTTTCTTTTTAAATTAAATATATACGAAAAAATAGAAAAAAAAAATATACCAATATCGGGCGCGAACTGAGTTTATTTAGTGCCCGTGTTGCGAAAATATTTAATATACGTTTATTTGATGCTACAACATCAAGTCATCACTCAAATAAAAAAAATACCCACTAACGGAAAAATACTCGCAGTAAGCATTCCTTGCAACTTTTCCTTTCCTTATATCACCCACAGACGATTTTACTTGAACATTGCAGTAAATCCGAATGAACAAGTCTAATCGTTATCGGATAGATTAATTAATGCTCCCTTAATGACCAGGGGTGGATCAAATACATTTTATTATCAAGGTATAATACTGTCAATAATTTGTATTGTGAAGCTCAAATTGGGATTTAGTGGTGTATTGATTATAGATAATTGTCCGTCTTAGTTTTTTTTAGTTCTGTGTTTTAAAATGGTAGGTGATTTCATAGTTGACTATGCAAACATTCGTGGACTTAGGAAAAATATCTATGCAGCCTATTTTCACTCTGTGATGAACAGACCAGCTGTATTGGCACTTAGTGAAACACAAGTTGGGGAAAATACCGATCATTCGGAATTTTCCTTGAATGTGCCTTTATTCTCCGTTTACATTAAGTATGATGTTGCATATCAACTTCAACCACAATTTGGTCTGTGCGTAAACACGGAATTCAATTTCATGTGGTTAAATTTAACGACTAATAAGCGCATCATTCATATATGTTTTCTTCATAGATGCCCAAATTTAGACAGAGTTTCAACTTCTAATGAATTTGATGCTTTTTTTTACTCCATTCAAGGAATTGTTTCCCGTTACCCTCACACTGAAATCGTTAATACGGGCGATTTAATTGTACACAATTCCAGTTGGCTTCGCTTTTCTGGCCAGACAACACCCGAAGGAAGGTATGTTGAGATTTTCGCTGAGTTAAACCATCTGACTCAGCTCGTTGATAAACCAACCCGAATTCCTGACATTGCAGGTCAAACCGCCAATACTCTACATTTGTTTCTTACCTCCAATCCTAATAAATGCACAATTCGTGTATTATCGCCTCTAGGCACAACTGACCATTGTGTCATTTCTGCAAATTTCTCGTGCCAACTCAATTCAGTTAAAGAAAAAAAACCCAGGAGAACCGTTTGGAAATACGAGAAAGCCAACTGGGACGGTCTCAATAACTTTTTCAGGACCTTTAGCTGGTCACTATGCTTCCTCGATAGTGACATTGATTCCAACGCAGACATGGTTAGTGACAAGATCTCAACATAAATCAATCCGCTGGCTCGGATTATATCCGCGCTATTGTTCTGAAGAGGTGTTCTTCAACGCTGGCAAAACCTTTGCGTAAGCTTTTCCATCGGTCCTATTCCTCTGGACTCTTTCTGAGTGCATGGAAAACAGCATTTTTCCAGCCTATCCCTAAAAAAGGTGAATCTGCACCCTCAAACTACCGAACCGACCAATTGCACTAACGTCCCTTCTTTCTAAGGTCATGGAAACGCTGATTAATTTTCAGCTTAAGTAATATCTCGAAGAACGAAAGCTTCTTAATGACTGGCAGTACGGCTTTCGTAGTAACAGGTCAACTGGTTTATCTCACCGAATAGTGGAACCAATCTCTCCATCGTTTTGGTCAAAGCAAAATTATTGCACTTGATATTTCTAAGGCATTTGATAAAGTTTGGCATCAAGCTCTTTTATCGAAAATGCGTGCATTTGGACTCGATGAATCTCTTCTTCGTTGGATAAGTAATTACCTTTCGAACCGATCAATTCAAGTTGTATTGGACGGTTTCAAATCTAATATTCACAAAATAAATGCTGGCGTGCCCCAGGGCTCTGTTTTGTCTCCGACTCTTTTCCTTATATTTATCAATGCCTTTTTATCTGAAACAATTAATTCAATCAATTGTTTTGCTGACGACAGTATTCTCAGCTTTTCATAGTCGTTTCCAGATTCACATTCATGTTCTTCGGATGTTGAACTGCAACGGCAGTGTATGATAAGTTCATTAAATTCGGATCTTGACAGCATTGTACAATGGGGAATAAGAAATCGCGTAGAATTTAATGCTTCCAAAACTCAATGTTGCCTTTTGTCGTTAAAGCAAAACATACCTCCAATGCCACTAAACATGAGCGGCACTTGCATTGAAGAAACAGAACACCTCTTAGTTCTCGGTATGTGCATTACAGACCACCTTCTGTAGAATGACCACATATTTGACATCGCAAAGAATGCTGCGAGGTGTTTAGGTTTCCTTCGATGATGCAAGCAATTCTACACCCCGTCTGATCTGGCTACAGTATATAAAGCATATATTCGACCGAAACTCTAGTATAATTCCCATATTTGGGCAGGTGCTCCTATAACTCACTTGAGTTTTCTAGATAGAATTCAAAAAAGAGCTTTGAAAATGATAGGCGACGGAACAATAACAGAAACATTTACATCTCTCGAGCACCGCCGTAATGTTTTGTGGCTTTAGTTATTTTATCGTTATTTTTAAACAATGCTCTAGCGAAATAGCCAGCTGCATTCCTCCCCTGAAACGATACAACCGTAATAATCGAACTGCTAGGAATGCCCATCAGTTTACCCTTGAGCCTAACTTCGGACGTACTGTTAAGTATAGAGATTCTTTCTTTAGTCGCACCGCACGAATGTGGTATGCTCTGTTTTTCCCTCCCGTTTTGATATGCAGAACTTTAAAACTAATGTGCATCGGTATCTCCTCTTTTATCCCTCCTCATTTCCCTAATGCTCGTGCGGTGTTTAAACAATTTAAGGGTACACACAAACCCCTTTCGCGCGTGTAAATTATAAAAAAAAAATTAATACAGCAATACTTAAATGCCAAAAAAGTATGCACATCTGTTTTAGGGACAGTGATGCATGCATATATGCAGACAGCCTCAATGCACATCTGTTTTCGGCTTTACTCTACCATACCATATGGTATAGTGTCACTTTTTGAACCTTTCACTTGTACTTATTATTCATTATTCCTTCCTATTCTTGTACTAATTACTTTTAACAAACAAACCATACAACCTACTTTTTCATTACCTTCTTTCTTTCTTTAAGAAAAAAAGAACGCAAACAAAGAGAAACGTTAAAAAAGTTGCAGGGACAGTCCTACCCATTCATGTTCGGATTCCTCTATTTCTACTTAATTATCTTTCTCTTTCGCACTCCAAGCATGCAAGGCAAACATTCGCTTTGGAATTCCCGACAAAGGAGTCATCCTGTACATTTCCTATGAGACTAATAATACGCAAACATTTATGTGGGGTATGGTTGATTGGCTGCTGATTGGCTGCTTCTCACACGCTACTGAGTCTAGCTAGACCATGTACCACACATTTTTTTTTTTTAAATAACTGCTTCTCTAGGAGCGGATTGAAGGAACTTAGACCACGAGACCATGACGGCACGAGACAAAGACAGCTTGCATACCAAAAATCAATTTAAACATCCAGCACAATAGGACAAATTCAGTTGCCCTTATCTATTTACCGCAAGCATTCGATGGTCATACAATGCCTACAGTAGATAAGAAAGAGGCAGTTAAGCAGGAGTGTGTATTTTTTTTCTTCCACAGCGCGAGTGGGCATATTTATCTGTCTTCCAACGACACGAGTGGGTATTATTTTATTCTTTACAGCACACGCAAGGGGTATTTTTCATTATCTCAAATGAGTGTGTATATTTTTTTAAACACTCGCGGCAACAATGCGCAAATAAGTTGTTTTTTACTTTTATTTTCGATTATTTGTGCGCGCACTTAAACGTCCGGCCTTGGGGAGCTTAAGATCGACACTTCATTTGGTGTAGAACTGTCAAATAATTGACGAGCTCAGTGTATGTAGTAGTACTGAACTCTCAAATAATTAACGAGTTCAGTGTATATAGTAGTGCTAAGTCCAATAATTGACCTCTTCTTTTTAGTAACTTTCTCTTTTTCACCGAAATTGGGCGTATTGGGAGATACTTTCTGATAAAAAGCGCCATCCCGAAATTTGACGTCATCAGTGAACCAAACTGACTAAATTAAATACGATTTTTGGAAAGAATCCGAAGTGTTGGTGGATTTAAAATATATATTAAAACAAGCAGATAAAATATTGGACCAAACCTGCATAAATTTAAACTTCACTTCAAGTTTTTTTTTTCTAAAACGGAAATTAATTTTTTCCACAAGGGTCACTGATGACGTAAAAATACGAAAGTCGCTATCTTGTTTTCTTGTGTTATAAGGAGACACTAGCAAGTTACCCGAATGCAAGTTGTTATACTTTATTATTGTTTTTCCTGCCTTTTACAGATTGTGTGCTTGTTTTCTTGTATCATATGGAGACATAAGCAAGTTACACGAATGCAAGTTGTTATACTTTATTATTTTTTTCCCCTGCCTTTTACAGATTGTGTGCTTGAAAACTCTATACAAACGATTAACACTGGTCAAACTATATTCAAGAGTTTCAACCATTTTACCTGATAACTTAACTGATGATAGTGTATTGATTGTTCTAAGAATTAATTTAAACAAGAATTCGGTCAGAAGAAAACCTTACTATGTATATTTGCAAGCTTGTATTATACAAAGTAGCGATAAAGGTGTAATTTTTAAAAATAAATTATCTTTCTTCTATACTCGTATACATAGAAGTTAAAGGCTAATCAGCAATGTAATATACAGTATAACATATCCCAAGCCACATAGAGCGAACGTGTTTTCAACGCCACGTCAAGTTTTACAGGGCGTCAAATCGCCGCGTTGTGATTATTTACAATTTATTTTTTTTTGACGTTGCGTCGCGTTCAGTCTTCGTTAAACAAAACGCGTTCTTAATGCAGCGAAGAGATTATTTTACGCTGTGTTCTAAAGAAAGATTTTTTTTTAATTAGCTTCGTGAATTAAGTCATTCTGAATTTGTTGTAGAAATTTATAAATTACTTTTATATTTTTATTTTGTGTTATTTAATATTGTATTGTTTAAGTGGAAAATATAACCTAATTGGCATTTAGTGAGAAAATGAAATCAAGATTCAAATATTAAACGCGCTGCGGATAGCTCTCTGTCTTACGTTCTCTAACGCCGTGCTTAAAACGCCGTGTCAAAATAATCTCAAAACAACGTAAAATAATCTCAACGCCGCGTAAAGTAATTTTAACGTTGCGGCCTGTTTGACGAAGCCTCAAAAAACGTTTCTGAGGTCGCTAAAAATAAGTCATAAAACCTATCAAAGCACTGCACTAAAGAAATTTGCATGCATACCGTATTACTAACAAGCTAAGCTAAGTTTATTGCGAAGAAAAGTCATTGCGTCATGCGATGTGTAAACGCTTCTCCATAAACGTGTTAAGAAATAATGCTGTTCATTGAACACGTCCCGCTCAATATGTCTGAGTTTGGTGGAAGTGAGTTTCTAAAACGTAATTAAAATTTATGAAATGATTACATTTTAGCGGGAGAAAACCATTGCCGAGGATTTATGTCGAATTCTTTTTTAAAAATGATCAATCTTATTCTTGACTTGAAAGTTTTGTGTAAATTAAAGTGAAAAAAGCATCATAACATAATGTTGAATAATTTTGTAGTATCTCATCAGGCACGATTACTACGTCCTCGTTGTCTTCCGATGGTGATATTTCGTGAGTTTTTCAAGCAAATTAGTCGAAGTGAAGTGAAACTTCGTGAATTATTGTGTCCTTTTTATAAAATTAAACTGCTCATCCGTTTTATTAATGATAATATACACATAGTTCTCATTGCCACTACACAATATTCGTTAAACAAATTGTTTCAACGTTCATATTGATATATTTTAATATATATATATATAATATATATATATATATATATATATATATATATATATATATATATATATATAACTATCAAGAGCCCTTCTAGCTGAGGTTAAGACGAAATATGGAAATTTGCACTTCAATCTGCGACACTTTGATGAGGAGACAAAGGCTCGAATGGGTGTTGTTGAATGTGTTTCCCATAAGATGATTGAACCATTCCAGGTGTTGTATGAAAAATCAACTAAATATGTGGCACAATTCAAACATACTGTCCTGCTAATGCCAAACGGTGTCAACTTGGTTACTTGGTTTCGCTGAGGAAAACTTTGCCAGCTTACACAGTATAGCTCAACCTGAATTCAAGTACCTCGTCAACACCCCAACTAACCACTCAAAAAGTACCAAGAAGGGAAAGGGTGCTAAGAAGAAGGTAGCCAGTGAATCAGATTCAGCAGCGAAAGAAAAGTCGAATCAACTCCTGCTGTTGAAATAAAAGCATAATTATTTCTTCTTCTGTGTCTGTTTTTAATATCAAAATATCAGATTTGTACAAGATGCATATGAAAGTTTATACAATACTTGTAACAAAAACACACTTTTTAATTTTGTTTGTCTCTCTGTGTCTGTCTTTCTGTCTGTTGTTCTGTTTGTCTATTTCGGAAACGGCTGCACCGATTTTTTTGAAATTTTCACCGGCAGATTACTGATGTTTTAGGGAGTTACTTAGGCTATTTAAATTGCCCACTAGAGGGAGTTGGGGTACTTTTTTTAGGAACATCCTTATTTATGGACCGATTTTGACCAGGCTTTCACAGACAGATAGCTGATGTTGTAAGGATTTAGTAAAGCTATTTATATTACCCCAAGGTGTGAAGACGTTTTTTTTTGTAAATTCTTATTGGACTTCAGAGTAGTAACAACTTGGTGGGCGGAAGCCAATTTATCCACTCCCGTCTGAAGACGGAATGCTTCAGTGAACTGGCCACTGAATCTCAATCAGCCCCGAACAAGTCGAGTATCTTGCTTCCTTCAACAATAGTTTCGATTGGCTTCATTATATCCGGCAGATAGCTAATCCAACAGTGGTCTGCTCGATTAGGAGACAAGTACATTGGTCTTCTAGAGCAGCTGTTTGCATAGCCTTAAGATGGAGAAAGAATCAGAATGTATCTTTCATTCTTGTAGTTTTTATTTACCAAAAAAATCCAAAGATTGTAATCCTTCACACCTTGGGGCAGATGTACCTTAGCTTACAGTAGAGTCGCAGCAATAAAAAATGAGTCGATATGTCTACCGCCTTGTTGTGCGATGAGCATAAGATGTGTATTTGATCGGGAAATGACTCGGGCGATTTTCGAAGTCTGATCCAAGAGTTCTTTGGTCATCGGCGCATCGACTATAAATGCTTCGGAATCTGGAAAAAATTATATCTTAGATAGGGAAAAGTTGTTCTTTATTATTGAACACCTACTGCATAGCTATTAATCTTTGAATTTCATTTATCCATTCTTCACGATGAATGGCTGGCTTATCAAAGATATATTTATCAATAATACATTTACTCTATGGGATAAAACTTAATTTTCCGAAATACAAAAAACAATTTACTGACAGTTGTTGTCAACAAGAAAAAAATGAGATATCAAAATAAACAAAACTCACCACATGGTTTTTTTTTACGCGGACAATGAATGCACAAAAGAGAACACGAAACACAATAAATGGTATATCAAAACATAAACGAAAATTTAGGGTGTTGAGGCGTGGAACGTACGAAAGTTGTTCCTCTTTAAAAATATATTGTAACAACAACAACATTGCTAGTTGTTTGTTGCTGTTTTTTTTTGTGGAGTTTTGTTGAATAAAATTCAACTCAAAGGTTTAGTGTCCTTTACTCCAGTATGTGCGTTTCGCCCAAGCATGAACGGTGGGCTCATCAGTTAGACCGTTCATGCTCTTCTAAGACGCACAAAAAAGGTCAATGTTTATCGACTCTTAATAAAACCCATTGCAATAAGCAAAGGTGAATTATATTCATTTAGGGAACTTTGGTTAAAGTTGGGAACCGACATTTGCTTGTTTTGCTCGTGGACCAGCAAATTCAATAAAAATATATTGTAACAACAACAACATTGCTAGTTGTTTGTTGTTGTTTTTTTTTGTGGAGTTTTGTTGAATAAAATTCAACTCAAACGTTTAGTGTCCTTTACTCCAATATGTGCGTTTCGCCCAAGCATGAACGGTGGGCTCATCAGTTAGACCGTTCATGCTCTTCTAAGACGCACAAAAAAGGTCGATGTTTATCGACTCTTAATAAAACCCATTGCAATAAGCAAAGGTGAATTATATTCATTTAGGGAACTTTGGTTATAGTTGGGCACCTAAATTTGAATGTTTTGCTCGTGGACCAGCAAATTCAATAAAAATATATTGTAACAACTTACAATGGCTTTATTTTTTTTAATAAACATTTATATTGAACTTATACAACTTCACCGGATTCTTCAGGATCAAGCTTGTTTCCCCCAAACAAATTCTTATAAAAGCAACACAAAACAAAGTCTTCACAAACGGTATTAAGAAATATTTTTTTATTTTTCAAAAACTTACAAACCCTAGACTATCTAAAAAAAATCATACTATCCTACTTCATTTTCTTCTGTTTGAGTAGATGATTCCTTAGAGCCTTTTGTTTGTCCTTAAAACTCTTCTTGACCTTGCCACGTGCCTTGTGCCTCATCATAATAAAGTTCTTGCCCTTGCGTTTCTCTCTATTTGTCGTTGAACAGTTTTCATTCTTCCTGCCGTCTTTGTAGCCAAACTTATTATTCTGAAGAAAAGTCCTCAAATTCTTGTCCGGACAACGGAGCAATTCAAAAAACAGCTGCAACAAGTCCAATGCAGGAATAAGATTCTTATTTCGCAGCAGAATCAGTGCCTTAACAAAACAGTTGCACATAGTAGGATACAGAGTTGTGGCATGATTTTTCAGCAAATCGACTAAATGCTGTGGAAATTGGATGAAAACATCAGGATAGCATTGAGCGACCTACAAAACAAACATCATATTTATAAAGCATCATTAAATGCAACACTTGCTTTCTTTTTTTTTAATTACCTGCGCAATAAACATAATCAATTCATCGAGACTTTTATTTTCATTGCTGGGATTTAATTCGAAGCTGCTCAAGAAATGGCGATATTGCTGGGAGAATTCTTCCTTGTATGATTCCGGATCACGTTTTAAAAGATTTTGCAATTGTGGAAGATTGTCTGGTAGCTGACCAATAATAATTAATTAATAAAACGGATAAGCAGTTTAATTTTGTAAATAGGACACAATAATTCACGGAGTTCCTTTACTTCGAACAATTTGTGAGAATTTCACAAAATACCATCAACGACGACGACGTGCCTGATGAGAATACTTGATACAAGATACAATTCTCATCAGGCACGTCGTCGTCGTCTTTCGATGGTGGTATTTTATGAAATTCTCACAAATTGTTCGAAGTAAAGGAACTCCGTTAATTATTGTGTCTTTTTTTTAACAAAATTAAACTGCTTATTCGTTTTATTGATGATAATAAGCACAGTTCTTATTATCAGTACACTACACAACACAATACAATATTCACTAAACAATTTGATGTTGACGTTTTAGAAACTCACCTCCACCATATTCCTACAAATCGAGAAGGATGTGTTCGAAATGTATACTTTAAGGGTTAAGGTGATTTTCTTAGGTCTTAGAGCTTGTTTACATGATCCTTTTTTTCGGAAGTTTCTTCATTCGTTCTTTTTGCAATTGGGTAAGGGGTGTAAAAAAGTAGGGGGAATGAACTAACGAATGGAAGAATGAAAATGTTAAGGATTTTTTGTGATTGAGCTTTGAAGTTTCTCGTTTGAGAAAGAAAATGTTATGCACGGACTAAAAATAAGAACTTTTGAAATTGAAAACAATTCCCAATTATGTTTTTTAGTGGTAATGGATGGTTTTAATTGTTTTTTTTTAATTTTGCAAATTTCTTTAGAATAAAATAGTATAGTTTGTAGGAAAACATTGGTTATATTCGGGGTAATCCAAATCAGTGTACACACCAACGTACGTGCCTGTCCAAAAGAAGAATGAAGAAACAACCGAAAAAAGAAATCATGTACACAAGGTCTAATTAGTACGGATAAATATAATGTCTACAATTTTCTAATATAAACCAATATAATGTAGTGTTTTTCTTTTTAAGTTTGTAGGATTAATAATTTGTTGAGATTATTTTACCTTGTGTTGAGATTATTTTAACACGGCATTCTAAACACGGCGTTAGAGAACGTCAGACAGAGAGCTATCCGCAGCGCGTTTAATATTTGAATCTTGATTTTCATTTTCTCACTAAATGCCAATTAGATTAATTTTTTCCATTTAAACAATGCACTATTAAATGACACAAAATAAGTCAAAAAAATAATTTAATAAAATAAATTTCTACAATAAATTTAGAATGATTTAATTACTAAACACAAAATATTGAAACCAAATTTTTTTTTGAACGCCGCGTCAAAGTTATCTCAACGCAGCGTAAAATAATCTCTACGCCGCGTTAAAAATGCGTTCTGTTTAACGAAGACTTAAAAAAAAACAATTTGTAAATTATCACAACGCGACGTTTTGACGCAGTGTGGAACTTGACGCGGACGTGCTCTATGTGACTTGGGATATGTTTGTTATACTGTATATTACAACGCGGCGTCAGAACGCGCTATGTTTGACTAGGCTTCTACTCCTGTGTAAACGCCTATTATATGGTGTGAAGAAAGATAATTTAACGTTAAAAAGTACACCTTTATCGCTACTTTGTATAATACAATCTTGCAAATATACATAGTAGGTGTTCTTCTGACCGAATGCTTGGAAAAATTCATTCTTAGAACAATCAATACACTATAATCAGTTTAGGAATCAGGTAAAATGGTTGAAACTCTTGAATATTATTTAACCAGTTTTAAACGTTTATATAGAGTTTTCAAGCACATAATCTGTAAAAGGCAGGGAAAAAAATAATAAAGTATAACAACTTGCATTCGAGTAACTTGCTAGTGTCTCCTCATGATACAAGAAAACAAGATAGCGACTTTCGTATTTTTACGTCATCAGTGACCCTTGTTGACAAAATTAATTTCCGTTTTAGAAAAAAAAACGGGAAAGTAAGTTTTAATTGATGCAGGTTTGGTCCAATGTCTTATTTGATTGATTTAATATACATTTTAAGTCCACTAACACTTCGGATTCTTTCCAAACATGGTAATTTAATTTAGTCAGTTTGAGTCACTGATGACGTCAAATTTCGGGATGGCGCTTTTTATTAACAGTATCTTCCAACACGCCCAATTTCGTGGTGAGAAACAAAAGGGAATACTGAAAAGAAGAGGTCAATTATTTGACTACTACACTCTCAATCGGCGTCAATTATTTGACAGTTCAGCACTACTACACTCTCAATCGGCGTCAATTTTTTGACACTTCAGCACTACCAAATTCTCAATCGGCGTCAATTTTTTGACAGTTATACACCAATACTTATTTGACCAGCTTGTTGGCCTTGTCAAATGAAGGCAGTAGATTTCCCTCTTTATAGTATAGTTACTCTATGGGTCTAACTGATGAGCCCAACGTTCATGCTTGGGCGAAACGCACACGTTGTTCCTCTTTATAATATATTTACTCTATGGACCTGGCCCTAAAATTAGAGATTTACTGATGTCCTGCTCTTTCTTTTTGTCTTTCATTTGATGTGTTTTTGTTTTTTTTCTGTTCAAAGAATTTTAATTCCATATATAAAGTGAATAAGCTTTTGCTTTTGTTTGTTTGGATAAATAATGTATAAAATTGGTATACAATTTTTAAAAGAGAATTCTTTTTCCTTCTTAAGTGTATAATTATTACATATATTGCTATTGTGCTTGTTTTTTAAATTAAATGTGAGAATACGATTCTAGAAAATTTTATTTAGCCAAAAGAATTCAATTTTTTATTTCTTATAGGCCTAACTTTAACGATTATTGTGTTACCAATGCCTAATTAATTTTGTAGAAAACATTAGGAGTTTTGCTTCCCTAGAAGTTGTAGGTTATTAACTATGAAATTGTTCGTAACAAAGATAACAAGCAAAGATTGTCTTAAAATATTTAAATTCTTTATTTAAAAAATGATTTCAAAACAGTATGTTATATTATCTGATGGTGTGGGTAATTCGACACGCAACAAGTGTTTTCTTTTGTAAAATCCTCAAGGAGCAATAAAGGTATTGTGTTGAATGATTGTATATTTTTGACAAAATGTAAAATTTAGGATATTATAGCTAAGCGATGGCCACATTAGGCCTCTCAAAAGTTTTTATTCTGGATAAATATTTTACTGAATTGCAGAAATTCTGGGAGACAGAAAAGAAACTACAAGGTATGTTTTTTATTTACAATAATTATTAACCTGTTTAAAATTTATTAACTTTTGTGTGTTGAAAAAAATTATATTAGTAGATATTTTGTTTTCATAACTGAGAATACATAAGTGAGAATACACTTTCTTCATTTAAAAATAGCTGCTGTAATTACACCAACAAAAGAGTGTTTCTGATTTGCGTTAAACATATTTAAAGTGTTATATTGAGTAGTTGCTCAATGAAGATAAAGTGGTTTTTAAGTATAATACTGCATAATATAATTATGTACATTATACAGTGGTAACGTATTATTATATCTTTTTCAATATACAGTGTAAATATGACAAGTATGCATTAAGCCAGTTCACGTTTCTAAGCCCTCAGAGATGTCCGTTTTTTTCAAAAATGTGAACGCAATTTCTCAGAAAAAAATCTCAACTTTGCTGTCAAAAAATGAATCCTAATATTTTTTGTATTCGCTTGCTCAGCCCTAAGCGAGAAAGACCTTGTGTAAATGACTTCTTTTTTCGGATGTGTCTTCATTCTTTCTTTTTGATAATTGGGTAAGGGGTGTAGAAAAGTAGGGGGAAAGAAGTAACGAATGAAAGAATGAAAATTTTAAGATTTTTTGTGGTTGAGCTTTGAAGTTTCTCGTTTGAGAAAGAAAATGCTAAGCACGGAATAAAAATAAGAACTTTTGAAATTGAAAACAATTCCCAATCATGTTTTTTAGTGGTAATGGATTGTTTTAATTGTTTTTTTTTTTTAATTTTGCAAATTTCTTTAGAATAAAACAGCAAAGTTTGTAGGAAAGAATTGGATATATTCGGGGTAATCCAAATCAGTGTACACACCAACGTACGTGCGTGTCCAAAAGAAGAATGAAGAAACAACCGAAAAGAGGAATCATGTACACAAGGTCAAACAGATTAGCATAGCAACTTTGACAGCAATGAAAATTTCGACATCAAAAGTCGTGTGAAACAGATAAGCAACGTGACCACTGAACAGCACTTTTGACAGGAAAATAAAAACAAATACAAATACAGATATGCAAAAACTATGAACTCGCTCCGAATGGAGCGTGACCCGAGCGCTCGGGGCTAATAAAGAAACACAATTGAGCACTGAACTGTCACCACATAACTTTTTTTAATAAACTGTTAAAATTGTCACTTCTATATATCTATAGAATATAGGCTATACCTATCTTTGAAGGCTATTCTTTTTATCCCTGTTTCAATGCGGACTTTGTTAATTTTCAAAAAATCTATTAGGAATAGAGTCATTGATTTTGTTCACTTCACCCCTTCAATTAAAAAGGTACACAAATATTAAATCAACAAAATTTATTTTTTTGTTCTTACTTTTACTGGGAGAGCCACCTGAATCGTCCGCCATTTCATTTTCACAATCAATCATGTTTGAAATTTAATTACAAACATATTTCAAACTCCCCTTTTTATTTTGTTTATGTGACCGTTAAAAAGGGGGTCTATTAAAAAAATCATTATTCTCGAAGAAAAAAATATAATTATTTTTTTTCAAATTTCGCAAAAAAAGCCAACAAAATGCAGAATTCCACCTTATTTCTTCTGTTGTACCCGAAATATGATGAAATGTTGTTTCAATTAAGAACTCTGGTTAAAATCAACAACTTTTGACACCCTCAAAATCCACCCCTACCCCCACCTTCCTAGACCCAACAATCTGGAGGATGTCATCCAGCGCAGCATTTCTTGTTGTAGGGAATGATAGTACTCCTCGTAAGGCTCCAACCCTTAACTGATAGGAGAAGTTCATTGCCTAACTTGCCTATAAAATTTCTGGTTGATGGACCGGGTAGATGAATTCCATTCCTTCTTGACAGTGCAGGAACCACTCAGCTAGGACTTCTAAACAACGTGATAAAGGCGTGTGAAGGCGTGAGTGAGGATCGAAATTCCTCGGGAACTGCAAACTTCTATATATATGTGCGTTTATTAGGAAATTTATTGTTAAAAATTGCAAAATTGATAACTTTTCTAAAATTAAAATTTAAAAAACCCTGAGTGATAAAACTACTTTGCTTTTTAAATTTCATAAACATAATACCAAAAAAAATATGTGAGAATTGTATTGAGTGTATTTTCCTCACAAAAAATTCTACCTATTGATAACTTTTCTAAAATTAAAATAAAAAAAACCCTGAATGAAAAAACTACTTTGCTTTTTAAATTTCATAAATAAAATACAAAAACAAAATATGTAAGACTTGTATTGAGTGTATTTGCCTCAGAAAAAATTCTACCTATAATTTCATATAAAATTACATTTCTAGATATGCTTTGAACAAAAAAACAAACATATCGGAGTACAATTCTTTAACATATTTTCTTTGAAATATAATTAATTAAAACAAAATAACAAAGCATTGTCTCACGATCAGGATTAAAATATCACCCAAAAACACGTAATTTTTGTTTTTGCTCTAAGAAATGATTATACAATTTTTTGTTTATCTAGGCCTTATTAAAAACTGAAATAAACCTAATTTTGGATCGCTATTATTCAAAATTTAGAAGTTTTGTCAAACAGCGCAGTACTATCATCCAGTAAATTCGCCTTATATTATGCAATAAAGTTTGATTTTTTTAGACTAATTTACAGAATGAAACAAAAAAAAAGATTGTAATGCATTTTTAATACTTATTGTCTTGTTTTGTTATGTTATTTAAATTACATCCCAGTGAGTGGAATGTGGAAGTTACATAACTCAACGCGAAGCTCTAAACTACTTTTTTTATGGATACCTCCTCTTAAGTAACTCGATTTCATATGATTTATTATAAGCGTACAAAAATTAAATGCAGTTAATTATTTTTTTCATTTGGTCAGGGGCCAGCGGATTTGTGTATATCGAGATCTTTGAGAACTCTTGCTACTGCACGAGTGCGGAAAAAGTCTGTCCCATGGAAAAAATTACATTATTATTATAACATTAGTATCCATAAAAGACAGGCACTGTTATTCGGCTTTCTTGCAATAGGCAAAAATACAGTTCATGTGGAATAAAACTGTATGTTTTTTTAATAAGTTTTGATTTAAATAATAAAAATAATTTAAAAATTACTGGTGAAAAATAAATTAAAAAAGGAACAAACCATAGAAAAGCATAAGTTATTGCTATACAAAAAATGTACCTTACTTTTTTACGGTATTCGTGGGAAAGCTTTAGGAAACGGTTTATTTATCACCGCTAAACTTAAAAAGTGTGTTTTCTCTAAAGTCTGATTGTCCACGCAGATGAAATTGCGAGTAGAAGCTAGTGTGCATAATCGACCATCTGAGTAGCTAATACGCTTTTGGATAATATTCATACAAATCGAGCGTTACCGTGCCTCCAGAAGAAGCCAATGAGGCACGTCGTCGTCGTCTTTCGATGGTGGTATTTTATGAAATTCTCACAAATTGTTCGAAGTAAAGGAACTCCGTTAATTATTGTGTCTTTTTTTTAACAAAATTAAACTGCTTATTCGTTTTATTGATGATAATAAGCACAGTTCTTATTATCAGTACACTACACAACACAATACAATATTCACTAAACAATTTGATGTTGACGTTTTAGAAACTCACCTCCACCATACTCCTACAAATCGAGAAGGATGTGTTCGAAATGTATACTTTAAGGGTTAAGGTGATTTTCTTAGGTCTTAGAGCTCGTTTACATGATCCTTTTTTTCGGAAGTTTCTTCATTCGTTCTTTTTGCAATTGGGTAAGGGGTGTAAAAAAGTAGGGGGAATGAACTAACGAATGGAACAATGAAAATGTTAAGGATTTTTTGTGATTGAGCTTTGAAGTTTCTCGTTTGAGAAAGAAAATGTTATGCACGGACTAAAAATAAGAACTTTTGAAATTGAAAACAATTCCCAATTATGTTTTTTAGTGGTAATGGATGGTTTTAATTGTTTTTTTTTAATTTTGCACATTTCTTTAGAATAAAATAGTATAATTTGTAGGAAAACATTGGTTATATTCAGGGTAATCCAAATCAGTGTACACACCAACGTACGTGCCTGTCCAAAAGAAGAATGAAGAAACAACCGAAAAAAGAAATCATGTACACAAGGTCTAATTAGTACGGATAAATATAATGTCTACAATTTTCTAATATAAACCAATATAATGTAGTGTTTTTCTTTTTAAGTTTGTAGGATTAATAATTTGTTGAGATTATTTTACCTTGTGTTGAGATTATTTTAACACGGCATTCTAAACACGGCGTTAGAGAACGTCAGACAGAGAGCTATCCGCAGCGCGTTTAATATTTGAATCTTGATTTTCATTTTCTCACTAAATGCCAATTAAATTAATTTTTTCCATTTAAACAATGCACTATTAAATTACACAAAATAAGTCAAAAAAATAATTTAATAAAATAAATTTCTACAATAAATTCAGAATGATTTAATGACTAAACACAAAATATTGAAAACAAATTTTTTTTTGAACGCCGCGTCAAAGTTATCTCAACGCAGCGTAAAATAATCTCTACGCCGCGTTAAAAATGCGTTCTGTTTAACGAAGACTTAAAAAAAAACAATTTGTAAATTATCACAACGCGACGTTTTGACGCAGTGTGGAACTTGACGCGGACGTGCTCTATGTGACTTGGGATATGTTTGTTATACTGTATATTACAACGCGGCGTCAGAACGCGCTATGTTTGACTAGGCTTCTACTCCTGTGTAAACGCCTATTATATGGTGTGAAGAAAGATAGTTTAACGTTAAAAAGTACACCTTTATCGCTACTTTGTATAATACAATCTTGCAAATATACATAGTAGGTGTTCTTCTGACCGAATGCTTGGAAAAATTCATTCTTAGAACAATCAATACACTATAATCAGTTTAGGAATCAGGTAAAATGGTTGAAACTCTTGAATATTATTTAACCAGTTTTAAACGTTTATATAGAGTTTTCAAGCACATAATCTGTAAAAGGCAGGGAAAAAAATAATAAAGTATAACAACTTGCATTCGAGTAACTTGCTAGTGTCTCCTCATGATACAAGAAAACAAGATAGCGACTTTCGTATTTTTACGTCATCAGTGACCCTTGTTGACAAAATTAATTTCTGTTTTAGAAAAAAAAACGGGAAAGTAAGTTTTAATTGATGCAGGTTTGGTCCAATGTCTTATTTGATTGATTTAATATACATTTTAAGTCCACTAACACTTCGGATTCTTTCCAAACATGGTAATTTAATTTAGTCAGTTTGAGTCACTGATGACGTCAAATTTCGGGATGGCGCTTTTTATTAACAGTATCTTCCAACACGCCCAATTTCGTGGTGAGAAACAAAAGGGAATACTGAAAAGAAGAGGTCAATTATTTGACTACTACACTCTCAATCGGCGTCAATTATTTGACAGTTCAGCACTACTACACTCTCAATCGGCGTCAATTTTTTGACACTTCAGCACTACCAAATTCTCAATCGGCGTCAATTTTTTGACAGTTATACACCAATACTTATTTGACCAGCTTGTTGGCCTTGTCAAATGAAGGCAGTAGATTTCCCTCTTTATAGTATAGTTACTCTATGGGTCTAACTGATGAGCCCAACGTTCATGCTTGGGCGAAACGCACACGTTGTTCCTCTTTATAATATATTTACTCTATGGACCTGGCCCTAAAATTAGAGATTTACTGATGTCCTGCTCTTTCTTTTTGTCTTTCATTTGATGTGTTTTTGTTTTTTTTCTGTTCAAAGAATTTTAATTCCATATATAAAGTGAATAAGCTTTTGCTTTTGTTTGTTTGGATAAATAATGTATAAAATTGGTATACAATTTTTAAAAGAGAATTCTTTTTCCTTCTTAAGTGTATAATTATTACATATATTGCTATTGTGCTTGTTTTTTAAATTAAATGTGAGAATACGATTCTAGAAAATTTTATTTAGCCAAAAGAATTCAATTTTTTATTTCTTATAGGCCTAACTTTAACGATTATTGTGTTACCAATGCCTAATTAATTTTGTAGAAGACATTAGGAGTTTTGCTTCCCTAGAAGTTGTGGGTTATTAACTATGAAATTGTTCGTAACAAAGATAACAAGCAAAGATTGTCTTAAAATATTTAAATTCTTTATTTAAAAAATTATTTCAAAACAGTATGTTATATTATCTGATGGTGTGGGTAATTCGACACGCAACAAGTGTTTTCTTTTGTAAAATCCTCAAGGAGCAATAAAGGTATTGTGTTGAATGATTGTATATTTTTGACAAAATGTAAAATTTAGGATATTATAGCTAAGCGATGGCCACATTAGGCCTCTCAAAAGTTTTTATTCTGGATAAATATTTTACTGAATTGCAGAAATTCTGGGAGACAGAAAAGAAACTACAAGGTATGTTTTTTATTTACAATAATTATTAACCTGTTTAAAATTTATTAACTTTTGTGTGTTGAAAAAAATTATATTAGTAGATATTTTGTTTTCATAACTGAGAATACATAAGTGAGAATACACTTTCTTCATTTAAAAATAGCTGCTGTAATTACACCAACAAAAGAGTGTTTCTGATTTGCGTTAAACATATTTAAAGTGTTATATTGAGTAGTTGCTCAATGAAGATAAAGTGGTTTTTAAGTATAATACTGCATAATATAATTATGTACATTATACAGTGGTAACGTATTATTATATCTTTTTCAATATACAGTGTAAATATGACAAGTATGCATTAAGCCAGTTCACGTTTCTAAGCCCTCAGAGATGTCCGTTTTTTTCAAAAATGTGAACGCAATTTCTCAGAAAAAAATCTCAACTTTGCTGTCAAAAAATGAATCCTAATATTTTTTGTATTCGCTTGCTCAGCCCTAAGCGAGAAAGACCTTGTGTAAATGACTTCTTTTTTCGGATGTGTCTTCATTCTTTCTTTTTGATAATTGGGTAAGGGGTGTAGAAAAGTAGGGGGAAAGAAGTAACGAATGAAAGAATGAAAATTTTAAGATTTTTTGTGGTTGAGCTTTGAAGTTTCTCGTTTGAGAAAGAAAATGCTAAGCACGGAATAAAAATAAGAACTTTTGAAATTGAAAACAATTCCCAATCATGTTTTTTAGTGGTAATGGATTGTTTTAATTGTTTTTTTTTTTTAATTTTGCAAATTTCTTTAGAATAAAACAGCAAAGTTTGTAGGAAAGAATTGGATATATTCGGGGTAATCCAAATCAGTGTACACACCAACGTACGTGCGTGTCCAAAAGAAGAATGAAGAAACAACCGAAAAGAGGAATCATGTACACAAGGTCAAACAGATTAGCATAGCAACTTTGACAGCAATGAAAATTTCGACATCAAAAGTCGTGTGAAACAGATAAGCAACGTGACCACTGAACAGCACTTTTGACAGGAAAATAAAAACAAATACAAATACAGATATGCAAAAACTATGAACTCGCTCCGAATGGAGCGTGACCCGAGCGCTCGGGGCTAATAAAGAAACACAATTGAGCACTGAACTGTCACCACATAACTTTTTTTAATAAACTGTTAAAATTGTCACTTCTATATATCTATAGAATATAGGCTATACCTATCTTTGAAGGCTATTCTTTTTATCCCTGTTTCAATGCGGACTTTGTTAATTTTCAAAAAATCTATTAGGAATAGAGTCATTGATTTTGTTCACTTCACCCCTTCAATTAAAAAGGTACACAAATATTAAATCAACAAAATTTATTTTTTTGTTCTTACTTTTACTGGGAGAGCAACCTGAATCGTCCGCCATTTCATTTTCACAATCAATCATGTTTGAAATTTAATTACAAACATATTTCAAACTCCCCTTTTTATTTTGTTTATGTGACCGTTAAAAAGGGGGTCAATTAAAAAAATCATTATTCTCGAAGAAAAAAATATAATTATTTTTTTTCAAATTTCGCAAAAAAAGCCAACAAAATGCAGAATTCCACCTTATTTCTTCTGTTGTACCCGAAATATGATGAAATGTTGTTTCAATTAAGAACTCTGGTTAAAATCAACAACTTTTGACACCCTCAAAATCCACCCCTACCCCCACCTTCCTAGACCCAACAATCTGGAGGATGTCATCCAGCGCAGCATTTCTTGTTGTAGGGAATGATAGTACTCCTCGTAAGGCTCCAACCCTTAACTGATAGGAGAAGTTCATTGCCTAACTTGCCTATAAAATTTCTGGTTGATGGACCGGGTAGATGAATTCCATTCCTTCTTGACAGTGCAGGAACCACTCAGCTAGGACTTCTAAACAACGTGATAAAGGCGTGTGAAGGCGTGAGTGAGGATCGAAATTCCTCGGGAACTGCAAACTTCTATATATATGTGCGTTTATTAGGAAATTTATTGTTAAAAATTGCAAAATTGATAACTTTTCTAAAATTAAAATTTAAAAAACCCTGAGTGATAAAACTACTTTGCTTTTTAAATTTCATAAACATAATACCAAAAAAAATATGTGAGAATTGTATTGAGTGTATTTTCCTCACAAAAAATTCTACCTATTGATAACTTTTCTAAAATTAAAATAAAAAAAACCCTGAATGAAAAAACTACTTTGCTTTTTAAATTTCATAAATAAAATACAAAAACAAAATATGTAAGACTTGTATTGAGTGTATTTGCCTCAGAAAAAATTCTACCTATAATTTCATATAAAATTACATTTCTAGATATGCTTTGAACAAAAAAACAAACATATCGGAGTACAATTCTTTAACATATTTTCTTTGAAATATAATTAATTAAAACAAAATAACAAAGCATTGTCTCACGATCAGGATTAAAATATCACCCAAAAACACGTAATTTTTGTTTTTGCTCTAAGAAATGATTATACAATTTTTTGTTTATCTAGGCCTTATTAAAAACTGAAATAAACCTAATTTTGGATCGCTATTATTCAAAATTTAGAAGTTTTGTCAAACAGCGCAGTACTATCATCCAGTAAATTCGCCTTATATTATGCAATAAAGTTTGATTTTTTTAGACTAATTTACAGAATGAAACAAAAAAAAAGATTGTAATGCATTTTTAATACTTATTGTCTTGTTTTGTTATGTTATTTAAATTACATCCCAGTGAGTGGAATGTGGAAGTTACATAACTCAACGCGAAGCTCTAAACTACTTTTTTTATGGATACCTCCTCTTAAGTAACTCGATTTCATATGATTTATTATAAGCGTACAAAAATTAAATGCAGTTAATTATTTTTTTCATTTGGTCAGGGGCCAGCGGATTTGTGTATATCGAGATCTTTGAGAACTCTTGCTACTGCACGAGTGCGGAAAAAGTCTGTCCCATGGAAAAAATTACATTATTATTATAACATTAGTATCCATAAAAGACAGGCACTGTTATTCGGCTTTCTTGCAATAGGCAAAAATACAGTTCATGTGGAATAAAACTGTATGTTTTTTTAATAAGTTTTGATTTAAATAATAAAAATAATTTAAAAATTACTGGTGAAAAATAAATTAAAAAAGGAACAAACCATAGAAAAGCATAAGTTATTGCTATACAAAAAATGTACCTTACTTTTTTACGGTATTCGTGGGAAAGCTTTAGGAAACGGTTTATTTATCACCGCTAAACTTAAAAAGTGTGTTTTCTCTAAAGTCTGATTGTCCACGCAGATGAAATTGCGAGTAGAAGCTAGTGTGCATAATCGACCATCTGAGTAGCTAATACGCTTTTGGATAATATTCATACAAATCGAGCGTTACCGTGCCTCCAGAAGAAGCCAATGAGGCACGTCGTCGTCGTCTTTCGATGGTGGTATTTTATGAAATTCTCACAAATTGTTCGAAGTAAAGGAACTCCGTTAATTATTGTGTCTTTTTTTTAACAAAATTAAACTGCTTATTCGTTTTATTGATGATAATAAGCACAGTTCTTATTATCAGTACACTACACAACACAATACAATATTCACTAAACAATTTGATGTTGACGTTTTAGAAACTCACCTCCACCATACTCCTACAAATCGAGAAGGATGTGTTCGAAATGTATACTTTAAGGGTTAAGGTGATTTTCTTAGGTCTTAGAGCTCGTTTACATGATCCTTTTTTTCGGAAGTTTCTTCATTCGTTCTTTTTGCAATTGGGTAAGGGGTGTAAAAAAGTAGGGGGAATGAACTAACGAATGGAAGAATGAAAATGTTAAGGATTTTTTGTGATTGAGCTTTGAAGTTTCTCGTTTGAGAAAGAAAATGTTATGCACGGACTAAAAATAAGAACTTTTGAAATTGAAAACAAATCCCAATTATGTTTTTTAGTGGTAATGGATGGTTTTAATTGTTTTTTTTTAATTTTGCACATTTCTTTAGAATAAAATAGTATAATTTGTAGGAAAACATTGGTTATATTCAGGGTAATCCAAATCAGTGTACACACCAACGTACGTGCCTGTCCAAAAGAAGAATGAAGAAACAACCGAAAAAAGAAATCATGTACACAAGGTCTAATTAGTACGGATAAATATAATGTCTACAATTTTCTAATATAAACCAATATAATGTAGTGTTTTTCTTTTTAAGTTTGTAGGATTAATAATTTGTTGAGATTATTTTACCTTGTGTTGAGATTATTTTAACACGGCATTCTAAACACGGCGTTAGAGAACGTCAGACAGAGAGCTATCCGCAGCGCGTTTAATATTTGAATCTTGATTTTCATTTTCTCACTAAATGCCAATTAAATTAATTTTTTCCATTTAAACAATGCACTATTAAATTACACAAAATAAGTCAAAAAAATAATTTAATAAAATAAATTTCTACAATAAATTCAGAATGATTTAATGACTAAACACAAAATATTGAAAACAAATTTTTTTTTGAACGCCGCGTCAAAGTTATCTCAACGCAGCGTAAAATAATCTCTACGCCGCGTTAAAAATGCGTTCTGTTTAACGAAGACTTAAAAAAAAACAATTTGTAAATTATCACAACGCGACGTTTTGACGCAGTGTGGAACTTGACGCGGACGTGCTCTATGTGACTTGGGATATGTTTGTTATACTGTATATTACAACGCGGCGTCAGAACGCGCTATGTTTGACTAGGCTTCTACTCCTGTGTAAACGCCTATTATATGGTGTGAAGAAAGATAATTTAACGTTAAAAAGTACACCTTTATCGCTACTTTGTATAATACAATCTTGCAAATATACATAGTAGGTGTTCTTCTGACCGAATGCTTGGAAAAATTCATTCTTAGAACAATCAATACACTATAATCAGTTTAGGAATCAGGTAAAATGGTTGAAACTCTTGAATATTATTTAACCAGTTTTAAACGTTTATATAGAGTTTTCAAGCACATAATCTGTAAAAGGCAGGGAAAAAAATAATAAAGTATAACAACTTGCATTCGAGTAACTTGCTAGTGTCTCCTCATGATACAAGAAAACAAGATAGCGACTTTCGTATTTTTACGTCATCAGTGACCCTTGTTGACAAAATTAATTTCCGTTTTAGAAAAAAAAACGGGAAAGTAAGTTTTAATTGATGCAGGTTTGGTCCAATGTCTTATTTGATTGATTTAATATACATTTTAAGTCCACTAACACTTCGGATTCTTTCCAAACATGGTAATTTAATTTAGTCAGTTTGAGTCACTGATGACGTCAAATTTCGGGATGGCGCTTTTTATTAACAGTATCTTCCAACACGCCCAATTTCGTGGTGAGAAACAAAAGGGAATACTGAAAAGAAGAGGTCAATTATTTGACTACTACACTCTCAATCGGCGTCAATTATTTGACAGTTCAGCACTACTACACTCTCAATCGGCGTCAATTTTTTGACACTTCAGCACTACCAAATTCTCAATCGGCGTCAATTTTTTGACAGTTATACACCAATACTTATTTGACCAGCTTGTTGGCCTTGTCAAATGAAGGCAGTAGATTTCCCTCTTTATAGTATAGTTACTCTATGGGTCTAACTGATGAGCCCAACGTTCATGCTTGGGCGAAACGCACACGTTGTTCCTCTTTATAATATATTTACTCTATGGACCTGGCCCTAAAATTAGAGATTTACTGATGTCCTGCTCTTTCTTTTTGTCTTTCATTTGATGTGTTTTTGTTTTTTTTCTGTTCAAAGAATTTTAATTCCATATATAAAGTGAATAAGCTTTTGCTTTTGTTTGTTTGGATAAATAATGTATAAAATTGGTATACAATTTTTAAAAGAGAATTCTTTTTCCTTCTTAAGTGTATAATTATTACATATATTGCTATTGTGCTTGTTTTTTAAATTAAATGTGAGAATACGATTCTAGAAAATTTTATTTAGCCAAAAGAATTCAATTTTTTATTTCTTATAGGCCTAACTTTAACGATTATTGTGTTACCAATGCCTAATTAATTTTGTAGAAGACATTAGGAGTTTTGCTTCCCTAGAAGTTGTGGGTTATTAACTATGAAATTGTTCGTAACAAAGATAACAAGCAAAGATTGTCTTAAAATATTTAAATTCTTTATTTAAAAAATGATTTCAAAACAGTATGTTATATTATCTGATGGTGTGGGTAATTCGACACGCAACAAGTGTTTTCTTTTGTAAAATCCTCAAGGAGCAATAAAGGTATTGTGTTGAATGATTGTATATTTTTGACAAAATGTAAAATTTAGGATATTATAGCTAAGCGATGGCCACATTAGGCCTCTCAAAAGTTTTTATTCTGGATAAATATTTTACTGAATTGCAGAAATTCTGGGAGACAGAAAAGAAACTACAAGGTATGTTTTTTATTTACAATAATTATTAACCTGTTTAAAATTTATTAACTTTTGTGTATTGAAAAAAATTATATTAGTAGATATTTTGTTTTCATAACTGAGAATACATAAGTGAGAATACACTTTCTTCATTTAAAAATAGCTGCTGTAATTACACCAACAAAAGAGTGTTTCTGATTTGCGTTAAACATATTTAAAGTGTTATATTGAGTAGTTGCTCAATGAAGATAAAGTGGTTTTTAAGTATAATACTGCATAATATAATTATGTACATTATACAGTGGTAACGTATTATTATATCTTTTTCAATATACAGTGTAAATATGACAAGTATGCATTAAGCCAGTTCACGTTTCTAAGCCCTCAGAGATGTCCGTTTTTTTCAAAAATGTGAACGCAATTTCTCAGAAAAAAATCTCAACTTTGCTGTCAAAAAATGAATCCTAATATTTTTTGTATTCGCTTGCTCAGCCTTAAGCGAGAAAGACCTTGTGTAAATGACTTCTTTTTTCGGATGTGTCTTCATTCTTTCTTTTTGATAATTGGGTAAGGGGTGTAGAAAAGTAGGGGGAAAGAAGTAACGAATGAAAGAATGAAAATTTTAAGATTTTTTGTGGTTGAGCTTTGAAGTTTCTCGTTTGAGAAAGAAAATGCTAAGCACGGAATAAAAATAAGAACTTTTGAAATTGAAAACAATTCCCAATCATGTTTTTTAGTGGTAATGGATTGTTTTAATTGTTTTTTTTTTTAATTTTGCAAATTTCTTTAGAATAAAACAGCAAAGTTTGTAGGAAAGAATTGGATATATTCGGGGTAATCCAAATCAGTGTACACACCAACGTACGTGCGTGTCCAAAAGAAGAATGAAGAAACAACCGAAAAGAGGAATCATGTACACAAGGTCAAACAGATTAACATAGCAACTTTGACAGCAATGAAAATTTCGACATCAAAAGTCGTGTGAAACAGATAAGCAACGTGACCACTGAACAGCACTTTTGACAGGAAAATAAAAACAAATACAAATACAGATATGCAAAAACTATGAACTCGCTCCGAATGGAGCGTGACCCGAGCGCTCGGGGCTAATAAAGAAACACAATTGAGCACTGAACTGTCACCACATAACTTTTTTTAATAAACTGTTAAAATTGTCACTTCTATATATCTATAGAATATAGGCTATACCTATCTTTGAAGGCTATTCTTTTTATCCCTGTTTCAATGCGGACTTTGTTAATTTTCAAAAAATCTATTAGGAATAGAGTCATTGATTTTGTTCACTTCACCCCTTCAATTAAAAAGGTACACAAATATTAAATCAACAAAATTTATTTTTTTGTTCTTACTTTTACTGGGAGAGCAACCTGAATCGTCCGCCATTTCATTTTCACAATCAATCATGTTTGAAATTTAATTACAAACATATTTCAAACTCCCCTTTTTATTTTGTTTATGTGACCGTTAAAAAGGGGGTCTATTAAAAAAATCATTATTCTCGAAGAAAAAAATATAATTATTTTTTTTCAAATTTCGCAAAAAAAGCCAACAAAATGCAGAATTCCACCTTATTTCTTCTGTTGTACCCGAAATATGATGAAATGTTGTTTCAATTAAGAACTCTGGTTAAAATCAACAACTTTTGACACCCTCAAAATCCACCCCTACCCCCACCTTCCTAGACCCAACAATCTGGAGGATGTCATCCAGCGCAGCATTTCTTGTTGTAGGGAATGATAGTACTCCTCGTAAGGCTCCAACCCTTAACTGATAGGAGAAGTTCATTGCCTAACTTGCCTATAAAATTTCTGGTTGATGGACCGGGTAGATGAATTCCATTCCTTCTTGACAGTGCAGGAACCACTCAGCTAGGACTTCTAAACAACGTGATAAAGGCGTGTGAAGGCGTGAGTGAGGATCGAAATTCCTCGGGAACTGCAAACTTCTATATATATGTGCGTTTATTAGGAAATTTATTGTTAAAAATTGCAAAATTGATAACTTTTCTAAAATTAAAATTTAAAAAACCCTGAGTGATAAAACTACTTTGCTTTTTAAATTTCATAAACATAATACCAAAAAAAATATGTGAGAATTGTATTGAGTGTATTTTCCTCACAAAAAATTCTACCTATTGATAACTTTTCTAAAATTAAAATAAAAAAAACCCTGAATGAAAAAACTACTTTGCTTTTTAAATTTCATAAATAAAATACAAAAACAAAATATGTAAGACTTGTATTGAGTGTATTTGCCTCAGAAAAAATTCTACCTATAATTTCATATAAAATTACATTTCTAGATATGCTTTGAACAAAAAAACAAACATATCGGAGTACAATTCTTTAACATATTTTCTTTGAAATATAATTAATTAAAACAAAATAACAAAGCATTGTCTCACGATCAGGATTAAAATATCACCCAAAAACACGTAATTTTTGTTTTTGCTCTAAGAAATGATTATACAATTTTTTGTTTATCTAGGCCTTATTAAAAACTGAAATAAACCTAATTTTGGATCGCTATTATTCAAAATTTAGAAGTTTTGTCAAACAGCGCAGTACTATCATCCAGTAAATTCGCCTTATATTATGCAATAAAGTTTGATTTTTTTAGACTAATTTACAGAATGAAACAAAAAAAAAGATTGTAATGCATTTTTAATACTTATTGTCTTGTTTTGTTATGTTATTTAAATTACATCCCAGTGAGTGGAATGTGGAAGTTACATAACTCAACGCGAAGCTCTAAACTACTTTTTTTATGGATACCTCCTCTTAAGTAACTCGATTTCATATGATTTATTATAAGCGTACAAAAATTAAATGCAGTTAATTATTTTTTTCATTTGGTCAGGGGCCAGCGGATTTGTGTATATCGAGATCTTTGAGAACTCTTGCTACTGCACGAGTGCGGAAAAAGTCTGTCCCATGGAAAAAATTACATTATTATTATAACATTAGTATCCATAAAAGACAGGCACTGTTATTCGGCTTTCTTGCAATAGGCAAAAATACAGTTCATGTGGAATAAAACTGTATGTTTTTTTAATAAGTTTTGATTTAAATAATAAAAATAATTTAAAAATTACTGGTGAAAAATAAATTAAAAAAGGAACAAACCATAGAAAAGCATAAGTTATTGCTATACAAAAAATGTACCTTACTTTTTTACGGTATTCGTGGGAAAGCTTTAGGAAACGGTTTATTTATCACCGCTAAACTTAAAAAGTGTGTTTTCTCTAAAGTCTGATTGTCCACGCAGATGAAATTGCGAGTAGAAGCTAGTGTGCATAATCGACCATCTGAGTAGCTAATACGCTTTTGGATAATATTCATACAAATCGAGCGTTACCGTGCCTCCAGAAGAAGCCAATGAGGCACGTCGTCGTCGTCTTTCGATGGTGGTATTTTATGAAATTCTCACAAATTGTTCGAAGTAAAGGAACTCCGTTAATTATTGTGTCTTTTTTTTAACAAAATTAAACTGCTTATTCGTTTTATTGATGATAATAAGCACAGTTCTTATTATCAGTACACTACACAACACAATACAATATTCACTAAACAATTTGATGTTGACGTTTTAGAAACTCACCTCCACCATACTCCTACAAATCGAGAAGGATGTGTTCGAAATGTATACTTTAAGGGTTAAGGTGATTTTCTTAGGTCTTAGAGCTCGTTTACATGATCCTTTTTTTCGGAAGTTTCTTCATTCGTTCTTTTTGCAATTGGGTAAGGGGTGTAAAAAAGTAGGGGGAATGAACTAACGAATGGAAGAATGAAAATGTTAAGGATTTTTTGTGATTGAGCTTTGAAGTTTCTCGTTTGAGAAAGAAAATGTTATGCACGGACTAAAAATAAGAACTTTTGAAATTGAAAACAATTCCCAATTATGTTTTTTAGTGGTAATGGATGGTTTTAATTGTTTTTTTTTTAATTTTGCAAATTTCTTTAGAATAAAATAGTATAGTTTGTAGGAAAACATTGGTTATATTCAGGGTAATCCAAATCAGTGTACACACCAACGTACGTGCCTGTCCAAAAGAAGAATGAAGAAACAACCGAAAAAAGAAATCATGTACACAAGGTCTAATTAGTACGGATAAATATAATGTCTACAATTTTCTAATATAAACCAATATAATGTAGTGTTTTTCTTTTTAAGTTTGTAGGATTAATAATTTGTTGAGATTATTTTACCTTGTGTTGAGATTATTTTAACACGGCATTCTAAACACGGCGTTAGAGAACGTCAGACAGAGAGCTATCCGCAGCGCGTTTAATATTTGAATCTTGATTTTCATTTTCTCACTAAATGCCAATTAAATTAATTTTTTCCATTTAAACAATGCACTATTAAATTACACAAAATAAGTCAAAAAAATAATTTAATAAAATAAATTTCTACAATAAATTCAGAATGATTTAATTACTAAACACAAAATATTGAAAACAAATTTTTTTTTGAACGCCGCGTCAAAGTTATCTCAACGCAGCGTAAAATAATCTCTACGCCGCGTTAAAAATGCGTTCTGTTTAACGAAGACTTAAAAAAAAACAATTTGTAAATTATCACAACGCGACGTTTTGACGCAGTGTGGAACTTGACGCGGACGTGCTCTATGTGACTTGGGATATGTTTGTTATACTGTATATTACAACGCGGCGTCAGAACGCGCTATGTTTGACTAGGCTTCTACTCCTGTGTAAACGCCTATTATATGGTGTGAAGAAAGATAATTTAACGTTAAAAAGTACACCTTTATCGCTACTTTGTATAATACAATCTTGCAAATATACATAGTAGGTGTTCTTCTGACCGAATGCTTGGAAAAATTCATTCTTAGAACAATCAATACACTATAATCAGTTTAGGAATCAGGTAAAATGGTTGAAACTCTTGAATATTATTTAACCAGTTTTAAACGTTTATATAGAGTTTTCAAGCACATAATCTGTAAAAGGCAGGGAAAAAAATAATAAAGTATAACAACTTGCATTCGAGTAACTTGCTAGTGTCTCCTCATGATACAAGAAAACAAGATAGCGACTTTCGTATTTTTACGTCATCAGTGACCCTTGTTGACAAAATTAATTTCTGTTTTAGAAAAAAAAACGGGAAAGTAAGTTTTAATTGATGCAGGTTTGGTCCAATGTCTTATTTGATTGATTTAATATACATTTTAAGTCCACTAACACTTCGGATTCTTTCCAAACATGGTAATTTAATTTAGTCAGTTTGAGTCACTGATGACGTCAAATTTCGGGATGGCGCTTTTTATTAACAGTATCTTCCAACACGCCCAATTTCGTGGTGAGAAACAAAAGGGAATACTGAAAAGAAGAGGTCAATTATTTGACTACTACACTCTCAATCGGCGTCAATTATTTGACAGTTCAGCACTACTACACTCTCAATCGGCGTCAATTTTTTGACACTTCAGCACTACCAAATTCTCAATCGGCGTCAATTTTTTGACAGTTATACACCAATACTTATTTGACCAGCTTGTTGGCCTTGTCAAATGAAGGCAGTAGATTTCCCTCTTTATAGTATAGTTACTCTATGGGTCTAACTGATGAGCCCAACGTTCATGCTTGGGCGAAACGCACACGTTGTTCCTCTTTATAATATATTTACTCTATGGACCTGGCCCTAAAATTAGAGATTTACTGATGTCCTGCTCTTTCTTTTTGTCTTTCATTTGATGTGTTTTTGTTTTTTTTCTGTTCAAAGAATTTTAATTCCATATATAAAGTGAATAAGCTTTTGCTTTTGTTTGTTTGGATAAATAATGTATAAAATTGGTATACAATTTTTAAAAGAGAATTCTTTTTCCTTCTTAAGTGTATAATTATTACATATATTGCTATTGTGCTTGTTTTTTAAATTAAATGTGAGAATACGATTCTAGAAAATTTTATTTAGCCAAAAGAATTCAATTTTTTATTTCTTATAGGCCTAACTTTAACGATTATTGTGTTACCAATGCCTAATTAATTTTGTAGAAGACATTAGGAGTTTTGCTTCCCTAGAAGTTGTGGGTTATTAACTATGAAATTGTTCGTAACAAAGATAACAAGCAAAGATTGTCTTAAAATATTTAAATTCTTTATTTAAAAAATGATTTCAAAACAGTATGTTATATTATCTGATGGTGTGGGTAATTCGACACGCAACAAGTGTTTTCTTTTGTAAAATCCTCAAGGAGCAATAAAGGTATTGTGTTGAATGATTGTATATTTTTGACAAAATGTAAAATTTAGGATATTATAGCTAAGCGATGGCCACATTAGGCCTCTCAAAAGTTTTTATTCTGGATAAATATTTTACTGAATTGCAGAAATTCTGGGAGACAGAAAAGAAACTACAAGGTATGTTTTTTATTTACAATAATTATTAACCTGTTTAAAATTTATTAACTTTTGTGTATTGAAAAAAATTATATTAGTAGATATTTTGTTTTCATAACTGAGAATACATAAGTGAGAATACACTTTCTTCATTTAAAAATAGCTGCTGTAATTACACCAACAAAAGAGTGTTTCTGATTTGCGTTAAACATATTTAAAGTGTTATATTGAGTAGTTGCTCAATGAAGATAAAGTGGTTTTTAAGTATAATACTGCATAATATAATTATGTACATTATACAGTGGTAACGTATTATTATATCTTTTTCAATATACAGTGTAAATATGACAAGTATGCATTAAGCCAGTTCACGTTTCTAAGCCCTCAGAGATCTCCGTTTTTTTCAAAAATGTGAACGCAATTTCTCAGAAAAAAATCTCAACTTTGCTGTCAAAAAATGAATCCTAATATTTTTTGTATTCGCTTGCTCAGCCTTAAGCGAGAAAGACCTTGTGTAAATGACTTCTTTTTTCGGATGTGTCTTCATTCTTTCTTTTTGATAATTGGGTAAGGGGTGTAGAAAAGTAGGGGGAAAGAAGTAACGAATGAAAGAATGAAAATTTTAAGATTTTTTGTGGTTGAGCTTTGAAGTTTCTCGTTTGAGAAAGAAAATGCTAAGCACGGAATAAAAATAAGAACTTTTGAAATTGAAAACAATTCCCAATCATGTTTTTTAGTGGTAATGGATTGTTTTAATTGTTTTTTTTTTTAATTTTGCAAATTTCTTTAGAATAAAACAGCAAAGTTTGTAGGAAAGAATTGGATATATTCGGGGTAATCCAAATCAGTGTACACACCAACGTACGTGCGTGTCCAAAAGAAGAATGAAGAAACAACCGAAAAGAGGAATCATGTACACAAGGTCAAACAGATTAGCATAGCAACTTTGACAGCAATGAAAATTTCGACATCAAAAGTCGTGTGAAACAGATAAGCAACGTGACCACTGAACAGCACTTTTGACAGGAAAATAAAAACAAATACAAATACAGATATGCAAAAACTATGAACTCGCTCCGAATGGAGCGTGACCCGAGCGCTCGGGGCTAATAAAGAAACACAATTGAGCACTGAACTGTCACCACATAACTTTTTTTAATAAACTGTTAAAATTGTCACTTCTATATATCTATAGAATATAGGCTATACCTATCTTTGAAGGCTATTCTTTTTATCCCTGTTTCAATGCGGACTTTGTTAATTTTCAAAAAATCTATTAGGAATAGAGTCATTGATTTTGTTCACTTCACCCCTTCAATTAAAAAGGTACACAAATATTAAATCAACAAAATTTATTTTTTTGTTCTTACTTTTACTGGGAGAGCAACCTGAATCGTCCGCCATTTCATTTTCACAATCAATCATGTTTGAAATTTAATTACAAACATATTTCAAACTCCCCTTTTTATTTTGTTTATGTGACCGTTAAAAAGGGGGTCTATTAAAAAAATCATTATTCTCGAAGAAAAAAATATAATTATTTTTTTTCAAATTTCGCAAAAAAAGCCAACAAAATGCAGAATTCCACCTTATTTCTTCTGTTGTACCCGAAATATGATGAAATTTTGTTTCAATTAAGAACTCTGGTTAAAATCACCAACTTTTGACACCCTCAAAATCCACCCCTACCCCCACCTTCCTAGACCCAACAATCTGGAGGATGTCATCCAGCGCAGCATTTCTTGTTGTAGGGAATGATAGTACTCCTCGTAAGGCTCCAACCCTTAACTGATAGGAGAAGTTCATTGCCTAACTTGCCTATAAAATTTCTGGTTGATGGACCGGGTAGATGAATTCCATTCCTTCTTGACAGTGCAGGAACCACTCAGCTAGGACTTCTAAACAACGTGATAAAGGCGTGTGAAGGCGTGAGTGAGGATCGAAATTCCTCGGGAACTGCAAACTTCTATATATATGTGCGTTTATTAGGAAATTTATTGTTAAAAATTGCAAAATTGATAACTTTTCTAAAATTAAAATTTAAAAAACCCTGAGTGATAAAACTACTTTGCTTTTTAAATTTCATAAACATAATACCAAAAAAAATATGTGAGAATTGTATTGAGTGTATTTTCCTCACAAAAAATTCTACCTATTGATAACTTTTCTAAAATTAAAATAAAAAAAACCCTGAATGAAAAAACTACTTTGCTTTTTAAATTTCATAAATAAAATACAAAAACAAAATATGTAAGACTTGTATTGAGTGTATTTGCCTCAGAAAAAATTCTACCTATAATTTCATATAAAATTACATTTCTAGATATGCTTTGAACAAAAAAACAAACATATCGGAGTACAATTCTTTAACATATTTTCTTTGAAATATAATTAATTAAAACAAAATAACAAAGCATTGTCTCACGATCAGGATTAAAATATCACCCAAAAACACGTAATTTTTGTTTTTGCTCTAAGAAATGATTATACAATTTTTTGTTTATCTAGGCCTTATTAAAAACTGAAATAAACCTAATTTTGGATCGCTATTATTCAAAATTTAGAAGTTTTGTCAAACAGCGCAGTACTATCATCCAGTAAATTCGCCTTATATTATGCAATAAAGTTTGATTTTTTTAGACTAATTTACAGAATGAAACAAAAAAAAAGATTGTAATGCATTTTTAATACTTATTGTCTTGTTTTGTTATGTTATTTAAATTACATCCCAGTGAGTGGAATGTGGAAGTTACATAACTCAACGCGAAGCTCTAAACTACTTTTTTTATGGATACCTCCTCTTAAGTAACTCGATTTCATATGATTTATTATAAGCGTACAAAAATTAAATGCAGTTAATTATTTTTTTCATTTGGTCAGGGGCCAGCGGATTTGTGTATATCGAGATCTTTGAGAACTCTTGCTACTGCACGAGTGCGGAAAAAGTCTGTCCCATGGAAAAAATTACATTATTATTATAACATTAGTATCCATAAAAGACAGGCACTGTTATTCGGCTTTCTTGCAATAGGCAAAAATACAGTTCATGTGGAATAAAACTGTATGTTTTTTTAATAAGTTTTGATTTAAATAATAAAAATAATTTAAAAATTACTGGTGAAAAATAAATTAAAAAAGGAACAAACCATAGAAAAGCATAAGTTATTGCTATACAAAAAATGTACCTTACTTTTTTACGGTATTCGTGGGAAAGCTTTAGGAAACGGTTTATTTATCACCGCTAAACTTAAAAAGTGTGTTTTCTCTAAAGTCTGATTGTCCACGCAGATGAAATTGCGAGTAGAAGCTAGTGTGCATAATCGACCATCTGAGTAGCTAATACGCTTTTGGATAATATTCATACAAATCGAGCGTTACCGTGCCTCCAGAAGAAGCCAATGAGGCACGTCGTCGTCGTCTTTCGATGGTGGTATTTTATGAAATTCTCACAAATTGTTCGAAGTAAAGGAACTCCGTTAATTATTGTGTCTTTTTTTTAACAAAATTAAACTGCTTATTCGTTTTATTGATGATAATAAGCACAGTTCTTATTATCAGTACACTACACAACACAATACAATATTCACTAAACAATTTGATGTTGACGTTTTAGAAACTCACCTCCACCATACTCCTACAAATCGAGAAGGATGTGTTCGAAATGTATACTTTAAGGGTTAAGGTGATTTTCTTAGGTCTTAGAGCTCGTTTACATGATCCTTTTTTTCGGAAGTTTCTTCATTCGTTCTTTTTGCAATTGGGTAAGGGGTGTAAAAAAGTAGGGGGAATGAACTAACGAATGGAAGAATGAAAATGTTAAGGATTTTTTGTGATTGAGCTTTGAAGTTTCTCGTTTGAGAAAGAAAATGTTATGCACGGACTAAAAATAAGAACTTTTGAAATTGAAAACAATTCCCAATTATGTTTTTTAGTGGTAATGGATGGTTTTAATTGTTTTTTTTTAATTTTGCAAATTTCTTTAGAATAAAATAGTATAGTTTGTAGGAAAACATTGGTTATATTCAGGGTAATCCAAATCAGTGTACACACCAACGTACGTGCCTGTCCAAAAGAAGAATGAAGAAACAACCGAAAAAAGAAATCATGTACACAAGGTCTAATTAGTACGGATAAATATAATGTCTACAATTTTCTAATATAAACCAATATAATGTAGTGTTTTTCTTTTTAAGTTTGTAGGATTAATAATTTGTTGAGATTATTTTACCTTGTGTTGAGATTATTTTAACACGGCATTCTAAACACGGCGTTAGAGAACGTCAGACAGAGAGCTATCCGCAGCGCGTTTAATATTTGAATCTTGATTTTCATTTTCTCACTAAATGCCAATTAGATTAATTTTTTCCATTTAAACAATGCACTATTAAATTACACAAAATAAGTCAAAAAAATAATTTAATAAAATAAATTTCTACAATAAATTCAGAATGATTTAATTACTAAACACAAAATATTGAAAACAAATTTTTTTTTGAACGCCGCGTCAAAGTTATCTCAACGCAGCGTAAAATAATCTCTACGCCGCGTTAAAAATGCGTTCTGTTTAACGAAGACTTAAAAAAAAACAATTTGTAAATTATCACAACGCGACGTTTTGACGCAGTGTGGAACTTGACGCGGACGTGCTCTATGTGACTTGGGATATGTTTGTTATACTGTATATTACAACGCGGCGTCAGAACGCGCTATGTTTGACTAGGCTTCTACTCCTGTGTAAACGCCTATTATATGGTGTGAAGAAAGATAATTTAACGTTAAAAAGTACACCTTTATCGCTACTTTGTATAATACAATCTTGCAAATATACATAGTAGGTGTTCTTCTGACCGAATGCTTGGAAAAATTCATTCTTAGAACAATCAATACACTATAATCAGTTTAGGAATCAGGTAAAATGGTTGAAACTCTTGAATATTATTTAACCAGTTTTAAACGTTTATATAGAGTTTTCAAGCACATAATCTGTAAAAGGCAGGGAAAAAAATAATAAAGTATAACAACTTGCATTCGAGTAACTTGCTAGTGTCTCCTCATGATACAAGAAAACAAGATAGCGACTTTCGTATTTTTACGTCATCAGTGACCCTTGTTGACAAAATTAATTTCCGTTTTAGAAAAAAACGGGAAAGTAAGTTTTAATTGATGCAGGTTTGGTCCAATGTCTTATTTGATTGATTTAATATACATTTTAAGTCCACTAACACTTCGGATTCTTTCCAAACATGGTAATTTAATTTAGTCAGTTTGAGTCACTGATGACGTCAAATTTCGGGATGGCGCTTTTTATTAACAGTATCTTCCAACACGCCCAATTTCGTGGTGAGAAACAAAAGGGAATACTGAAAAGAAGAGGTCAATTATTTGACTACTACACTCTCAATCGGCGTCAATTATTTGACAGTTCAGCACTACTACACTCTCAATCGGCGTCAATTTTTTGACACTTCAGCACTACCAAATTCTCAATCGGCGTCAATTTTTTGACAGTTATACACCAATACTTATTTGACCAGCTTGTTGGCCTTGTCAAATGAAGGCAGTAGATTTCCCTCTTTATAGTATAGTTACTCTATGGGTCTAACTGATGAGCCCAACGTTCATGCTTGGGCGAAACGCACACGTTGTTCCTCTTTATAATATATTTACTCTATGGACCTGGCCCTAAAATTAGAGATTTACTGATGTCCTGCTCTTTCTTTTTGTCTTTCATTTGATGTGTTTTTGTTTTTTTTCTGTTCAAAGAATTTTAATTCCATCTATAAAGTGAATAAGCTTTTGCTTTTGTTTGTTTGGATAAATAATGTATAAAATTGGTATACAATTTTTAAAAGAGAATTCTTTTTCCTTCTTAAGTGTATAATTATTACATATATTGCTATTGTGCTTGTTTTTTAAATTAAATGTGAGAATACGATTCTAGAAAATTTTATTTAGCCAAAAGAATTCAATTTTTTATTTCTTATAGGCCTAACTTTAACGATTATTGTGTTACCAATGCCTAATTAATTTTGTAGAAGACATTAGGAGTTTTGCTTCCCTAGAAGTTGTGGGTTATTAACTATGAAATTGTTCGTAACAAAGATAACAAGCAAAGATTGTCTTAAAATATTTAAATTCTTTATTTAAAAAATGATTTCAAAACAGTATGTTATATTATCTGATGGTGTGGGTAATTCGACACGCAACAAGTGTTTTCTTTTGTAAAATCCTCAAGGAGCAATAAAGGTATTGTAATGATTGTATATTTTTGACAAAATGTAAAATTTAGGATATTATAGCTAAGCGATGGCCACATTAGGCCTCTCAAAAGTTTTTATTCTGGATAAATATTTTACTGAATTGCAGAAATTCTGGGAGACAGAAAAGAAACTACAAGGTATGTTTTTTATTTACAATAATTATTAACCTGTTTAAAATTTATTAACTTTTGTGTATTGAAAAAAATTATATTAGTAGATATTTTGTTTTCATAACTGAGAATACATAAGTGAGAATACACTTTCTTCATTTAAAAATAGCTGCTGTAATTACACCAACAAAAGAGTGTTTCTGATTTGCGTTAAACATATTTAAAGTGTTATATTGAGTAGTTGCTCAATGAAGATAAAGTGGTTTTTAAGTATAATACTGCATAATATAATTATGTACATTATACAGTGGTAACGTATTATTATATCTTTTTCAATATACAGTGTAAATATGACAAGTATGCATTAAGCCAGTTCACGTTTCTAAGCCCTCAGAGATGTCCGTTTTTTTCAAAAATGTGAACGCAATTTCTCAGAAAAAAATCTCAACTTTGCTGTCAAAAAATGAATCCTAATATTTTTTGTATTCGCTTGCTCAGCCTTAAGCGAGAAAGACCTTGTGTAAATGACTTCTTTTTTCGGATGTGTCTTCATTCTTTCTTTTTGATAATTGGGTAAGGGGTGTAGAAAAGTAGGGGGAAAGAAGTAACGAATGAAAGAATGAAAATTTTAAGATTTTTTGTGGTTGAGCTTTGAAGTTTCTCGTTTGAGAAAGAAAATGCTAAGCACGGAATAAAAATAAGAACTTTTGAAATTGAAAACAATTCCCAATCATGTTTTTTAGTGGTAATGGATTGTTTTAATTGTTTTTTTTTTTAATTTTGCAAATTTCTTTAGAATAAAACAGCAAAGTTTGTAGGAAAGAATTGGATATATTCGGGGTAATCCAAATCAGTGTACACACCAACGTACGTGCGTGTCCAAAAGAAGAATGAAGAAACAACCGAAAAGAGGAATCATGTACACAAGGTCAAACAGATTAGCATAGCAACTTTGACAGCAATGAAAATTTCGACATCAAAAGTCGTGTGAAACAGATAAGCAACGTGACCACTGAACAGCACTTTTGACAGGAAAATAAAAACAAATACAAATACAGATATGCAAAAACTATGAACTCGCTCCGAATGGAGCGTGACCCGAGCGCTCGGGGCTAATAAAGAAACACAATTGAGCACTGAACTGTCACCACATAACTTTTTTTAATAAACTGTTAAAATTGTCACTTCTATATATCTATAGAATATAGGCTATACCTATCTTTGAAGGCTATTCTTTTTATCCCTGTTTCAATGCGGACTTTGTTAATTTTCAAAAAATCTATTAGGAATAGAGTCATTGATTTTGTTCACTTCACCCCTTCAATTAAAAAGGTACACAAATATTAAATCAACAAAATTTATTTTTTTGTTCTTACTTTTACTGGGAGAGCAACCTGAATCGTCCGCCATTTCATTTTCACAATCAATCATGTTTGAAATTTAATTACAAACATATTTCAAACTCCCCTTTTTATTTTGTTTATGTGACCGTTAAAAAGGGGGTCTATTAAAAAAATCATTATTCTCGAAGAAAAAAATATAATTATTTTTTTTCAAATTTCGCAAAAAAAGCCAACAAAATGCAGAATTCCACCTTATTTCTTCTGTTGTACCCGAAATATGATGAAATGTTGTTTCAATTAAGAACTCTGGTTAAAATCACCAACTTTTGACACCCTCAAAATCCACCCCTACCCCCACCTTCCTAGACCCAACAATCTGGAGGATGTCATCCAGCGCAGCATTTCTTGTTGTAGGGAATGATAGTACTCCTCGTAAGGCTCCAACCCTTAACTGATAGGAGAAGTTCATTGCCTAACTTGCCTATAAAATTTCTGGTTGATGGACCGGGTAGATGAATTCCATTCCTTCTTGACAGTGCAGGAACCACTCAGCTAGGACTTCTAAACAACGTGATAAAGGCGTGTGAAGGCGTGAGTGAGGATCGAAATTCCTCGGGAACTGCAAACTTCTATATATATGTGCGTTTATTAGGAAATTTATTGTTAAAAATTGCAAAATTGATAACTTTTCTAAAATTAAAATTTAAAAAACCCTGAGTGATAAAACTACTTTGCTTTTTAAATTTCATAAACATAATACCAAAAAAAATATGTGAGAATTGTATTGAGTGTATTTTCCTCACAAAAAATTCTACCTATTGATAACTTTTCTAAAATTAAAATAAAAAAAACCCTGAATGAAAAAACTACTTTGCTTTTTAAATTTCATAAATAAAATACAAAAACAAAATATGTAAGACTTGTATTGAGTGTATTTGCCTCAGAAAAAATTCTACCTATAATTTCATATAAAATTACATTTCTAGATATGCTTTGAACAAAAAAACAAACATATCGGAGTACAATTCTTTAACATATTTTCTTTGAAATATAATTAATTAAAACAAAATAACAAAGCATTGTCTCACGATCAGGATTAAAATATCACCCAAAAACACGTAATTTTTGTTTTTGCTCTAAGAAATGATTATACAATTTTTTGTTTATCTAGGCCTTATTAAAAACTGAAATAAACCTAATTTTGGATCGCTATTATTCAAAATTTAGAAGTTTTGTCAAACAGCGCAGTACTATCATCCAGTAAATTCGCCTTATATTATGCAATAAAGTTTGATTTTTTTAGACTAATTTACAGAATGAAACAAAAAAAAAGATTGTAATGCATTTTTAATACTTATTGTCTTGTTTTGTTATGTTATTTAAATTACATCCCAGTGAGTGGAATGTGGAAGTTACATAACTCAACGCGAAGCTCTAAACTACTTTTTTTATGGATACCTCCTCTTAAGTAACTCGATTTCATATGATTTATTATAAGCGTACAAAAATTAAATGCAGTTAATTATTTTTTTCATTTGGTCAGGGGCCAGCGGATTTGTGTATATCGAGATCTTTGAGAACTCTTGCTACTGCACGAGTGCGGAAAAAGTCTGTCCCATGGAAAAAATTACATTATTATTATAACATTAGTATCCATAAAAGACAGGCACTGTTATTCGGCTTTCTTGCAATAGGCAAAAATACAGTTCATGTGGAATAAAACTGTATGTTTTTTTAATAAGTTTTGATTTAAATAATAAAAATAATTTAAAAATTACTGGTGAAAAATAAATTAAAAAAGGAACAAACCATAGAAAAGCATAAGTTATTGCTATACAAAAAATGTACCTTACTTTTTTACGGTATTCGTGGGAAAGCTTTAGGAAACGGTTTATTTATCACCGCTAAACTTAAAAAGTGTGTTTTCTCTAAAGTCTGATTGTCCACGCAGATGAAATTGCGAGTAGAAGCTAGTGTGCATAATCGACCATCTGAGTAGCTAATACGCTTTTGGATAATATTCATACAAATCGAGCGTTACCGTGCCTCCAGAAGAAGCCAATGAGGCACGTCGTCGTCGTCTTTCGATGGTGGTATTTTATGAAATTCTCACAAATTGTTCGAAGTAAAGGAACTCCGTTAATTATTGTGTCTTTTTTTTAACAAAATTAAACTGCTTATTCGTTTTATTGATGATAATAAGCACAGTTCTTATTATCAGTACACTACACAACACAATACAATATTCACTAAACAATTTGATGTTGACGTTTTAGAAACTCACCTCCACCATACTCCTACAAATCGAGAAGGATGTGTTCGAAATGTATACTTTAAGGGTTAAGGTGATTTTCTTAGGTCTTAGAGCTCGTTTACATGATCCTTTTTTTCGGAAGTTTCTTCATTCGTTCTTTTTGCAATTGGGTAAGGGGTGTAAAAAAGTAGGGGGAATGAACTAACGAATGGAAGAATGAAAATGTTAAGGATTTTTTGTGATTGAGCTTTGAAGTTTCTCGTTTGAGAAAGAAAATGTTATGCACGGACTAAAAATAAGAACTTTTGAAATTGAAAACAATTCCCAATTATGTTTTTTAGTGGTAATGGATGGTTTTAATTGTTTTTTTTTAATTTTGCAAATTTCTTTAGAATAAAATAGTATAGTTTGTAGGAAAACATTGGTTATATTCAGGGTAATCCAAATCAGTGTACACACCAACGTACGTGCCTGTCCAAAAGAAGAATGAAGAAACAACCGAAAAAAGAAATCATGTACACAAGGTCTAATTAGTACGGATAAATATAATGTCTACAATTTTCTAATATAAACCAATATAATGTAGTGTTTTTCTTTTTAAGTTTGTAGGATTAATAATTTGTTGAGATTATTTTACCTTGTGTTGAGATTATTTTAACACGGCATTCTAAACACGGCGTTAGAGAACGTCAGACAGAGAGCTATCCGCAGCGCGTTTAATATTTGAATCTTGATTTTCATTTTCTCACTAAATGCCAATTAGATTAATTTTTTCCATTTAAACAATGCACTATTAAATTACACAAAATAAGTCAAAAAAATAATTTAATAAAATAAATTTCTACAATAAATTCAGAATGATTTAATTACTAAACACAAAATATTGAAAACAAATTTTTTTTTGAACGCCGCGTCAAAGTTATCTCAACGCAGCGTAAAATAATCTCTACGCCGCGTTAAAAATGCGTTCTGTTTAACGAAGACTTAAAAAAAAACAATTTGTAAATTATCACAACGCGACGTTTTGACGCAGTGTGGAACTTGACGCGGACGTGCTCTATGTGACTTGGGATATGTTTGTTATACTGTATATTACAACGCGGCGTCAGAACGCGCTATGTTTGACTAGGCTTCTACTCCTGTGTAAACGCCTATTATATGGTGTGAAGAAAGATAATTTAACGTTAAAAAGTACACCTTTATCGCTACTTTGTATAATACAATCTTGCAAATATACATAGTAGGTGTTCTTCTGACCGAATGCTTGGAAAAATTCATTCTTAGAACAATCAATACACTATAATCAGTTTAGGAATCAGGTAAAATGGTTGAAACTCTTGAATATTATTTAACCAGTTTTAAACGTTTATATAGAGTTTTCAAGCACATAATCTGTAAAAGGCAGGGAAAAAAATAATAAAGTATAACAACTTGCATTCGAGTAACTTGCTAGTGTCTCCTCATGATACAAGAAAACAAGATAGCGACTTTCGTATTTTTACGTCATCAGTGACCCTTGTTGACAAAATTAATTTCCGTTTTAGAAAAAAAACGGGAAAGTAAGTTTTAATTGATGCAGGTTTGGTCCAATGTCTTATTTGATTGATTTAATATACATTTTAAGTCCACTAACACTTCGGATTCTTTCCAAACATGGTAATTTAATTTAGTCAGTTTGAGTCACTGATGACGTCAAATTTCGGGATGGCGCTTTTTATTAACAGTATCTTCCAACACGCCCAATTTCGTGGTGAGAAACAAAAGGGAATACTGAAAAGAAGAGGTCAATTATTTGACTACTACACTCTCAATCGGCGTCAATTATTTGACAGTTCAGCACTACTACACTCTCAATCGGCGTCAATTTTTTGACACTTCAGCACTACCAAATTCTCAATCGGCGTCAATTTTTTGACAGTTATACACCAATACTTATTTGACCAGCTTGTTGGCCTTGTCAAATGAAGGCAGTAGATTTCCCTCTTTATAGTATAGTTACTCTTTGGGTCTAACTGATGAGCCCAACGTTCATGCTTGGGCGAAACGCACACGTTGTTCCTCTTTATAATATATTTACTCTATGGACCTGGCCCTAAAATTAGAGATTTACTGATGTCCTGCTCTTTCTTTTTGTCTTTCATTTGATGTGTTTTTGTTTTTTTTCTGTTCAAAGAATTTTAATTCCATATATAAAGTGAATAAGCTTTTGCTTTTGTTTGTTTGGATAAATAATGTATAAAATTGGTATACAATTTTTAAAAGAGAATTCTTTTTCCTTCTTAAGTGTATAATTATTACATATATTGCTATTGTGCTTGTTTTTTAAATTAAATGTGAGAATACGATTCTAGAAAATTTTATTTAGCCAAAAGAATTCAATTTTTTATTTCTTATAGGCCTAACTTTAACGATTATTGTGTTACCAATGCCTAATTAATTTTGTAGAAGACATTAGGAGTTTTGCTTCCCTAGAAGTTGTGGGTTATTAACTATGAAATTGTTCGTAACAAAGATAACAAGCAAAGATTGTCTTAAAATATTTAAATTCTTTATTTAAAAAATGATTTCAAAACAGTATGTTATATTATCTGATGGTGTGGGTAATTCGACACGCAACAAGTGTTTTCTTTTGTAAAATCCTCAAGGAGCAATAAAGGTATTGTGTTGAATGATTGTATATTTTTGACAAAATGTAAAATTTAGGATATTATAGCTAAGCGATGGCCACATTAGGCCTCTCAAAAGTTTTTATTCTGGATAAATATTTTACTGAATTGCAGAAATTCTGGGAGACAGAAAAGAAACTACAAGGTATGTTTTTTATTTACAATAATTATTAACCTGTTTAAAATTTATTAACTTTTGTGTATTGAAAAAAATTATATTAGTAGATATTTTGTTTTCATAACTGAGAATACATAAGTGAGAATACACTTTCTTCATTTAAAAATAGCTGCTGTAATTACACCAACAAAAGAGTGTTTCTGATTTGCGTTTAACATATTTAAAGTGTTATATTGAGTAGTTGCTCAATGAAGATAAAGTGGTTTTTAAGTATAATACTGCATAATATAATTATGTACATTATACAGTGGTAACGTATTATTATATCTTTTTCAATATACAGTGTAAATATGACAAGTATGCATTAAGCCAGTTCACGTTTCTAAGCCCTCAGAGATGTCCGTTTTTTTCAAAAATGTGAACGCAATTTCTCAGAAAAAAATCTCAACTTTGCTGTCAAAAAATGAATCCTAATATTTTTTGTATTCGCTTGCTCAGCCCTAAGCGAGAAAGACCTTGTGTAAATGACTTCTTTTTTCGGATGTGTCTTCATTCTTTCTTTTTGATAATTGGGTAAGGGGTGTAGAAAAGTAGGGGGAAAGAAGTAACGAATGAAAGAATGAAAATTTTAAGATTTTTTGTGGTTGAGCTTTGAAGTTTCTCGTTTGAGAAAGAAAATGCTAAGCACGGAATAAAAATAAGAACTTTTGAAATTGAAAACAATTCCCAATCATGTTTTTTAGTGGTAATGGATTGTTTTAATTGTTTTTTTTTTTAATTTTGCAAATTTCTTTAGAATAAAACAGCAAAGTTTGTAGGAAAGAATTGGATATATTCGGGGTAATCCAAATCAGTGTACACACCAACGTACGTGCCTGTCCAAAAGAAGAATGAAGAAACAACCGAAAAGAGGAATCATGTACACAAGGTCAAACAGATTAGCATAGCAACTTTGACAGCAATGAAAATTTCGACATCAAAAGTCGTGTGAAACAGATAAGCAACGTGACCACTGAACAGCACTTTTGACAGGAAAATAAAAACAAATACAAATACAGATATGCAAAAACTATGAACTCGCTCCGAATGGAGCGTGACCCGAGCGCTCGGGGCTAATAAAGAAACACAATTGAGCACTGAACTGTCACCACATAACTTTTTTTAATAAACTGTTAAAATTGTCACTTCTATATATCTATAGAATATAGGCTATACCTATCTTTGAAGGCTATTCTTTTTATCCCTGTTTCAATGCGGACTTTGTTAATTTTCAAAAAATCTATTAGGAATAGAGTCATTGATTTTGTTCACTTCACCCCTTCAATTAAAAAGGTACACAAATATTAAATCAACAAAATTTATTTTTTTGTTCTTACTTTTACTGGGAGAGCAACCTGAATCGTCCGCCATTTCATTTTCACAATCAATCATGTTTGAAATTTAATTACAAACATATTTCAAACTCCCCTTTTTATTTTGTTTATGTGACCGTTAAAAAGGGGGTCTATTAAAAAAATCATTATTCTCGAAGAAAAAAATATAATTATTTTTTTTCAAATTTCGCAAAAAAAGCCAACAAAATGCAGAATTCCACCTTATTTCTTCTGTTGTACCCGAAATATGATGAAATGTTGTTTCAATTAAGAACTCTGGTTAAAATCACCAACTTTTGACACCCTCAAAATCCACCCCTACCCCCACCTTCCTAGACCCAACAATCTGGAGGATGTCATCCAGCGCAGCATTTCTTGTTGTAGGGAATGATAGTACTCCTCGTAAGGCTCCAACCCTTAACTGATAGGAGAAGTTCATTGCCTAACTTGCCTATAAAATTTCTGGTTGATGGACCGGGTAGATGAATTCCATTCCTTCTTGACAGTGCAGGAACCACTCAGCTAGGACTTCTAAACAACGTGATAAAGGCGTGTGAAGGCGTGAGTGAGGATCGAAATTCCTCGGGAACTGCAAACTTCTATATATATGTGCGTTTATTAGGAAATTTATTGTTAAAAATTGCAAAATTGATAACTTTTCTAAAATTAAAATTTAAAAAACCCTGAGTGATAAAACTACTTTGCTTTTTAAATTTCATAAACATAATACCAAAAAAAATATGTGAGAATTGTATTGAGTGTATTTTCCTCACAAAAAATTCTACCTATTGATAACTTTTCTAAAATTAAAATAAAAAAAACCCTGAATGAAAAAACTACTTTGCTTTTTAAATTTCATAAATAAAATACAAAAACAAAATATGTAAGACTTGTATTGAGTGTATTTGCCTCAGAAAAAATTCTACCTATAATTTCATATAAAATTACATTTCTAGATATGCTTTGAACAAAAAAACAAACATATCGGAGTACAATTCTTTAACATATTTTCTTTGAAATATAATTAATTAAAACAAAATAACAAAGCATTGTCTCACGATCAGGATTAAAATATCACCCAAAAACACGTAATTTTTGTTTTTGCTCTAAGAAATGATTATACAATTTTTTGTTTATCTAGGCCTTATTAAAAACTGAAATAAACCTAATTTTGGATCGCTATTATTCAAAATTTAGAAGTTTTGTCAAACAGCGCAGTAATATCATCCAGTAAATTCGCCTTATATTATGCAATAAAGTTTGATTTTTTTAGACTAATTTACAGAATGAAACAAAAAAAAGATTGTAATGCATTTTTAATACTTATTGTCTTGTTTTGTTATGTTATTTAAATTACATCCCAGTGAGTGGAATGTGGAAGTTACATAACTCAACGCGAAGCTCTAAACTACTTTTTTTATGGATACCTCCTCTTAAGTAACTCGATTTCATATGATTTATTATAAGCGTACAAAAATTAAATGCAGTTAATTATTTTTTTCATTTGGTCAGGGGCCAGCGGATTTGTGTATATCGAGATCTTTGAGAACTCTTGCTACTGCACGAGTGCGGAAAAAGTCTGTCCCATGGAAAAAATTACATTATTATTATAACATTAGTATCCATAAAAGACAGGCACTGTTATTCGGCTTTCTTGCAATAGGCAAAAATACAGTTCATGTGGAATAAAACTGTATGTTTTTTTAATAAGTTTTGATTTAAATAATAAAAATAATTTTAAAATTACTGGTGAAAAATAAATTAAAAAAAGAACAAACCATAGAAAAGCATAAGTTATTGCTATACAAAAAATGTACCTTACTTTTTTACGGTATTCGTGGGAAAGCTTTAGGAAACGGTTTATTTATCACCGCTAAACTTAAAAAGTGTGTTTTCTCTAAAGTCTGATTGTCCACGCAGATGAAATTGCGAGTAGAAGCTAGTGTGCATAATCGACCATCTGAGTAGCTAATACGCTTTTGGATAATATTCATACAAATCGAGCGTTACCGTGCCTCCAGAAGAAGCCAATGAGGACCTGAATTTATCGATCTGACGCCGTTGTCAGAAAGTCGCCTCTGCGACCCATCTGCCCGTCCACTACTTGGAAAATTTTGGGAAAAGATATAAGCCTACATTCATATAAGATCCAACTAGTGCAAGAATTAAAGACAGCGGGCCATCAATTGCGTGGTGATGATTCTTGACTTTTGTATTCCTAATGTCATTGGAAATCATTTGGAAGAGAAATGGTTCCAACAAGACCGCGCAACATGCCGTACAATACGTGCAACGAGCACTTTGTTGAGCCAAACCTTTGGTGATCGAATCATTTAAAGAAATTATTGTGAACTCCAACCTAAAAATATACACAGTTTATAAGTCGTTTATCAGTTGTAAGATTTCTACGGACCTTTAGTAGTTATTTTCTTGGAAAAATAGAAAAAATCCCGTCTTCCTGAAAATAAATGTTGTTTACATACCTACATGTTTATGTATAGGAAGCAAATTCATGCAACATACGTTTTTTTTACTTACTTTTCCTTACTTTTTGCTGCCAGGATTAATCTGCGTGGTGGAAAAGGAAGAGAAAGTCATTAAAAGTTGTTTAAGATTAATAACAATAAATTCTATACAACTTACCAAACATCGAATCCAAGAATGGCCGTTCTATGAAAGGGAAGTACGGATGCAGCTTGTTTGGAGATATCTCTATTTCCCATAAAATAAGAACATGAGAAAATGGACTATTTTATGGGAAAGAGAGAAATTACTTTGATTGGCGAAAAATATAGATAGCAGGAAATTGTGGAACTGAAGGGTTTAGGAGGATTTCGGAAAATTGATCGAGGAGAAGTGTTTTGAAGACCAACAGGTGAAGACCTAGTTTAATTCTAAAATAAATCTGAAGTGTAAAACAAGTATATATGTAAATTGTGTGTGAGCTTTGAGATAAGATACTTAAAAATTAGATAAAACAAAAAAAAAACGTTTTATAAAAGGAAAAGGGGAATAATATCCCTCATTAAAAAGAAGTTTTTTTTGACAAAAAAAAAAAGAAGAAGAAAATTAACTCCAGTGAGGGTTCCTTTTTTTTGTATTGCAACAAATTTTATCTAGCTATATCGTAAAACTAATATCTTGATGGTGGAACAGCTAAACTCGCCATAGTTAAATCTAACAAAAAGGATTGTGACGTTAATCACGGGAATTTTCAATGAGAGAAATAATGGCATTTTTTCTTATTTTTTGTTCCTTAATGATTATTGTGTGTTTTTTTTATTTAATTATTTAATTTGTAATTTTCCTTGTGGGTTAATTTTAGTAGGTCCCCGTGTTTTATTTTTTGTGAATAGGGTGTTTATTATTTTTTCTTTTTAATTATTTATTTTTGGGTGATACGGTCAATATACCAACCCTTAATTGAGCTCAAGGCAGGTAGGGTTATTGGTTTTTGGATATTTCCCGTTCAAAAAAAAACTAAGTTAAAAAAGGAAAATCCCTTCGAACAGGTGGGAACTACAGATACAAACCCACATTTTTTTTGGTGTTCATATTTGTATAATAAAATATTTAAAATATATATATAAATATATCTTTAAATCTCGCAAGAGAAAAGATTTTGTTTTGCTACATATATATATATGTTAGTTATAGTGTGAATTACATAAAATATTCTAATCTTTTTTTTTATTGAAAAGAATAGTTGTATTTCTAAAGTACTTTATTTGTTTTTTTTTTTGATTTTTGTGTTATGAATTTCGCCGCTTTATGATTGAATTCTGTATATATAGATTTTATTTGATTTTTCTCCAATAAAAAAAATTGTGCATCACGTCAATGCAAGAAGAGATATCAGTTCTTTTTATTTGACAATGCTCGCGTAAAATTTCCTTTTTTTTAGGGGGTGTAGACGGAAACTAAGGATCGAGAAGATGATGGACTGAGCTGAAGAAAAGGTAAGCTGCAATATTAGGAAAGTTTAACAATGGCCGACAATCGGGAATAAAGGCCTCGCTGTTAACACCTTCAGCGCCCTTTAAGTGGTAACCGTCCGTCCGTTGTCTTATGGGTAAAACATTTCTTCCGAGAATTTTTTTTCGAAGACTTTGTTTCTTCAAGGCCTGATATATGTTTTTGTTGCTAGCTTCGGAGACAAGATCCCCCCCATCCGAGGAGTTGAGCTGAGCACAGAAAGCAGGCCGCTTCTCCGAACTAGACGCTCCTCTCCTTTTCGATCTCATTCCAATTGTTTCGACAAATGAAATATTTAAAAAAATGAACTATTTTTAAAATTAAAATGAAAATTGACTATTGTGAATTAATAGTAATTGGTATAAAATTTAAACCTCGCGCCCAACAACCAGCATCAAGCAGCCACCCAGGAAGCAGAAAAACTACCCACTACCCAGTCACGACCACCGAAGCGCTAGGGCTCCAACGACTTCAATGCTTGAGAAGTGCATATGCCAGGAGTGCAAAAGGGAAGTCTCGTCAAAAAACGATACATCACAAAAAGAGGTATTAACAAAAATTGAAAGTGCATACAGGTTAAGCAAAACTAACTTAGTTGCAAAATTTGATTTCCTTTCAATCAATTACACATAATTGCTTCCTCTTATTAAAATCATAATTGCACCCACTTTCAATCTTTGTGTTTTTGCATTAGATATAAAATTTCTATACTGGTGGTGAAAATAAAACAAACAACACAACTTTATTAAATTTTAGTTTTTTATTGGAAATTTTAATAAAAATAATTTACACACATTTACACATATATACATATATATAATTTCAATTAATTAATATAATAATAAATAAGTGAATAAAAACTAATAATTCACGCTAACAAATCTGTTCACACAAAATTGTATCGCTTAAGTTGCCGCGCCGCTGTTGTCGTTGTCGTCGTAGTCACTCTCTTGGTAAAATCACTTCTTCTATACACTGACTTAATAATTTGTGGCTTTTGCTTGACATTGTTCGAATGGAATTCGCGTTTAATTCTCATTTAATTAAATAATTATTAAATTAATTTGATTAATAAATTAATATTAATTAATTAAACGAGCCGATTTCGCAAAAATTAAAAAATAGAAGTTTGCTTACATTATTGTAAACATAATAACTTGACAGTTTGCTCATTATAACTATTCGTTGAGTTTTAACTTTTCGTTAAATTTAACTTGTCAAGTGTGGGTGGTAGCCAGAGAAGAAAAAATTTATCAGTATATAAAGTGTGTTCAGCAAACAATTTTTTTAAATTAAATTTTTTTTCGCGTTTCGCAAATTAATCAAATCAAAGATTGTGATTGATTATTTTATAATAATCATTTGAGCCAATAAAAGTAATTTTCACGTTGATTGCGTTTTTTAAGAATTTTAATTTCTTTGGAATTTTCGTATGAAAGTAAGCTAATTTTTCGAAAAATTCCTATAATTTAATTTAAAACCAGTGCAATTTGTATAATTCGGATAAACTAATTCCAAACATAAATTTTACTTGTGGTTCATTCTGAGAAAATTAGTTTCGATACAATCAATAGGACTAGCAAAAGAAGGCAAGCTTCTCCAACTCCAACAAAGGATGTTGACATTGATCATTTGAAACATCACCCGATGGTAATTAAAAACAACATCCTTCGTATTAAAACGGGATTAGAACAAAAAACTTTATCGCTTAATCCAATTGAACTGGAATCTCGTTTGGATACATTAAATTTATATATTGATCAAATTATGAAATGTCAATCCGAAATCGAATCAGCTGATCATAGTGATACAGTTCGTGGGGAATTAGAAGACGTTTGTGTAGGTGCAAAATCATTACTTTTGTCACATTTGAACAAAAGGCGTCAATCCTATGCTATTGATTATTCCTTTAGTAATCCACATCAAAGTCACCGACTATCCTTCAAGGCGATCGCATCGTTTCTTTTCACAGTGCGTGTCATTCTTGTTTTTCGATCGGTTACTTTTTCCGCTATTTTACAATAGCAATTTGTTTTTGCTTTAATCTATTTTTTGAGCCCCGTTATCTACTTAGTGCTTTTTATTGTATAGTATTAACAATAAAAAAAACATGGCCTCAGCGCCACCGGTGCTTGCGGGTAATCTGTTTCGCGATCTCGATGTAGATTTGCAAACCGATTATTCTAAAAAAAAGAAAAGAAAAAAAACAAATAACACAATCTCAAACCTTGATATTTCATTGCCAAATCACATGTCAACCCTAAAACCAAATTTATAGTGTTGTCTCAACATCCTTCGTATTAAAACGGGATTAGAACAAAAAACTTTATCGCTTAATCCAATTGAACTGGAATCTCGTTTGGATACATTAAATTTATATATTGATCAAATTATGAAATGTAAATCCGAAATCGAATCAGCTGATCATAGTGATACAGTTCGTGGGCAATTAGAAGACGTTTGTGTAGGTGCAAAATCATTACTTTTGTCACATATGAACAAAAGGCGTCAATCCTATGCTATTGATTATTTCTTTAGTAATCCACATCAAAGTCACCGACTATCCTTCAAGGCGATCGCATCGTTTCTTTTCACAGTGCGTGTCATTCTTGTTTTTTCGATCGGTTACTTTTCCCGCTATTTTACAATAGCAATTTGTTTTTGCTTTAATCTATTTTTTGAGCCCCGTTATCTACTTAGTGCTTTTTATTGTATAGTATTAACAATAAAAAAACATGGCCTCAGCGCCACCGGTGCTTGCGGGTAATCTGTTTCGCGATCTCGATGTAGATTTGCAAACCGATTATTCTAAAAAAAAGAAAAGAAAAAAAACAAATAACACAACCTCAAACCTTGATATTTCATTGCCAAATCACATGTCAACACCTGTAACCAAATTTATAGTGTTGTCTCCATCTGACAGTAACAAACCTTTCTCTAAATTTAGTGTGTTCTTGTTAAAAAAAAAGCCATTGATGGAATTAGCACTGGCTACGATTCCATTACACAAATGCGAGATGTTAATTTACTTATCCTTACTAAAACACGAAAAATCGCTGAAATGTTCCAATCAAGGAATACGTTGTCAAACCTTTGTCCGATTTATGTTGCATTACATAAAAACCTCAATTCATCTAAATGTACAGTCTTTCTGACGATGAAATAAAAACTGAAATGAAAACGCAAGGTGTTACAGATGTCTACAAGTTCTCCAGAAAAAGAAATGGAACCGAAACACCAACTGGTCTCATTCTCTTAACATTCGACTCCTTCGGTCCACCATCCTCTGTAAACATTGGCTGGTAAAATTGTAAGGTCGTTGAGTATTTCCCTAACCCCATGCGGTGTAAAAACTGCCAACTCTTAGGGCACACGACACTGAGATGTAAAAATAAATCATCTTGTGAAAATTGCAACATGCCACCTAATGACCCCCATTCATGTACCCGTACCCATTGCGCAAACTGCTCTGAGGATCATCCAGCACCTTCTAAGACATGTAAAAGTTTTCTAAAAGAAAAAGAAATACTTAAAATCAAGACAATAAAAAAGTGTACCATACATGAAGCCAGGCAAGCATATAAAGATTCTTATCCCGATAACCAATCTCATCAAACATTCGCATCAGTATCAGCCATCACATCTGCTCCCAAACCTACCCCATCACCAAATAATTCAAACACAACTGCAATTAACCATTCACCAGCTCAAGTTGCACCTCACATACAAGAGGTACATCATACAATACCAACGATCACAAATGTTCCAACTCTCTTGGAACAAAATCAACAAACAAATTTATCTTCAACCACAAACAGACAAAACTACCAAGGCAGACTCGATTAATTTTAACCAAACAAATAGTCCTAACTTACCTCAACAATTAAACTATCCTAAGCCAGAAAATCATTCCATTCCGACCCAAATTCCTCCCACTCTTCCCCCTCGTAACCCCGATACACTTACTAACCCCAACTCCCCCTTATCTAATTTTACACAATATTTAATAAATACAAAAAATTATTACGTCACTCCTATAGATGCTGACGATGACAGCACATAATATATATAATAGCTCCCAAACAAACGGCTCCGCTGCCGATGGTATGGGACACACGGGTCACCCGGACGTTCCGGGTGCCCCGGGTGCATCATACTTTGGATAGCGGAGTCGCAATGATCCTTCCACCATCAACCACAACATCCAAAACAGCTTTAACCAATATAACCAAATATGCACGGGAAATAAGCTTTCCACCCCATCCAAAACATGTTTTAAAACGCAAAATTTTATAAAAACTCTCCAATAGAATATACAAGGTTATATTAATAATTACGACGAGTTAAATATTTTAATAAAAGAAAGATCGCCATGTGTAATCTCACTTCAAGAGACACATTGTGCGTTTCGATCTACACCGATAGTTCCGAAAGCATTTTTAGGATATTTTCATAAATTTCCAGAAAATACAACTTCTAAACAAGGAATAGCAATTTTAATAAGAAAAAATATTCCCCACACACTAATTAATATTAATGCAAATATCTTAACTTTAGCTATAGAAATAAACTTACCAATCACATACACAATCATATGCATATATATTTTACCTCATCAGACTTTCTCTCGTTCTGACCTCGTTAATATTGTAAGTCAAATACAAACTCCTATACTATTTTGTGGAGACGTTAACTCTTGGAACACTCTTTGGGGCTCCCCTGTTGCAAATCACCGAGGGACTGTAATTGAAGACTTTATCTTTAATACGGATCTGATGATTTTGAATGACGGCTCCCCAACTCATTTCTCAACGCATGGCACTTTTACGCACGTTGATATAACATGCTGCTCCCAAAAGCTCTACCCATTAACATCTTGGAAGACTTTAGAAGACCTTCACAATAGTGACCATTTTCCAATTGTAATAAATACACTAACTAACACACACAATGTTGTGGTTACATCTAACCCAAAATTCAAAACTAATATAGCAAATTGGAAGCTTTCCAAGCAATAATACCCAAATATTTATCTGACAAAGTACCGACCACAAATATAAACAAGGAAGCAGCTGTGCTACAAAAAGCAATTCGTTTCGCAGCCCCTTGGTGACACGCAACTCTAAAAAAAACTGAGATGTCAAAAAATTAAAGCCTGGAGAATTTTTAAGAAACATCCAACTCAAGTGAACCTAATTGAATATAAAAGATCTAATGCTCTGTTCCGTAGAGAAATGAAAAATTGTAAGTCCAAAAGCCTTACTGACTTCACCTCGACGATCAATCCCAACTCTCCAACCTCAAAAATCTGGAACAATATTCGCTCTCTCACTGGAAACTTTATTCCTCGGTCAATTAGTGCTGTAGTAATCCCAACTGGTACAATATCCTCGGCTCTTGATATTAGCAATTTCTTTGCAAATTCTTGGTCTGATCTTTCGAAAAACCATAATTTTTTAAACTCCTTCAACGTAACAAAAACTAACAGTCTTCATTTGTCTGCGCCGCAATCTGCTGGCAATACAGCTGCAAAACAAATTGAAAGTGCTATTTCGAATATTGAACTCGATTGTTGCCTTAATCTTTTGAAGGGTAAAACTCCCAGCCGTGACCGGATCTCCTACCCTGTGATTAAAAACCTACCACCAAACGTAAAATCAAAGCTCCTCACACTATATAATGATATTTTTACCACAGGAATTATCCCACAATATTGGAAGTCCGCCAACATTCTCCCCTTACAAAAACCAAATAAACCAATTGACTCCTTTGAAGGTTATCGCCCAATATCACTCATTCCCTGCATGTCTAAAGTCATTGAAAAAATTGTTGCGAAACGCCTTCTTTGGTTTTTAGAAACCAAAAAAGTAATCAGCGTTAACCAAGTAGCCTTTAAACCCAATAGAGGCTGCCCCGATGTTCTGCTCCATATAGATCATTATATATCTAAAGCACTTTCCTCTCGTAACCATGCAACACTTCTTTCATTAGACTTTGAAAAAGCGTTCGACCGTATAAGGGTACACCTAATCTTAAACAAATTGATAAAATGGGGGATTGACCCGAAAATATATAAATTTATTAAATCATTTTTGTCAAACGGGAAGATATCGGTAAAGGTTAACAATATTTTTCAAATTCTCGTCCACTAGATAACGGCATTCCACATTTTTGATTGCTTTTGACGATATAAGCGACATAATTTCAAAAAATAATCTTCTAGATCACTGTTTATACGCTGATGACATTTATATCATGTGTAAACACAATGATCTACAAAAAGGAAAAGATGTCCTTTCTAATTTGATAAATAATATTCTAGAATGGTGCAAAATCTCAGGTGCCCAATTAGCTCTCAATAAATGTAAGACCTTGCATGTGTGTCGCAAAATTAATTGTTCTCAACTTAACTTAAACATAAACAATATTAACATAGAAAGTGTAGACAATTTAAAAAATTTAGGTTTGCTATTTAATTACAAGTATAACTGAAAAACTCATGTCCTAAATCTTAAAAAGAGCTTAGTTGCAAGAACAAACATAATTACTTATTTATCTAGTCCAAAACTAAATGTTCATATAAATACACTCTGTATTTTCACTAAAGCTCTAGTCTTAAGTAAAATAGATTATGGTTTATGTATTTATGGTAAATGTCCTAGTACAACTATTAACATCCTAAAATCAGTATATCACCAAGGAGCCAGAAAAAGTATCAACGCCTATCGGACTACTAGAACAACGAACATCTTGGCAGAAGCTGGGCTTCCCACTCTGGAACAGCGACAATCCGAGATTAGTGCTAAAATCCTTCCTAAACTTATATTCTCCTATAACTCCATAATCGACAAAGACATTGACTCTGCCAACTGCTCAAAAAGAAAATTGCGACTCCCGTCTACCATTGTTAAAACCCTAACAACAGCCAAACAAATGGCCCTACCTTTTAAACGTATCAAAGATAACACCTCAACCTTTCCTCCTTGGAAAATAGAACATAAATCTTGTGTTCTTTCCCTAGCCAGATACAATAAAGAGAAAACCCACAAAGGGATCTTCCATTTACATTTTAATGCAGTTATGGACAGTTTAAATGCTAACGGCTGGAATCCCGTTTTCACAGACGGATCAAAATCAGATTACAACTCTTCCTTCGCCGTAACTTATGAAAATGGAACAGTAGTGAGAACTGGTATTCTACATGAATACGCATCAATTTTTACAACTGAATCGCTAGCCATCTTGGAAGCCATCAAAACAATGCTATTACTAGGCACAAAATCGGTAATTTGCTCTGATAGCTTATCGGTACTAAGTGCGATACGTAAACCCAACCATAACACCCGTCTTATCAACATTTTAAGAGATCTTACTTACTTACTTAGGTGGCGCTACAGTTCGGGACGAACCTGGGCCTCAACCAACATGCCTCTCCAGCCAACTCGGTCTTTGGCTAGCTGCCTCCAGTTTTGCACTCCAAGTTGGTTGAGGTCGTCCTCCACTTGAGCGCGCCACCTAAGGCGAGGTCTTCCTTGACTGCGTCTACCCTCTGGGATGGAATCGAAGATCCTGCGAGCCGGAGCATTGTTGTCCATTCGCTCTACATGACCTAGCCATCTTAAACGTGATATGCGTATTTTTTTGACCAGGTCAATGTCGCTGTACAGCTCGTATAGTTCTTGGTTGAACCTTCTCCTCCAAAGCCCGTTAACGCAGATAGGGCCAAAAATCTTCCGAAGAATCTTACGCTCGAAACGACAAAGGATATCTTCATCCGCTTTAGATAGAGTCCATGCCTCGGCGCCATAGAGCAGGACTGGGATGATTAGGGTCTTATAAAGAGTCTCCTTTGTCTTTCGAGAGAGGGCTTTGCTACTCAATTGCCTTCCTAGCCCATAGAAACAGCGATTGGCAAGAGTAATTCTTCGCTTTATTTCTGACGAGATGTTGTTGTCAGATGTTATAGCGGATCCGAGGTACACAAAGTCCCTAACTACCTCAAAGTTGTACCTGTCTATTGTGATGTTTTGTCCAATCCGCCGGTGTTGTGTGTCCCTTTTTGTGGACAGCAGGTACTTCGTTTTGGCCTCATTGACTGCTAGTCCCATCTTAGCCGCTTCAGCTTCAATGCTAGCAAACGTTCCAGTGACAGCTCGCCGAGTTCTGCCAATGATGTCTATGTCGTCAGCGTATGCTAGCAATTGCACAGACTTGAAAAAAATTGTCCCACTACAATTGACTTGCGAGTTTCTTATAATTTTTTCAAGTATTAATTTGAAGAAATCGCACGATAGCGCATCACCTTGTCGGAATCCTTTTTTGACGTCAAAAGCTTCTGTGAGGTCAGAACCAACCTTGACGGAGCAGCGAGAGTTCTCCATCGTCATCCTGCACAGTCGGACGAGTTTTGTGGGAATGCCAAAACCTGACATGGCTCTGTATAGCTCGTCTCTATAAATGCTATCGTACGCGGCCTTAAAATCGATAAAGAGGTGGTGGGTATCGATTTGGAATTCTTGGGTGGTTTCCAGGATCTGCCGTAGCGTGAACATTTGATCGATTGTGGACTTTCCTGGTCTGAAACCACACTGATAGGGGCCAATCAGGTTGCTGACGAAAGGTTTCAGGCGTTCACATAGTACGGCAGAGAGGATCTTGTAGGCGATATTCAGGAGACTTATTCCTCTATAGTTGGCGCAGTTTAGAGGGTCTCCTTTCTTGTGAATCGGGCAAACGATGCTGAGGTTCCATTCATCAGGCATACTTTCTTCTGACCAAACTTTAGAGATGAGTTGGTGTATGCACTCCACCAGGTCATCTCCGGCCGCTTTAAAAAGTTCGGCGGGTAATCCGTCGGGTCCAGCAGCTTTGTTGTTTTTGAGTTTAGATATTGCTATCCTTACTTCATTTTGGTCAGGTGGACGGAAGTTTTGTCTGTCATCATCCATGTTGAATGGTTCATTCTGCCTGACAGCGGGATTTTGGCCTTCATCGCCGTTTAACAGTCTGCAGAAATGGTCCTTCCATGTACTCAGCACCGACTGTGACTCTACTACGAGGTTTCCATTCCTATCTCTACAGGCTTCTGTGCGGGATTTTTTTCCTTGGCATGTTCTTTTTACCTGCCGGTGTTATTCCCGTCTTTTCTGCTCGTAAAGCTCGCGAGCAGCTCTCGTGTTTCTTTGCAGCGTCGCTTTATATGCCTCTTGTTTGGCTGCATGGGCCTGCCTGCATTCGTCATCAAACCAGAGGTTTAAGAGATCTACTTATTAAGAACCCAACAAAGTTAAAACTAATGTCGGTCCCCGCTCATATTGGCATAACAGGTAACGAGCATGCTGATCAGGTTGCAAAAGAATGCAATAAAAAACCAGTCTATACCTTTGATACATTCTCAAAGAAGGACCTGCAATGCAAAATTAGTCACATACTTAAAACCAGCAAAGTATTAAATTGGACAAGTAACGATACCCACTACTGCAAAATCAACACCAACTGCAGCCCTCCGATCTACCCACCTTCAATTTCTCGGAAGTCTATTTCAAACTTCGTTCGTCTTCGCCTTGGGCACAGCATTCTTACATATCAACACATTTAAAAAAAAGAAAATCCGCCTTTGTGTTTAACTCGTAATAACCCTATTACCGCCTCACATTTAATTGGCCTGGCCCCATGCACGGAATCAACAGCATCTTTAAACTAAACCAAACAATATACTCATTTTTAAGCTTCATAAATATCGAAAATATAGTTGCTATTAATAAGTATCTTTGTGATAATAATATTATTTTATAACCTAATTTACCTTATTATTTAGTGTGGAAAGCCTCTGTAGCTAGTGCTCTTTTTTTTCTTTTAACACTAAATTTGTATTTTTTTGTTAATAAATAATAATAATAATAATAATAATAATAATCCACATCACTCCCCACTTCCGAAAATGTCTCTTCCGAAACTTAGCGGTAAATATTCGGAATACTAAAATTTTATCAGTCTTTTCGAAAACTTAGTTGATAATGATCCAAATCTTCCAGATATTTAAAAAATTAATCACCTTATTTCATGTTTGTCGGGTGCAGCCTTAGGAACGGTAAAAGCTTTCCAAATTACGGAACAAAATTATCCTAAGGCGCTTGCAAGTTTAAAGAAAGTTTATGATTATAATTGTTTGATATTTTTTGACAATGTTTCTACACTTTTCGAATAGAAAGAAATTTCCAAAGCATCCGCGTCTTCATTGCGAAGCATGATAGATACAGTTTCTGCAATATACGATTCGCTTCTTTCAGTGGGTGATGAAAAGAATATCACGGGCGTCTTTTACATGCACCAATTGAATACGATGCCAAGTTTCCTTTATTATTGACAAAAAATTCTCAGTTCATAAAAGTATACTTAACGTATTTGCATAGGAAAAACTGCCATGCTGAACCTCAAGCAATGGTAGCATTGCTTCGTGAAAAAATTTGGCTGATAAACGCCAAAGAGGCATGTCAAAAAAGTTGTACGAAAATGCATACAATGCTTCAAATATAAACCAAAGTTGCTTCACCAAACTATGGGAAATCTGCCAGCAGATCGATTACCAGCACAAAGACCTTTCTTAGTATGTGGCGTAGATTTCTGTGGCCCAGTATATTCCTCTTTAAAAATTCGTGGTCGGCCACCTATCAAAACGTACATAGTTGTTTTTGTTTGTTTTACTTCCAAAGCTGTACATTTTGAATTAGCTACTAATCTTGCTCTCAAAAGGTTTATTGGTCGCCGAGGAATTCCGAAAACGATTCATTGCGACAACGGGACGAACTTCATGGGAGCGCAGAGGATCTTGAAGGAGATTGGAGAAGAGTTCCAGAGAGGGAAGGAAGCCATTCACCAGTACGCCGCAAAAGAAGGGTGCAGTTTTGCCTTCATACCACCAAAAGCCCCCACTTCGGAGGTCTGTGGGAGGCGGCAAAGAAAGCGGCGAAAACACTGTTGCTACGTACCGTAGCGAACGCACTTCTAACCGCAGAAGAGCTACTTACCGTAGTAATCGAGGTCGAGGCCATACTATATTCCAGGCCAATCGCCCCGTTAAGCGCAGACCCCAAGGATGGTGAAGCCCTTACTCCAGCGCACCTACTAATAGGCAGTCACTACCCCCAGAGAATGTCCCGGAACGGCAGATGTCATGCTTGAGAAGATGGCAACATCTATGCTGGCTCAAGCAGCAGTTTTGGCGGAAGTGGTCAAGGGAATATCTGCTTGCCCTTCAGGTTCGGTCCAAATGGATTCACGAGCAACCGAACCTCATCGTTGGAAAGCTGGTCCTTATTCACGAGGACAACACTCCTCCACAACAATGGCCAATGGGAAGAGTCGTGGCAGTCGTCGAAGGGCAGGACGGAAAAATCAGGGTCGCCGACGTCAAAACTCGCAACGGAATTTTTAAACGCCCAATCGTTAAATTAGCCGTACTTCCAGACGAGGAATCTTGAAGCCGTGCAGGCTTTCAACGTGGCCGGTGTTTCGACAAATGAAATATAAAAAAATAATAAGCTATTTTTAAAATTAAAATGAAACTTTATTATTGTGAATTAATAGTAATTGGTATAAAATTTAAACTTCGCGCCCCCGACGGCCATATTTAATTTTTAAAACAAAAAAAGAAACAAAGAAAAAGAATAAATGAAATAAAATTATCATTCTATCCAAAGTACCGCACCATTAAACACGCCTTTTCTTTAAAACCGTTTGTTCTTTCGAAAAGTTTAACTCCGCTTTTTTCAAATTTTAAATTTATCTAAGCTCCAAAAGGAGCAAATTTATAAAAAAAACCTTATAAATTTTCACCAATCCTAAATCCTACCTCATCCTTCTTTCCTGCCCCGACTCTACTTATGTTCACCCTCCAATTCCTTTTGCCTCGCAACAGAATGGACCTGTGAATTGGGCAGCTCGTACGTGTGATTAAACACCTTTCAACTACTTTTTGTGGGGGTATGTCGAATCTCTGGTCTATACTGATAAACCAGCAACGATTTGATCATTGGACGCACTATTGACGAAATAAAATCGAAGCACTATTGACGAATTGGACCAACAGGAAGGCGTTTATAAAGCGCAGATGGGAAGCTATTTGCCAGAAATTACTTTGAAATATTAAATGCCATGAAATTTGTGAGCTAATAAAGCCAAAATTTGGATCATTTCATTGAATTTGTTGTTTATTTAAAAAAAACTTCTATGCCTCAACACCCCTTACATAACTGAATTCTGTTTATGTAAACAGGGTAATTCGCATAAGGTGTGACAGGAAGAGAGGCGGTCTGTTGCCCCCTGTTTAGCCATGACAGGCAATTTTATAAAAAAATGGTTTGAAATATCTTTATCTAAAGCTAGAAATCTATTCTTCTATTTTCTTTCTAAATAAAATTGTTTTAGTGAACGATTGTTCCTCCAATATTAGTTCCAAACTCAGAATTAAAAAAAACGAAAGTTTGACATTTTTCAATCTAATTTTCATCACTTTCAACTAGAAGTCCCGATTAAAAATACGCCGTATAAAGTTTATCAATTACTGATAAATATATAATTGTAAATAATTTGCATTTTTTATTAACTATTACGTTATAATTAATAATTTTGTTCAATAATTCAGTATCCATTCCTTTAATAACACTTACCAGTGTAATTATAAAGTTATTAAGGGAAATACTTTAATTATTTTTCTATTCTTATCTTATTTAGACTAATAACTTCTAACTAAATAAAAAGAAAAGAATACAATTTTTAATTAATGTCATTTATTAATCGAGAGATCGTAATTTCGATAAGAACTACAAGTTCTAATTTCAATTTTCTTCTTCTTCTTCCTCTTCTTCTTCATCATCGTCTTCCAGTCGCTAAAAAATTTCAAACTCCTCTGTGTTCTCGTCTTCAACGACATTTGTCTCCAGTTCTTTCAATTTTCGTGATCGGATTCGTCTTCATTGATATCAATCTGATATGGTGAAGCATTAAAACAAGCTTGCCCATTACACTGGCCGCGAGCTAAAAAGCACTGCAACCCTGCTTTCCTGCATCCACATCGCGAACCACAACCATTCATGTAGTTGCAGAATATTGTGTTAAGCAATTCCTCCGGAGCTGGTGGATTAATTGTATATATGCAAAGAGATAGATATAGAGGTACGCATATGCAAAGATACATTTTACATAAACAGATTTATTAGAGCTAAAGGTGACTTAAAAAAAGAATGGGCTATTGTTAATGACTTTTTTAACAAAGGTTTATCCTCGTCGTCTCCTACATGTTTAACTTTTAACAATAAAGATATTGAAGGCTCCGAAAATGTTGCCAATACTTTTAATAACTTTTTTACAAGTGTTGCTGCTAAGACTCTAAGAGATGCCGGTCTTATGGCGGATGGTTTAACTGATGAATGCATCTATTTTGAAAATGAGCATGAAGAAATGAGCTTTTTTTATGATCCGATTTCATCTTTCGAACTTCATCAGGTGATCGAAAAGAAATGAATAATTATGGACCCATTTCTTTGCTTTCTGTCTTTTCCAAAATCTTTGAAAAGCTATTAAAAAAAAGAATTGTTTGTTTTCTGGAAAAATATTCTTTCTTCAGTAGTAGTCAATACGGCTTCAGGGCTAATAAATCTACTGAGGATGCTCTTCTGAGTTTTTGTTTTGAAGTCTATGACAGTTTAAATAAAAGAAAATTTAATGCTTCCCTTTTCGTGGATGTAACAAAAGCATTCGATACTGTTGATCATAATATTCTACTACTAAAGTTAAAAAATATTGGTTGCAGGGGTTTTATGATCAAGTGGTTTGCTTCATATCTTTAAGGTAGAAAACAAAGGGTAAGAATTGAAGGTTTTTTTAGTCTATGGCTTAACATAAATACTGGTGTGCCGCAAGGATCTGTCCTTGGGCCACTTTTGTTTTTAATTTACATTAACTCAATTTTTTTCAACCTTTAAGAGGTAGAACTATAGGGTTTGCAGATGACACGGCTTGCATTTACTCCGCTTCATCTCCGTTAGACTTAGTCGCTGATATCAATCATGACCTCGAAATCTTAAGACGGTTTGTTATGCATAAACTTGTCCTCAGTGACAAAACCAAAATTATGACCTTCAACCAACTCAGTCTTCATTTGCCTAGTTTTATCTTTCATAGTTGTGAATGTAATAGCATGTTAATAAGTTCAGGAACGTGCTACTCAATCCTATGCAGCAATTCTTTTACTATAAATTCATCTTGCTCAACTAAATGCTTTGATATTCAAGTTGTTGAGGAATTCAAATATTGGCCTTTTAATTGATAGCAAAATGAGCTGGAATTCTCATTCAATCATTATTAAAAAATATCTTTTAAAATCTACTTATATGTTCTACCATTTAAGAAAAATTTGTTCTCAAAACCTGTTAAAGATATTTTATTATGGTCTTGTACAATCAAAACTACAGTATGGACTGGCTTGTTGAGGTGGTACTTTTAATTGCAACATTCAACCTTTACTTGTTTCCCAAAAACTTATTTTGCGTATTATATGGAATAAGAGAAGGCGAGATCATAGTTTTCCACTTTTCTTTGCTTCAGATATACTTCCCATAAAGCATCTTTACTTTTACAAGGTCTTAAAAGTATTTTTTTTAAGGAGTGGTAATCTGATGAATCAAGGCTCATCAATGTATAGCCTTCGTAGTAATGAAAGACGTCTTGCTATCGTTCCTACTTACAATACTCACAAGTTCCTAAGCTTTTCCAATTCAGTAGCACCAAGGCTTTTTAATAAGTTACCTTTTAATATTCGAAATATCCAAAGTTCTTTTTCATTTAACCGAGAAGTCAAGAAGTGGCTATTTAACTTTAATTTTGATCAAGTCAACAATATTCTAAGACTAGTTGTATAGAATCTCAATCTTATAGTCAAACCTTAATTTAACCCCACACAATTTTACCCTTTTGTAATTTACTTAGAATTTTTATATAATTTGTAACCCGGTGCATTAGCTACTAGTTTTCTACTGAAGAATGTACCTAAAACTATTTTTCATTAATATAGCTTCTAAATGAAGAACACTTCTAGCTTTGATTTATTTTTATTTATTTATTTGACTATAACTACAGATACATAATTGATCACAGTTATTTGGATTATACAAATAATATTACATTTACATAATTAGTGACGATTTAAATTGAATAAAAGTATAATTTGCTTAAATTTCAATGACGTAAGATTAAAATAAGATTAATAAGGAATTATAATTATTGAACTGTTTACATAAGAGAGAGAACGGTTCATTATTTAAGTAGTTTAAAGTAGTTTCATGTGTTCGCAAAATTTTATAATTTCGACTTGGACGGAATGGCACATTTAATTTTAGTAAGGAAAGCAAATAAGGAGAATTTATATCACCGTTTAAAAGTTTAAATATGAATGCAGCATTGAGTGATGACCTCCTATCCTCGAGCCTATTAAGACCAATCAGTAAAAGTCGCGAACGATATGGTGGAAGATGGTGATGATTATCCCAGTTAAGATGACGGAGAGCAAATAATAGAAACTGTTTTTGAATGGATTCAATGCGGGCAATGTGACAGGAGTAATATGGGCACCAAACTTGGCAACCATATTCCAAGATCGAACGAACCAGTCCAACAAACAGGCTCTTTGTCACATAGGGTCGTTGAATTCTTTTGACCATCGTTTAATCATTCCTAGACGAACAGAAGCTTTTGCAGTTATAGAGTCGATGTGCATTCTGAAGTCTAATTTTGAATCAAATATTACTCCCAAGTCTATAAAATAATTAACTCTTTCAAGTTTTGAATTATTTATAGAGTATTCATTAAAGAAAACATTTTTAACTCTAGCGAAGGTCATTACTTTGCATTTCTTAGAGTTCAGTGTGAGATCATTCTTATTACACCATTCCTGCAAATGATCAATATCAGATTGCAGTTGAAGGTAATCAGCATTATTTTTATATGAATATGAAATTTTCGCATCGTCAGCATAGAGATGTATATCACAGTATTTTATCACAGAGGGTAAATCATTTATAAAAAATACGAATAACAGTGGTCCCAGGTGGCTTCCTTGAGGCACGCCAGACTTGACATCTATTGCGTTGGATAAATGAGACTTGAACTTAACATATTGAGTAAGAGATGATAAATAACTTGCAATCCATTGCACAAGTTTTGGGGACCAGCCGAAAAGTGAAAGTTTTCTAACAAGCAGCTGATGATTAAGTTGATCGAAGGCTTTGGAGAAGTCAGTGTATATTACATCTGTTTGATAACCATTCATGAATCCTTTTGTTATGCATGATGTAATTTCCAACAGATTTGTAATGGTAGATTTGGCCTTGACGAATCCATGCTGTCTGTCCGATAGATGCGATTTTACACCATGTATCAACTCATGGACTATTATAGATTCCATCATCTTGGGAATAACGCTGAGTTTTGCTATACCTCGGTAGTCACGCTTGTTACATCGGCTTCCTGATTTAAAAAGTGGAATTATAAATGAAGACTTCCAAGCATGCGGGAAAACGAAAGACGACAAAGATAGGTTAAACAAATAACATAAAGCACTAGCCAAGGAATGACAGCAGTTTATTAAAACACAGGAAGGAACATTATCAGGTCCATTAGAAAATGAATATGTTAGCTTCTTTATTGCACTTGTCACATCGTTTTCTTGAATAAATGCCAAGTCATTTGTAATGCTCATGTTAGAGGTAATTTGATGTAGCCCAGCCAACCCATTATTAAATTTGTAGATGCCTTTAAACATTTCTGCAAACATATCACAGATCATTACCCCATCATTTGAAGAAATTTTATCCAAATTCATATAGGACGGGAATTCAGCTATTTTTCTCTTATTTTTAATAAATTTCCAAAAAGATGAAGGATTCCGTAATAGGTTAGCTTTCATAGATATTATGTAGTTTTTATATGCAGCCCTTGACTTGGAATTCTCTTCTTATTTTGCTGAACTCTTGAGCAGTGGAAACTGTAAACTTGAATTTGAGCTTGTTGTGGAGTTTTTTTTTTTTTTTTTTGTTTTTTTGTTTTTAAGCCTTTTAAGGAAAGGTGTGAGCCAAGGAACACAATTATCAACAATTTTGATGCGGCGAACAGGTATTGTTTTCAAAAAGCTGTTGTACAATATTTCATAGAAAGTATCAGTTGCTTTACTAGCATCCATAATAAAAAAGACACTATCCCAGTGAAATTGAGAAAGTTCCATATTGAGTTTTTCAAAATCAGTTTTCTTGAAGTCAAATTCATAGCCATGATCGTATTGACTAGCACAAACGGAGGTCGGCATTTCCATTAAAACTTCAAAGCAAGGGTGAAATCTAACATCATCCAATAAAGGGCATGATCTTTGCACCGTTAAGCCATTAACATCATCCGTAAACACGAGGTCGAGAAAATTACCTCTTTCATTTTTAAACGGGTTAACTTGATTTAAGGCCAAAGAGCACATTGAGTCCACAAAAGAAATACTCATTTCTGATGTCAACGATGTAGGTGACAAAAATTTGTCATCTTCTTGAAGAACGTCCCATTGTCAATGTCTGGTAAATTAAAATCACCAACAAGTTGTAACCGATCGTTGGGATTCATCAGGGAAACGATGTACTTAATGTTTATAACACATTGATCGTAAACTTCACAATGCATTTTTGGTGGAATGTAGACACAGACTATAAAAAGTTGGAAAGTTTTGAGGAGAGTTGTAACACATACCATTTCTACGCTTATTGAGGGCATAGAGACAATTTTACAGTTGTAGCAATTTCTAATGGCAATTAGAACTCCACCACCAGACTTTTTACTGCTAGTTAAGGAAGACCGATCTGACCGAAATATTTGGTACGAACTACATAGTATTTCATTGTCCAAAGTAGACTTATCTAACCATGTTTCAGTAAAAAGTATTGCATCATAGTTAAACCCAAGACTTGAAGCAAATATTGATTTTAGTTTTGTCTTCAATCCTCCAATATTTTGGTAGAACATTGAGAAATAACTCATTGAGTATTTCGTACATTTGACCTCTTTTTGGCTACAGTAGGTCGCTTCCGAAAAGGGTGAACTATTGAGTTTACCGGCCAGAATTTCTCATCATTTAATAATTTAAAAATATCATTATTACGCTTTACATCAATAATGAAGGAGGAGTAGTTCCGATCTGCATTCAGCTTCATTTTACGAATGTTAAGACAAGATGAGTCTAAATTTGGTGATTTTTTTAGTAAATAAGACCATATCATTGACTCACTAGTTGTTTGTGGAAAATTTGAAATAAAAATTGGCAAAGGTCTTTCCATAGCAACGAGATCAAATTCCTCTGCGGTTCTTTCTCCCCCCACTGCGGAAGTTGAGGGCAACAGTTCAATACCATCAGATAAGGATCCTACCGGGTCAGAAATCCTCTCATCCGTAATGGAAGCTATTGAGGAAACCGGTGGGCCGCCAGTAAACTCATCATTGGATTGAACTGTTGGTTGTTTCTGAGGTTTTTTTGATACGGCTACCAATTTATCGTTCTCAGCTTGGGGTTTCGGACCTGAACGGAGAGTTCTAGGTTGCAACAAAGATGGTGACGACGAAGATTTCTCCAAGACTTGAGGTTCCCGGTGATTATTTTGTTGCTGAAGAATTTTTTTCCGTTGGGTTCTTACATCGATCCGATCGACTTTCATCATATTAATTTATCATATCTTATCATATTAATTTATTGTAGGATTTTTATATACATATGTTATGCAACTTGAATCATTTGTATAACTTTTTCAACTACATATATTAATGAAAAAAATATATATATATATATATATATATATATATATATATATATATATATATATATGTATTATGTATATATATTATGTGTATTTACATTGTAAATAAATATATTTCTAGCGATTCGTCGTACTTCTGATCTTAGTTAAAGATTTCTGCCTAATATTATTTCAGGGATTTTTCATCGTCATCTGTTTGAGAGTGATAGATCCTTTGCATCTTTTGTGGTGGATGCGTTTGTGAATGTTGACGTTTTTGAATAAATTGTTGATTCCTTGGTCTATTTTGGTAATCTACTTTTTGTGTTTTTAAGGAATAGTCAATGGACATCGGTTTTGGTGGAAAATGTCGCTGATTCGGTGGAATTCTTTGTTGTTGATATCTTGGTTGCTATTCACGCCTAGAAGCAGGAACTGGTGTTGGTCCTGAAAAGTTGTTTCTTCTAGGAGAAACTGGTGGTGTTAGGTGGAATGTTCTTCTGGAGGTGTTATGGGAATTGTTCTGATGGAAAACTTAAGTTCTGTAGTTTCGAAAACAGGTACAAAGCCTGTGGGAGATCTGCCGGTTGCCGTATGCTAAGTTACCTAGGCAAATTGCCTTTCAAGCCCCTTACAAAGGTATCCAGGGATATGTCGCGATAGCAACGAGTCATATTGTTCATTGCATCTTGACTCATTTCTATTGGTCCTAATTTATTAAGGATCATGAACACGTCTTTTCTTCTTCTTTTTTTTGAACAAATTGGAAATGAACGTAAGCTCACAATAATTAATACAAATAAAATGTTTAGGTTATGATAAATGAATGTTAAAAATACAAGTATTTATGCAAACTTCTTTTTATAAAATTATTTAAAGATCTCAATAAATTATTTTAACTTTCTCTTAAAGTTGATATTATTGATTGTCACTCTATTATATTAAGTTTTGTTGTTTTTTTTAGCATTTTTTATTAAACGCGAAGAGTCAAATCTTCAATATCTTCACACAAATCTGATGTAAACAATGGAAGTGCAAAAAAAACTGCTCTTGCCCTCCATTGTTTACAAGAGAAACACAAACCTGTTTTAAAAAAATGCAACATTATGCAAAAAGAATGCTACTTGAAATGTTGCACATCAACAACAACAATAATGCTGTTAATCGGAGGTCTGACTGTAACAATGTTAGCAACAGTTTCACCCTATTACATAGTTGCCACTCGACTGGAAAGCCAGGGAACAAAAAGTTTGTCAGGGAAGTCAGGGAATTTAAAAACCGGCCAGGGAAAATATTTTCAAAATTGATCTTTATCATATTAAAGTAATTTAATCCTTCGTTATACTCTGTCCATACTTTTGCGCCTTTGGCATACTCGCATAACTTCTTACTGGTGTATTTTAACGCAAAAATGACTTAATACGCCAACTTGTTGCAAATAAAATGTCCTATAATTTTAGTCTGTAAAGCTTTTTTGTACAACCAGTATCGCGACGGAGCTATTAAGCATCCAAAAATACCATAATTTGGGTTTTTTTAAGTTTTCAGTTTCTTTTACCTTATAGCGCGATAACGTCATAACCGAAGAATAAGGCGCAAACATTTTCGCAATCAATTATGTTGGAAATTTAATTACCAACATATTTCAAACTGTACTTTTTATTTTATTTATGTAACGATTACAAGGGAATGAGGGTTTGGGTTTTTTTTTTTAAATCTTCATATAACAAAATTAAAATTATATGAAGTGCCTTTATAGCCTAGTCGACAGGTAGTTCTAGATAGAAAACAATCGGAACTTAATAAAAATTTAAAACGTTATTCAGGGATGGTTAATTAATATTTTCCCCAGTTCTGGAACTCGAAGACCTTGTGCAAAAAGGGAAGAGTGGGGAGAAAACTGCAAAATTTTCGACAGTTCTGAGGTTTTTCATCAATAACTTTTTCTTCTCACGTCCTACGGCAAAAGTATCCATTTATTTATGTGTGTATGTACCGTACCTTACCTTAGGTGGCGCTACAGTCCGGAGTGGACCTGGGCTTCAACCAACAAGCTTCTGCAGCCAGCTTGGTCCCTAGCTAGCTGCCTCCAGTTCCGCACGTGGAGTCGGTTGAGGTCGTCTTCCACTTGTGTGCGCCAGAGTCTCCATCTTTCTCTACTGCGCCGTCCATCTGGGGTGGATTCGAAGATTTTCCGGACCGGAGCATTGATGTCCGTCCGCTCTATACGACCCAGCCATCTGAGACGTTGAATTTTTACTCTTTTGGCTAGGTCTGTGTCGCTGTACAGCCGGTAGAGTTCTTCATTGTATCTTCTTCTTCTTCTTATGTATGTAGAGCGTCAAATTTCTTACATTTTGACTGATCATTCATGCTTGTATGTCAATCGTTATTCCCGAAAAAAAATATAATTTTTTTTTAAATTTCGCAAAAAACGCAAAAAAGCCAAAAATACAGAATTTTACCTTATTCTTGTTAAAATCACCAAATTTTGACAATCTCAAAATCCACACCTACCCCCACCTTCCTAGACTCAACAATCTGGAGGATGTCATCCGGCGCCGCATTTCTTGTAGTGGTGAATGATATCTTTTCTAAAATTAAAATTTAAAAAACCCTGAGTGAAAAAACTACTTTGCTTTGAAATTTCATTAACAAAATACCAAAAAAAAAGAATATGTGAGAATTGTATTGAGTGTATTTGCCTCACAACAAATTCTACTTTTAACTTTATATTAAGAAATAAATATTATTGGCGCGACAGCTCCTTAAGGAGCCAAGGCCAAGACTTATACTCTCAACCATTCCTGTGTGTGTTGTTAATCTGCGAGAATGGAAGGGACCTACAGTTTACCGCCGAGTCCGAACGGCTAGATGAGATGCACTTTTTCGAGACAAATTTTATTCTTGGAGGTTTTGTCAGTTCCTCGCAAGAGGCAGTACCCCAGAAAAAAAGGTGGCTATGAGCTGGATTTAAACCCAGGCTCATTCGCTTAGCAGTCCGAAACACTAACCACTAAGCCACGGGGAACAATTCCTTAACATATTTTCTTTAAAATAAATTTAATTTAAACAAAATAACTTCCAAAAAACACGTAATTTTTGTTTTGCTCTAAGAGGGGGTTATACATTTTTTTATTTAGGCTTTATTAAAGACTGAAATAAACCTAATTTTGGATAGATATTATTCAAAATATAGAAGTTTTGTCAAGCGGTTCAACAATATCATCTAGTAAATTCGCCTTATATTATGTAATATAGGTAGTTTGATTTTTTTAGACTACCTTACAGAATTAAATAAAAAAAAGAAGATTGTAATGCATTTTTAATACTTATTGGCTTGTTTATGTTATTTGAATTACGTATCAGTGGGTTTGCAAACCCTTACGTAAAATTTTGTATTTTTTTATTTTCTCTTGAGAATTTCGGGTCCATTTTTTTTTAATTTTTCGAAGTTAAAAAAATATTTCGGTTAACTAATTTACAATCGAAAACTTTTTATTTCATTGAAATATTCCAAAAATTGTGGAAGTAAAATAACTTAACGCGAAGCTCTAAACTATTTTTTGTATGGAAACCCTTCCTTAAGTACCTCAATTTCATGTGATTTATTTTAAGCATACGCAAATTAAATTAATTATTTCTTTCATTTGGTCTGGGAAAATTCGAAAATTGGTCAGAGAAAGTTAGGGAATTTCATTTTGAAAAATACTGGCAATTATGTTATTAAAAAAGCAGTTTTTATTTAAAAACAAATAAAATTATTGACGTAAATAGGTATAACGTGGACGTGTTGTTGTTAATTAGCGTGTTTGTATTTTTGAATGAATGTAATCCTTAACTTAATTATGAGTTATTAAGAAAAATATCTTTTAATTTATAATGTACTTATAGATATAATTTGATTTGATTGATTGATTAATATGTAAAATTATTGTTTAAATGTTATACTTTGCTGATTTTTTTAAGTTTTATTGACGCCACTTGACAAATAGTGTAAACTAATGCGTGTATTTTTTTAATTCATTTTTGTATAATAAAAGGAAGAACGTGAACACACTCGAAACGTCGCAGCAGATGATTAAACAATACAACCTACTGAATTTATAATAAGATAATGGGAAACAACAGAGGTCACAAAAAACAGTTGAAATGTATTAAATTAAGTTTTGTTGTTTTTTTCCTCTTTATAATAATAATAATAATAATATTTTTTTAACTAAGTGTCTGTAAGGCACATTGCCTTTCAGAATGCAACATGACGTTGCACGACACTAGTTAGAAGAATTAGAAAGATAGGAAAGAATTTTTTGTCGGCGCAGTAGATCGAGAATTAGGTGACTATTTTCTCACTTAAAACTCACGGGCGGCTCTAGCTTGCACTTGGAGTTAGAAAAATTTCTTCTCAAGCTGAGTATCGAACTGACAACCTCCGGCTCAGAAGCAAACATCGTTTTTATTTTTATTTTGTAGAATTTTACTACAATTTTTTTCTCTTTCTTAAATTAAGCATTCTTAGCATTTTTCTTTTGTTAAATTTTAATTCTTCTTGCTGCTCTTGTCTTTATTTGATGTTAGTTCTTTTTTTTTGCATCATGTCTGTTAGACTGGACCTTTCTCTTGGTACTGAAATGTGTACTAAGCCTGTTATAAAAATATTTTCTCGTGCGCATGAGGTTTTAAAGTTTGCTGTGATTTTTTTCCAATACCCACTATAAGAATTATATGAAAAACAAGTTCCTTTGAAGGCAGTTACTATGCGTAATAAAATACTCAGTTCATTTAAAACTCGTAGAAGTAAATGGAAGCATGACCCAAGAACCACCAATTGGGAGGTCTTTTGCCAAGCCCGTAACCATTCATCCTTCATAACACGAATAGCGAACAAAAGATTTTATGTCTAAACTTTCTACAAACCAAACTTCGCTTAAGCTTTAGACAGGTCGACATTCTATAGGGGTAGTGCCCCGTGGCTTAGTGGTTAGTGTTTCGGACTGCTAAGCGAATGAGCCTGGGTTCGAATACCGCTCTTAGTCACTAGACTTGACAAAACCTCCAAGAGTAAAATTTGTCTCGAAAAAGTGCATCTCATGAAGCAGTTCGGACTCGGCGGTAAACTGAAACCGTAGGTCCCTTTCATTCTTACAGATTAACAACACACAAACAGGAATGGTTGAGAGTATAAGTCACTAGGCCTTGGCTCCTGTCGCGCCAATAAATTTATTAATTAACTTAATGATTTGAACAATTTTTTGCATCAGACAGTTTGCAGGCATCGAACTTTACACCCAACAGTAACATCTTAAAAACTGTTCCAAATGTGTTTGACTAAGTATGAACTGCTTATAACATTAACTTTCTTAAGTGGAATACCGTAGGAGAATATAGAATTCCCATTAAGTTTGTGAAATTGATACTACCTCAAATAATCATCCTTATTCCGTAAGTCGTTGAACGACAAAAAACGCCATACAAAAAAACCGCAGAGGAAGCGCGGCATTACGTTTGTCGTTAACGTTATTTTGTCGATTCTCTTGTTGAACGTGTTTACGATATTTTTTTTTGTATTCCGGAAGTCGTTTTCGTAGAAAAAAACGACTAATAAAACGACGAATCTGTCGTCAAAAAATTTTTTGGAGAATAAACACCCGAAGGATGTTAGATTTTTTGATTTGATTTTCTTTTTTATATTTCAAAAATCGTTATTTTTGGTTATAATAACAAGTAACGTCCAAATAAGAACACTGATCGAGCTCACGGAGGCGGAAAGTACCTAGAAAAACATGTTTTTTCTTCCTCTTCGTTGTAAGTGCTGCTACATACAAAATAACTTGCTACTCTATAGATTTTCATTTTCTTGTCCTATGTTTTGAAACAAATTTGCGCATATATAGGTAAATTTCAGAAACCGTAATCGAATTATTTGTTACTACGTTTATTATCCACAACAAATGTATGGAGTTAGTTAACATTCATGTAAATAAAAAGAATTAACTTAGCATAGGACTATCAAATCTTTTTTCTTTCTTTCTCTTCGTCGTCACTGAATCTTAAAACTAAACAGAGTTTTGATATGTCTTTCTCTTTCCTCGCCATATGAATTTCACTGACTAACGTGACAAAAGTTAGCTTTATAGTTTATCGTATGTGGCGAGAAATATGTTTGTCGTTTCGGCTACGGAATGCCATATATGAAACGACAGAAAAACGACACGACACCAAAACGAGAGCTTGTCGTTTAAGTTAGTAAAACGTCTATCGGAATAAGGGTGAATATCAGTATTAACACGCATTATAAATTTTTGGATAACCTGCCCACCTATTCGTGACTGTTGGAAACGTGCAAAGGTTATTGCTATTCCCAAAAAGGCTCACCTTTCATCCTGTGCAGACTTCCAGCCTATAAGCGTATTGCCTTGCCTGTCAAAGGTCTGTGAAAAAATCTTGGCACATTGATCAAAATAATTTGTTATCTCCAGTACAATCGGGTTTCCGAGTGAGTTAAAGTTCTACAGCTATTGTTAAGGTACTCGGTGGTATTAGGATTCAGTATTACCAAGACCAACTTACTATATTGTTTTTGCTTCACTTTGAAAAGGCATTTGACAGGGTTAATCATAACATTCTATGTAAAAAGCTTAGTTTATATTTTGCAACTAATGATCATGTCAATTTTTGTTTAGGTCGTATCTACGTCGGTCTCCGAAAATTAAGCCCTTTTTCTAACACAACTCCTGTTGACACCAAGTTGGAATAAATAAAATCCTTGTTACTTACTTACTTAAGGGGCGCTACAGTTCGCGACGAACCTGGGCCTCAACCAACATGCCTCATTGACTGCTAGTGCCATCTTACCCGCTTCAGCTTCAATGTTAGCAAACACTCCAGTGACAGCTCACCGGGTTCTGCCAATGATGTCTATTTTGCTTATGCTAGCAACTGTACAGACTTGTCGGAATCTTTTTTTGACATCAAAAGCTTCTGTGAGGTCAGTACCAACTTTGACGGAGCAGCGAGAGTTCTCCATCATCATATGCCAAAACCAGACATGGCTTTGTATAGCTCGTCTCTATAAATGCTATCGTATGCGGCCTTAAAACCGATTAAGAGGTGGTAAGTATCGATTTGGCATTCTTGGGTACTTTCCAGGAACTGCCGTAGCATGAACATTTGATTGATTGTGGACTTTCCTGGTATGAAACCACACTGATAGGGGCCAATCAGGTTGCTGAGGAAAGTTTTCAGGCGTTCACATAATACGGCAGAGAGTATCTTCTAGGCGATATTCAGGAGACTTATTCCTCTATAGTTGGTGCAGTTTAGAGGTTCTCCTTTCTTGTGGATCGGGCAAATGATGCTGAGGTTTCATACATCAGGCATACTTTCTTCTGACCAAATTTTAGAGATGAGTTGGTGTATGCACTCCACCATGTCGGTAATCCGTCGGGTCTAGCAGCTTTGTTGTTTTTTAGTTTAGATATTGCTATCCTCACTTCATTTTGGTCAGGTGGACGGAAGTTTTGTCTGTCATCGTCCATGTTGAATGGTTTATTCTGCCTGACAGCGGGATTTTGGTCTTCATAGCCGTTTAACAGTCTGTAGAAATGGTCCTCCCATGTACTCAGCACCGACTGTGACTCTACTACGAGATTTCCATTCCTATCTCTACTGCCTTCTGTGCGGGTCTTTTTCCTTGGTACGTTCTTTTTACCTATTGGTAAAACTTCCGCACGTTGTTCCTGGAGTAGCATCACTCAATATTTTCGAACGCGCGCTTCTCATGTTCTCTCTTTTTCTTTCGGGAAGCTGGTGTTCTTCCCGTCTTTTCTGTTCGTAGAGCTCGTCTTTGTTTGCAGCGCCGCTTTATATGCCTCTTGTTTGGCTGCATGGGCCTGCCTGCGTTCGTCATCCAACCAGAGGTTTCGTAGTGGTGGTCTGGTGAAACCTAGCACATCAGTTACCACTCCTCTGATGGTTTGTTGGCAGTGTTGCCACTGTTCTTCGGTACTTCTGATCTTGGCTTCAACAAGGTAGTGATCCGAATCGATGTTAGTATACTCGGAAGTGCGAACATCCAAAATACTGGAGGCGTGTCTTACATCGAATCGCAATCTAGTTGACGGTTTTTTGACTGTAATATAATCGCTTAGACCCCTTATTTGCTGTTCAATCTTCAAAAATTGGTTGTTTATAGGTGAAACTTTGGAACCCACTCTGTATATTTATTACATAAAAGCGGTCAATTATAATGTTCAAAAATGTGGCTGCATGTGTGTTATCATGAAAGATTACCTGGAAAGCTTTAATTAGTGCAGTTGCTATTTTAAATTCTTCAAACATATGAATTCAAACCCGATTGAAATATGCAATTAAACAGTGCTTACGTCGTTATGTAACAGCCTTTAGGTAAGGTTTTCTGTGTTGGGTTGTACTATTACCGCCAATAAGTAAAAACAACACAAGACACAAGACATTTTTAAATTAGGATAAAACATTGCACACAATTTAAATATAATAGTTATGCGATATTGCTTTGGGCAATTACATTTTACTCACACCTTAATATGTTTATTTCTAAATGAAATGCAACGTAACTCCCATAGTGTAAGTTATTTCTAACTACCAGTAATTTCATTTGACACTAATTTAATTTTTGACTGCCAACGCCCAATTCTGCCCATTGTCCTTTAAAATAACAAATAGCCAATGCCGGAAACAATATAACTTGACAATAAGTTATGTAATCTTATTAAAAAAAGATGTAACTTGTAATTTTTCAATATAGCTACAAGAAAACAGAGTGTACTTAAAAAATCAAAATTCTCATTGTATTAAATTACAGATTCTTATAAAAATTTCCCTAAAGATGTTAGAAATTACCCAACGAAACGTCGAAAACATTTTAAAAATTTGAATGAATTGTTTTTAATTGCTAACAAAAAAAAACCGCTCAAAACAAACCCAATTCATTATTGCAAAAATTAAAATATAAATTCACATTTGATCAATTCTAAGTACGAAAGTTATCGTACTGCCGCAAATTAATCACGGATTCTTATAGTGGGACAATTTTTTTTTTTTTTTTTACTATAGGAGGGAAGGTTCTATCTTCTCCCGCGGGAAAAAAATGCACTTCCATTAGAAAAAAATATATTTTAAAAATAACAGCATTACATTCAATTAAGTTCTATGTCTTCTTTTAAAGCTAAAAGTCTGCTATATCACATAGTTTTTAAATCTTTAAATATCTATACAATTTCAGAAAAAAAAATTAAAAAAATTGTTCATATTGATTTTTTTTTTCAAAATTAAGATGTTTACTAAATTTGCTTTAATATTTGTTACTCCTATTAATTGTTAATTGAACACTGAAAACAAAATGACATAATGCATTCTAGTATTCGAAAAAATTGATTTACTAGTGGGTTTAGTATATAATTTGTTTGATATTTACAGGGCCTTTCTCTCTACACATTTCGGGTAGAGTACGATATCGTTGGCGCTGTAAAATAATAAGGAATTCTTGTAGAGGGACTAAATATTAGTATTTTTACTATGAGAGGGGTTCTATAACCCCCTTTTAGGCGGGAGAAACAATTTCCTTAAAAATTACTTAAAATGAAAAAAAAATATTACTTAATAACAACGGCAATAATTACAATTAAACACTATACTTTTTCTGAGATAGAAATGTTCACTTAATTTAAGTTTTTGAATCACGTTAATTTGGTTAATATTTACAAAAAAAATGTACTTTAAATTCAAAAAAAAAAAAAAAAAAAAAAACAAGCATATGCAATGTTTCTTTAAATTCAAAGAATCTTGTTATCTTATTTTCCGATAATGTTCGAAATAAATTAATTTTAATTTTTTTACAAAATTTTGAGTTTGAATAAATGTTTGTTTTTTTAGATTATTTATAAAAAGAACTTAATTTAAAAGTTATATGAAAGAGCAGATTTGTAGCTTTGAAAAAAGGTCTATCACATTATTGTAGATATTGCCGTTATTTTTAAATATCTATATTTTTAATTCGATTGGGTTTTTTTCGAAAATTGCCATCTTTCCTAAATAGTAGTTGATAGACCCCCCGCCATAGTAAAAAATACTTGTTTTTAGTTTCTATTGGAATTCGTTATTATCTTGCAGTGCCAAAGTAAAGGAAAGGCCACGTAAATACCTACAAAATTATAAAGAAATGGGATTGGTAAATTTCAATATTCTCGAAAACTAGAATACATTTTATCATTTTGTTTTTTGTTAAAAATTAATAGGAACAACAAATATTAAAAGCAAATTTAATAAAGATTATTTAAATTTTGAATAAAAAAATCAATATGAACTGTTTTGTTTTAATTTTTTCTGAAATTTTGAGTTTAAAATAAGTTTTTTCCAAAGTTTTTTTAGATATTTAAAGATTTAAAAAAACTATATGATAGAACAGACTTTTCGCTTAAAAAAGACACAGCACATTATTTTAAGTGTTGCCGTTTTAAATATATTTTTTTCCAATGCAAGTGTTTTTTTAGAAAACTGTCCCTCCCGCCTAAACGGGCGATCCCTCCCATATTAAAAAAGATATTTGTATTTACTCGTTCTATAAGAATCCGTTACTATTTTGCGGCGCCAAAGTTATCGTACTCTTGCCTGAATTATATCTTAATCAAAACAAAATAATTAATATTTTGATACAATATTGGAACTAATTTTTACTTTTTATATTGATTTGAGCGTCCTATTTGAAGATGGTTTCTTTGTTTTTACAGATGCCTCATCCTCTAATGAAGCTGTACATTTGCAACAGCGTTTAAAGTGTCTTAGCACAGAGTTAGTAACTCTCCGCAATCGTTTACATGTAGGGCAAACACAAGGACTTACGGCAAGCCACGCGGTTAATGTATCTAATTCAAATACGAATAGCAATGTTGTATCTATAAATAGTTCTAAATGTTTGAAATCTACTCATCATTCGAACATCATTAACGCACACACTACAGTACAAAACGGAGTTATAACTGACGCTAATCTTCAACGCCCGAATAATGCTCCATCAAAATTGGCTGTCAATAATAAGGTAATTATATTATTTTATTGTTTCTATTTGGCTACACAAAATTTAAAAAAATGTATAAGCTGTGGTGCAGTAGACTTTAAGGAGCAATTTTTCTTACTCCTAGTGCAAGCTAGAGCCTTCCGTGGGTTAAAGTGAGAAAATAGTCACCTAATTCTCGATCTACTGCGCCGAAAAAAATTTGTTCCTATCTCTAATTCTTCTAACTATTGTCGTGCAACGACAAGTTGCATTCTAAAAGGCATTGTGCCTTACGGACACATAGTTGAAATATTATTATTGTTATAAATTTATAACTTTAACTACCTGTATGGGGCTTATGACTCTTAAAGAAGAAAAAATTATCTATCAATTGTACACATACATATATATATGTACAAAGAAATAGCGTTAGTGTTAGATTTCAATTTATATTTTATGTTGTTTTAGATTTGAAAGTTATTTTATTGTAAAGGCCTGAAGGTGTTACTTTAGTGTAGTACTGCACATAATCTTGTTATGGAATATAAATATGTATATATTACATTTTCAATATCATTTTATATGAACATTGTCAGTACAGGGAAGATAGGACTTTTGCTCTCAGTCTGGTTGCATTAGCTTGCATATTTCTATTCGAAGTAAAAGCTCTAACAGAGTTTCCATACTTATCATTATAAATCGTGGCAAATCGGAGAGCGATGTGCGTAGGGTTACCAACTGCTGATTACAATACAATACAATACAATTAATCTAAAAATAATCTTTGTATATATAATTCTTCTGTACGTGTGTTAGTAACCCTAATCCTCCTAAACGGCTGGACAGATTTTGATGAAATTTTCTATGTTAATTTTAATGGGTTGCTGAATGGTTTGAAAATAAAATTGGTCAACATTTGGTAAAGCGGTTTGCCACAAATGCATTTTTAGTGCATTTTGTCAAATAATGTCTTCTGACGATGTCTACGAAAGTTTGTGAAATTTGGTCAAAATTCGATAAAGTGGTTTGCCACAAATGCAGTTTTAGTGCATTTTGTCAAATTACTAACAAATCGTTTTAGTAGCAAATTATGAGGATGCCTACAAAGGGTTATGTGAATTTTGGTCAAAATTCGCAAAAGCTATTTGCAAGAAATGCATTATTAGGTATTTTTTATATGGCATTAAATAGCGTGCCGATAACAGCATAACTCGCCTGAATATCATCCGATTTGCATTTTGCAAAGACAATCAAAAGAAATACAAATTTTGAAGGTATGAACGGTTAAAATTTAATTTAAATTTAAAGTACATTGTTTTTAATTTCCAAATGAACCCTGCAAAAGAAGTAAAAAATTAAATTAGATGATTTTAATAACGTGCCGGTTTGCACAGCAAATCTTTTAAAAAGTGGTAAGAGCAATTCAAATTAAAAGTTATATAAAAATAAATTTTTTTTGTTCATTTACAAACTTAGTCAACAACAGAGTAGCACACCAAAAAACATAGATGAAGTGGATAAGATTGAAGGTTCTGAAGCGTCCAATATTTTTAAATATTTCGAATATTATTTCGGCGAAGATATAGATAGAGCTGATAAAACAATTAAAGAAAAGGACATACAAAATAACTCATCAATCCCCTCTCACCCTACTAAATTTATTCTCAAAAGCTTCAAAACTGAATATGCTACGATAAAAATCCAATGAAAAAGCTATGTAGTACTGTTTTCAATTATGAGATCTTAGGTTTTTATTTTCGCGGACGATTTTCATATTAGATAAAGTTTGATATTTTCGGAATATATATATATTTTCATCCCATGACCACGAAGTATGAAACTTCTTCGAAACGTCGGGAGGAAAGAAATAAGAAAATATTTCTTATAACGCGGTAAGTTCCGAAAATATCAAACTTTATCTAATATGTTTTCAATTAGTAAAGTTAACTCTGTTGATGCAACACATACTTTTTCAATCCACACAACAAGGTTAGGTAGAAGTGAGTGAGCGATCATTATTTGTTATTCGATCAACGTTGATGAAGATTAGTCATGGTAGGGTGTACGATTTTGTTTTTAGAGAGATACACATAAAAGTTTTTTTCAATTCAGTGTCGTGTTAATATACACTATTTTGAAAAAGCTCACCTATAAGCCCTGTACTGACAATTTTCATTGAACAGAATATAGTAATGAAAAGCGTCAAACACTGTACCGCAGACTACCGCTAGGTCATTTTAGATTTGGATAAGAATAAAAAATGCACGAACAAAAATATCGGCCATCAAAATCACCAGAAGAGACAAATTGTCATCGATAAAGAAGCCTTAATGTGATCCATATCAATAATTCAAAGATTACTACTGCATATCTAATTACGAGATCGGCCAGAAAAGTCCCGTTGCTAAAAAAAAGCAAGGGAAAGTTGGATTTCTTCTGCCAAATTCCATAAAATCAACAACAAGTTTTATAGAGGGAAATAAAGGAACATTCATTTAGGGAGAGTTATGCACAAACAGTTTTTCTGGTAGTTATGATGAGATATACTATTACCCACATGCTGCACTTGGAGCATTATTCGTAAAAAATACAACGAATGTGAACATAAATAAAACAATAGAATTTGTTGGATCATCATGTTGGAGTACGGAATATGGGAATGCAGAATTATTTGTGGGAACTTCTGATAATACTAATTCCAGTAAGTACCAATACACGAGGTCACGTTCAGTTGCAATGTTACTTTACATATCATCCTATCTATATTCTAGAACACAAGTTAGTCAAGGTATGCATGCATCAAATTATGTACACAACTATGTTCAATTTATCCAGTGGGGAATATATAACCTACGTAGAAAATATCTCACCACATGACTTGAGGTAGATGTAGAGAGAACACTAAGAGCTTGGCATTGTCCTGGGTGAAATATTAGAGGAATGTCTGGAGCGATGAGACGAAGATAAATGTGTTTAAAAATCTGTTTCTGGACAGGACTTTGGGAAGGTTTTTCACATAAATGTCTATATAAAGTGAATCGTTTTTTTTTTACTCAAATACAAAATATCTTTATTTAACTTAAACATTTGTTCCCAATAAAAACTCCACATCTTGGGTTGATATCATTGCCTAAGGTAAGTTCTACATAGAAATAAAAAAATATTATTATTATTATTATTATTATTATAAGTTTATTGACAGTGAATTAAATTACATTGACAATAATTATATAATTAGCTTGAGCAGCTAAGGCCTTCAGCTAGTTGAATATAACATAGGTTTTATATAATATTTTATAAATTGAGTGTTTTTATAAGTTTATATACATTATCTACATTTTCATATGTGATTTCAGTTAAAAGATCGGATAATTTTTTTTTTGAGCAATAGTTTTACAGTTACGTACATTTGTTTACATGAGGTAAGATAACTTATGGTAAGCGTTTGGCTTTCGTTGCATTTGATTTCTCAGCATTAGGGTTAAATTGTTTGTAAAAGTGTTGATAGTTTAATCAGTTTATTTTTCTCTTATATTTCCATGTCTTCAGTAGATATATTTTTATGTCTTTTTTATTGTAGGCGAAGAATGTCTTAAGAGGTTCTTTTAAAGCCGATTTAGCTGCATAGTCTGCGACTTCGTTTCTCTTAATCCCGCTGTTTCTTGGGACCTCCCAGATTTTTAGTTTTCCATTCCTAGATATGATTTTGTCACGGATGGATTCGATTATTTCACAACAGTTGTTTACGTTTTTCATAGCTGTTACGGAGGATAAGCTGTCTGTGAAAATGATAATCTTATTGTTTTTGGATTCGATAATTGCAGCTAGGATGGCAAAAGCTTCTGCTGTAAATATAGAGATAAAATTTGGAAGAAGGCCCTTACAAATGAGTGATAGGTCCTCTCCAACTACAACGAATGATGTTCCGTATTGCGTTTTAGGAGCATCAGTAAACATAAAGTTCCATCCTTGTCCTTTCTGGTTTCCTGCAACTCCCAAAAACATGGCTTTAAAGATTTCGTTACTGGTTGATGTGATGAAATGTTTGCTGAGTTCGGTGTGAATACAGTCTTTTAGTAAATTCCAAGGCGGATGTGATGGTGATATTGATTTTTGAATGAGAATGGGAATTTGTGATTTCTTCCGTTTTAGAATTTTTTTGATGTCGTTCTGGATGGGCAACATTCATGATGAATTTAATTTTTGTGTCGTGCATGTAGTAAGATATTAGATTCTTTCGTTAATATGTGGTAACCCAGCGTCGGTTAAAAGGTTCCGAATAAGAGTTAAACGAAAGGCCCGCATGCCGCTCCTGATAGCTGCATGGTACGGTGTTGTGATGAGTTGAGTCGATAATTTTGAGCATTTATCACATATCGCAAAACCATAGTCAATCTTAGATAAAATTATAGATTTTATTGCATTTATGATAGTAATAATGTTACAATTGCTGTTTTTAAGTTAAAGGTATTTTATAAGGTAAACTCTAGTGAAGAAGAAGAATACTAGTGAACTATGTTGTGACGGTCAACTATTGAGCTTATTTCATTAAATGCAATTATAAAAAGAACGACCGATAAAGGTGATCCTTGTAGTATGCCATTTTGCAGTTTATGAATCGACGAATAGTTACCATTCGCCTTGATGCAAAAGAACGTGTTGCATAAGAAGGATTTGATATAATTCAAGATATTGGGCCCAATTTTCCAGTTAAAGGCTTCGATCAAAGGCTTTTTCGAAATCAATCAGTAGGACTGAGGTGTGTTTTTCGACTGAGAGGGATGCGTATATGATTTCGTCCAAGTAGAGAAGTTCATGACCTTAGAAAGAAGCTCGAGATCTTTGAGAACTCTTGCTACAATACGAGTGCGGAAAAAAATCTGTCCCATGGAGAAATTTACATTCTCCAGTACAGGAGGCGCAACGTTGCTGTGAGGCAGCGTGGAGCTGGCAGCGAAATGGGCGGCGAGCAAGTTTGCCTTCTCTGAAGAGTAAACAATTGGTTTGTTACTGTCGATGAGCGTTGGAACCGAAGATGTTGAGGAGTTTTTAATATTTTTTACAAATGACCAAACACTTTTACACTGTTTGGGACACTGCAGAAATGTTTGCCGTAGTTTTTGGTCATGCGAAAATTTGGTTTTTTCAATGACGGAGTTGCATGAGTTCCTTGCTTGTTTGTGTTTTTTCCGATTTTTCTCTGTAGGGATGGCATTGTAAGACCGGAAACTTACTTCTTTGAGCCTGATAGCTTCTTTACACCCAGAGTTTAACCATTACTTTTCTTTTTTTCCTTAGGCTTGATGCTTTTTACTCGGTTAGGAATAAAAGCACGCATCCCTAGAAGAATCACATTAGTGATCATTTCGGCACTGGCATCAATGTCACTATCGAGGGAGCATAGTGACCGGTTAAAGTTTCGGAAAAAAATATTCAGGCCGTCCCAATTGGCTTTCTCGTATTGCCAAACGATCCTTGTGGGAAGTTTTTCTTTAACTGGATGTGTGGAGGACGAGAAATTATCAGAAATGATACAATGGTCTGAAGTGCCAAATGGAGAAGTTACACTAATGGTAAATTTATCAGGGTGAGAAGTAAGAAACAAGTCAAGAGTATGGGCGGCTTGCCCAGCAACACCCGGTATACGCGACCATGATGGGAAAAGTGTAATGGCACCAAGCTATACCCATGTAGAGCAAATTCTGATAAATTAGTATTTACTCCAACTTAACGCCAAGAGAGCTAGCCTGTATTGAACGGTGTAGACGTACAAGTGAAAGAAATTCTTTCTTAAACCACGAACATTAGAATACACGACACACAAATCACTTACCATTTCAAAATGTTTACATTCAAAATACAACTCTGACAATGTCGAACTGTGCACCTAATTTACTTTAGCTACATTATATCCTTAATAGAATGAAATTATGTCGAAGACAAAAAATTGACAATAAAAGGCACTTAGGTGAGCATAACAAAATTGCGAGATGTGTCCCACTTCGAAAAATGTCAGTCTGAGATATGTATGGGAAGCATGCTGCCCCCTGCAACCCCTCTGCTTGGGCTCGCTATATGATTTGGAGTAGGTGCAAGGTTGGGTATATGCAAAGTTTCTTTTCGATTTTAAGAAATAAGGTAGATGGTAATAATATCGATTCAGACTAAATCGACTTTATTTCCATCGAAGTAGAAATAAGACCGATTTTATGTTTTCTACATTATTTTCTTAATTGAAAGAAATTATTTCGAAGACAAAAAATGACAATAAAAGGCTCTTAGGTTAGCATAAGCCCCAACAAACAAAATTGGAAGATATATCCCACTTCGAAATATATCAGCCTTAGGTAGAAATGGGGGCATGCAGCCCCCCTGCAACCCCCTTGCGTGGGCTTGATTCCAAAAACGACAAAAGTCAAGGTCATCACTCCTCTCGAGTTGTAAGCTACAAGACATAATTTTCGAATATTTGCATAGATCCAATCTTGCACTTAGTCCAAATTTTATAATGATCCCAAGCAGGGGGCAGCATGCCCACTTATGCCTACAGAATGAGGTTGGGAGATAAAATCTCAAGAAATTTTGATAGATTGAAATTCGCCTTAATTATCTTTTTTTTGGAAGTAAGATCGAATCGAATTATACAAGAATAAAATAAAATGGTTTAAACAAAATATATATATTGTTATGGGTTCGGTAAGAAATATGATCAAAATTCATATTTCTATTCCCACAAGAATTCACTCATGCAGTATGCAGTTTGAATTCTTTTTGCAACTTAGAATTTTTTAATTTTCAAAAAAATCAATAGTGAGTCACTGTCTCAATCAGTTTCAGTAGTTTCAGTTTAAGTCCTTACCTCAAACCAATGAAACTTTAATAAATTAAGAATTACCATCTTTTAACTGAATTTAAATGGCAAATGCGCCCTTTGTGACGCGAATAATAAGTCGTTAGTCCATCAAGAATGGGAGAAATGGTTCAGGTCCTTTTCATTATATTTAGAATGCGAAGAGATAATGAACGTTGTAAAAAAAAGAAGAAGCCTTCATCATCAATTGGTGTGAATAAGATCTCCTTTATAATTATTGAAAAGGTTTCTGGCAAGAAAACGAAGAAATATGGCAAAATAGGTCATACTGGAGAAAACAAAAATTGGCCATGGAAGAATTTAGAATTTATTATTTATTGTTATAAGTATTCATTGTACAAGTAAGATATAAATATAAAACATCTTTTAAGTTTTACATGCTTGTAATATATTGTAAAGCAAATTAAAATAACTAATATGTATTAAAATTGTAGTTGAAATTCAATTTAAACATGAAATGAAAAAAGGTAACATGAAATCAAGACAAAAAAGGGCCTCGATAATGCGCAGCCTGCTATTTCTTTGGCATAATCGGTGATGTGTTCATATCTTTTCAGTCCAAAAACATATCTCGAGCAGCTATTTTAGGCAACAATCAGTTTCTTGATTAGAGACGTAGTGCAGTTGTGGCTAGCACGGAAACCAGATTGATGTTCAGGAATTAAAATTTTATGATTTAATTATATTAAAATAAAATTGTAATTAAAATACCTTTATCTTCTATTGTTTTTTTAATCTTGCTCAGGAATGGCAATATAGCAATTGGGCGGTATTCAGATTTCTTTCTTAAATATGATTTTGGTAAAGGCAAAACTTTGGCCACTTTCCAAAGTTCAGGAAAAACCGAAGTTGTGAAATTCGTTTTAAAAATATACGTCATATTTTGGACCAAAATTGGCAAAAGAATCTTTATAAATTCTGGTGGGATGTTATCCGAGCCAACAGCTTGCAAACGGTGCATCGTACAAGAAAAAAATATTGAGATACATTTTATAGAAAAAATATTTTCTACAACTTTGTTTTTATTTATTTTTTTCTTATTGAGAACTGTTACGGAGTTAGTTGTTAAAAACAAAAACAAAAAAATATTTAGTCCTTTAACCACTAAAGTATAAGTCCTGCGAAAAAAATGTTACACGTAAAAAAGAAAGACAATTATTATATTTCCTACAAAAAATGTCTTAAGATATGTGTACCTTGTAGAGAAAAATAAGTAGAGCTAGAGATAAATCTCAGTAGAGTTCTCTACCGTCTCTCCAGAGTCTCTACGCAACAAGCTGAATAGATAGTAGAGATCTACACAAAAATGATACTGATATTTTGCCTTATGGATAGGAAAAATTATATGGGTAATTGTTAGTTGCAATGTAACAATGATTTTTTTTATTTCGAGTCGGTAGTAAGTTTTGATTTTTTGTTTTCTTTTTGCACTTTCGGAAATTTGTAAAGGAAAATATTAAAAAAAAGCCGTGAATCCGGACAACGTTGCAGATCAAATGCGTGGAATAATATAAAGGAAACGGAAACGTTTAAAGTTTATAATTCAACGAGTGATTGTTGAACTTGAAGAAGAGCCTGACGACATTATCACAAAACCATTTGTTGTGTTACCGAAGCCTTCAAATTATATGAAATGAATAATGAAAAGAGTTTTTAGAATTTGTGAAAAATAAAATATCATATTCAGGAAATTGAAAATTGCATTGCATACTTCAGGGCCGGAAAAAGAAAAATCAAGAAATGGTAACTATCACCTATGAGGAAAAAATAAAAAATAAAATACAAATTAATGCAATCTATGTGTGCTTATTGCTTAATACAAAGTCGTTTACATGAAGCCAGAAATCTCAAGGTTGATTTTCGGAGTTGTGTATCTTGTGTTTGTATGGGATCACTTTTTCTAATAAGCTTTTGAAATCGAACAACGATCAATTTCAATTTCTTGCAAGAGTTGCCGATAGATTACAATATGTTGACTTCTTTCGATCCATTAACGTTCCCAAAATTTTCGATCGGAAATATATTTTTTTAGTTCCCAATTCTAACTGGCCCAGTCGGTAGGATGCCCAGTATTCGTTCGTATATCGTTTTTAAATAAATCGTAAATCGGTAAATCGGTTATAAAAAAACGTGAAATTTTTTTTCGGTTAATATAAAATCGGTACGAAACTGTGAAAAACATTGTTTGGTCTTAAATCGAGTTAATTGGGGTTGTGTGACCTTAATAAAAAGGAAACATTTTAAACACGCTCAAAACGCCTACTGAGACTGGTAGGTTGACCCGAAAACAACTTAGACCATAAATATATAACTCAAATACAAATAAAAACACACAAGTCGGGTTGCTTTTAAGCGCAACAGCGAGCAAAAAGAAGTCCTGCAGCATCAACAACAAATTCTACAACAGCAGCAGCAACAACAACAACCAGACCAGGAACATCCTCAGCAACAACAACAGTTATAAATTACAACAACAACAACAAAAGCAAGAAGAAATAAAACCACTCTCATTTGTCCTACCAGAGACAATTGTATTGGAAATTTCAATAATGGAGCAGGGTTCGGACTTAGAAATCGCGTTTCACAGTAGATCGGATAAAAAATCGCAGTAAAACGAAAATTTTATTACATATATTACATATATTTTGCAATAGTTTTATTGAAAACAGATGTTTGCAGTGGTGAAGTAGATTCAAAAGAGTATGAAAGGCGAAGTACATAGATTTACTCCTTTAGCAGTAAAGTTCCAACACTGAAAATGACTTCAATGAAATAAAAAATGTTTTTTTTTTATTTGGAAATTTTTTTTTTCAAATTCAATCAGAAAAATCGCAGTAGATTCAATGAAAAGCGCAGTGATGCATTAAATTTAAAAATAAAAAAAACAGTAGATTTACTGCTTTCGCAGTAAAGTGCAAACGTTGAATGGAGGTTTTAAAAATAATACATATTAATAGGTAAACTAATTCAAATTCAAATAACAAAAATCTTAAGAGTGGTAATTATAATATTGATAATTATAATAATTATTATAACTTAAGAAATTTTAATAATATAAGTTACAAATAATAACAACCATTTAAATTATAATTGGAGTACTAATTATCCAAATAACAATAACGGTACTACTAATAATGGGTATGCCAATAATTACAGAAATAATAACAATTGGTATAATAATAATTTTGATCGAAATTAAAATCAAAATACGAATTCAAGAAACTTAAGTTATAACAATTCACACAGTAATTGACTATCGTCCAAGCCGATCGCATCGCGTTTTCTTCTCAGTGCGTATAATACTTGTATTCGTCGATTGCTTTTTCTGCTATTCTCGTTATCGCTCTGTCTTTTTTTACATCCCGTAACCCGAAGTGCATTCAATTCTAAAGAATATTTGGATTGAAATAAAAAAAATAGTGACCTGTTGTCAAGCAATGGCGTTCTCGATGAGGAGATCCTAGCCGATTTCTCAAATTAAAAGAAAAGAAAAAAAACTAATCACAAATATATCCACTAAATTCTCACTTCCTACTAACATATCTACACCTAACCCTAAATTTATAGTTTTATCTCCAGCCAATGGTTCAAAGTCTTTCTCTCAATTTTTACTAAAAAAATCTATTCTCTGTCCAATAAATGTAACCTTACATCAGAACCTCAACTCTTCTAAAGGTACTAAATCTAAAATCGTTTGCATATTGTAGTCGCGAATGTTCGAAAAAGATACGCACTCGCGTTTGTAAAAAGGAATAAAATACCAAACGCGTGTGTTGTGAAAAACAAAATAATACCCACTCGCGCCGCTGGAAGCAAGAAAAAAATACCCATTATCGGTGTGGAAGAAAAAAGTTTACACTAGCGTCGCAAATCCCTCCTCTTATTTGTCCACAGTACCTTTGTGCTTAAATGCCTCTTCTTTATCTACTGCAGACATTGTATGAGCATCATAAAATGTTTGCGGTAAATAGATAAGGGCATCTGAATATGTCTTATTTTGCTGAATGTTTGAATTGATTTTTTGTATGCAAGCTGTCTTATCATAACAATTTAGACAGTTTGTTTATTACAGAAATTAATGTGGGCCTTCACTGTGCAGTTGACTAAGTCAGAGTTGTGTTTTGTGTGTAAGTGTTTTTTAATGGTAAGTGATTTTAATGTCGTCTATTCCAATGTTCGCGGCCTAAGAAAGAATTGTTTCACGTGTACGTCTACACTGTACAGTACAGGCCAGATGTTTTGGCACTAAGTGAGACTCAGGTTGGAGTAAATACTGATTTATCAGTATTCCCCAACATGGGCAATGTTCCATAACGGACTTTAACTTCTTGTGGCTCAAATTCACTGTCCGCAAGCATATCATTATTGTTTTATTTATAGGAGTAACGAGTTTGATACACTGTCTGGTTCCATCTCGGAAATTGTTTCCTTTTGTCCTCGCACTGAAATCGTTATTGCGGGCGATTTCAATGTAAACATTTTTTTCAATAGGCTCCACTATTCTGGCTAGACAACGCCCGAAGGAAGGTATTTCGAGCTCTTTGCCGGGTTACACCACCTTACCCAACCGATCAATGTGCCAACGTGAAACCCGGATGTTGCTGGGAAAGCCGCCAATACTCTTGACTTGTTTCCTACGTCTCACCCTGATAAATATACCAATAATGTAACTTCTCCATTTGGCACTTCGGACCATTGAGTCATTTCATCAGATTTGCGAGCTTTTATTCCTACCAGAGTAAAAACATCTAGTCTAAAGAAAAGTCCTGGTATAACTCTGAGTGTAAAGAAGCTATCAGGATGAAAGAAGTAGATCTTACAAAGCAAAGAGCTCTTTGCCGGGTTACACCACCTTACCCAACTGATCGATGTGCCAACGCGAAAACCGGATGTTGCTGGGCAAGCTGCCAGTACTCTTGACTTGTTTCCTACTTCCCACCCTGATAAATATACCATTAATGTAACTTCTCCCTTTTATTCTTACCAGAATAGAATACATCTAGTCTAAAGAAAAATCCTGGTATAACTCTGAGTGTAAAGAAGCTATCAGGCTGAAAGATGTAAGTTTCTGATCTTACAAAGCAAACCCTACAGAGTAAATCGGCAAAAGCACAAACAAGCAAGAAACTCATGCAACTCCGTTATTGAAAGAACCAAAGGCAGTAAAAATTGTTGGTCATTTGTAAAATATATTAAAAACTCCACCACATCTTCGGTTCCAAAGTTCATCGAAAATAAAAAACCAATTGTTTATTCTTCAGAGAAGGCAAACCTGCTGGCCGCCCATTTCGCTGTCAGCTCATCGCTGCCTCACAGCAACGTTGCCCCCCTGTACTGGAGAATGTAATTTTTTCCATGGGACAGATTTTTTTTGCGCACCCGTATTGTAGCAAGTGTTCTCAAAGACTTCGACCTCCTTTCTAAGGTCATGGAAATGCCGATTAACTGTCAGCTTAAGAAATATTTCGAAGATCAAAAGCTTATCCATCACAGTCAATATGGCTTTCGCAGTAATCGTTTCACTGGTGATATGATGGCATATCTCACCCAACAGTCGATCAAATCCTTGTATCGCTTTGGTGAAAGTAAGATTATTGCGCTTGATATTTCCAAGGCACTTGATAGAGCTTGATGAAGCTCTCTTATCGAAAATGCGTGCTTGTGGGATCGATGATACCCTTGTTCGTTGGATTAGAAGCTATTTTCTGGACCATTCAATACAAGTCGTATAGGACAGATTCAAGTCTGATTTCCACAAAATAAATGCTGGTGTGCCCCAGGGCTCCGTGCTGTCTCCGACTCTTTTCCTTATTTTTATCAATGATCTTCTGTCTGTTACTTCTAATCCAATAAACTGTTTTGCTGACGACTCTGCCCTCAGCTTTTCATATCCGTTCGAAGATTCACGTCCTTCACCTTGGGATGTGCAATCGCAACGGTACCGTATGATAAGCTCATTAAACTCCGATTTACACAGCATTGCCAAATGGAGTAATAGAAATCGTGTGGAGGATAATGCTTCAAAAACAATGCTGCCTTCTGCCGTTAAAGTTAAACATTCCCTCCATGCCACTGTCCATGAATTGCACTATCATCGAAGAAACCGAAAAGCTCTCAGTACTCGGTATGTGTTGCAACGACGACCTCATTGTCTGCCGCTCAAGGTTTTATTTGATTACATAAGCAGATTGGGAGAAACTTCGACAATCGACTGTTATACTGCAAAATGTTCGAACAGAAACTGAAAATAAATTTTGAGCATACGCTGGAAATAAAAATTTAGAGTAACACATTCTCGATTCAGAAACGCAGGACTTGAAGACAAGGTGCAAAATTCAGCAACATTAAAGTTGGGGACAAGGTAGTTGAGATATAATCTAATGAGGTGCTGATGTGTAGCCGAAAGAAAATTCAAAGTGAAATTCAAGTACTTACATTACCTTAGGATGCGCTACCGTCCGGGTGGACCTGGCCTTCAACGAACAAGCTTCTCTGGCCAGCTCTGTCCCTAGCTGCCTCCAATTTCGCACGTGGAGTTGCTTGAAGACCTCTTCCACTTGTATGCGCCACCTGAGTCTCGGTCTTACTCTATTGCGCCGTCCCTCTGGGGTGGATTCGAAGATTATCCCCGTTAATTATAAAAAAAGCCCGAAGAAGCAGCGATTGGCAAGAGTTATTCTACGTTTGATTTCAGCACTGGTGTTGTTGTCTGAGTTAATAGCGGAGCCCTGGTAGACAAAATCCCTAACTACCTCAAAGTTATAGCTGTCTATGATTATGTTTTGTCCAAGACATCGATGTTGGGTGTCTCTTCTTGATGACAGCATTTGGTTTTGCCTCATTAATTGCTAAACCCATCTTCGACGCATGACAGTGCATCGCCTTGTCTAAATCCTTTTTTGACTTCAAAGGTGTATGTGAGATCTTTACCGACCTTGACGGATTTTTTTTTTTTTTTTTTTTTAGATTAGATTATTTTTATTATTTATTATTGATTGGCAACTCTGGCTCTACACAGTTTGTTTGTGATTGAAATTAGCTCCCGAATTTTTTTGATAATTAACTGGCTAAACAAACTATTTAAACTTGAATTGTTGATTATTTAACAAAAGTGACATAAAGTAATAAAGTTGATAACTTGATGAATAAGTCTTAATTGGTTTTAAATATTTATATTTCCTAAATCTAAAACACAAAAATCGAAAAAAAAACAACAATTCAGCTGTTTAGCATCTTTGAGTGAAGTGCATTTTACTTTCCCTTTTCGTCGCACACTTTGATATATATATATCAGCTTCTGTCTTACCTACATTATATGGGTGAGTTCTTTTTTAGTAGTGTTCTGCCAAGCTTTTATGAATACTACTCATAAAATTACTTTTGTGTGGATTTCTTTGACATACACATACACCTCTAACACATCTCATTGTGAGTGGTTGAATGCTGAATTGCTGATGCCTGATGATCTCAACACTACTTGGAATCTTCATACACTCACTGTCTCTATAGGAAAGAGAAACAAACACAACTATAATCAATTGTGGATCGTATATGGATTGTAAGCTACCTTAGCAGAAAACAAAACCATCTATTCATAGGTTTGTGTATATAATATTGGATGCGTAAAAATTCCTGGTACACTAAAAAAAAAAAAAAAAAAGAATTTCTCTATTTTATCGAATTAATTTAAGCTGAATTTATTTAAAAAAGTTAAACTAACACACCTTTTTAAGAAAGTAAAAATGAATGCCGAAATGATAAAACACCTAGAAAACATGCAACTTAAAATAGTTTCAGCAGTGAACCAAAACACCAACGAACAATTCTCGCAAATCCAAACAGACATGTCTGCTACTAAAGAAAAACTACACTTAGTGAGCAAGAAAGTTTCAACTATGGACAGGGAGCTTCGGAGGAGAAATATAATCATAAAAGGCCTAGCAGAGTCAGAAAGCAACCCCGACGAATTGGAAAACGTTATTTTAATTCTCCTTAATACCTGCGCAGCGAATCAAATCACACTGTCTGATATTGACTATATTACACGCTTAGGATCACGACATCAAAATCCCCGTCCTGTCAAAGTTGCATTAACCTCATATAGGGTTAAATTGATTGTCATGAGAAATAAAAAGAAGCTCGCTGAAGAACCGCAATTCTCGAAAATTTATATTGATGATGACTTCAGCAAGGAAGTATCTGATGCTAGAAGAGTGCTACGAAAAAAGGCAAATGACTTGAGAAATGAAGGAGCCAATGTCAACATAAAATATGATAAAATCATTATTAACAAGAAGCCCTTTACACTGCAGCAGCTGGAAGTTGAGGAAAAAAATAACAATTTCATGACCAAAAAACGAAACAGGTCCCCGCAGGAAAAAAATTCTTCCGCAACCGAAAGAAATGAACAGAGTTCTTCGTCTCAACAAGCAGGCAAACCCAAGAAACCGAAGTATAAGTCAAACAAATCAACAGCAGCTCTATCAATCGATAAGTTCTTTACTCCAATGAGGTCTCACAGCAGCAGAGAAACCACAGCTGACGAAGATCTACCACAAAGAATGCTTCCCCAACAAAATGATTCAGAATAGCTTCAACAAAACAATATTAAAACATTTGTAGGGAAAACTTATAATAATAATTTTAATAATAATTTTAAAATTAGCTTTTGGAACATTAATGGAATAAAACATTTATATAACTTAGATACTATTGAATTGAATTTAATACTTAGCTTTGATATTGTATGCTTAAGTGAAACCTGGGTCCTAGATAATACAAAACAAATTCATTTTAAAATGTTTGAAGATTATAAAATGTTTTATTCTAACGCGATCAAGGATAAGTCAAGAGGAAGAGGAAAAGGAGGGCTACAAATCTTTGTTAAAAATCCTACAAAATACGATGTACTACAAGAAATCAGTAAAACAAACCTGTGGATAATATTAGAAGTTGTATTTCATAGATCAAAGTACATAATATACTTTCCCTATCTGTGTCCATCTAAAGAAATGGATGATAAATCATGCTGCGAACTAATACAAGAGGAATTGGAACACCTACAGAATAACTACCCCACACATACACTTATAATAGGAGGAGACTTAAATGCTCGCTTCGGACTTTCAAATCAGTTAGACAGTGACATACTGGAAAACTCTCAACTATCTCATATAAGAAAAAGTAGAGACACAATAATAAATAGGAGAGGTAAATTACTTGGTGAGATATTTGAAAGCGCTGGCCTGTTACTTATAAATGGGAGAAGTAGAAGCGACGCATACGGTAACTTTACGTTTGACTCACACCAGGGTCGATGTACTGTGGACACTGTGTGGATTAATTTAGAAGGTGCAGAAAAAATTGAAGATTTCGAGGTATCTCAGCTTCTCATACAATCCGACCATATGTGTTGTATGTTGAACCTCCAAAGCTGTTCCATAGTAAGTTTTAACAATACATCACAAATTTTATCAGACTGGAAATTGGTTTGGGACCCGACTGCAGCTGAAAACTATACTTCAAGTATGCAGCTCAAAGCCGAAGAATTACACGCTATAGGAGATACACTGGAATATGAGCAAATACTTGAAAGCATTAAAAACGCTACAGTAGAATGTTGTATGGTCAAACATTATAGACTTAATACTGCATCAATACCTCAAAAGAACAAATGGTTTAATGCCGAATGTAAATCACAGAAACGTAGTATGAGACAAATAATGCGATCATATAACAAAGACTTCAATAACATGGAAAAAAGAACCGAGTACATCACTAGTAGAAAAATATACACGTCAACTATAAATACTGCCAAAAAACAGTACAACGATAACCTGACTCGACAACTTCAAAACACAAAAAATAGCAAGGATTTTTGGAGAGCAATCAGAAGCATCCAACCAAACAATTTTGCACAAAACCCTGTTTCAAAAGAAGGTTGGGAGAATTATCTTCAAGTAATCTCTGGTGGTAATTTAGTCGAGTATACTCCTTACACCGATACCTATCATGCATTCCTTGACAGAGATATAAGCCTAGATGAATTAGTATCCGTAATACTAGGATTACAGAATAACAAGGTTGCTGGACCCGATAAAATCTCGAATGAATTCTTGAAGCACCTTCCAAATCTTTGGGTTGAATATATGCGGTCTTTCTTTCAGACTTTATTCGATAACGATGTAAGAAGTTCCTCAGAACTGCTTAGAGCTGATATAACGATGATATTTAAAAAAGGAAATAAGTATTTGCCAGAAAACTATCGCCCTATTGCAATTGAAAATACTCTTATGAAGGTTTACACACAAATATTATCAAATAGAATACAGGAGTGGGCAGAAAATGCAAAATTAATACCAGAATTTCAAAATGGTTTCAGGAAAGGACGGGGATGTGCTGATAATTTATTAATCATACGTTCAGTTATTGATATTACTCTTTCAAAAACGAAAGGAAATTTCTTTGTTGTATTTGTTGACTTAAAGGGAGCCTTCGATAGCATCAACCATCAAAAACTATGGATGCACTTGAGATCTATTGGAATGAGTGGAAAAATAATCCGAGCATTTCAAAATATTTATTCAAAAACAAGGATTGCTATTAAAACATCTAATGGCCTAACTGAATAGTCAAATGTCACAAAAGGTGTACTGCAAGGCGATCCTTCAAGTGCCCTGCTATTTAATTTGTACATGAATGACCTTGAAGAATTCCTTAGGATCGAGGGTCTCGCAGGAATAGAAATCTCTCAGAACACAAACGTTATTCTGATAGCATATGCAGATGATATTGCTGTGTTTGCAAAATCAGAATCAGAACTAAAAAAAGACATTACAAACACTAGATAAATATTTTGCGGCAAAGGATATGACATTGAATGCAGAGAAATCAAAAATTATGAACTTTGCCAAAAGGAAAAATGTATCTTGCCCAGAAAGATTCTCATATAAAGAAGAGTGGATTGAAGTTGTAGACAATTTTGAATATCTGGGAGTAAACTTAAATCGCACTGGATCCTGGAATGAAACCATAAATATATTTAAAACCAAAACAAGGATAGCAGCAGCGATGGCCGATAGAACTTTGAGGAGTTCTTACATGGAAAACTGGGATGGACGTGTCAAAGTTTTTGAATCGACCATCAAATCAACTGCTCTTTTCTGTGCAGAAATATGGGGTTTGGCAGCTGGAGATAAAATTGAAATAGTACAAACAACAGTATTGAAGAAATTACTTGGTCTAGCAAACAACACTCAAAGTGTTTATAATTCGTGTTGAAACTGGAACGATTCCATTAATATACGAGATAGCAAAAAGAAGCTTAAACTTATGGATAAGACTTTTAAGTGTATCAGATGACCGCTTGATAAAAAAATGCTACAACGAAATCTTACGAATTCATCTTTCAACCCAGCGACCAAACTGGGCAACACAATTTAAAGACCTTTTATTGAGAAATTTTAATGATGTCTGGGAACAACAAAACCTAACAGTCGTACGAGGATCTGACGCTAACATATTAGAAGACAAAAAAAGAGTGCTGTTTGAAGAAGATTTAAGGAAGGCAACTAACTCAAGTTCCTGCTGTTATTATGCTTCCTGCTTAGAAAACATACATCAGGTATCAGAATATAAGCCGGCTCCCTACTTGAATACATTTTTTAAACCGTCTGTCTGTGATAGACACAGTTTTGATCCAATGAACATATGTACGATTTGTAACACGCATGAAGATGACACAATAGAACACTTCCTCTTAAGATGCCCAATATTCAATGCAATGAGAAACCACTACCTAATTCCTAACAGATTGTTCGACTTAAACAGCATAATTGCTTCTGAAAATGAAAACATTACAATTGACATTTATAAATATGTACTTAACTCGCTCAAACTAAGAGCCTTTATATTAAATGAATAACTAACCCAGGTTTCATATTAACTAATGAATTTACACATACATAATGTACATACCTTCCTTCTTGTTATTAAGATATCAATTCAAAAAAAAAAACTAACTTTAATATAAAAAAATATTTTATGAGTATCTGATAATGACATATACATATTATTATACTGCCAATCAATTTGTAAAAGCAAAGCTTATAAACAAATAAATATATCTATCTATCTATCTATCTATCTTATTTTTATTATATTCGTTAGAATTAATGTACAATTGGTCTTAAAATAACTTATAACTAAAATAAATCATTTCGGCTCAACAACAGGGGCCCGACTTACTTCAGCTGACTCTATACAATGCTATATTTTTACTTATATCATATTGTTGTTTGCATAATCTTTTAATTGAAATTCTTAATTATAATTTACTGTCTTTGGTTTTAAAAAATTGGGGTTAGGATGCGGTGTTGCTTATCCTCTGTTGTGTCCGCTACTGGTTCTCTCGTAGAATGGGGCTCCGTCATTGTTCATTATATCCTCGAATCGATCGTCTGTGATGGCTCGAATGTTGATGTAGCGATGGCTGGGCTCTAGTTGTTGCTGGAGTAGTTGCTGGATTTCCAAGTCGGGGTGGTCCTCCAAGTTCCTCAAAATATTTTTGGAGAGCTGTGTCATGAACTGATTTATTGGGATCACTTTGCTGTCTTCATATAGCTTCTTGTTTGGGACGTATATCCTTGTAATGGGGTTTCGGTGTAGGCATGTACAGCTACGGAGTATCCTTTCAAAAACTTCGATCTTCTTCATATATGTTGGTGATATGGTGAACCAAATAGGACAAGCGTACGTCATAACTGAACGGATCAGCTGCTTCTAGATGAGGAGCTTAGTATTAGTGCTTAGTCCGTTTCTTCTTCTAAGAAGCGGGTGGACCAGATGTAGGGAGAAGTTGGCTCTCTTAAGCATAAATGAAGCCTGCTTATTGAATTGGAAGCGGTTAGTGAAATTCACTCCAAGGTATTTTGCTGTTGTCTTTTTCCTTATCACTGTGTTGTCTGGTAGCTTGATACTGATATTATCACAGCGTGATGCGAAACGTCTTCGACCTCTTGTTGCTGTTGTTCGGGTTCTGAAGCAGATAAGCTCGCTCTTATCGCTATTTATCTTTAGTCCCCATTTAAGGTAGTAGTCTCACAAGTTTCTTATGTGACCTTCAACTCTCCTGGCTGCGATTTCTGGTGAAATGGATGTTGCATATGTTAAGGAGTCATCGGCATATAGCTTCATTTTCGTCCCTGGGATGTTGGTAGGCTGGTCTGCTGTATAAAGGTTGAAAAGTATAGGGCCCAACTTGGAACCTTGTGGAACTCCAGCGCTGATCGTATTTCTTTGTGAATATTCTTTGTTTACCTGTACATAAAAGGATCTATGGGTTAGAAAATTTTTGATTAATCTTACCAAGTGTGGAGGTAGTCCTAGACTTGACAGTTCGAATATAAGTCCTTTTATCCAAACTGTGTCGAAGGCCTTTTCGATGTCCAGTAAACAGGCGACTGTCGTCTCTTTCTTGTTGTCACGTCGGAGTGCAGTCCAAGAAGCTAATGGATGGCTGAGTGTCGTGCTCGGAAACCATACTGACATTCCGGTATGAATTCCCTTTCCATGAAGAAATGATGAAGCTTTCTCAGGATAAGTCCCACCAGGATTTTGCTGACACAGCATAAAAGCGAAATCGGCCGATATCCATCGACACTAGTCCTGTTGGTTTTCTTCGGAACGGGCACCACTTTTGCCGTTTTCCATGTTTCGGGGAAGTAGCTGTTATTAAGGCAGTTATTGAAGATGATCGTCAGCAGTAGGATGGCGAGATTTGCTAGCTTTTTAAGCACAAAGTTAGAAATCCCATCATTTCCTGCTGACTTCTTAGAATTTCTTCGATGGAAGTAAAAGCATCTCCAGTTGGTCCGAGTGCAGGACTGTCCTCATTAAAGTTGGTGACTGAAGTATTAGAGGCTGTAACTTCTTCAAACTTGTTTTCAACTTCTTCGATGAATTCAGGAAGGTGGTTGGGCGGGCGATCCTTGAAGGTCTCTTCAAAATGCTTAGCGAGGGCTTCTGCTTTTTCGGTTGGTGTTGTTGCAGTATATTGCCCGTGCATTATTGTGTCTGGCGTCGTGCTCTTTTTCCCAACGAGCTGGTTAATTTTCTTGAAAGCATCGGGTCCCGGTTTGATTTTGGCAAGTCTTCCTGAATTCATCCTCCTGGTGATGTTTCACTGCCTGGTGGAACTTGGTGTAGGGGCATTGAAGTTCGGAGTATATGGGTCTTTACTCATCGTTCTCTCTGTTGAACAACCTGTGGTATATCCGTTGAAGCTTTTTGCGGAGTCTCTGTCTGTTAGCATATATGGCCTTTTTTTTTTTTTTTTTTTTATAATTAACGCGCGCACAAGGGACTATTTGTTTCCCTTTTAATGTAACACACTGCGCGGGCATTAGGAAGATAGGGAGGGGAGAGATAGGAGGTGTCGATTAACATTGGTTTTGAATGCTTGCAAATTGAAATGGCTAGGGAAAATCTTGCCGGGTAAACCACTCCAAAGTCGTGTTGTACGGCTAAAAAAAGAATCCCTATATTTCACGGTACGTCCGAAATTGGGCTCAAGGGTGAACTGATGGGCATTCCTAGCAAGACGAGTATTACGGGCGAAACTTTTAAGGGGAGGAATGCAACTGGCTACCTCGAGTGAACATTTTTTATAAAAGAAACGATAAAATAAGGAAAGACATGAAACATTGCGTCGGTGTTCGAGAAGGCAATTGTTTCAGCGGCAGTTCTATTTCCTATCAATCTTAACGCTCGATTTTGAATTCTATCAAGCAGGTGAAGCGATGTTTGTGAAGCACCTGCCCAGAGGTGGGAGTTATACTCGAGTTTAGGGCGTATAAACGCTTTATAAATTGTAGCCAGATCAGATGGGGAAAAGTACTTCTTACACCGATACAGAAAACCTAAGCACTTAGCAGCATTCTTAGCGATCTCAAATATATGGTCGTTCCAACGGAGGTCGTTGTTGACACACACACCGAGTACTGAGAGCTTTTCGGTTTTTTCGATGTAAGTGCCATTCATGGACAATGGCATTTGGGGTATGTTTAGCTTTAACGACAGAAGACAGCATTGAGTTTTCGAAGCATTAAACTCCACACGATTTCTATTACCCCATTTGACAATGCTGTATAAATCGGAGTTTAATGAGCTTGACATACGGCACCGTTGCAATTGTACGTCCGAAGGCGAAGGACGTGAATTATCGAACGAATATGAAAAGCTGAGGGTAGAGTCGTCAGCAAAACAGTTAAGTGGATTAGAAGTAACAGATAGAAGATCATTTATAAAAAAATGAGGAAAAGAGTCGGAGACAGAACAGAGCCCTGGGGCACACCAGCATTTATTTTGTGGGAATCAGACTTGAATCCGTCCAAAACAACTTTTATTACACGGTCCAGAAGATAGCTTCTAATCCAACGAACAAGAGTATTATCGATCCCAAAAGCACGCATTTTCGATAAGAGAGCTTCATGCCAAACTCTATCAAATGCCTTGGAGATATCAAGAGCAATAATCTTACTTTTACCAAAGCGATGTAAAGATTTGTTCACTGTTCGGTGAGATATGCCATCAGATCAATAGTCGAACGGTTGCTGCGAAAGCCATACTGACGGTCTTGGAGAAGCTTTCGATCTTCGAGATAGTCCTTAAGCTGACGGTTAATCAGTGTTTGCATGACCTTAGAAAGAAGGGACGTCAGTGCTATGAGTCGGTAGGAGGAGGGGGAGGATGGGTCACCTTTCTTAGGGACAGGCTGCACAAATGCTGTTTTCCATCTTCTAGGAAAGATTCCAGAAGAGTAGAAGCGATGGAAAAGCTTACGCAGCGGCTTTGCCAATGTGCAAGAACACCTTTCACAAGAATTGGGGTATACCATCCGGGCCAGCGGATTTGTGTATATCGAGATCTTTGAGAACTCTTGCTACTGTACGAGTGCGGAAAAAAATCTGTCCCATGGAAAAATTTACATTCTTAAGTACAGGAGGGGCAACGTTGCTATGCGGCAGCGTGGAGCTAGCAGCGAAATGGGCGGCGAGCAAGTTTGCCTTCTCTGAAGAGTAAACAATTGGTTTGTTACTGTCGATGAGCGTTGGAACCGAAGATGTTGAGGAGTTTTTAATATTTTTTACAAATGACCAAAATTTTTTACTGCCTTTGGGACACTGCAGAATTTTTTGCCGTAATTTTGGGTCATGCAAAAATTTGGTTCTTTCAATAACGGAGTTGCATGAGTTTCTTGCTTGTTTGTGCTTTTTCCGATTTTCCTCTGTAGGGTTGGCTTTGTAAGAACGGAAACTTACTTCTTTGAGCCTGATAGCTTCTTTACACTCAGAATTAAACCAAGACTTTTCTTTAGGTTTGATGCTTTTTACTCTGTTAGGAATAAAAGCACGCATCCCTAGAAGAATCACATTTGTGATCATTTCAGCACTGGCATCAATGTCACTATCGAGGAAGCATAGTGACCAGTTAAAGTTTCGGAAAAAAATATTCAGGCCGTCCCAGTTGGCTTTCTCGTATTGCCAAACGGTCCTGGTGGGAAGTTTTTCTTTAACTGGATGGGTGGAGGATGAGAAATTAGCTGAAATAACACAATGGTCTGAAGTGCCAAATGGAGAAGTTACACTAATGGTATATTTATCAGGGTGAGAAATAAGAAACAAGTCAACAGTATAGGCGGCTTGCCCAGCAACATCCGGTATACGCGTTGGCACATCGATCAGTTGGGTAAGGTGATTTAACCCGGCAAAGAGCTCGACATACCTTCCTTCGGGTGTTGTCTGACCAGAATAGCGGAGCCAATTGGAATTGTGTACATTGAAATCGCCCGTAATAACGATTTCAGTGCGAGGACAAAGGGAAACAATTTTCGAGATGGAATCAGACAGCGCATCAAACTCGTTACAAGTGGAATTGCTGTCGAGATTTGGACTCCTGTAAATAAAACAATAATGAATGACATGCTTGCGGACAGTGAATTTGAGCCACAAGAAGTTAAAGTCCGTGTTGGAACATTGCCCATATTGGGGAAGGCTCTGGCAAGCAATATCATTCCTAACATAGACCACGAGACCATGATGGGAAAAGAGTAATGGCACCAAGCTATACCCATGTAGAGCAAACTCTGATAAATCAGTATTTACTCCAACCTGGGTTTCACTTAATGCCAAAACATCTGGCCTGTATTGAACACAGTAGACGTACAGGTGAAAGAAATTCTTTCTTATACCACGAACATTGGAATACACGACACTGTATATGTTCCGGCATATTCGCATATCGGTCTCTGCTGGTTTTTGCGGTCTTGAGCTTTTCCAAGGCGTTGGTAACTGTTGTCTCGAATTGGAGTATAGCACTATCAATTTCGTTGTTTGAGAGATTGCTGCTGGTTGGGACTTCCGGGAGATCTCTTTCAATTTCGGTACGGAATGTTTTCCAGTTCACCCTGTTATACCTTATGTGGAGCTCTTGTTCTGGTTGTTCGCAGAATATCCTTTGATTAGGTCGTACCCTAACTTCTACTGCCAGATGGTCGGAATCACTATCATGTGCTACGCAATTGTAGTTCCGTAGTTCAGGTAGGATGTTGATGAAGTTCGACGTAACCAGAAAGAAATCCAAATGAGATTTAGTTCTAGGGAATGTTGGTTTTGGTTGAGACACGACAACCAAAGAGTGATGCTCGGGATTTCCTTGTAGCCAGTCAACAATTGCTTTGCCTTGGTGAGATTCCGCGGTATCCATCCATAGAGGGTGCCGACCGTTGAAGTCTCCTCCAATGACACAAGATGTGTATTGATTAGCAATGCTGTTGATAATGTGGAGATCGTGATGTATGTCGCTTCTTGTTGAGTTGTACTTGATGTATACTGAGATTAGCAGAAGCGTCTCAGAGTCGGTCAGTTTAGTGACGACTGTCGTTGTTTCCATGCATCTAAATCCAGTTATTCTTTTCTTTTCGCTCCTGAGGTCCGATTTGAGAAGAACTGCTGTTCCTCTGCCGCTCGCTCCTTTGTCCTCTCTGTAGGATGTGTAATGGTCTGATTTAAAGTTGTTCTTCGCTGTGATGTTGGTTTTCTGTAAGAAAATAATGTCTGGTTTTTGATTTTAAAAACATAGATAGAGAAATTCGTCTGGCTGTGGAATAAATAGAATTACCGTTATATGTTATAATTGAAAGTTGGGTTTTTATATACATAATTTGAATATATCATCCAAAGTACCGTAGTTGCTTGGAATTATCTCTTTTGCCTTCTGGAGAAGGGAGAAGAGATCTGCTCCAAACAGTCTTTCGGTATCCTCGAAGATGTCGAATGACGTTGATCCTTTCGGCATCTGATTGTTCGTTGTTATTGGTTTTTGATGATAATTTGCTTTTGATGCCGTTGGCTTCTGTAAGGCTTGTGTTGGAAGTTGTGGTGAGGGCTTTTGAGCTGGTTTCGTAGGTATTGGTCCAACGGATTTGGGGGCTGGCCCGACTGCTGCTGCTATGTTTGCGTACGAAAGACCGCTAACAATAGTTCTGGTTGCTGATTGTACTGCAAAAGCGTGTTTCTCTTGTTTTTGGGCTGCAGATTTTACCTTCTCGGCAATTTTCTTCTTTGTCATTGGGCATCCATTGTAGCTTGCTGGGTGCCCTGTCTGCTGGCAGTTTACACAGTAAACTTGACGGAACAGCGTGCGTTTTCCATTGTCATTTTACATAGGCGGACGAGTTTGGCGGGGATGTTAAAACTGCAATTTTTTCTTTATAACTCGTTTCTATAAATGCTGTGTACGCGGCTTTGAAATCGATGAAAAGGTGGTGGGTATCAATTTGAAGCTCTTGTTTTTTTCCGAGATCTGCCGTAATGTGAATATTTGATCGATAGTGGACTTTCCTGGCCTAAAACCGCCATTATATGGACCCATCAGGTTGTTGACGAATGGCTTTAGGCGTTCACACAATACAGCAGAAAGGATAGGCGATGTTGAATTTACTGATACCCCCATAGTTGGTGTGGTTCAGAGGGTCTCCTTTTTAAGGATCGGGCAAATTATGTTGAGATTCAATTCATCGGGCATGCTTTCTTCTAACCATATCTTGCTTATGAGTTGGTGTATAATTATAGCCAAGTCATCGCCTGCAGCTTTGAAAACCTCGGCAGCTAGGCCATCGGCTCCGGCGGCTTTGTTGCTCTTAAGCTTAGATATAGCTATACTTCATCCATTGTGGTGTGGGAACTTGGTACTAGCTACTACAATATTTCGCCCGCAGCAAAATCAACTAGCATGAATCCGTTATCTGAGGTGGTGGCGTGCAAGCTGTGTTCTCCGATTGTTCCACCAAATCTCCCTAGCTTGGCGTTTAAGTCGCCTAGGAAAATTTTAATGTCACAGCTAGAGCAATGCTCATATTTTTTGCCCAGGAGCTCAAAAAAGATTTTTTTGGTGTCACCATCATTGGAAAATTTAGCCTGGATGCGGATTGTCATGAAGCGCTCGTTGACATATTTGTAGCTCATAACCTCTTGCCTGAGCCTGACTCCAACGACAAAATTTGTTGTGTATAGAAGTTGCCATAGTAAATATTGCAGTTTTTAATTCTTCTCTTGCCCGGCCCGTCCTATCGCATTGCTTAGATGGTGGTTATGTCTGCCCTACAGCAGTCAAGGGCCTCCGCTAGTTGTTCGGCTGCACATGGTGTGTTAAGGGACCTAACATTCCAAGTCTATATCCGAAATTCGTTGTCCTTATTTCGTTTGCAGGGTTCGTCAGCCGTGAATTCGTCCGTATGTGAGGGTTGTGGTTGCATTGCAGCTAGTTGTTTTTGACATGGCCGGGAAGAGACCCCGGCGGCACAACCCCCAACCTGGAGGAGCAGGTCCTTATTGTGACTCCAAGGACGAAGAACCGGATGAACTGTTCCTTATAAGCCTGATCTCCGAAAACTTCATAGTAGCCCATATAAGGTGTTCACTAAGTAGTTCAGCCTGACTGGAACTGTAGACGCCACCGTTGATTCCATCTAGATAACTCTCCGCTGCCGCCTGGATGCAGCGACATTGACTTGGTCAAAAAAATACGCATATCACGTTTAAGATGGCTAGGTCGTGTAGAACGAATGGACAACAATGCTCCGGCTCGTGGGATCTTCGATTCCATGACAGAGGGTAGACGCATTCAAAGAAGACCTCGCCTTAGGTGGCGCGTCCAATTGGAAGACGACTTCAACCAACAAGAGGCAGCTAGCCAAAGACAGAGCTGGCTGAAGAAGCATGTTGGTTGAATCCCAGGTTCGTCCCGAACTGTAGCGTCCCCTAAGTAAGTAAGTAAGGGCAGGTACATTTTGTACATAAATATGTTACATAAATATGTTAACATAGATATATAAGTGATTGGATAAATTAATTTACATAAAATAAAAAAAATTACTACAGAGTTATGGTTAAGGAATGAGTGCAGTCATACCGCACACACCACGAGCGGAAGAAAATAATTTTAAATAATTAATATTCTACCCACCATAAAAACGGACCCACACAGATATACCTGCGGACTACCCTAATAAAAAGTAATTAACCTTCTAATCCGGATTAATGTGCGCGAGTAGTTTTTCTTAAAATTAGTCGTGTGTAAGTGGGGTGTAAGTTTAATAAAAAAATTCAATTAACAGTAAAAATAAATAAATAATCATTTCTTATAATCCCATTATGGGTAAATGTGAGAAAAGAAAGAGTGATGTGAAAAAGGCCTATGAAGCCTTGAAGAGCCAAATAAAGGCAGGCATAAAGATTCACGCTACTGACAATAAAGAAGAACCAACTTAACAAGAAGTCTTAAACGAAGAAAATGTCGAAAACATGGTCGACCTTAACTCCGACTATGAACATTTTGTGATGGTTCAATTTTAGAAGAGAAAAACTTCACCAATAACATCTCCAAAAAAGGAACCTTCATTCAAGAAGATAGCCATGAAGGACAGAAATAATTTCCTAAAGACAAGGACATTGCCACCAATAATAAGGAAGAAGATAAAACCCATCAACCTGCCAGCAACAGCTCCTCAACCACTGTAGAACCACGCCCCACCTTGATGCCACCAATTGCATGTTTTGGACTCAACGTAGCCAAAACTAACAAGATCCTAAAAGAACAAGGAGTTGCTTTTAGGATTCATAATATTAATATGAACAAATCTGTCATCACAACAAAGACGAAGGATGACCATCAAAAAATACGTGAAATGCTGAAGAAGGGAAGCACGGAGTTTAATACTTACAGAAGACAAAAAGAAGCTGCTAGTTCTTAAAGATATAGCCACGATGCCAGTGAAGTCAAAGAAGAACTATTAAATAAATACATTTACTGCCGCGACAGCTCCTTAAGGAGCCAAGGCCTAGTGACTTATACTCTCAAACATTCCTGTGTGTGTGTTGTTAATCAGCAAGAATGGAAGGGACCTACAGTTTACCGCCGAGTCCGAATGGCTACATGAGAGGCACTTTTTCTAGACAAATTTTACTCTTGGAGGTTTTGTCAGTTCCTCGCAAGAGGCAGTACCCCGGAGAACAAGGTGTCTATGAGCTGGATTCGAACCCAGGCTCATTGGCTTTGCAGTCCGACACACTAACTATTAACCCACGCGAACTATTAAAGGAAGGAATACCTGCTTTGACAGTAAGCCCGTACAAGTCAATAAAAAAATGCAACAGCTTTGTGGTTGAGGTGGACAAGACAGCGGATATCCCTTCCATATATAGTAAAACTCTCCTTATGAACCAAAAGGTTTACTGGAAGAAATTCAAAAGTACCAGCATCTCTCAGTGCAAGAATTTCCAAAAGTTCGGTCATGTAGCTAGCAACTGTGGAATGAAGTACAGGTGCGTCAAGTGCAAACATGACCATTTACCAGGCCAATGCACAAGAACCAGCATCGGCATAACGGATGACAAAGTTTATTGCGTAAACTGCCAGCAGACAGGACACCCAGGAAGCTACAAGTTAGTTAGTTAGTTAGTTATAGAAACTTTATTTATTATATTTCATTGTACATATATCTACAATAAATTTCATAGTTTAATATGGTTTGGCTTAAAGCCGTCTACCAGAATGACATTATAACAATATTATACATTTCTTACTAAAATAGTATAAAAATAAAATTTAAAAGTCTTACTTTAAATATCGTACTTATCATTGAAAGCGGTAATCTGTTTAAGAAGTAGGAGCTTCCTTGTAAGTTGTAGTCGAGCTGGCTATAAATTATCCTATACTGAGATGATTTAGCTTCCAAGATATAACCACTATAAGCTGAGCGCGCTACACCTTCCAGTAAATTTTGAAACATGTTTCTAAAATTAGCGGGTCCAATACCTGGTTGAATCTGTAATCTTTCTCCACAATCAACCCCTATTTCTTCCCATTTTTTGACGAGGTTGTCTCTCAAAGTAATTATCGACTTAAGGATCAATTTGGGTAGTCTTGTCTCATCCATCTCCAGCAGCTTGATTATATAATCGGAGTGTAGTTTTAGCGTATTTAAGAATAACGGTGGCATTGTAGTTTCAAGGTGGACCATGTAATTTGCAGTACAGGCCGGCAACCGTGTGCAAATGCGTTTAAGAAAATATCTTTGAAACTTTTCAACAACATCGAACTGCCAGCAACCCCCACACTTGAGCTCCATACAACATGATTGAAGAAGCAGTGGCACGCAATATCTGGATCTTTGCGCTATGGTCCACAAACCTACTCTCTATACAACGTCCCCAGATTGAAGAAATAGCTCTCTTTGCCTCTGCTAATTTAGCCTCGAAATGTTTTTTGAAGTTAAGGTGAAGTTAAGAGGAAGACTAAGGCAAAAAGTCTTGAGCTTTCGCGAAGTCAGCGAGAGAGTGACAACGATCCGCATTAAGGCCAAATTCCACCACCTGAGCCTCATAAGCGCCCATGCCCCTACAGAAGAGAAAGACCAAAGAAAGTTTCTACGAGCTCCTCGCCAAAACTTAATGCCCCAAAATGACATTAAAATCCTCTTAGGAGACTTTAATGCCAAAATTGGGAGGGAGGACATCTTTGGTATGACGAACGGAAAACACAGCCTGCACGACACCACTTCCGATAACGGACTCAGGCTCATCGATTTTGCAGCGGGAAAAAACATGGTGCTGAGTAGCACGCGTTTCCCACGTCCCGACATCCACAAAGGCACATGGCGATCCCCAGATGGTCGAACCTGCAACCAAATTGACCATGTTGCGATTGACGGAAGGCACTCCTCCAGCATTTTGAATGTCCGTACATTCCGAAGAGCAAACATCGATTCGGACCACTACCTAGTCGGTGCAAAGCTTAGAGTACGGATCTCAATGGAAGCTCTCAGGCGAACACCAACTACGCCGAAGAAATTCAATGTTGGAAAACTTCAATCGGAAGAGACCGCCGCTGCCTATGCAGACCGCGTATCCCTTGAGCTTGCGAGAAATCCTTCGACTGATGATATGAACACGGAAGACCAAAGGCAGCTATGTCAGCAAGCCATAAAAAATGCTGCGTCAGAGGTATTAGGTTTCTCACAGCCTCCCCCTAGAAACCCTTGGTTCGACTCCGAATGTGCTGAGGCAAACAAAGCTAAAACGGAGGCATACAAGTCGTGGCTCCAGAGAGATACGAGAGCCACCAGAAATCTCTATGTTGAGCGAAGGAAGGATGAGAAACGCATACTCAGGAGGAAGAAAAAAGAACACCAGCAACACGAAGTCGAGGAGTTGCAGAGATGTTTTTGCAGAAAAGAGGTGCGAAACTTCTACAGAAGAGTGAAACAGTCTACATCAGGTTTTACAAGTCGCCCTGGGCCCTGCAAAGATCAGGATGGAAACACCATTGTGGAAACGCAGGCGATGTTAGCCATCTGGAGAGACTACTTTAACCAGTTGTTAAATGGCGATGACAGCCAAGATCCCGCCCAATATCAACTTGTACCAGTTAATCTAGATGACCACCACGAACTGCACCCGCCCGACCAAAATGAGATCAAAGTAGCCATCACCAGGCTAAAGATGAACAAAGCAGCTGGATACGATGGTCTACAAGCGGAGCTTTTAAAACACGCTGGAGATGAACTGGTCAGGAGCATACACCAACTCATCTGCAAAATATGGTCGGAGGAAAGTATGCCCGATGAGTGGAACCTCAGTACCATCTGCCCGATCCACAAAAAAGGAGACCGCCTACTCTGCGCCAACTATAGAGGCATTAGTCTTCTAAACATCGCCTATAAGATCCTGTCAAGCGTTTTATGTGAACGTCTCAAGCCGTTTGCTGATGATCTAATAGGTCCTTACCAATGCGGCTTCAGACCTGGAAAATCTACCACCGACCAAATATTCACATTACGCCAGATCCTGGAGAAAACCCAAGAATATAACATCGACACCCACCACCTGTTCGTCGATTTTAAAGCAGCGTACGATAGTATAGAGTTGAAATGTATCGTGCTATGTCTAACTTTGGAATCCCTTTTAAACTGATACGCCAGCACCCATGCCAGTACATCGGGCACCATTTTCAATAAATCGACACAATTACTTGGGTTTGCAGACGACATAGACGTGATAGGAAGAACAAAGCGAGCAGTAACCGATGCTTTCACTACTATGGAGTCAGCAGCAAGCAGAATGGGGCTGAAAATAAACGAGGACAAGACGAAGTATATGCTTTCATCAACAAAAGCCCAATCCCACCACCGGCTTGGTCAAAATGTGACCATTGATATGTATAACTTCGAGGTAGTCAGTCAATTTGTCTTCCTGGGTACTGCTGTAAACTCGGTCAACAACATCAGCGCTGAAATCAAACGTAGACTAACTCTTGCTAATCGCTGTTTCTTTGGGCTGAATAAGCAATTGAGGAATAAAGCCCTATCGAGAAGAACCAAGGAGACACTATATAAAACACTCATCATCCCGGTACTGCTATATGGTGCAGAAGCATGGACCCTCTCCCAATCAGATGAAAAGTCACTTGGAGTCTTCGAGAGAAAAGTTCTGCGTACGATCTATGGTCATATTTGCGTAAACCGAGAAGACAACATTGGGCGACGAAGATACAACGACGAACTATACGAGCTGTACAGCGACATAAGCTTAGCCAGAAAAATTAGAGTCCAACGACTAAGATGGCTGGGCCATGTAGAGCGAATGGACACCAACGCTCCAGCGAGTAAAGTCTTCAAAGCCAAACCAGAGGGAGTCAGAAGCCAAGGTAGACCTCATCTTCGATGGAGCGACCAGGTAGAAGGAGAACTCCGCCAACTTGGAGTGCGAAATTGGAGACAGCAGGCAAGGGATCGAGCCAGCTGGAAGGGCGTATTGACCAAGGCCTAGGAGCACCACGCTCTAGTTGAGCCAACATAAGAAGAAGAAGAAGGTTAGCACAGATCAATACACCGAGATAATTATACTCTCGAACAATTTCTAAATTCTGACCCTTGTAGGTCCACCTTTCGTTTCTCGAGTATCTACCACCTCCATCCCTAAAGATCATCATTTTAGACTTTCCAAGGTTAACAGTCAGGTTCCAAAGATCACAGTAGCGCTCCAGGCGGTTGATCATGCGCTGCATTCCGTCAACTGATTCCGCCAGAAAAAACTATGTCATCTGCGAAACGGTGATGCACGGGCAATGGAGTCAAAAGCAGCTCTGAAATCTACGAAGAAAGCTTATAGCTTCTCCTTTTTGCTTTTAAAGTAATTGGGAATGTGAAATAAGGTAAAAATCTGATCTACCGTCGAGTGGTTTTTCCTAAAACCAACTTGGAACATGTTGAGTATGTTTTTGTCGTTAACCCACTCTGTTAGCCTTTTAAAAATAAGTGTGCTGAATAACTTCACTGAAGAATTCAAAAAAGAAATGCCTCTGTAATTCTCGGGATTATCGTACGCACCTTTCTTATGCAGCGGATAAATAATTGCTTTTTTGAAGCAGGCTGGAACTTCTGCGGTTTTGAAAATTCTATTAAATTCCTTGGTGAGTGAGAACAGGTACTCGGACGTACAGTTTATATAGAATTCCGAAGGAATCCTGTCATCTCCTGGGGCTTTACCAGATCTGGTTTTTTCTAAAGCAGTCCGAAGTTCCAGAACTGTAAACGGCGAATCAAGGATATCGTCTAAGAAAACCGGAGCAGCATATTGAGGTAGGGGTGAAAACTGCGCAGTGTTAAGTAAATTTTTAAAGTACTCCTGAAGCTCGGTTGCGTGCAGTGAAGATCCAATCCTACTAGGCCGTCCGTTAATTGCTTTAGCAGTTTTCCAGAATTCCGCCGAAGACATCGCTGAGTTTAAGCGTTGTATGGTTTGTTCATCGTTTTGCTTTCGCTTGGCAAGGCAGATGAGTTTATACTCTTTGTTCGCAGACGCATACCTAGTCTTAAAGACATGAAGGTTATATTTTCTCAGAAGTCTTAGTAAAGTAAATGATTTTTTCCTTGCTTTAGAGCATTCCAAGTCAAACCATTTTTGTTTAAAATCAGTCTTCTGTTTCCAGTTATTGGTAACTGGGACTGCAGCTCAAGTGACTTTGAACAAGATAATTCATCTGCCGGTCTTGATTTGCATGTGATTTCTAAAGGCATATGCTCCGAAAAAGTTTGCTGCCCCACGCTAAAGCTTCTCAAAAGGTCGTTCCACCTTCCAGAAACTATCCCATAACCGATGACTGAACACGCCGTTCCTCGGATAAATGTGTATTTACCCTTAACATCTCCTGTACGACTTCCATTCAAAACTCTAGCATCTAAAGAGTCAGCTAAATCCAATATTTTAGCTCCTTTACCATCGCATACTTCATCTTTTGACTGACGAATTGAATTAAAAATAACTCCAGCTGATCCGCTTAAAAAGCTATTCTGTGAGCAGCCAATCCTGGCGTTAAAGTCACCGACAAGTAATAAATCCCTGGAGTTTAAGGATGCAATTCCGTCGCATAGTTTGTCAAAATCTCTCTGCCAGTGGTTACAATTCAGATAGATGGGAATGACCTCCAATATATTAATTCCTTCCCTTTGCACAAAGTTAACGGATATTCCACAAAGTCCTGTTCGGTAACCAAGAAGCTGCCCTCCACTTCCTCTTCCATACGTATTTGTTTTCACCGCTGGCATTTTAGCTTAAAGATATTAAAAATACCTTCAAATTTCTCTATCTCATTATATAACACATGCGTGTCCACAAGTAAAAATATATCAAAGCTTTTAATATAACTAAAGAAATTCATAAAAAAAAATTTATTTTTTAGCCCTGATATATTATATCCTAATGTTCTTAAATCTAAAGTATTAATTTGATTCTGGTAGACTTGATCGCATCATTCTCTCGTACTCATGCTTGTGCTTTGACCCAAAAGCTTTACAGCGGCTGCTCTCCCATTTTGCTGTGATGAAACGTTGCTAACTTCGTGTACATTCCCTTTTGACGTTTTGGGACTGACATAAACGTTGACATTTCTTACACCTTTGTTTACTTTGTGCACTTCATTCATAAAAGTTTCTGAATTATTAAAAACCATAAAATTACTGCCGAATATTGTCTTCAATGCCTCCATAGGATCAAGAGTACCACACTTTAGCCACTGCTCTAAATCCCAGGTGAAGAGCTTGTCGGGTATGGCAAGCTTATCGTCTTTGAGCATAGTCTTAACATGTGGAAAATTAGCACGCAAGAACCTGTGGATTGGGACCAAATGGCTTCATTTGCATCGCATTTTGTATGGGAGATCTTTATGAATGTATATTTGAGATCCCTTTAAATCCTTCGCTTTCTTAAGAACTGTCCATGCTGTATTGCGGTTTTTCATTTTAACAACTATTATTGCCAATCGGGAATCTTTAGCTGATATAGAACGCGCGTAATCAATATCGGAAACATCTGCAGATGAAAGCAAGCCAGCACAAATTAATTTAGTTTTCTCAGTCATATCAGCATCTCCAACCGCCGGCATATGTACCACGACATTAGACTCAGTGCCTTTTTGCAGTAGTTTTTTTAAATTGGTCTTCGAGCAAATTTTTTTTTCTCTCCAACTCAAGAACTCTAGCTGAGATGCGCTCGTTCTCCTGCTTCAACCCTAAAATTTCGGCGTGGAGCTCTTGAAAGTCGGCCTTCGAAGGCAGCTGTTGGCAAAGCTCCTTGTTGTTGTCACGCAGAATCTGTACAAGATTCTCTGCAGTAATTGCGGCGGCGACGGTCATTGTAGGTTTGGAAGATGCTGTTGGTGTAAGGTTTACGCGCTTTTCTTCTCGTTGTTGTTCGGGGGATATTTCAAGCAGACCTCTTTTGCTCATTTAGTGGGGTTAACTTTACATGAAAACTAGGCAGTTCTATTTTTAGCTTAACGGCTACAATAGATGCGCAATGAGAAAGAAAAAACTTGCCGAGAAGGTAAAATCTTTAGCCCAAAAACAAGAGAAACACGCTTTTGCAGTCCAATCAGCAACCAGAACCGAAAGAATGTTTGGAGCAGATCTCTTCTCCCTTCTCCAGAAGGCAAAAAAGATAATTCCAAGCAACTACGGTACTTTGGATGATAAAGATAAGACAAATATATTGGGTCATTTTATATTCAAATTATGTATATAAAAACCCAACTTTCAATTGAAACATATGACGTTAATTCTATTTATTCCACAGCCAGCTCAAAAGCCAGGAAAAAAGCCTTCATCACAACTCCCAACACAAGCCAACGGCATTAAAAGCAAATTATCATCAAAGACCATCAACAACGAACAATCAGATGCGGAAAGGGTCAACGTCATTCAACATCTTCGAGGACAACGAAAGATGTATAGAAAAACTTTCAATTATAACATATAACGTTAAATCTATTTATTCCACAGCCAAACGAATTTCTCTTTCTCTGTTTTTAAAATCAAAAAAACGAGACATTATTTTCTTACAGGAAACCAACATCACAGCGAAGAACAACTTTAAGCCAGATCATTACACATCCTGCAGAGAGGACAAAGGAGCGAGCGGCAGAAGAACAGCGATCCTTCTCAAATCGGACCTCAGGAACGAAAAGAAAGTTATTACTGTACTTAGATGCATGGAAACAACACAGTCGTTACTAAACTGACCTAGTCTGAGACGCTTCTATTGGTCTCAGTATACATCAAGTGGAACTCAACAAGAAGCGACATACATCACGATCTCCACATTATCAACAGCATTGCTAATCAATACACATCTTGTGTCATTGGAGGAGACTTCAACGGCCGGCACCCTCTATGGATGGATACCGCGGAATCTCACCAAGGCAAAGCAATTGTTGACTGGCTACAAGGAAATCCCGAGCATCACTTTTTGGTTGTCGTGTCTCAACCAAAACCAACATTCCCTAGAACTAAATCTCATTTGGATTTCTTCCTGGTAACGTCGAACTTCATCAACATTCTGCCTGAACTACGGAACTACACTTGCGTTGCACACGATAGTTATTCCGACCATCTGGCAGTAGAAGTGAGGGTAAGACCTAATCAAAAGATATTCTGCGAACAACCAGAACAAGAGCTCCAAATCAGGTATAACAGGGTGAACTGGAGAACATTCCGTACCGAAATTGAAAGAGATCTCCCGTAAGTCCCAACCAGCAGCAATCTCTCAAACAGCGAAATTGATACTGCCATACTCCAATTCGGGACAACAGTTACCAACGCCTTGGAAAAGCTTAAGACTGCAAAAACCAGCAGAGACCGATATGCGAATATGCCCGAACATATACAGGCCATATATGCTCACAGACAGAGACTCCGCAAAAAGCTTCAACGGATATACCACAGGTTGTTCAACAGAGAGAACGACGAGTATAGACGCATATACTCCGAACTCCAATGCACCAACACCATGTTCAACCAGGCAGTGAACATCACCAGGAGAATGAATTCAGGAAAAGACTTGCGAACATCAAACCTGGACCCGATGCCTTCACGAAAATTAACCAGCTCGTTAGGAAAAAGAGCTCGATTCCAGATAAAATAATGCACGGGCAACATTCTGCAATAACACTAACCGAAAAAGCAGAAGCTCTCGCTAAGCATTTTGAAGAGACCTTCAAGGATCGCCCGCCCAATCACCTTCCTGAATTCATCGAAGAAGTTGAAAACAAGTTTGAAGAAGTTGCAGCCCTAATACTTCAGTCACCAACTTTAATGAGGACAATCCTGCACTCGGACCAAATGGAGATGCTTTTACTTCCATCGAGGAAGTAACTCACATAATCCACGGAGGAAATTCTAAGAAGTCAGCAGGAAATCATTGGATTTCTAACTTTCTGCTTAAAAAGCTACCAAATCTCGCCATCGACTAGCGTCGAGGGATATCGGCCGACTTCGCTTCTATGCTGTGTCAGCAAATTCCTGGAGGGACTTATCCTGAGAAAACTTCATCATTTCTTCAGGCAAAGGGAATTCATACCGGAATGTTGGTATGGTTTCCGAGCACAACACTCCACCATCCATCCTCTTCTTGGACTGCACTCCGATGTGACACACGGACTGAACAAGAAAGAGACGACAGTCGCCTGTTTACTGAACATCGAAAAGGCCTTCGACACAGTTTGGATAAAAGGACTTATATTCAAACTGTCAAGTCTAGGACTACCTGAACACTTGGTAAGATCAATCAAAAAAATTTTAACCCATAGATCCTTTTATGTACAGGTAAACAAAGAATATTCACAAAGAAAGACGATCAGCGCTGGAGTTCCACAAGGTTCCAAGTTGGGCCCTATACTTTTTAACCTTTATACAGCTGACCAGTCTACCAACATCCCAGGGACGAAAACGAAGCTATATGCCGATGACTCCTTAACATATGCAACATCCATTTCACCTGAAATTGCAGCCAGGAGAGTTGAAGGTCACATAAGAAACTTGTGGGACTACTACCTTAAATGGGGACTAAAGATAAATAGCGATAAGAGCGAGCTTATCTGCTTCAGAACCCGAACAACAGCAACAAGAGGTCGAAGACGTTTCGCATCACGCTGTGATAATATCAGTATCAAGCTACCAGACAACACAGTGATAAGGAAAAAGACAACAGCAAAATACCTTGGAGTGAATTTCACTAACCGCTTCCAATCCTACTACCAGATGTAGTTAGCAATTTTTATCTCTATGTACAAATAATTAATTTAATTAAATATTTAATAAAATAGTAGAAAATAGTTAAATGAATTCGGTTATTAATAACATCCTATATATATAAGTATCTTTAAAAAATTTGTAAAGAGTTCTCCAGTCAAAACCATTCAGGATGTTAATAGTTTCTTGCAATGATAATGTTCTCTTTCCGAAGTATGACAGGCGTTGTGACGAGAATATGGGACATCTGCTGACAAAGTGGAAACAGTCTTCTGTGGATCTCAAATTGCAAGAACAGAATTGGTTAAAATTTCCATTGTAAGGACTTGCGTTTAGGCTTAAATATTCACATATCACTTTAAATATGAGCGATATTTCTCTAAAGATTAGCAGGTCGTTAAAGTAGTTATTTTGCAATAGAGTGGTGTTAAGTTATGAATATAGGATTCTACTTTCAGATTCGCGGGCTTTTGCTATAAGACTATCGCGTACAGAGTTTTCACATTGCTGAATAATACGGTATAGCTGTTCTTTAAGAATGTAAAAATTGCCTGGATCCATGGAGATCATATAAAGCGGCGCTGCAAAGAAAAACTAGAGCTGCTCGCGAGCTCTACGAGCAGAAAAGACGGGAAGAACACCGGCTTCTCCAAAAGAAAAAGAGAGAGCATGAGAAGCGCGCGATCGAGGATATTGAGAGATGCTACTCCAGGAACAACGTGCGGAAGTTTTACCAACAGGTAAAAAGAACATGCCAAGGAAAAAAAACCCGCACAGAAGCCTGTAGAGATAGGAATGGAAACCTCGTAGTAGAGTCACAGTCGGTGCTGAGTACATGGAAGGACCATTTCTGGAGACTGTTAAACGGCAATGAAGACCAAAATCCCGCTGTCAGGCCGAATGAACCATTCAACATGGATGATGACAGACAAAACTTCCGTCCAACTGACCAAAATGAAGTATCTAAACTAAAAAACAACAAAGCTGCTGGACCCGACGGACTACCCGCCGAACATTTTAAAGCGGCCGGAGATGACCTGGTGGAGTGCATACACCAACTCATCTCTACAGTTTGGTCAGAAGAAAGTATGCCTGTAAATGGAACCTCAGCATCGTTTGCCCGATCCACAAGAATGGAGACCCTCTAAACTGCGCCAACTATAGAGGAATTAGTCTCCTGAATATCGCCTACAAGATCCTCTCTGCCGTACTATGTGAACGCCTGAAACCTTTCGTCAGCAACCTGATTGGCCCCTATCAGTGTGGTTTCAGACCAGGAAAGTCCACAATCGATCAAATGTTCACGCTACGGCTGGCAACAACCCAAGAATTCCAAATCGATACCCACCACCTCTTTATCGATTTTAAGGCCGCGTACGATAGCATTTATAGAGACGAGCTATACAGAGCCATGTCAGGTTTTGGCATTCCCACAAAACTCGTCCGACTGTGCAGGATGACGATGGAGAATTCTCGCTGCTCCGTCAAGGTTGGTACTGACCTCACAGAAGCTTTTGACGTCAAAAAAAGGATTCCGACAAGGTGATGCGCTATCGTGCGATTTCTTCAACTTAGAAGCTGAAGCGGCTAAGATGGGACTAGCAGTCAATGAGGCCAAAACGAAGTACCTGCTGTCCAAAAAAAGGGACACACAACACCGACGGATTGGACAAAACATCACAATAGACGGGTACAACTTCGAGGTAGTTAGAAACTTTGTGTACCTCGGATCCGCTATAACATCTGACAATAACATCTCGTCAGAAATAAAGCGAAGAATTACTCTTGCCAATCGCTGTTTCTATGGGCTAGGAAGGCAATTGAGTAGCTAAGCCCTCTCTCGAAAGACAAAGGAGACTATGTATAAGACCGTAATCATCCCAGTCCTGCTCTATGGGGCCGAGGCATGGAGTCTATCTAAAGCGGATGAAGATATCCTTAGTCGTTTCGAGCGTAAGATTCTTCGGAGGATTTTTGGCCCTATCTGCGTTAACGGGCTTTGGATGAGAAGGTTCAACCAAGAACTATACGAGCTGTACAGCGACATTGACCTGGTCAAAAAAATACGCATATCACGTTTAAGATGGCTAGGTCATGTAGAGCGAATGGACAACAATGCTCCGGCTCGCAGGATCTTCGATTCCACCCCAGAGAGCCGACGCAGTCAAGGAAGACCTCGCCTTAGGTGGCGCGGTCAAGTGGAGGACGACCTGAACCAACTTGGAGTGCAAAACTGGAGGCAGCTAGCCAAAGACCGAGCTGGCTGGAGAGGCATGTTGGTTGAGGCCCAGGTTCGTCCCGAACTATAGCGCCACCTAAGTAAGTAAGTAAGTGCGTTGCCACTTTCTATTACATGTTGTGATAGTCCAGTTGATGCTTTCCCCTTTCTCACATCTGAACTGTGTTCCGTCAGTCTGGTTTTAAGTGATCTTTTCGTCGTCCCAATGTTATTAAATTGCACGTATCCCCCTCCTTCCCGTTGCAACTTATTTCATAGACTACGTCATGTTGCTCTGCTTTGTCAATTAGAGCTTTGGTGTTTGTAAAAATATTCTTTAATGTTGAGTTTGGTTTGTGAGCATACGATGCGTTTTTATTTTTTATTGATCTATGTATACTTCTGCTGTCAGTTAGGTTTGGAATATAGTTTAAGCTGTAGTATTTTATTGTGTTATTATCTTCTTGTACCTTATGTTTTTTTAATTTGTTTTGTCAGTTTGTTCTTTAAGCTTTTTGTCTATTAAATAGTGAATTACAAATGATGGAAAATTTTTTGCGTAGGGAATGTTTTTTACTATATTTTATATTTTGTTCTTGTAACTTTCTGTCGCTTAAGTCTGACCTTGCTGATGAAATTGTAGGCTGTGTTGATTTTTTGTTATTGGGGTTGTGTAGAGAGGTAGTTCATCATCCTTAAAGAAGAAGTTGGTTTTGAATACCAGTCAAATATAATTTTCGAATTTGTTTTTTAAAGCATAACATCTAAGTAAGGTAGGCTATTGTTTTGTTATGTTTCAATCGTGAATTATATTTTTTGTATTTTTTTATTGTTTTCAGTATTGTTGCTTTGTTCCGTTTCTTTATGACGGCAAAAATATCATGTACATACCATGAAATGAGTTTTATGTTTATATTTTGGAGCTCAAGTTTTTCTGTAGAATCTTTTAAAAGAGCATCTAGTATGATGCTATTGTGGGTGATAAAGGGTTTCCCATTGGCATTCTAAACGTTTGAATAATAGCTTGTCTTTATATTGGAAATAATTATTTTCTTTCAAACAAAATTCTAATGTCCTCAAAATTTTTTTTTTTTTTTTTTTTGAATTTTTGAAAAATTTTGTATTGTGTTCCACTGTTTCATAATAATCTTGACTGCATGGTAAGTCTGAACGTTAGCAAACAATGAAACAACGTCGAAAGAGACTAGGTTGTCGTCTTAATCTAAATTTACGTACTGTAATTTTTCTTGAAGCGTGTATGAATTTTTTTATGTAATATTTATCAGAAATTAAATTTTTGAGGATTACCCTAGTAATTTCGACATATTATATCAGGAAACATTAATAGAAGATGAAATTGGTCTAAGAGTGAAGCACCCTATAGTCCAGTGCTACCAACTATGAGGAGCTCAATCGTCTATGCTGTGAATGGTATCAGGAGATTTACTGATTAATGGACGACACGGGCATTTCCACTTTGGCTGCCAACCGATACACACCTTTATTATATATTATGCTATAAGCAATTTAAGTTTGTTAAATAAATTGTAAGTTTGAATTAAAATAATAAAAGTAGAAATTATAACATTTGGCGACGAGGATAATGGACGAAACCCCGCTTAAAAGAGTTCTTAATCAACAACAAGAATGGATGGAAAGGCTGATGGCGGATAACAAAAAGATAATGGAAGAGGTTATCAAAGCGACGAATTCTAATCAAGTGACATCCAACGCAGTTCCACACTTTCGAGCTTTCGATGACCAAAAAGATAAATGGGAGACGTATATCTTTCAGCTCCAACAACACTTCTCTGCACACGCCATCGAAGAGGATAATTTAAAGAAAGCACATTTTCTTTCATCATGTGGCACTTTTATCAATGAGTTGCTCACTAAATTAATTGAGACAGATAACGTGAGTACACATTCATTTAAAGACATAATCAGTAAACTAACGAAACACTTTGAACAAAAATTACACGTGCTGGCATCTCGCTGTAATTTCTTACATAATGACTTCGGGCCAATCTTACGGAGATTGGATAGCTGATCTTAGAGGGTTAGCAAGGCAGTGCAGTTTTGTTTGCACAAATGAGGACTGCAAAAATTCATATGCAGAGTTTATGATAAGGGATATGATCACATTTTATACCCCCCATGATGAAGTCAGATCAGCAGCAACGCAAAAAAAACCCAACTTTAGAAGAAGTAGAGGCGATAGCAGCGGCCTACGAGGAAACGCAAATAGCATCAAACATAATGAAGAACACTAATCAACAAGCAACAACATCCTATGAAGTAAATCAGGTAATAAAGAGGGAATCACGTATCGACAACCAAAGTAAGTCAAATACAGTAAGTTATTTAAATCGGAAATTATGCATTAATTGTGGAATCAATCACGATCGTAGTCAGTGCAGGCATTTAGATTCAGTCTGTGATTTATGTAGTCGAAGAGGTCATATCAGCAATGTTTGCTTAAGTGGTAATCAAAAAAATATGCAGGCGGGTTGGTTTAAAGGAAAGTCTCGTCATGGCTCCAAGTACCGTGGTCGTTCAAGAAAAAAATATCAAGGCAATTTTGACAATAACAAGAAGCAGTGGGTGCATTCGGTGTACAATGTGGAAGATAAGGGGCCGGCAAGACAGACAAAGGAGGATGTATCGATAGTGGATACGGTAGGCTCTTTGTTCAGTCGAAGTGAACTAACCGAGGTGGATAGAAGGGAAAATAAGATGTTCATATCTCTCACAGTCAATGACAAACTCATGCAATTCCAAGTGGATACTGGAGCAACCTGCTCTATAGTTGGTGATGACGGATACGAGAAGCTAGGAAGGCCAACTTGTAATAAAAACACAAAGGTACTCAAGGCGTATGGTGGGGTGAGTGTTCCAATTCGTGGTGTTATTCGGGTGATGGTGAATATGAGAGGCAAAGTATTAGATTTACCACTTTTAGTCGCAAACAGCTCCAGCGGTAGTAATATTCTTGGCCTCGATTGGTTTGATGCACTCAAGTTTTGCATAGGCTCGGATAAAAATGAAGTGAATTTTGTGTCATCAAATTCTGCAGACAAATTACAAACCGCTGCAAAGCTGATTTGTGAAAAGCATCATATGGTATTTAACAACACTTTAGGCTGCAGCAAGTTGTTTAAAGCTCATATAAGGTTGAAAGAAGGTTCTCAGCCAAAGTATTTTAAATACCGACCATTACCTTTTTCGCAAAAGATAGCTGTCAAAGCTGAACTTGACCGTTTGGAAAAGTTAAATATTTTGAAGCCAATTCAAACGTGTCAATGGGCTGCTCCTATTGTGGTGGTACCGAAGACCGACGGATCAGTTCGCATATGTGGTGATTTTAAAGCGTCTATAACTCCACAACTGGAAGTTCACGGGTACCCATTTCCGAGGTTTGAAGAATTGTGTCATCAACTGCAGGGTTGTCAATTTTTCACGAAAATTGACCTGTCAGATGCCTATTTGGAGATCCCTTTGGATGACGAGTCCAAACAGATATTTGTAATCAACACGGAGTTCGGTCTGTATCAAGTACAGAGATTACCTTTCGGCGCAGCTTGCTCAACTGCTATATTCCAACAGTATATCGATCAGTTATTGACTGGATTAGAGTGTTGCGGAGCTTACGTAGATGATATAATCATCTCGGGAAGAAACAATGCAGAACATCTACAGAATCTAAAGGCCTTTCTTGAGCGACTAGAGCTACATGGTCTCACCTGCAAGTTAGAAAAATGTGTATTTGCGCAGGAGAAGATAGAGTACCTTGGTCATGTCATTGACGCCAAAGGCAAGAGACCATCTGATGAGCGCGTAAAGGCTCTAGTTAACTTGCCTGCTCCCGTGGACATTAAAGGACTCGAAGCGTTTATTGGCAAAATTAACTACTACAATGAATATATTGAAAATTTCGCTCAGCTAGCCGCACCCTTAAATTTTCTGAGAGGAAAAGAGCAAGAGTTTGTATGGGGACAAGCGCAGAAAAATGCGTTTGAAAAACTAAAAACTAAAATTGCAAATGTGTCTTGTTTGGTGCATTTTTCCCAGCAGTATCCGGTAACACTAGCAACTGACGCCTCTTCGCACGGTATCGGAGCAGTCTTGTCACACATCCTCCCGGACGGTACTGAGCACCCAATCGCCTTCGCCTCAAAAACTTTAACAGATAGCCAGAAAAAGTACAGCCAAATTGAAAAAGAGGCGCTTTCCATAATATTTGGCGTACGCAAATTCCACCAATATCTATATGGTCGTGAATTCGAACTTATCACTGACCACAAACCTCTAATAACGATTTTTCATCCAAATAAAAAACTGCCCGAAATGACTATACACAGACTGCAAAGGTATGCTATAATTCTAATGAATTACAATTACAAAATAAGATACCGATCCACAGCACAGCATAGCAACGCTGACTGCTTATCTAGATTGCCGATAGGGCCTGACAGGAAATTTGACGATGAAGAACAAGATGGGGTAGGGGTTGAAACGGTATACTCTGCAGTATTGGAGAACTTCCCTATCACAAGCAAAACCGTAGCTGAAGCTTCTGCCAAGGACACCACCCTTCAAAGCGTTTTCAAATACATTCAGTATGGCTGGCCCGCAAAAATTAATCATAAAAGAGATGATTACCATGCTATTTTACCTTATTTTACAAGAAAATTATGTCTTTGTGTTTCTACTAACGTTATTCTTTTACAGTCAGAGCACACAAGAGTAGTGGTTCCAGCCGAGTTGCAAGAGAAAGTTCTGTCAATGCTGCATACAGGACACTGGGGGATCAGTCGCATGAAGCAAATTTCACGCCGATATTGCTGGTGGCCTGGAATAGACCAGGATATTGAAAAGGTTGTGGCCAGTTGTAGAGCATGCCAGCTATATTCAAGTAGTTCAGCTAAAGAGTATAGCAGTTGGCCAACTCCAAACTCTCCTTGGGAAAGAATTCATATGGACTATGCGGGTCCATTCCTTGGTAAAATGTGGCTTATCGTCGTAGATGCGTTTTCGAAATTCCCGTGGGTGATTGAAATGAGTTTTTCAACATCAGCGGCAACAATCTCCGCACTCAGGTCAATTTTCGCCATAGAGGGGTTACCTAAAACGGTTGTGAGCGACAACGGAACTCAGTTTGTCTCAAGAGAGTTTAATGATTTTTGTACATCGCAATCAATCCAGCACTTAACGTCTGCTCCATTTAACCCTGAATCAAATGGAGCCGCAGAAAGAATGGTCAGAACGTTCAAGACTTCAATAAAGAAAATTTTAGAAGACAGTGATAATGATAACTGTGACATTGCGCTTCAAACGTTTTTATCAACGTACCGTGCCTCACCCAATGAGACAGGAAAGTCCCCAGCTGAATACCTTCATGGCAGGCAGCATCGAACGCTTCTTTCAATCATGTTGCCAGACATTAATAATGGTCATGTTGATAAATACCGGAAAACTACAAAATTTAAGCTAGGTGATGCAGTCTACGCCAGAGAATATTCAAGTCAGAAAAAATGGGTAGAAGCTGAAATTTTGAAAAACTTAGGGCGTCGAATGTACCTAATAAAAACTTAGAATGGTTCTATGACACGTCATCAAAATCAATTGCGTTTACGTAAATTTTTTACCAATAATTATATAACTAATCCGTTTCCTTTTCAAGGATACCAGTCGAATTCGGAAGATGTTCCTTTGTCAAAAAAAAGTCAACAACACGAAGTAACGTCGGCCAGGAAAAAGTCAACTGGAGATGCTGTCCAAGGGCAGTCGGAGTCAGACATTTCATCTTCACCAAAAAACGCAACGCAGCCCAGGTGTTACACCTGCAGCGGTCCAAGAGCAGTCTGAGTCGGACATTTTATCATCTTCACCAAACCATGTTCACCGCAGCCCAGTGGTAACACCTACGACACCTATAGTCGCTAAGTTGCGGAAGTCTTCTCGACCAAAGAAGCCTCCTGTTAGATTTGTTGTTGACTAAGAAGAGGGAAATGAAGCACCCTATAAAAGTCCAGTGCTACCAACTATGAGGAGCTCAATCGTCTATGCTGTGAATGGTATCACGAGATTTACTGATTAATGGACGACACGGGCACTTCCACTTTGGCTGCCAACCGATACACACCTTTATTATATATTATGCTATAAGCAATTTAAATTTGTAAAACAAATTATAAGTTTGAATTAAAATAATAAAAGTAGAAATTATAATAAAGAGGAAGATTGGGTTTGTGTATTTTTGGCAGCCGATGAATTCGTGGTGCTGTTGCTGCTGATGAATACAATCTGTTTTTTGCCATTGGTCTTTATATTTATTTTTGTATAAATCGTTGACAATTTCATTGTTTATTTTTTTAAGTTTTTGTGTATATTTGTCCTCGAATAGTTTTGTATGTATATTTGCCCTCCAGTAGTTCAGTAATTTTTTTATTGTAATCATTTTTATATTTGCTTTTTGGTGTTCTTTTGTTATGAACCTTTCCACTGTTTTATTTTTTTTTTTTTGTGAAATCGTTGATCTAACTATCTCTCCTTCTCTCTCATCTTCTATTGTGCGAATGCTTTGATCTATGTCAGAGATAATATGTATAAGTGAATAGTTGTTGTTGTTGACTGGGACTGCGAATTCCTCTCCAAGCGAAAAAAATTCATTTTATCTCTGTTGGAAATTCAATGTCAGCTTTGTTTACGAATTAAAAATTATCCCCATGTTGTTCAGATGCGTATCTTTAAGTTTCTGAATTTTAGATATGTGAATCTGCTTAACTTGTTGTTGCAAGTTATTGTACAAAAAGCTTTGTTTCGTAATGAATTTGGTGTATTCTATTTGGTTTAACATTTGTTTTAACTGGTCCGAACGAAATATGTTTTTGCCTATAGAATTGATGCATGTGCTTGTGTTTGTGATTTCCAGGTTTAAAATTTTTGCGTGAAATTTGTGTTTTGGGTGGTAAAACTATTTCCGTTGTGGTGTTTCTGCATTTAAGTACACATTTAAGTCTTTCTTTTTGTTTAACAAGTCTCTTTTTCTCTTTGCTGTAGTGTTGATTATGAAAATTTGTAAAATTTATAAATTTACTGAAAACAATTTAAACAATATTCAATTATGTTTTTAGAATCACCATGCCTCGAGTTCATGTTTAAAACCAACTGCTGGAGTGGCAACAAGAAATATATCAATTCCACATCCGCTTCCGCAGCAAGTAAATGGCCAATTTACAGGTAATTGTGATAAATAAGGAATCTTTACTAACTACTTATCTCATTGTATACGAATCTTATAGTACAGTCATGGCACCATTTTTTTTAAGAGTTACTGTGCAGCAATAAAATGGCGCTGAAATAGGTGTGAATATAGAATAATAACAAAGCGCAAAAGTGTATTATATGTCGCCAAATGTTCTCGTCTCCACTATTAAAAGATAGGGAGAGGTAGGCCGTGAAGATAACAAGAAGTCAAATGGCAGTCTTGAGAATACTATAGAATGTATAATCCGACCTCTCGTATACTACTGATAAGAGTTGAAAATGGTGAGGTACATGTTATAAGATCTTTTGAAGACTTTAATAATTTATAAAAATCTTACAGCAATATTAAATTTAATGAATTTTTATATTTTTTATGGGAATCCTAAGGATTCGTATTCTGCAGATGGAGTCGGAGTTTTCGTTTGTGTTTCGTATGATTGTGAGGTGAAAAACTATAGTTTGAGTAGTGCAGATATATTAAAATTTCGTTTCGTTTTCGCGATGAAATGTTTAGTTTTATTTGTGTTTATCGACTTAACTCAACATCGATTCAAACGTTTGTTGAAGAATTTTCCATTTTTTTAAATAGTGAACGAGCAGAAAATCTTGTCATTTTGGGTGATGTGAATTCTAAGATCTACTGACTCAAAGTACTGCTTTGGATTTATATAAGACCAACCATGTTCTTAGGCGTTTCTCTAAAATATCTGGAAGATTGTGCTGGCATTGTATTCGATCTGCAAATTACAGATCCTTGCAAGACAGGTTTCATTTAAAAAAAAAATTATAATACCTTGAGCAAAACACAGCGAACATTGAACGTTGATTAATTAAAATTGATTTTAGTAAGCTGAATGGTCTATGCGGAAGAAGACCCATCCAGAGCATATGATTTATTTTTAGAAAGTTTAAAAGAGCATATAAGCAATTCAACAGACAACAAGAGTAATTCTTCGCTTTATTTCTGACGAGATGTTGTCAGATGTTATAGCGGATCCGAGGTAAACAAAGTCCCTAATTACCTAAAAGTTGTACCTGTCTATTGTGATGTTTTGTCCAATCCGCCGAAGTTGTGTGTCCCTTTCTGTGGACAGTAGGTACTTCGTTTTGGCCTCATTGACTGCTAGTCCCATCTAAGCCGCTTCAGCTTCAATGCTAGCAAACGTTCCGTCGCCGAGTTCTGCCAATGATATTTATGTCTTCAGCATAGAGCACAGACTAGCAACTGCACAGACTTGAAAAAAATGTCCCACAGCAATTGACTTGCGAGTTTCTTATAATTTTTTCAAGTATTAAGTTGAAGAAATCGCACGATAGCGCATAACCTTGCCGGAATCCTTTTTTGACATCAGAAGCTTCAGCGAGAGTTCTCCATCGTCATCCTGCACAGTCGGACGAGTTTTGTGGGGATGCCAAAACCAGACATGGCTCTGTATAGCTCGTCTCTATAAATGCTATCGTACGTGGCCTTAAAATCAATAATGAGGTAATGGGTATGGATTTGGAATTCTTGGGTAGTTTCCAGGATCTGCCGTAGCGTGAACATTTGAACGATTTTGGACTTTCGTGGTCTGAAACCACACTGATAGGGCCAATCAGGTTGCTGACGAAATGTTTCAAACGTTCACAAAGTACGGCAGAGAGGATTTTTTAGGCAATATTCAGGAGACTTATTCCTCTATAGTTCGAGCAGTTTAAAGCGTCTACTTTCTTGTGGATCGGGCAAACGATGCTGAGTTTAAATTCATCAGGCATACGTTCTTCTGACCAAACTTTAGAGATGAGTTAGTGTATGCACTCCACCAGGTCATGTCCGGCCGCTTTAAAAAGATTGGCGGGTAGTCCGTCGGGTCCAGCAGCTTTGTTGTTTTTTTAGTTTAAATATTGCTATCCTCACTTCATTTTGTAAGGTGGACGGAAGTTTTGTCTGTTATCGTTCATTTTGAATGGTTCATTCTGCCTGACAGCCGGATTTTTGGTCTTCATCGCCGTTTAACAGTCTGCAGAAACAGTCCTTCCATGTACTCAGCACCGACTGTGTTGCCAAGTCCCTTTGTGTATATCGAGATGAGGAAACCGTGTGCTTGCAATGGTGACGTTATGTGCCGCTGCGAAGTCAATTAGCCTATGTCCGTTTTCAGACGTTGTGTCGTGTAGGCTTTGTTTTCCGATAGTCCTACCAAAGATTTCCTCTTTACCTATTTTGGCGTTAAAATCGCCTAGTACGATCTTAACGTCGTAATTAGGGCATTGCTCATAGGTTTTGTCGAGGAGCTCGTAGAAGTCATCCTTGGTGGCGTCATATTTGTCCTCTGTGGGGGCATGAACGAATATTAGGCTAATGTTGGTGAATTTAGCCTTGATACGGATTGTCACAAGTGGCTCACTTACGTGTCGAAAGCCCAAGACTTCTTGCCTAAGTCTAATCTTATGACGAATTTTTCAGGGCGTCAACAGTTAATCCCTCCTTTTCCGATGCTATTGGTCGCTTCGTAACTTTCTTTTTTTCCATGGCAGGGTTGTTAACCCCACGCACAACCCCCAACCTGGAGGGCCAGGTCCTTCGGTGGATTCCTTGGACAAAAGGAACCGAACATAAATAAAGTTATATGAGTAATTATAATTTAATAACTTAACTATAGCTTTAGAAGCGATACTCGCTCTGTTCCCGCCCTGCCTTTTCAAACTACTTGAAATTCTCCCATGCAAAATGCAAGTCATCATGGAATTTGCCGCAAACTGGCATCACTTCCAGGTTACGGCGAATCCAGGAAAATATTTAGCCAAATACCCCAATTACTTGTAAGAAAATTTAATTTCTGAGACCTAAGAAAATTAAATCTTCTCATCGTACATATTTCCACTCCGCTAGTCAAAGCGCTGGTAAAATAGCTGGTGCAAAGTAAATCTAAAACCCCATAATTAGAAGAAAAAAGTGGCAGCTTTTCTTGTACCTATAAAACTTCTTTAAGGTTTTTGGACTTCTACATAGATTTATACATAGATTTAGAATTAGAGAAATAGCTCTTAACGCTCCATCTTGTACAAAGTCCATCTTTACATACAAATTTAGGTAATTTGAAAAAAAAAAACAAAAAAAATTAAATGTAAAATTATACAATTTAAAATTAAATGAGTTAAGTTGGGCCAATGGCCATTCTCAATGAGTGACATCAGCGTCGGGGACCAAGTGTCTACCGCGCTTTTTGTATTGTTGGTTCCTTTGTGAAACATGCCGTCCCCCCGTCGACCATTCGTCTGTAATAGTTGGTACTGTTTTCCTTAAAATACTGAGAGACAGAAAACAGATACCTTGTAAACCATGAACATTTTACTCTCTCTCAGTATGGTAAAAGAAAAACCTAAATAAAACAAAATTAAGTTGGGAGTTGGGATCTGGGATTGAAAAGAGTATTTCTTATTGCGGAAAATTTTTGTTATTACGCTTTACGGGAATCCTGTTTGGGGACAATGTGCAAAACGCACATAAAAAAAAACAAATCTCACAAAATAAAATTTTGAAATTAATGCTCAAACTTCCATGCCATTTTTCCACTAACGAATTGCATAATTTAGCCAATGTCGATTATGTTTTTGTTATTATGTTAAAGGTAAAAGAAAATTATGATATTCGATGTCAAATTTCTGATAATGTACTTATAACAAGTCTAATTCATTTCTGGGACCAATTTATTACGTACCTTTGTTGTCTATTGATACCATGTACAAACTGTTATTATTTATTATACTTAAACAAAAAATTATTATATTTGTTTCCTGTTCTTTTTGTGATTTATTTATTTTATTATTTATTAATTTCTTTTTGTTTTATTATATTATTACATTATATTATTATTGTGTTTATTTATTAATTATTTGTTTACTTATTTATTTTTTATTTATTTAGTTGTTTTATGTACGTAATTATTTGTTCATTTATTTATTATTCATTAATTTATTCAATTATTTATTTATCCACTTACTAATTATGTAATTCTTCATTCATTTATTTATTTAAACAATTTCATGTTGCATATGTTACTTTTTTTCTCTAGTTCACTTCTTTTTTTTAACCTTTTAATTCTGTGATATTAAATATAAGTTAAAAAATAAAAAGTTAAAAAAATAAAGAAAAATTTGTCTTGTATCTATATGAAACACTTGCTCAATGGCACTTACCCTAGCTTTTACCATATAATAAACCAAAAGTTTTTATATGTTTACAGTAGGTATACAGAATTCAATTCTGTTTAACGGAAAACAGTTGGGTGCTGTATGAATAGGGTAGCCACTGAACGGCATCAAACCGGTGATGCACAGTTGCTGCAACTATCTCGTACACATCAATTGTGCTTATTTTACCTCCCCGCGGTAACCACCGGGTACTAGTCTGTCCATCCGGACATTCCTGCTAAACTTATAAGCGCGAGTGTTGAACACAGAAAAAATAGCAACACTATAATGCTCTGCTTTAATGACTGTTCTGATCGATTCGCGAAAGTCTTGCACGAGCCCCTCAGAAAGAGGACGTACGGCGGATGAGCCCGACCAATTGGACCAACGGTGGCGTCAACAGTCAACGAAGCAGACGCCCTAATGAGGGGAGGGAGATATTTGGAGATAAGGGCATTGAAATAGAGATGGTGGCGCATGAACCCTTAATGGGCCAACGGCAGCGCTCATATCCCCGAAATGGGTCACTGACTCCGGATTCTCCGGTTCCTTTTGTCCAAGGAATCCAACAAAGGACCTGAACCTCCAGGTTGGGGGTTGTGCGTGGGGTTAACAACCCTGCCATGGAAAAAAGAAAAAGTTGCGAAGCGACCAATAGCCTCGGAAAAGGACGGATTAACTGTGGACGACCCGGAAAAACGGACTGCTACAGAGCAGGAATTACTGTCATCCAGGAAGTGCGATGGGATACGCCAGGCAATAGGAGGATAAAAAACTGTGACGTGTACTAAGGTGATTGTGCAAGAAGACCACAGCGTTTATTTGGGTGCGGATTCGTCATAAGCGGTAGACTTAGGCAAGAAGTCTTGGGCTTTCGACACGTAAGTGAGCGACTTGTGACAATCCGTATCAAGGCTAAATTCGCCAACATTAGCCTAATATGCGCTCATGCCCCCACAGAAGACAAAGATGACGCCACCAAGGATGACTTCTACGAGCTCCTCGACAAAACCTATGAGCAATGCCCTAAATACGACGTTAAGATCGTACTGGGCGATTTGAATTTGAATTCCAAATCGATACCCACCACCTCTTTATCGATTTTAAGGCCGCGTACGATAGCATTTATAGAGACGAGCTATACAGAGCCATGTCAGGTTTTGGCATCCCCACAAAACTCGTCAGACTGTGCAGGATGACGATGGAGAACTCTCGCTGCTCCGTCAAGGTTGGTACTGACCTCACAGAAGCTTTTGACGTCAAAAAAGGATTCCGAAAAGGTGATGCGCTATCGTGCGATTTCTTCAACCTAATACTTGAAAAAAATATAAGAAACTCGCAAGTCAATTGTAGTGGAACATTTTTTTCAAGTTTGTGCAATTGTTAGCATACGCTGACGACATAGACATCATTGGCAGAACTCGGCGACGGAACGTATGCTAGCATTGAAGCTGAAGCGGCTAAGATGGGACTAGCAGTCAATGAGGCCAAAACGAAGTACCTCCTGTCCACAAAAAGGGACACACAACACCGGCGGATTGGACAAAACATCACAATAGACAGGTACAACTTTGAGGTAGTTAGGCTTTGTGTACCTCGGATCCGCTATAACATCTGACAAGAATATCTCGTTAAAAAATAAAGCGAAGAATTACTCTTGGGAATTGCTATTTCTATGGGCTAGGAAGGCAATTGAGTAGCAAAGCCCTCTCGAAAGACAAAGGAGACTCTGTATAAGACCCTAATCATCCCAGTCCTGCTCTATGGCTCCGAGGCATGGACTCTATCTAAAGCGGATGAAGATATTCTTAGTCGTTTCGAGCTTAAGATTCTTCGGAGGATTTTAGGCCCTATCTGCGTTAACGGGCTTTGGAGGAGAAGGTTCAACCAAGAACTATACGAGCTGTACAGCGACATTGGCATGGTCCAAAAAGTACGCATATTACGTTTAAGATGGCTAGGTCATGTAGAGCGAATGGAAAACAATGCTCCAGCTCGCAAGATCTTCGATTCCATCCCAGAGGGTAGACGCAGTCAAGGAAGACCTCGTCTTAGTTGGCGCGCCCAAGTGGCGGACGACCTCAACCAACTTTGAGTACGAAACTGGAGGCATCTACCCAAAGATCGAGCTGGCTGGAGAAGCATGTTGCTTGAGGCCCAGGTTCGTCCCGAACTGTAGCGCCCCCTAAGTAAGTAAGTAAGTAAGTTAACGGAAAACACGTATTAAAGAAATAGTCTTTGTTGATGTTTGTATTATATTTTTATTGAACTACTTAGTGAACACCTTATATGGGCTAATACGACGCTGTCGGAGCTCAGGCCTATAAGGAGCGGTTTATCCGGCTCTTCGTCGTTGGAGTCACAATAAGGACCTGGTCCTCCAGGTTGGGGGTTGTGTCGTCGGGGTAACTTCCCGGCCACACCAAAAACAACTAGTTGCGAAGCAACAACAAGCCTCGGATACGGACGGATTCACTGATGACGAACCTTGCAAACGAAATAAGGACAACGAATTTCGGATATGTACGTGGAATGTTAGGTCCCTTAACAGACCACATGCAGCCGAACAACTAGCGGACGCCCTTGACTGCTGTAAGGCAGACATAACAGCCATCCAAGAAATGCGATGGGACGGGCCGGGCAAACAAAATCTACTATGGCAACTGCTATACACAACAAAAACAGCGCTTATTTGAATGTGGATTCGTCATTGGAGGCAGGCTCCGGCAAGAGGTTTTGAGTTACAAATGTGTGATCGAGCGCTTCATCACAATCCGCATCATGGCTAAATTTGTCAATATAAGCCTTATATGCGCGCATGCCCCCACAGAGGAAAAAGATGATGACACCAAAGAAATGTTTTTAGAGCTCCTGGACAAAACATATGAGCAATGCCCTAGCTATGACATTAAAATTGTCCTAGGCGACTTTAACGCCAAGCTAGGGAGAGAAGATGTTTTTGGTGATACAATCGGAAAACACAGCTTGCACGATGCCACCTCCGATAACGGATTCAGGCTAATTGACTTTGCTGCGGGGTGAAATATTGTAATATCAAGTACCGAGTTCCCACACCTCAACATTCAGAAAGGGACATGGAGATCCCCTGATCAATCCACTGTCAACCAAATTGACCACATTGCGATCGATGCAAGGCACTACTCCAGTATGATGGATGTCCGAACTTTCCGAGGGGCAAACATTGACTCGGACCACTACCTCGTTGGAGCCAAGGTACGACTTAGGAGGAGGACCCACGCCAAGAAGAGGTAATATTGTGAGGAAGTTTAACGTCGGACGGCTGCAATCGCAAGATATCTCCAGATACTTTTCCGATCGAGTTTCAAATAACCTCCAAAGGAGTCCTTTACCGCCAGCATCAAGTATTGAGAACCAGTGGCAACATTGCCAAAATGCCATCAGGGAAGCCGCGACTGAAGTACTGGGTTTTACACGGCCACCACCACGAAACCCCTGGTTTGATGATGAGTGTCGGCAAGCACACGCAGCTAAACAAGAAGCATACAAGGCGGTGCTGCAAAGAAGGACCAGAACTACCCGTGCACTCTACGAGCAGAAGAGGAAAGAGGAACACCGCCTTCTCAGAAAGAAAAAAAGGGAACATGAGAAGCGCGCGATCGAGGAAATGGAGAGCTGTTATTGCAGGAATGAAGTTCGAAACTTTTACCAAAAGGTATATAAAGAAACTGTCAAAAGTACAGACCTGGAACTGAAGCTTGCAAAGACGATCAAGGGAACATCGTAGTGGAATCGCAGTCAATGCTGAGAATATGGAAAAAACATTTCTGCAGAGTGTAAAACGGCGATGACGAAACGAATTCCGCTGTCCGGCAGAATGTTCCACTTTATCTGCGCGCAGTAGACCAACAATTCCGACCTCCACATCTGGATGAAATAAAGCTAGCTATATATAAACTTAAGAGCAACAAAGCCGCCGGAGCCGATGGCCTATCTGCCCATCAAAGCTGCAGGCGATGACTTGACTATAAGTATGCACCAACTCATAAGCAAGATATGGTTAGAAGAAAGCTTGCCCGATGAATTGAATCTTGGCATAATTTGCCCGATCCTTAAAAAAAGATACCCTCTGAGCTGCACCAATTATAGGGGTATCAGTCTCCTCAACATCGCCTACAAGATCTTTTCTGCTGTATTGTGTGAACGCCTAAAGCCATTCGTCAACAACCTGATAGGTCCATATCAGTGCGGTTTTAGGCCAGGAAAGTCCACTATCGATTAAATATTCACATTACGGCAGATCTTGGAAAAAACTCAAGAACTTCAAATCGATACCCACCACCTTTTCATCGATTTCAAAGACGCGTACGACAGCATTTATAGAGACGAGTTATATAGAGCAATGTGCAGTTTTAACATCCCTGCAAAACTCGTCCGGTAAAGACCTCACCGACACCTTTGAAGTCAAAAAAGGATTTAAACAAGGCGATGCGCTGTCATGCGTCTTTTTCAACATCATACTTGAAAGAATAGTGCAGAACTCTCACACCAACACCAGAGGCACGATCTTTCAAAAGTCCGTCCAATTACTCGCATACGCCGACGATATTGACATAATCGGAAGAACGCAGCGTGATGTCAGTAGCGCTTTTGTGAGTATTGAGACGGAAGCGGCAAAGATGGGTTTAGCATTCAATGAGGGCAAAACCAAGTATATGCTGTCATCAAGAAGAAACACCCAACATCGACGTCTTTGACAAAACATCACCATAGACAGCTATAACTTGGAGGTAGTTAGGGACTTTGTCTACCTGGGCTCCGCTATTAACTCAGACAACAACACCAGCGCTAAAACCCCCAGCCCAGTCGTGCTCTATGGTGCAGACGCATTTACGCTGTCAAAAGCGGATAAGGACACTTTAGGCTGTTTCGGGAGAAAGATTCTCCGCGTTATTTTTGGTCCCATATGCATAAACGGAGAGTGGAGAAGAAGATACAATGAAGAACTTTACCGGCTGTGCAGCGACACAGACCTAGCTAAAAGAATAAAAATTCAACGTCTCAGATGGCTGGGTCATATAGAGCGGATGGACATCAATGCTCCGGCCCGGAAAATTTTCGAATCCACCCCAGAGGGACGGCGCAGTAGAGGAAGACCGAGACTCAGGTGGCGCACACAAGTGGAAGAAGACCTCAACCGACTCCACGTGCGATCCTGGAGACAGCTAGCTAGGGACCGAGCTGGCTGGAGAAGCTTGTTGGTTGAGGCCCAGGTCCACCCCAGACTGTAGCGCCACCTAAGAAGAAGAAGAAGAATTATATTTTTATTATTTTTTATTTAAATGCCTCAGGGTAGACAATATTGGTAGTACCCAATTTTCAATGGAGTGATGAAAAAACAGATAAAAATCTTATTAGAGTAAATGAAAACCGATAAAAATCTTATTAGATTGAATGAAAACCAATAACAACCGCACACGCGACCGCTCCGACTTCTAATAAATCATTGAGCATGCACAGATATGTCTGACAGTTTCCTCATCCTGTCTTCTCTTTTCTCTTCTTATTAGTGGAATTCTCCAATAAAAAAAACAGTGCGGCCAAATCTGATGTGTGACCTGTCACCCTAAATAACATATCCAGTTAGACCAACGTTACACTTGTTGAATGGAAAATAATGTGTCATCAAAAAACAGCTCATACGAATGCTTTATTAAAATCAACTACAACAATCTTCGCCTTTTGTTCTTTTTCCAATCTGTCAAAACCTGCAATTTTTTCATTGTCAAAATAAATATCCGTTTTTACAAATGAAGTCGTGTTGTGGTATTTATTTAATTTTATAATATTTTAAATTAAAAATATCATGAGCTATTCAGCCAAAAACACTTGTGTTTTTTTTAAAATCAATAGCTCTAACATATATAAATATATATATATATATATATATATATAAATATATATATATATATATATATATATGTGTTAGTTACTTGGACTGCACTGAATTGAATAACTTAAAGGAACGTCAAAACACGCAACTTTGAGTGTAATAGTGACGTGATGGTAGATTTAAGAACAAAACGAAGTAGATTTTCATATTTTCAAAATATAAATAAGATATAACATACATAATTTAAAATAATAAAATAAACATTATTTTTTCTTTAAAGCATAACAAAAACAGAACAAATAATAAACTGCACGACTGGATCGCACGTACTTGTTCTTATGGGCAGTCACAGCTTCGAATAAAATTTGAAATAAATATAGAACTTCAATGTTCTTATTCAACTTTTGTGACTTTTGATTGTTCGAAGAAAGTATGTAAAATAGTTTTCAGCAGAATAATTTGAATGACATTTTATAAATAAATAAATTTAAATAAATTTATTGGCGCGACAGCTCCTTAAGGAGCCAAGGCCTAGTGACTTATACTCTCAACCATTCCTGTGTGTGTGTTGTTACTCTGCAAGAATGGAAGGGACCTACAGTTTACCGCCGAGTCCGAACGGCTACATGAGATGCACTTTTTCGAGACAAATTTTACTCTTGGAGGTTTTGTCAGTTCCTCGCAAGAGGCAGTACCCCAGAAAAAAAGGTGGCTATGAACTGGATTTGAACCCAGGTTCTTTCGCTTAGCAGTCCGACACACTAACCACTAAGCCACGGGGCACTACGCCATTTTATTTCTTTAAAAAATGTCAGAAAGTGTAATTTTTTCGAAATCTTAGGAACCGTTTTTAAATAAAACAGTTTTCTTTTAAGATTTTTTTTAATTAAAAAATTATTAAAAAAAAATTTACTTATCCGTGTTCCTTACATTTGTATAATTTATGATTTTTTTTCGTAAGACCAAAAGTGCAGTAGATTTTATTTAAAGGCAGTAGATTTATTTTTCAAAAAAAAAAATGCATTAGACCTACTGCAATTGTAGTCAATTCACAACCCTAAATTAAGAGAGCATGCGAGGAAGAGAAAAAGCAAGGAAGTTGGAAGTTGCGATATTTAATTTCTGGATAAAATAAATATAAAAAGTTGATATTAAAAAAAAAAATGTTTTTGTTTATTTATCAGCTTGTATAAGTAACTAAAAAATGATTTGAAGCTTAAAATTTGAGCTATCGTATTGAACAATTTACTACTAAGGACTGTACACTCGGAGGATGCTCTAAGTGCCAAAAGGCCCACAATACACTTCTTCATTTAGACTACTCTAGACAACATGATGGCTTAAAAGCATCAACTTCATCAGGTACTTCCGATTCTGTTGCTGACTCACCAAAGATATGCACCTCAGCGACAGAGCCCACTCCAATGAGTACAAACACAACATTCAAAACTAAAGGTGTGCTGCTAAGTACAGCTATTGTTCACCTCAGAAATCAATCAGGAGAACAAAAAGCATGTCGAGCATTATTGGACTCTGGTTCACAGATTAACTTAGTATCTGAAAAGCTGGCCAGATCTTTAGGACTGAAACAAATTCAGGAGACACTGCTTGTCGAAGGGATTGGTCAAAGCAAAAGGTCATCCCATGGAAGGATTAATTTGGAGATTGCTTCTAGGATAAATGGATTCGTCACCAGAATTGAAGCTCATGTACTGTCGAAAATTGTCTCACCACAACCATCGCGAGAAATTTTAAGTACTAATTGGTCGATTCCGAAGAATATTGTTTTGGCTGATTCGCAATTTAATCAGCCAGGGCCAATCGATTTGCTCTTAGGTGCTGAAATATTTTACTCCACCTTAGCTAGGTCAAATTAGCCTTGGCAAAGATCTACCAACACTACAAAATCTGACCAACTCTGCGTGAAAACATCTTGCTTAAACGAACAGCTTACAGTGACATAGCACATCTATTTGACCCCCTCGGTATCATGGCACCTGTCGTTGTAGTGGCAAAAATATTCTTACAAAAATTATGGGAACTAAAGCTTGATTGGGATGCTGCATTACCTCAAGAAATGCAAACAACTTGGATAAATTTTCGTGAAGGATTGCAGTCACTAAACAACATAAAGATTGCTAGGCATATATTTTCTCATAAAACCCCAAAAAGCATTCAGTATCACGTATTTGCCGATGCTTCAGAAAAGGCTTATGGTGCTGCAGCATACATTCGTTCCACTACTTTGCGCTAAATCAAGAGTAGCACCATCGAAGAAAACAAAGTCATTTTTGCAGGCAACTATTCCCAGACTAGAGCTTTGCGCCTGCTGCCTTGCTGTCGAGCTTCTAGGGCGCTTACAAAAAGACCTTCACATTAAAAACGCAAAAAAGGTCTTACGATTTATCAACAACTTTAAAGAAAAGTACCTTAATTCGAGGAAGGATTTCAAAATAAGAAGAGGCTCCTTGACGGTTTCAGAATTGTTTCAATCGAAGGAGACAGTATTCAAGCAAATGCAGCAATTAGAGATGAAAGAAGACATCTTAAATTTAAGAAATAAGGGTGAGGTTTCAGATAAAAGTTCACTCAAGAGCCTAACCCCATTTCTCGACACGGAAGATATCATTAGAGTTGGTGGACGTCTGGAAGCATCGGCATTAGCATATGACGCTAAGCATCCAGTACTCCTACCACATCGTCACCTGTTTACAAAAATGATACTTCATGACATTCATATTGAGAACAATCATGCCGGACCACAAACTATGCTTTCAATTGCCAGGCAGGCAATTTGGCCACTAAGAGGGAAGACTTTGGCACGATCTGTAACGCACAATTGCGTTAAATGCGCTCGTGCTAGCCCGAAGCTGTTGAATCAACAAACGGGAAATTTACCTGCTAGCAGAATACAACCGGCCAGACCATTCGTGAACACAGGCGTCGATTTTTGTGGCCCAGTTTTAAATCATTACAAGATAAGATGCAAACACCCGCAGAAATCATACATTGCAATTTTTTGCTGTTTTTCCACAAAGGCCTGCCATTTAGGACTCGTGACTGATCTAACAACAATGAAATATTTATTGTGACAATGCAACGAACTTCGTGGGAGCAAGGATCCAGCTAAAGGAGCTATTGTCCTTTATTGATGTTGAAGGTGAAAGGAGTAAAATTGCATTAACTTGTTCTACAAAAGGCTGTGATTTTCATTTCATTCCGCCACGCTCCCCACATTTTGGAGGTCTATGGGAGGCTGCAGTTAAATCATCCAAGCTTTTACTACAGCACACATTAGCAGGAGCTTCACTCACTTATGAGGGGCTTGAAACAGCTGTTACTCAGGTTGAAGCCATACTCAATTCAAGGTCAATATCTCCAATGTCTGAATCTCCAAATGACCTAAGAGCTCTCACTCCAGGGCATTTTCTCATCGGAGAATGTTGATCCTGATGCCTTACCATCCACCTCAGGCCCAAATGCTCGCTGGAACCTCGTTAGTAGTCTCAAGAACGAATTCTGTCGCCGGTGGTCCCGAGATTATCTAAACCAATTACAACATAGATACAAATGGAAGGACCGCTGTCAAAATGCAGAACCAGGAATGATGGTTATTATAAAGGACGACAATGTACCCAGTTTAAGGTGGCCACTTGGACGCATTACAAACGTTACCCTGGAGACGACGGGCTGGTTTGTGTAGCTGATGTAAAAACAGCTAAAGGTATTTTTCGGCGGGCCATACATAGACTGGCTCCACTTCCGATACCCATCGATGAAAACACTGGCCAACAAACATGAATCAGCTACAAGTTCTCCATGCAGCTCCTCAGTTCGCTTAATGGACGAGCCTGAAATTATGTCTGTTCCAAAAAAGAAACTTAGGCCCATCTTGCAATCAAATTCATCCAATATGCTCTAAAGGATCAGAAGTAAGTTTCTGCGAAATCCATTAACTGAGCCATAATCAGCAATCTCCATCATGTAAAATAACGAAAACCATCGAAGGACCTCATTGGATTCAGCTTTGCTCTCCAAACGAATGGATTTGCGTATTAAAGAAAGGAACTACGTTAACTGTCGTCTGCAATGGAACTGCAACATCAAGCATTTTAAAAGGCTCAGGAATAATTCAAATTCAAGCCAACTGTGTAATCAAGGATGACTTAATGACGTTGCGTGGTCATTCAACACATTCGACGTACTCAAGAATGTCATTATCACCTCTAACAAACCTTTCGGACTATGCTATTCCAGACCAATTCAATCAAGTAATTCACCAATCCTCGAGCTACAAAAATCATCTGCTTGAGATGGATGAGCTCAAGCAGCAACTTTTGAACATAAGCAACAATTTGCCGTTCTCTACGTCCTCCAACGATGCACACCAATTTGTAGTGGGTTATCTGGGACTCCTTATATCAATCACGGCACTGATTCTCCTACTATGGAAACTGTTTCGCATATACCGCTCTGATACCAACAAGACGCTCCCGAATAAGCAGAATACGAACGCTGAAGACGCCAGCATTGAGGACCCCAACAATGTCACATTCGAAATCTTGGTATAGTTTCGAACATAGTTCAACGCGGGGAGAATGTTTATATAATCATCAAACAAATATAGTCATGTAGCTTTTCTGCATGTTATTTTATTAATACCGTAGCTTTGCTATATTCTTTTTTATAAATCAATTCAACGCATTTTTGCATTTCCTTTCATATTCATTCAAATTTGTGTATCTTGCATCGTTCAATAGCCAATTCCCATAGAATGAATAATTTTGTGTATGTGTCAGCAAAATGATTGCATTCAAATATTGGATATGGCCATTGAACCTTACGAGTTTTACTTTTTTTTTGTTAAGTTTTCTTTTAATTCGGAAATAAATATTTTTTTGTTATTTGTTACAATTTTAGCTTAGTCGTCATTTTTATTGTATAAATAGTTTTGTAAGACAATAAAATGTTATCATTCCCGATCAAACCTTCTCGACTTCACTTCTTTTTACTGCTATTGCTTCCCCCCACCAGTGGTAAGGGGCATTAGCTGAAGAAATATATAGCGACGATAATACAACGGTACAAGAACCGAGGTATTAACAAAATGATAGGACGATAATACACCGGTACATAGAACCGAGTGTATTTTAACTCTACGGCTGGTCAAGGTTTATGCACCCTGTCCAGCAAGCTGATACAAAACAGTATTGGTTTAAACAATATGTAAAATATCAAACAGGTGAAAAGATATAAGTGATTGTGTGAGAGAATCTATAGAAAAATGGCCAATTTTTTTTTAATACCTATATTTATACTTTGAAAACAAAAAGTAGCCATAAACCATCTTATAATAATAAAGAATACTACAAAATTTGTTTTGAATAAATCATTTTAGCACTTTCTGAGATCCTGCGTGACAAACATTATAATTGTTACGTCTTTATATAATAGTATAGAAGTATAGATATAGATATCCAAATGTAATTTTGAACTCATCGAAGCATTTATATGCTGACGATATTCAAATAAAAGTAGTCATCTTGTGTTGTTGAAGAATGTGCTTATAATTTGACCAAAGATTTAAACAGGATCATGAAGTAGTCTTTAAAAAATGGATTAATTATGCAGTGATTGAGGGAGAAATCGATCCGAAAAGTAACTAAAATCAATACCATCATGATGTGAATATGTTAGCTTTTAGAAAAACTTAATGTGAACTATATCCAACAAGATTAAATTTGTAATCATTAAGTTAGAAAGAAAGAGGTTTAAGTCCGGGGCCAGACTAAGTTAATGAATTGAAGGTTTTAATACAAATTCTATATACTATGTTGTACGAAAATAAAATTAAAAAACAACTAAGTAGAAGACTCAGCACTAATTTTGGACTTTGTTTAATTATTAATTCAAAATAGCTTTTTACGGCCTTTAAGTCCACCAAAAATTGGCGTTTCGTCCCGGTAACTCACTTGGACTCATTAGTTGACAGTGAGTACCTTTGTCAAGACGCAACTTTCGATTTGTTCAGTTCAACATATATAAAGTTTTTGCGAAAAACTTTATGTGAACTATATCCAACAAGATTAAATTGTAATCATTAAGTTGGAAAGAAAGAGGTTTAAGTCCGGGGACAGACTAGGTTAATGAATTGAACGTTTTAATACAAACTCTATATATTATGTTGTAAGAAAATAAAATTAAAAAACAACTAAGTAGAAGACTCAGCACTAATTTTGGACTTTGTTGAATTATTGATTCAAAATAACTTTTTACGGCCTTTAAGTCCACCAAAAATTGGCGTTTCGTCCCGGTAACTCACTTGGACTCATCAGTTGACAGTGAGTACCTTTGTCAAGACGAAACTTTCGATTTGTTCAGTTCAACATATATAAAGTTTTTTGCGAAAAACTTAATGTGAACTATATCCAACAAGATTAAATTGTAATCATTAAGTTGGAAAGAGAGAGGTTTAAAAAAATTATTTCTACAAATAATTTTTGAAAAAAAATATATCAAACTCGAAATTTTGGAAAAAAAAATTAAAAAGAATTTATTAATTTTTTTTTCGAAATTGAAAAAAATATTTACAAAATTTTCGTTTATTATTTGTTTTTCCTGTTAATATTTTTTTTATCGAAAACTGAAAACCATATGATTCTTTGATTACTAGTCTTTGGGAAAATTGGAAATTAACAAAACCGTAATTACATACGTACATTAAGTTAACGGCCTTATAACAGTGAGATATGTATTGGGGCATACTGCCACTTTAACCCTTGCTTGGCATCACTACAGAAATTGTGGTTGGGATGCGCGTTTAGGATATGCATAGATTCTTTGAATTTAAAGAAACTGCATATGCTTAGGAGAATATCTTCTTTTTTTTTAAACTTGAAGTCAATTTCAATTTCAAAAACTATTGAACAAAAGAAATTAATTTAAAATATTTGATTCAAAAATACTCGCCGAAAATAAAACAAAAAAAGACCAGTAAATTATTTGAACAAAACATATCAACACCTTAACACCGTGTCACTTTACCCTTCACCCGAACATCACCAAGAAACTAATACATGTCTTTGCCAAAGCCCAAATGAACGTATTTCATACAAACAACAACAAACTTAACATGCGCTTGGGATCCACAAAAGACCACACACCAACTCATCGATGCAGTGGAATTTATAAAATCTCTTGTTGTGTGACAATAAAATATATTGGACACATGAGAAGAGCCGCCGAAATTAGATTCAATAAACACCTTTGATCTGTGAAAGAGAAAGTGGTAGAAATAGCTTTAACTGCGCTTATTTTTGACTCAAGCAATGTAGAACCACACACAATTACATCATTTAACTATAATTTCCGATTAATAAAAAATGGAAACAAATCACAATAACTGGACGCTTATGAATCAATACATATCCACTTGGAACAACTTAGAACTTGGAATTTGGAAGCAGGACCAATAGATTCTATCCTGTTGAACATTTTAAAGAAAAAGAATAATTAGAAAATGTTTTTGTCTCTCTTTTCACTATGTTTAAATTTGTTAGTTATGTAACTTAATGTGTATATGTACCATTAACTTATTCATGTAACTTAATATAATTGCTTAATTGCCGCTCGCTGATGATGGTTCCGCACCTGCAAACCAAAATGCTTACTTTTTAAATAAAAAGAACTGTTAAACAAATTTTAAACAAAAGTTTTTGTTTTTATTTCTTTTTATTACAATTTTATTAAGGTGTAATAATAACTTTCAACCAAAAACTAAGTGCGAGTTTCTATCTTTCAGAAAAGTACAGTTCTTAATTTTAAATGTTTTTGTTTTTATTTTAAGTAATTTTTAAAACTGACCTTCCTGCCTAAACGAGGGGAGTTAGAACCCTCCTCCTAAAGTAAAAAGTGTTTTTACTTAAAGCTTCTACAAGAATCTGTTATCACTTTGTGGTGCCAATGTTATCGCACTTAAGAGTAAGATCCCGTTAATACCAAGTTTATTATAAAAAAGTAGGATTAGTAAATTTCATTTTTTCCAAAACTAGAACAAATAAAATCATATTGTTTTTCAGTGTTCGGTTAGAAATTAATAAAAGTAACAAATACTCAAAGCAAGTTTCGGCAAATTTTTAAAATTTTGAATTTTTTTTATTTTTTTTCCGGATTGTCAAGTTTGAATTAATTTTTTTTCAAAAAACCAATAATATATATTATTTTATTTAAAAAAAGATTATAGAACAGAAATTTTATTTTTAGTGTGCGATTAAAAATCTGCCTAATGGAAAAACTTACATTCTCAAGTGCAGGAGGGACAACGTTGCTGTAAGGCAGCGTAGAGCTGGCAGCGGAATAGGTTGCGAGTAAGTTTGTCTTCTCTGAAGAGTAGGCAATAGGTTTGTCATTAACAATGATCGTTGGAACCGAAGATGTTGAAGAGTTTTTAATATTTTTCACAAATGACCAAAAAATGTTTACTACCTTTGGGACATTGCAGAATTTGTTGCCGTAATTTTTGGTCATACAAAAATTTGGTTCTTTCAATAACGGAGTTGCATGAGTTCCTTGCTAGTTTGTGCTTTTCACGAAAACTAAAGTCTCATTTCAATATTATCAAGAAACAGTTCTAACACAGGAGTAAGGTTATATAGATAGATGTTCAACATAAAGAACATTAAAAATGTAATATGTGGAAATATTCAACAAAGCCAAGCGTCTGTTGCCTTTAAGAGCTGCCACTATTCTTTCAGCAATCTACATTACATTACATAACATTACATTTTAATCTACTGCGTAGATAAATCTACGAAGTAGACAAAAGCACTGGCTACCGAGGCCATCGGCTCAGACAATTACAAAGAAAACACACAAGACGACATTGATACAGGACAGGAGAGAAGATAGAAGGAGAACGGAAAACAGAAAACACATAACACATGTCAACAGCACGCAGTTGGTTTTTCAGACGGTCCCCCATCTTTCTACTAACCACGCGCAACAATGCTTGATTTCGCTGATCTCACGGGAAGCGATGCTTTATCGGAGCCAAGGCCGTTGACGTTCAGCAATCTAATCTTGTTTACTTGTATCAAATGTGAAATGGCTCCCATTTTTCTAAACCTTCAAAATGCAATACTAAACACTGATTTGAGTGGAAAAGTCATAAACGAAGTTAGAATCGTTAAGAATGCTTTTTGCACTAAAATTGGATACGCCAAAATCCGTTCTCTTTTGCTTTTGCTTGCCAATATTGTAACGACTTCATCAGTATCGATTTTTATTACTTTGGGACTTTACATTAGAACAAAACCGGGGAGATGTTCTTCTCTCATATTTGCTCGCAATCGGATGTTAGGTCATTTAAGGCACTTGCAAGAAATGAAACCAATATTTTGTTTTATTACATTCATCCAAACGGTTGAGGCGTGATTGAGGAACAAATATCCAACATAAAAACATTCACATTTATAATATCCATAAGTTGAATGAAAATATAAATTAGTTTTAAGCCGAAAACCTTTTTTTAAGCTATAGAATAATTGAGCCAGAATTTGAAGATAAATTGTAAAAAAATAAAAAAAAAATAACTTAAGCGCGCCAACAATAGTTTAAAAAAAAATTGTGTATCCATAAGTATGTGAAGTCCGATGACTTAGCCAACGATATTGAACAATGTCTTTTATAACACAGTTGCAACAATCATGGGGGTCTAAGTCTATGATTCTTATTTTTAATATAAGCTTTCATTGATGAAATCACAAAGCTTCTTAGACATCATGTAATTTTATATATATATATATATTAATTTTAATAAAATAATATAACTAGCCCAGATATAAAACATCAAATAAATAATGGAAATATATATCTTTTTTCAGCCAATCATATCTTAAACGAACTACAACCAATGCAAACAACTGCATCAGGATTATCGCATCCTCTATTAACTGCTGCAGTCCACAAAAATTTTAATCCGTGTTTAGATATAAACTATTGTTTCCAAGATTCTTCCTTAAAACAAAATGGACAGCAGAAAAAGCCGGAAGAAATGGAAGATCTAATACATTTGCCAGGCCCTCTAACAGAAGACGCTGTCATGAGGACGCTTCAGTCCAGGTTAAACGAGAAGCAATTCTTCGTAAGTAATACTTTTTATATGTTTAGTTTCATAAAATAATTTTAAATAGACCCAGAGCCGACAACATTTGAGGGTGGAGGTATAACCTAAATTCGTATGTATATATACAAGGTGTCTCGAAACTCAATGTCTAGCAGCAACCGGGGGAAAGAGGAGGTTATATCCGTACTGGGAAAATAAGAAAAAAATCAATCTTGCTTGGTTAAGATTTAAGGGCAATATTTAAGAAAATGATGAAAATCGATTCCCTAGGTCACATTTTTAGGTAATTTTGTCACAAATTTTCAAATTTTAAGGTGTTCTATTTTTTACGTAATCCATAAGAATCATTCTATTGATCGCAATTTAAAGTTTAAAAATAAATATTGTGAGTTTCGTAGAAAAAAAAGTTTGGCAGAGGTATGGTCAAAAAAAATTTTGTAAGATAACTTTAAACGTCATATTAAAAAAAACGGCCTGCTAGTAGATAATAAATAAAAAGAAAATAAATAAAATTAAACAAAAAAGTAGAGCATTTCAAAAAAAGTATATACTTATGTAACTTAGGAAACAAAAATAAAAGGATTTCAATATATACACACACATAATATATGCATATCTTGTTCGTCTCATCCTGATCCTGTTCAGGATTGGTTGATTTAAAATGTTTCACATTTCGCCCGTATTCAATGTCGCCAATAAGGGGAATTTTTCGAACATGAACTTTTTTCGCCCGAAACTCAGAATAAGGCAAAAGAAAAAAAAAGATTTTTTTCATGGAATGATGTACGAACGAAACTCATTATAAGGCTTATTTTTCATGACCAGGTTATTATGGTATAGGTCGACCCCGTATTCAGTTGGGGGTTGCAAATCATATACAAATATATTTAATACAAAAGTATTAAGCAGTCTCTTCAGCCATTTCAAGGCAGTGCCACACCTGTTTGCAGCAACCTAGAAAGCTTTGAACGTCTAAGAATTTCACTGGGTGATAAACACCCGAAAATATTCAGATTAAGGTTGACACCACCGTGCTAACTTTTCGTAACTCATTGCAGAAAATGAGGATTATTATTATAATTATTATTATACATTTATTAAACAAGTAATTAATTACAAGTTAATATTAAATTAAAGAGCTACTAGCTGCAACCCTTATGATACATAATTTTACTTAAATTCAAATATATTTATAAAAAAAAAAGAAATAAAGTTAAATTGTAATGCCAGAATGTAAAATTATTTCATTAATTTTATCTAAGTTAGATTTATTAGGGTTCTTTAAAAAAAATTATAATGTCTTCTCCGTCTAGTAGATTGTTGATGAGTGGTTGTAGTCGAGTGCAGTGGTAGAGGAAGTGTTGAAGGTTGAAAGTGATGTTGCAGGTAGTGCAGGTCGGGGGACTTTCCTTTTGGAGGATGTGGATATGTGTAGTGGCTGTATGGCCGAGTCGCATTCGTGCGAAATCTTGATCTTGGATTTTGGGTACTTGGTAGGATAGATAGGTTGAATTTTTGTAGGGTTGGTTTTCCTGTAGTGATATTCGTACTGACTTCATTTGTTTTGCTCGGCAGTATAACATCTGCTCGTGATCATTTTGGTGAGATCAGATTTAGTATATACGTTGTATAAAAAAACTGGCGCTTGGTTTGCAAAATTAGCAGCTTCATCAGCCAACTCCTCTAATGCCGGCGTGGCCAGGAGTCCATATCAGCTTTGTTAGGCTCTGTATTTGAATTAATAGTTGGCGGATATTTTTAATGAGAGGGGTGTTGTTGTTGATGTTTCTGATAGCTTTTATAGTAGAGAGGCTATCTGTACAAATTATATAGTTCGCAACAGTTTTAATTACCGCCTTAAGGGCAATTAGGATAGCGAGAGCTTCTGCTGTAAATATGGTTGGGAATTGCGGGAGGATTCCAAGTCTTAATGTAATGAAGTAGTATCTGCATTCTTTGATCCATCCGTAAATATTAGTTCCAGTCGTTGGCCTTTAGTTCAGTCGATATGGCTAAAAATAGGTTGCGATACAATAATTGGGCCAACGCCAGCGCTCATATCGCCGAAGTGGGTTACTGACTCCGGATTCCCCGGTTCCTTTTGTCCAAGGAATCCAACAAAGAAAATGGTCCTCCAGGTTGGGGGTTGTGCGTGGGGTTAACAACCCTGCCACGGAAAAAAGAAAAAGTTGCGAAGCGACCAATAGCCTCGGAAAAGGACAGATTTACTGTTGACGACCCGGAAAAACGAATCAAGGACAACGACCTTCGGATCTACACGTGGAATGTTAGAACTCTTAACAGATCACGTGCATCCAAACAACTAGCGGAGGCCCTAGACTGCTACAGAGCAGGAATTACTGCCATCCAGGAAGTGCGATGGGATGGGCCGGGCAAAAGGAGGATGAAAAACTGTGACGTGTACTACGGTGATTGTGCAAGAAGACCACAGCGTTTATTTGGGTGCGGATTCGTCATAAGCGGTAGACTTAGGCAAGAAGTCAAGGCTAAATTCGCCAACATTAGCTTAATATGCGCTCATGCCTCCACAGGGGACAAAGATGACGCCACCAAGGATGACTTCTATAAGCTCCTCGACAAAACCTATGAGGAATGCCCTAAATACGACGTTAAGATCATACCGGACGATTTTAATGCCAAAATAGGTAAAGAGGAAATCTTTGGTAGGACTGTCGGAAAACATAGCCTACACGACACAACGTCTGAAAACGGACTTAGGCTAATTGACTTCGCAGCGGCACATAACGTCACCATTGCAAGATCACGGTTTCCTCATCTCAATATACACAAAGGGACTTGGCGACACACAGATCGAAGAACCGTCAATCAGATTGATCACGTTGCGATCGATGCAAGACACGCCTTCAGTATCTTGAATGTTCGCACCTTCCGAGCAGCTAACATCGATCACTACCTTGTTGCAGCAAATGTAAGAATGCGAATAACCCGAACTCCACAACAACGGATTAATACTGTGAGGAAGTATGACGTCGGAAAGCTGCTATCGCAAGAAACTGCCAGAACCTATGCCGATCGAATATCCGGTAACCTCTCTAGAAATCCAGTACCGCCAGCATCAGGTGCCGAAGACTAGTGGCAACACTGCCAACAAGCCATCAGAGATGCCGCAACTGATGTGCTAGATTTCACCAGACCACCACCATGAAACCTCTGGTTCGATGACGAATGCAGGCAGGCCCATGCAGCCAAACAAGAGCTATATAAACCGGCGCTGCAAAGAAAAACGAGAGCTGCTCGCGAGCTCTACGAGCAGAAAAGACGGGAAAAACACCGGCTTCTCCAAAAGAAAAAGAGAGAGCAAGAGAAGTGCGCGGTCGAAGATATTGAGAGATGCTACTCCAGCAACAACGTGCGGAAGGTTTACCAACAGGTAAAAAGAACGTGCCAAGGAAAAAAAACCCGCACAGAAGCCTGTAGAGATAGGAATGGAAACCTCGTAGTAGAGTCACAGTCGGTGCTGAGTACATGGAAGGACCATTTCTGCAGACTGTTAAACGGCGATGAAGACAGAAATCCCGCTGTCAGGCAGAATGAACCATTCAACATGGATGATGACAGACAAAACTTCCGCCCACCTAACCAAAATGAAGTAAGGATAGCAATATCTAAACTAAAAAACATCAAAGCTGCTGGACCTGACGGACTACCCGCCCAACTTTTTAAAGCGGTCGGAGATGACCTGGTGGAGTGCATACACCAACTCATCTCTAAAGTTTGGTCAGAAGAAAGTATGCCTGATGAATGGAACCTCAGCATCGTTTGCCCGATCCACAAGAAAGGAGACCCTCTAAGCTGCGCCAACTATAGAAGAATAAGTCTCCTGAATATTGCCTACAAGATCCTCTATGCCGTACTATGTGAACACTTGAAACCTTTCGTCAGCAACCTGTTGGCCCCTATCAGTGTGGTTTCAGACCAGGAAAGTCCACAATCGATCAAATGTTCATGCTACGGCAGAACCTGGAAATTGCCCAAGAATTTCAAATCGATACCCACCACCTCTTTATCGATTTTAAGGCCGCGTACGATAGCATTTATAGAGACGAGCTATACAGAGCCATGTCAGGTTTTGGCATCCCCACAAAACTCGTCCGACTGTGCAGGATGACGATGGAGAACTCTCGCTGTTTCGTTAAGGTTTGTAATGACCTCACAGAAGCTTTTGACAACGTGATGCGCTATCGTGCGATTTCTTCAATTTAATACTTGAAAAAATTGTAAGAAACTCGCAAGTCAATTGTAGTGGGACAATTTTTTTCAAGTCTGTGCAATTGCTAGCATACGCTGACGACATAGACATCATTGGCAGAACTCGGCGAGCTGTCACTGGAACGTTTGCTAGCATTGAAGCTGAAGCGGCTAAGATGGGACTAGCAGTCAATGAGGCCAAAACGAAGTACCTGCTGTCCACAAAAAGGGACACACAACACCGGCGGATTGGACAAAACATCACAATAGACAGGTACAACTTTGAGGTAGTTAGGGACTTTGTGTACCTCGGATCCGCTATAACATCTGACAACAACATCTCGTCAGAAATAAAGCGAAGAATTACTCTTGCCAATCGCTGTTTCTATGGGCTAGGAAGGCAATTGAGTAGCAAAGCCCTCTCTCGAAAGACAAAGGAGACTCTTTATAAGACCCTAATCATCCCAGTCCTGCTCTATGGCGCCGAGGCATGGACTCTATCTAAAGCGGATGAAGATATCCTTAGTCGTTTCGAGCGTAAGATTCTTCGGAGGATTTTTTGGCCCTATCTGCGTTAACGGGCTTTGGAGGAGAAGGTTCAACCAAGAATTATACGGTTGGGCCAATCGTCTTTAAATTTAGAACTTAAGGTTATTTTGTTAACCTACAGAGGACTTTTTAATTTTTTTTAATATTTTTAGCTCAAATATTAACGCTACCCGCCATGTAACCGTTAAATAAAAGCTTATTTTTCTCGGAAACGGCTCCAGGAATTTTAATGAAAAAAATCAGTGTAGGTGTCATATTTGGGAGAACAAAAAAAAATTTAAACTTTGGGCTAAAAACGGTACCTATCTTCTGACCGTTTTTTTTTCTTCGACTTTCTTGAAAACTGGTTATCCGATTACAATCAAAATTGATAGTTAAGAAGATGTAGGTAGCTTAATTAATTGCACTTTAAAATATTTTCGAAAACTTGTTTTGTATTTTTAATAATTAAAAATATTTTTTTTTTTTGAAAAAATCAATATTTTGAAAACGGGTAAGTGATTTTTTTTAACTTTGTTCTTAAATGCAGGTTGTTTTTGTGCTTAAGTTTGCATTCTTGAATTATATTTTTTTAAATGTTTTAAAAAAGTTCTTGAAAAAACCGTTATATTTAATAAACCGACGATTTAAAAAATATTCAAACTTTTTCACATTTCTTAAAGAAATAAAACGATTTTTAAATTATTTTGCTTAAAACAATTTACGTACAATTTCTAACAATCAAAAGGCACAAAAATCCAATAAATACTTTGATGTTTCCTTAATATTTTTAAATTTTATTCAACGATATGACCGCACATATGAGAAAGTACGTGCGATCAAGTCGTGCAATTTATTTTGATATGTTTTTGGAGTTATTTTTTGTCTTTGATCTTCGTCTACAGTTCTGATCTGATTTTTGCTGCTTCTAAGGATTTTTTTTACACAATGGCTTTTATTTCGCTTTACAATTCGAAAAAAAAATTAACAGTTATAATTTTTTTTTAATCACTTTTTTTAAACTTTTTCTGATATTACACAAGGTTTTTTGTCTGTATGCAAGGATGTTTTTTGGTGAAACTTAATTTTTATTTCTGAAAAACGTTCTCTTTTTTAAATATTTAATAATAATAATGTATTTTAACGATCACAATTAATAAGATGTTTTTTATTATATACATTCGATTCCTAGCGGAATCTTGTCAATGTACACAATTCCAATTGGCTCCCCTATTAAGGTCAGACAACACCCGAAGGAAGGTATGTCGAGCTCTTTGCCGGGTTACATAACACAACCCAACTGATCGATGTGCCAACGCGTACACCGCATGTTGCTGGGCGAGCCGCCCATGCTCTTGACTTGTTTCTTACTTCTCATCCTGTTAAATATAGCATTAGTGTAACTTCTCCATTTGGCACTTCGGACCATTGTGTCAATTCAGCTAATTTATCGTCCTCCACCAGTTAAAGAAAGTAAAGAAGCTATCAGACTCAAAGAAGTAAGTTTCCGATCTTAAAAAGCCAACCCTACAGAGAAAAATCGGAAAAAGTACAAACAAGCAAGGAACTCATGCAACTCCGTTATTGAAAGAACCAAATTTTTTCATGACCAAAAATTACGTCAACAAGTTCTGCAATGTCCCAAAGGCAGTAAAAATGTTGGTCATTTGTAAAAAATATTAAAAACTCCTCAACATCTACGGTTCCAACGATCATCGCAAATGACAAGCCTATTGTCTACTCTTCAGAGAAGGCAAACTTACTCACAGCCTATTTCGCTGACTAACAGCAACGTTGCCCCTCCTATACTTGAGAATGTAAGTTTTGCCATTGGGCAGATTTTTTTCCGCACTCGTACAGTAGAATTGTTCTCAAAGATCTCGATAAACACAAATCCAATGGCCCGGATGGTATACCCCTATTCTTTTGAAGAGGTGTTCTTCCACACTGGCAAAGCCACTGCGTAAGCTTTTCCATCACTTCTGTCTGTTACTTCTAATCTACTTAACTGTTTTGCTGACGACTCTACCCTCAGCTTTTCATATTCGTCGGATAATTCACGTCAAGGCAACAACGGTACCGTATGTCAAGCTCATTAAACTCCTATTTATATAGCATTGTTAAATTGGTAATAGGAATCGTGTGGAGTTTAATGCTTTTAAAACTCAATGCTGTCTTCTGTCGTTAAAGCTAAACATACATCCAATGCCACTGTCCGTGGATGGCACTTGTTTCGAAGAAACCGAAAAGCTCTCAGTACTCGGTATTTGTGTCAACGACGACCTCCGTTGGAACGACCATATATTTGAGATCGCTAAGAATGCTGCTAAGTGCTTAGGTTTTCTGTATCGGTCTAAGAAGTATTTTTCCCCATCTGATCTGCTTACAATTTATAAAGCGTTTATACGCCCTAAACTCGAGTATAACTCGCAAACATCGCTTCACCTGCTTGATAGAATGCAAAATCGAGCGTTAAGATTAATAGAAAATATAACTGCCGCTGAAACAATTGCTCCTCTCGAACACCGACGCAATGTTTCATGTCTCTCCTTATTTTATAGTTTCTTTTAGAAAAAATGTTCACTCGAAGTAGCCAGTTGCATTCCTCCCCTTAAAAGTTTCAGAAACAAATAGTCCCTTGTGCGCGTGTTAATTATAAAAAAAGACCTTAATTCCCAAATCGATTATACCCAATTAATAACAATTAACCACCATGTTGAATTACAACGTACGTTTTTCCGAAGTAAGTGTTGATCGTGTCTCGTGCGGCGGTTTGTGTGGAAAACTTTTCTACCCGGGTTGTATCGGTGTCAGCAAAAGATTGCTGGCCAATATTTTTGACATTACTTCCCGGTTCGTTTTCTACTGCGGTGAGTGTAAAAATATCTCACTGTCCCACATTCTGCTCGCAATAAAGTGTGCTAATGATACACTTAAGTCAGCGATCGAGAACCCGAACGATAAATGCTCTCATTTGAATAAACAAACTTATAAAATTGATGAGCTAGTGAAATGAAATGACGAAATTCACACTATGGTACTAAATCTTACCCGCGTCCTTAAATTAAATTTTGATAATGTAACTAAACAGATAACCGAATTGAATCAACTTGTTTTGGACTCTTTTAATTCTAATGTGTTATTAAGTGACGAGATTAAATTTAAATTAAATAATTTAAACCCCAATCAACTTTTAAACTCCTTGCGCGATGAAATCAATTGTTTGTTGAAAAAAATCATATCCGAAACGGACTTAATCCGCAAAGAGAGATATTCACTTCCAAAGTTCATTGCATACAAACTTTAATGCTCAATGATATGAGTAGTGATATTGCGGCAACAAAATTTCGGTCAGTGAAATTTCGGATGTTCTGAGAAGAACCTCTTCTAGGATCGACGATCTTCAATTCCAACCATACAACACATGAATTCTAACAGTCCCGCAGCCCCCTACCCAAACTTATCATAGTATGTCCATTCTTGAGGAACTTCAGATTGCTAATAATTTTTTTTTTTTTTTTATAATTAACGCGCGCACAAGGGACTATTTGTTTCCCTTTTTAATGTAACACACTGCGCGGGCATTAGGAAGATAGGGAGGGGATAGATAGGAGGTGTCGATTAACATGGGTTTTGAATGTTTGCATATAATGACTCTAACCCCAAACCGAGTGCCGGAAAGGAAGCTATTGTGGACAAAAGCAATAATCTTGAAGCGTGTCTCCCTAAAAGTATGAGAATTAATAAATTCCGAGTTCTTTGGTCGAAAGCTGACTGGAATGCCAGACTACAGAGGATAGAAGCAACTAATAACTCGTGGTTCGTGCTAACGAATACACCCAAGTCTTCAAATGTCAATTGGGTACGGACCTTCTTCAAGACTCGCTATTCGATTGACTAAACCAAACGTATTTGGATGACGTAAAAGACATTTTAAAATACATTCCGTTGAAATACGCTTGAATCTTTCATCATTCGGGTGATTTTATGAAACTTAATAATATGCGATTCTCATCTCTCAATGATCATAAAATTTCTCAACCCAAATCTAACCAAAAAACTAGCATCATCTGTTCAAATGCAGTTATACAATCACCTTACCGCTGGTGGGGGGATAATTATATTCTTGCAATTTGGACGTAACAACAATTATTTTGTAATGTGCTCCTTACTACGGGTGCGGGGTAGCACTCGAATTAAAAAAACACTTGTTGTCTTGAGTTCTTTTATAAAAAACTGAATCTAATATATTTATTACATACGTCTCAATTTATACAAATTAAATACTATTAAAAACTGAATATTGATATTTAAATAATAACCACGAGCCGCAGCGTAAGAGTTTCGGGTGTCATTGCAGCCGGCTGTCGTCGACCCCAGTTCAGGCCAGGTATGCCGCTCGTGTGCTGGTCAGCATTATATTTTTCTTCGTTGCTTATACTGTACATTCTTGTACATCCTCAAAAATCTTAAAATGACGTTATGTAATGTCGCGTCTTAGAGACCATAAGATATATAACAGCGTACGTCTTTATCTTGCTTATCTACATGATAAACCTGATTCTGTGTGTTAAAGTGTTAATTTCGCAAGAAGGTCTACCCATTAATCGTAAGGAATTAATGCACATCTTTGTTCGATTTCATGATAGTCTTCAATTAACCCTTCTCAAGTAGCCAACGGTCTGTCTTCTTTTGCACCGTTCATATCTACGAAGCTAGTATTTCATTTGCACAAATCCCGTTCTGATTTCAAAAACTATTATCGGACCTATCTCTACTTCAGTTACTTCTATACCTAATTCTCTTACCCTGTATTATCAAAACGTGCGAGGACTAAGATCCAAAACTGCAACCATGTTTCTGAATTCCCATAGCCTTCCATATGATATCTTTGCTTTGACCGAAAGCAATCTGACTTCTGATGTTCTCAACTCGGAGCTCTTTACAGCTGAGTTCACGGTTTTCAAAAAAGATGTCATTCCAGGTACACCTGGTCGCGGTGTCCTTATTGCCGTTCGAAATAACCTCGATACTACATCTATAGAAATTCCAAATTTAACTGATCTTGAATACGTTGCACTCAATGTTATCCTCTCAAAAAAACAAATGTATATCCTATGCTGTTACATTCGGCCAACTCAACAAATGTCATCCTACCGTCAAGCAGTTGATTCAATTGACTTTCTCTCTGAAACTGCCCAACCTAATGACGCAATTTTTGTTTTAGGTGATTTCAATTTTCCAAATTTATCTTGGGCTGCGTCTGATGGTGAATTGTACTTCGTTCCCTTAAGCTTTTCTTCCGACATCGAAGGGTTTTTATCTGACCGGGTGTTGGACTGTGGCCTTTTCCAAATCAATGGAACACCAAACTTCATGGGAAGATACTTCAATCAGGTTTTTTCTTCCGATGTTCATAATTGTTTAGTCTCTGAAAGCTCCCACCACCTCTCGACTCTTGACCGCTTTCACCACCCTCTAACTGTTTGCTTTTCTTATGAAAATCTTTAAATCAAATTTTGTTAAACTAAACCAGCTCTTAAACCAACTTGATTGCTATTCAAAGGTTTTACACACTTCTTTCTTGGTGTATAGATGAATCTGTTCCCCTCTCTCGCAACAAAAACTTTATATCAGTGTCGATCTTAAGCTCATAGAGGCCGGACGTCGGGTCGAGGTGCGCGCACAAATAATTAAACAAAAGTCAAAAAAAAAAATGTGTGCGCATTGTTATCGCGAGTGTTAAAAAAAATAATATTACACACTCGTTTGAGAAATTTGCAAAACCCCCTCGCGTGTGCTGTAAAGAAAATAACAATATCCACTCGCGTCGTTGGAAGATGATAAGATGCCCATTCGTGCTGTGGAAGAAAAAAAAATACACACTTGCATAACAAATCAAATTATCCTCTTATCTGTCCCAACCCTTTGTGCTTAGCTTAACTGCCTCTTTCTTATCTACTGTGGGCATCGTATGACCATCTAATGTGTGCGGTAAATGGATAAGGGCATCTGAGTTTGTCCTATTGTGCTGAATATTTAAATTGATTTTTTGTATGCAAGCTGTCTTATGGGCATAACACCTAAGACATTTTGTTTATTACAGAAATTAATTTGGATTATCACTGCATGGTTCGACTTAGTCAGAATTGTGTTTTGTGTGTAAGTATTTTTAAATGGTAAGTGATTTTTGTGTCGTGTATTGTAATGTTCGTGGTATAAGAAAGAATTTCTTTCACGTGTACGTCTACACTGTTCAATACAGGCCAGCTGTTTTGGCATTAAGTAAACCCAGGTTGGAGTAACTACTGATTTATCAGAATTTGCTCTACATGGGTATAGCTTGGTGCCATTACTCTTTTCCCATCATGGTCTCGTGGTCTATGTTAGGAATGATATTGCTTGCCAGAGCCTTCCCCAATATGGGCAATGTTCCAACACGGACTTTAACTTCTTATGGCTCAAATTCACTGTCCGCAAGCATGTCATTCATTATTGTTTTATTTACAGAAGTCCAAATCTTGACAGCAATTCGACTTGTAACGAGTCGAATGATTCCATCTAGAAAATTGTTTCTTTTTGTCCTCGCACTGAAATCGTTATTGCGGGCGATTTCAATGTACACAATTCCAATTGGCTCCGCTATTCTGGTCAGACAACACCCGAAGGAAGGTATGTCGAGCTCTTTGCCGGTTTACATCACCTTACCTAACTGATCGATGTGCCAACGCGTATACCGGATGTTGCTGGGCAAGCCGCCCATACTCTTCACTTGTTTCTTACTTCTCACCCTGATAAATATACCATTAGTGTAACTTCTCCATTTGGCACTTCAGACCATTGTGTCATTTCAGCTAATTTCTCATCCTCCACCCATCCAGTTAAAGAAAAACTTCCCACCAGGAGCGTTTGGCAATACGAGAAAGCCAACCGGGACGGCCTGAATATTTTTTTCCGAAACTTTAACTGGTCACTAGTTAGTTAGTTAGAGAAACTTTATTTCAAGATTATTTTGAATTTTTAACAGTAATTTGTTATTCTTAAGTTTAATATGGTTTGGCCAACGGCCGTCTACCATATTGACAATTTGCCTTAACTAAATTATAAAATTAACTAAATTGTTAATTCAAAAGTCTCCTTGGCGAATACGTTGTCTATATAAAAGTGCGGTTGACGTATATTTATATAATATTTCCCAGCCTAATTTTCCATTCAGGACTTCCAAGGTTTCGTCCCATACCATCGAAGTAAGTCCAAAGTACCTCAAACGAAACTCTCTCAAAATTGGACATATGGCAATAAAGTGATATACATCCTCCCTTTCCTTGAGATTGCATAGGTCACATAGGATCAGATTGGGTCGATGTGGAATGTAGTTTAAATTTAATAATTCGCCTCTAACTTTAAATATTAAATCTGTCATATTTACGGGGCAGCGGTTGAGCAAGTATGTTTGTTCTCGAAGATCCAAATTGAGTTGACTGTATATCATTCTATGTTGAGAAGATTGTGCTTCATGTTTAAAATTTGCATACTCGAAGTGGCTTAATTTTTCTAAAATTGAATTGAATTTCCCTCTCAGGTCTGAAATGCTTATGTCAGGTGGAAACTGTACGCTTTCACCTAAACCCAGAGCTAGCTCCTCCCACCTCTCGACTAAGTTACTCCTTGTTGACAACATTTTCTTAAGAACTTGCTTTGGAAGTCTTACTTCATCCATTTCCATCACCTTCATAGTGTAATCAAAATGCAGCTTTAGGCTCCTTAAAAATAATGGAGGCTCAGTTGTCTCCAAATGCAACATATAGTTTGGCGTGCAGAGTGGCAGCCGAAAAATGAGTTTTAAAAAATATCGGAGGAACCTTTCTACCTCATCGTATTTGCAAAATCCCCAAACTTGTGCCCCATAAAACATTATAGAGCCTGCAGTCGTGTTAAAAATTTTAATCTTTGAGTTATGTTCGATGTGTTTGTTGTCAATACAACGTGCCCACACTGAAGAAACAGCTCTTTTCGCTTCCGATAGCTTGGATTCAAAATGTTTTCTCATATTGAGATTTGATGTAACTATTACGCCTAAGTATTTGTACTCTCGAACAATTGCAACATATTCTCCCTCATACATCCACATTTCATTGTTTGCATATCTGCCACCTCTATCTCTAAATATCATGATTTTAGACTTCTGCAGATTAACGGACAGGTTCCAGTTTTCGCAGTAACTCTCCAGTCGGTTCATCATTCGCTGCATTCCTTCTACCGATTCAGATAAGAAAACAATATCATCTGCGAATATAAGGCCAGGTATCCGGTTATTTCCAAAATGGATTGCTCCCCCTATCTCCTCCACGATGTCATTGATGAACAGAATAAACAGTAATGTGCTCAGGACGCAACCTTGTTTCACTCCCATTTGTGTTGGAAATTCTTCAGATGTTGACTCCCCATCCCATACATAGGCAACGTTATTGTCATACATCGCTTTCAGCAAGGCAACAATTTTTCCTGATATACCCAATTTATAGAGCTTATAGAAAAGTGCTTCTCGGGCTATCGAATCGAACGCTGCTCGAAAATCAACGAAAAAGGCATACAGTTTCTTTTTCTTTCTTTTAAAGTTCTCCGCAATGTTTACAAGATTAAATATTTGGTCTATAGTAGAATAGTTTCTCCTAAATCCTGCCTGAAATTCATTAAGAATTCTCTTCTCTTCAACCCAATGTGTAAGCCTTTTAAAAATCAGAGTGCTAAAAAGCTTCACTGACGAATTCAAAAAGGATATGCCCCGATAATTTTCTGGTACGTCATAGGAGCCTTTTTTGTGTAAAGGGAATATAATTGATCTTTTAAAGCTTTCTGGGACGTCTGCACTCTCGAAAATTCTATTGAAATCCTCTGTCAATACGTATAAAAATTCCGTTGAACAATTTATAAAAAACTACTGGGACACGATTATCTCCCGGAGCCTTTCCAAGGACCACAAAACCATTTATTTTTAGCTCCAAAACTTCCATCTCTTCAACTCTCTTGAAATTCGTAGCAACCGCTTTGAGATTTTTACGATATCCCCATAATCCTCCACCACTTCCTCTTCCAAAAATGCTTGATTTGATTGCTGGAGTCCATTTTAATTCATAATTAATAAATATATCGTTAAATTTGTACTTTTCTTCTTCTAATACATGTGTTTCGAAGAGCATAAATATATCAAAACTTTTTATATAATTAAAGAAATTCATAATACATAATACATAACTAATTTGTTTCTGGTAGACGGGTACTCCTCATTCCATTCTATCGTGTGAACGTTTACCGTTTGCTGCGTCGTGCTTGTGTTTGCACCCAAATTAATTTCATCTCTTGCCTCAATTGACGAAGTGCAACCAACTTCAGATCAGTTCCGATTTGACATTTTGCGGTTGACATTTCGCATGTTTACGTTTTTAATGCCACATTCTATTTCATTCATAAAATTTTTAATGTCCGCCAAATATATTGCGTAGCACCTCTAGGATCTTTTGGTCCACAAATAAAACCTTTTGTAAAATCCCAAGTACAACAATTGTTAAGTATGAAAAGTTTATCGTCTTTCAGTTGAATTTTTACTTGAGGAAACCTAAAACGCAGAAACTTGGCGATTGGAAGCAGGTTGTTTCTTCGGCGACGTGTGTTGTGTGGGAGGTCCTTATGAATATGGATTTGTGTGCCTTTTAGTTTGCTAGAGTTACGAAGTATGTTTCAAGCTGCGTTCCGCGAGTTAAGTTTAACAACGACCATTGCTGTACGACTGTTGGGAGGAGCTACCGAATGTGCGTACTCAATTAATTTTAGAACTTTGGTCGTCAGTGTCAAGCATATTTGCTTCTGCGGGCATGTGCACCACAACATTTGACTCCATACTTTTTTGCAACAGGTTGTCGATTCGTTCCTCCAGATTTTTATTTTGATTTTCCAAGCACAAAACCTTGGCTGAAATTTCCTCGTACTTTGCTTTCAAGCCAGAGAATTCTGCATGCAGTACTTGGAAGTCGGGTTTTCAAGGCAGTTCGTTGATGAGCTTTTGGTTGCTTTCATCGAGTAATTGCTTGAGTAAATCAATAGTGATTGTTGTGGCTGAACCCATTTTATGAACAGGAGGATCTGATTGTGATCAAGCTGATGTCGGTAAAAAGGTTCTACGTTTATCTTCTCTCAGGTGTTCGGGTGAGGTTACAACCAGACTCCTTTTATTCATGGGTTGAGGTTATGTGCTCAAGATTAAAACCAGAGGGGTCGATATTTCTTAATTTCTAAAATTTACCCAGAAGTGGGTTTGTTTTGAAGAAATTATTAATTTTGCAGGTTTTTAATCAAACTTTTACAATTTATTGGGCACTTTTCTCTATATTTAAAGACTTTTTTAGGAGCTTTTTCGAAAACAAGTATAACCACTTTGACAGATCAAATGTCATTTCTATGCTTCCTCGATAGTGACATTGATGCCATCGAATCATCGAAGATCGAAAGCTTCTTCATGACCGTCAGTATGGCTTCCGCAGCAACCGTTCCACTGGTGATCTGATATGAAAGTGAGATTATTGCTCTTGATATCTCCAAGGCATTTGATAGAGTTTGGCATGATGCTCCCTTATCGATAATGCGTGCTTTTGGGATCGATGATACTCTTGTTCGTTGGATTAGAAGCTATCTTCTGGATCGTTCAATGCAAGTTGTATTGGACGGATTCAAGTCTAATTCCTACAAAATAAATGCTGGTGTGCCCCAGGGCTCATTCTTATAAATGATCTTCTGTCTGTTACTTCTAATCCACTTAATTGTTTTGCTGACGACTCTACCCTCAGCTTTTCATATTCGTTCGATAATTCACGTCCTTCGCCTTCGGACTTACAATTGCAACGGTACCGTATGTCAAGCTCTTTAAACTCCGATTTATACAGCATTGTCAAATAGGGTAATAAGAATCGTGTGGAGTGTAATGCTTCGAAAACTCAATGCTGTCTTCTGTCGTTAAAGCTAAACATACCCCAAATGCCATTGTCCATGAATGGCACTTACATCGAAAAAACCGAAAAGCTCTCAGTACTCGGTATGTGTGTCAACGACGACCTCCGTTGGAACGACCATATATTTGAGATCGCTAAGAATGCTGCTAAGTGCTTAGGTTTTCTGTATCGGTGTAAGAAGTACTTTTCCCCATCTGATCTGGCTACAATTTATAAAGGGTTTATACGCCCTAAACTCGAGTATAACCCCCACCTCTGGGCAGGTGCTTCACAAACATCGCTTCACCTGCTTGATAGAATTCAAAATCGAGCGTTAAGATTGATAGGAAATAGAACTGCCGCTGAAACAATTGCCCCTCTCGAACACCGACGCAATGTTTCATGTCTTTCCTTATTTTATCGTTTCTTTTATAAAAAATGTTCACTCGAGGTAGCCAGTTGCATTCCTCCCCTTAAAAGTTTCGCCCGTAATACTCGTCTTGCTAGGAATGCCCATCAGTTCACCCTTGAGCCCAATTTCGGACGTACCGTGAAATATAGGGATTCTTTTTTTAGCCGTACAACACGACTTTGGAGTGGTTTACCCGACGAGATTTTCCCTTGCCATTTCAATTTGCAAGCATTCAAAACCAATGTTAATCGACACCTCCTATCTCTCCCCTCCCTATCTTCCTAATGCCCGCGCAGTGTGTTACATTAAAAGGGAAACAAATAGTCCCTTGTGCACGCGTTAATTATAAACGAAAAAAAAAAATATCCTCCCCGCCTTGGTATAGCAAAGATTTGTGCAAACTGCGAAACAAACGTAATAAACTATAGAAAATCTTCTTAATGACTACATCAGTAATTGATTACTCTAATTACATGGGTGTTTATTATCTTTTCTCCGAATTAAGTTGACTTCTTTTTAATCAATACCTTTCTAAAGTTGGGAATAATGTTCTCTCCGATCCAAAATGCTTTTTTAATTTTATTAACTCTAAACGGAAATCCAATGGACTCCCTTTGAGTTTTACTTTCTGCAACAGCACATCGTCTGAACCCACAACAATATCAAATTTCTTTGCATCCATCTTTTCTCAATCATATAGCAATCATCCGATAACTCCTTACAGTAGTTACTTTAGCTATTTAAATAACTGTCCACAAACTTCTTTGACTTCAATCAATATTACCATTGATTCAGTTATTGTTAAAATAAATAAACTCAAAGATAATTTTAATCCTGGTCCTGATGGTGTCCCTTCGATTCTTTTTAAAAAAATGTGTGCGTGCCTTATCCAAACCTCTTACTAATCTTTTCCTTCTGTCTCTCTCACAGAGTGTTTTTCCCGATTATTGGAAAGACTCCTTTATATATCCAATTCATAAAAAAGGTCCCAAAAATGAAGTTGAGAATATTATAGACCGATAGCTAAACTTTCATGCATGCCTAAACTCTATGAAAGTCTAGTCTATGATTCAGTCTATCTCCACTGCAAGTCTATATTTTCCCCCACCCAACATGGCTTTCTTAACGGTAGGTCAACAAATACAAACCTTATAGAATTCGTCTTCGAATCTTTAAAAAATATTGAAAAAGGATATGAAGTTGACACAGTCTATACAGACTTTATTAAAGCCTTTGATAAGATCTCCCATAAAATCGTTCGACTCAAGTTTAATGCTCTAGGTTTTCCACCATGTTTTATTAAATGGTTAATTTCATACTTGGAGAACCGAATCTATAGAGCTCATCTTCGTTTTTTTTAAGGTAATTTATATTCTTTCTGATCATATTTTCCTTCAAAACGACCTTAATCGATTTTTCAATTGGTGCACATACAATTTTCTGGAACCTTTTCGTGAAAACGTATAGTTGAAACTTCAAGAATTTACTCTTTTCAAAATGCACCCATCAAAGTTATTGAATCCATATATGATTAAGGTGTGTGATAAAACACTAAATTTGAACACCCATATTGATCAGATAATTAGCAAAGCTAATCGTTCTCTTGGTTTTATTAAACGTCGGTCTAAAGAATTCAATAATTCCTATGTGACGAAGTCCCTTTATATAACGTACGTTCGACCCACTCTAGAATATTGTAGTCAGGTTTGGTCACCTCTCTATGAATGTCATTTACATAGAATTGAAGACGTTCCTTCCTTGGGATGACAGAACCAACTTACATCCCTACCGTGACTGTCTGAAACTAATCGGGTTGATCCTTGGTAATATCGATTCTGCCGCCCTTCTACGCGAAGTCAATCTTAACAATAATCCCCGAAATCTCCGTTCCCGACATTTTTTTTACCTCCTATCATCGAACCAATTGTGGGCACTCTGAACCAAAGTCCAGAATACTACGGTACTCGAATGATGCGATGCACTCTCTCGACCTTAATATAAACAAGTTCGCATTTAAAATAACCCTTCGAAATACCGTTCAAAATTAATACTTCCTGTCTTTTGCCCTTTTAGTTTGTACTTTGTTTTTAATGTATATTTCGTTATTTTTTTTGGTTTTTTTTTGTAAAAAAGAGCTGTGGGTGGGTCCATTGGCCCATTTCAAAAACCCCACTGCTCCGATAACAAGAACCAAAAAAAAAAACTCAAGTCTTAGTTTTTAAGTTAAAGCTTATACTAGCTTATAAGTCTTAGTTTTTAAGTTAAAGCTTGTACTAAGCTAAATAAATAAATAAATATATTCTCTATATCTATAACATTATATCTTTATATCTCTATCTGCATATCTCTATATTTGTATTACTCTGTATCCTTATATATACCAAAATCTCTATATATCTATATATTTAAATCTCTATATCTTTATGTCTCCATATCTCCACATTTCTTTAGTGTATAATTAATCCTGTAGCTCGTCAACCAAACTTCACAAATTTGTGCAGTCGTTGGGGCATGGAAGCATATTTAACAACCTTCCAGAAATGCAGTATTGCACATTTAAGCCTCTCCCACAGGAACCGTGAATTTTTTTCTGGATAAAAAGTAGCCTATGTCTCAATCCAGCACATTATCTGTCTACCTACCAAATTTAGTCCGAATCCGTTGAGCCGTTGAGGCGTAATTAGGGAACAAACATCCAAACATACAAACATTTACATTTATAACTAGCTTACCCACCCGAAGTTGCTCGGTTATACCATACATTTTCAAAAAACGAACCCAGCGTGTTTAATAAAAGTAATAAAAAATAGCCTTAGTTACTTCTTAGAAAATAAGCTATCTTCTTGTGAAACGACCCCAGCGGTACCAATGGGTGATCAAAATGGCCTTAGTAACACCTTACATCAGCTATCTGCCTTTGAATGTTCCGTCAAAATCGGTCCATAAATAAGAATTTTCGAAAAAAACACACAAGCGCCAGCTAGTGAGTAATTAACATAGCCTAAGTTACTTCTTAGGATATCAGCTACCTGCCAGTGAAATTCCAGTAAAAATCAGTGCAGCCGTTCCCGAGATTACCCGGAACAAACAGATAGAAAGACAGACAGACAGACAAACATTTATAAATGGTGTTTTTGTTATAAGTACTGTATATCCTTTCGTATACATCAAGTAAAATGCTGTTATTTTGATTTTAAAAACAGACACTTCATTTTTAATTATGTGTATAGATTTTTTCCAAATGTTTTGAATCTTTCTTTATTTCATTTTGAGTACTCGTAGCTATGTCTGTATATTTATTTGTCCATAAAGCTAAGGAGGACTTCAGGCTGTTTCTTGTCTGTTGCTTACTACTACTTACTTAGGTGGCGCTACAGAAAGTGAAAAGGCTTTACGTGAGCACCTGCCTATTATGGCTTAATCTCACGGTGGGCCTACCCACTTATGGAGTTCCCTTGGGGCGGACAAGACCCCTAAAGTGGTTTATCAGACCACACTATCATCTAGAGTGGTCTGCTAAACCACTCTAGTAGCAAATGATGAATTTCTCATGGAAAATCCATCCTCCTTGCTAAGAAGCAGGGCCTATCATGCACCCCTAGTATCAAGGTTAAATAAGACAATGAACACACGCTTCTTTCGAAGCCGCGCCATCCTCCCAGAAACCAAAGATACCTTTTCGCTTCCGCATTTGGAGTAACCATCAGCCCCCGTGAAGCTCCCACTAGGGGGCCTACCTCAATTTTAACAGGCGACTGCTACCGAGACAAGCTCACGTAATCAGCCGGGGCACCTGTTAACCCACGGTACCTAATTTAGGACCCTAGGTGAGGCTCGCCCGTCTCTCATGAGACGCACTTGTGGTTCGACTCCATGAAGTCGCTAGCCCACCATCCAGTAAGACAAACAGTTCATAATCCAGTCAACTAAGGTGAAGACTAGGACACTCCCTGAATGCCCGCCTAGAAGCATGGGTTACAGCCTCTTATCCTTGCGGAAAAAGTGGTGATCGCTTAACTAGGCTAAGTATTGGAAGACTCTTACTTCCGCTAACCTGAGCGTGGGCCTATTCTCACACCCCCGCACCCACAGGGAGAAGGTGGCGCTACAGGTGGACGAACCTGGGCCTCAACCAACATGCTGCCTCCAGTTTTGCACTCCAAGTTGGTTGAGGTCGTCCTCCACTTGAGCGCGCCACCTAAGGCGAGGTCTTCCTTGACTGCGTCTACCCTCTGGGATGGAATCGAAGATCCTGCGAGCCGGAGCATTGTTGTCCATTCGCTCTACATGACCTAGCCATCTTAAACGTGATATGCGTATTTTTTTGACCAGGTCAATGTCGCTGTACAGCTCGCCATACATATATATGTATGTATTTTGATTTATTTTTGATAAACAAATTCATAAATTGTTTCTTGTAGCAACTTTTTCCCCCACAACTTACAAAAGTCTCCTTCGCGAATACGTTGTCTATATAAAAGTGCGGTTGTCGTATATTTATATTATATTTCCCAGCCTAATTTTCCATTCAGGACTTCCAAGGTTTCGTCCCATACCATCGAAGTAAGTCCAAAGTACCTCAAACGAAACTCTCTCAAAATTGGACATATGGCAATAAAGTGATATACATCCTCCCTTTCCTTGAGATTGCATAGGTCACATAGGATCAGATTGGGTCGATGTGGAATGTAGTTTAAATTTAATAATTCGCCTCTAACTTTAAATATTAAATTTGTCATATTTATGGGGCAGCGGTTGAGCAAGTATGTTTGTTCTCGAAGATCCAAATTGAGTTGACTGTATATCATTCTATGTTGAGAAGATTGTGCTTCATGTTTAAAATTTGCATACTCGAAGTGGCTTAATTTTTCTAAAATTGAATTGAATTTCCCTCTCAGGTCTGAAATGCTTATGTCAAGTGGAAACTGTACGCTTTCACCTAAACCCAGAGCTAGCTCCTCCCACCTCTCGACTAAGTTACTCCTTGTTGACAACATTTTCTTAAGAACTTGCTTTGGAAGTCTTACTTCATCCATTTCCATCACCTTCATAATGTAATCAAAATGCAGCTTTAGGCTCCTTAAACATAATGGAGGCTCAGTTGTCTCCAAATGCAACATATAGTTTGGCGTGCAGAGTGGCAGCCGAAAAATAAGTTTTAAAAAATATCGGAGGAACCTTTCTACCTCATCGTATTTGCAAAATCCCCAAACTTGTGCCCCATAAAACATTATAGAGCCTGCAGTCGCGTGAAAAATTTTAATCTTTTAGTTATGTTCGATGTGTTTGTTGTCAATACAACGTGCCCACACTGAAGAAACAGCTCTTTTCGCTTCCGATAGCTTGGATTCAAAATGTTTTCTCATATTGAGATTTGATGTAACTATTACGCCTAAGTATTTGTACTCTCGAACAATTGCAACATATTCTCCCTTATACATCCACATTTCATTGTTTGCATATCTGCCACCTCTATCTCTAAATATCATGATTTTAGACTTCTGCAGATTAACGGACAGGTTCCAGTTTTGGCAGTAACTCTCCAGTCGGTTCATCATTCGCTGCATTCCTTCTACCGATTCAGATAAAAAAACAATATCATCTGCGAATATAAGGCCAGGTATCCGGTTATTTCCAAAATGGATTGCTCCTCCTATCTCCTCCACGATGTCATTGATGAACAGAATAAACAGTAATGTGCTCAGGACGCAACCTTGTTTCACTCCCATTTGTGTTGGAAATTCTTCAGATGTTGACTCCCCATCCCATACATAGGCAACGTTATTGTCATACATCGCTTTCAGCAAGACAACAATTTTTCCTGATATACCCAATTTATAGAGCTTATAGAAAAGTGCTTCTCGGCCTATCGAATCGAACGCTGCTCGAAAATCAGCGAAAAAGGCATACAGTTTCTTTTTCTTTCTTTTAAAGTTCTCCGCAGATTAAATATTTGGTCTATAGTAGAATAATTTTTCCTCCTAAATCCTGCCTGAAATTCATTAAGAATTCTCTTCTCTTCAACCCAATGTGTAAGCCTTTTAAAAATCAGAGTGCTAAAAAGCTTCACTGACGAATTCAAAAAGGATGTGCCCCGATAATTTTCTGGTACGTCATAGGAGCCTTTTTTGTGTAAAGGGAATATAATTGATCTTTTAAAGCTTTCTGGGACGTCTGCACTCTCGAAAATTCTATTGAACTCCTCTGTCAATACGTATAAAAATTCCGTTGATTACTTACTTAGGTGGCGCTACAGTTCGGGACGAACCTGGGCCTCAACCAACATGCCTCTCCAGCCAACTCGGTCTTTGGCTAGCTGCCTCCAGTTTTGCACTCCAAGTTGGTTGAGGTCGTCCTCCACTTGAGCGCGCCACCTAAGGCGAGGTCTTCCTTGACTGCGTCTACCCTCTGGGATGGAATCGAAGATCCTGCGAGCCGGAGCATTGTTGTCCATTCGCTCTTCATGACCTAGCCATCTTAAACGTGATATGCGTATTTTTTTGACCAGGTCAATGTCGCTGTACAGCTCGTATAGTTCTTGGTTGAACCTTCTCCTCCAAAGCCCGTTAACGCAGATAGGGCCAAAAATCTTCCGAAGAATCTTACGCTCGAAACGACTAAGGATATCTTCATCCGCTTTAGATAGAGTCCATGCCTCGGCGCCATAGAGCAGGACTGGGATGATTAGGGTCTTATACAGAGTCTCCTTTGTCTTTCGAGAGAGGGCTTTGCTACTCAATTGCCTTCCTAGCCCATAGAAACAGCGATTGGCAAGAGTAATTCTTCGCTTTATTTCTGACGAGATGTTGTTGTCAGATGTTATAGCGGATCCGAGGTACACAAAGTCCCTAACTACCTCAAAGTTGTACCTGTCTATTGTGATGTTTTGTCCAATCCGCCAGTGTTGTGTGTCCCTTTTTGTGGACAGCAGGTACTTCGTTTTGGCCTCATTGACTGCTAGTCCCATCTTAGCCGCTTCAGCTTCAATGCTAGCAAACGTTCCAGTGACAGCTCGCCGAGTTCTGCCAATGATGTCTATGTCGTCAGCGTATGCTAGCAATTGCACAGACTTGAAAAAAATTGTCCCACTACAATTGACTTGCGAGTTTCTTATAATTTTTTCAAGTATTAGGTTGAAGAAATCGCACGATAGCGCATCACCTTGTCGGAATCCTTTTTTGACGTCAAAAGCTTCTGTGAGGTCAGAACCAACCTTGACGGAGCAGCGAGAGTTCTCCATCGTCATCCTGCACAGTCGGACGAGTTTTGTGGGAATGCCAAAACCTGACATGGCTCTGTATAGCTCGTCTCTATAAATGCTATCGTACGCGGCCTTAAAATCGATAAAGAGGTGGTGGGTATCGATTTGGAATTCTTGGGTGGTTTCCAGGATCTGCCGTAGCGTGAACATTTGATCGATTGTGGACTTTCCTGGTCTGAAACCACACTGATAATGGCCAATCAGGTTGCTGACGAAAGGTTTCAGGCGTTCACATAGTACGGCAGAGAGGATCTTGTAGGCGATATTCAGGAGACTTATTCCTCTATAGTTGGCGCAGTTTAGAGGGTCTCCTTTCTTGTGGATCGGGCAAACGATGCTGAGGTTCCATTCATCAGGCATACTTTCTTCTGACCAAACTTTAGAGATGAGTTGGTGTATGCACTCCACCAGGTCATCTCCGGCCGCTTTAAAAAGTTCGGCGGGTAATCCGTTGGGTCCAGCAGCTTTGTTGTTTTTGAGTTTAGATATTGCTATCCTTACTTCATTTTGGTCAGGTGGACGGAAGTTTTGTCTGTCATCATCCATGTTGAATGGTTCATTCTGCCTGACAGCGGGATTTTGGCCTTCATCGCCGTTTAACAGTCTGCAGAAATGGTCCTTCCATGTACTCAGCACCGACTGTGACTCTACTACGAGGTTTCTATTCCTATCTCTACAGGCTTCTGTGCGGGATTTTTTTCCTTGGCATGTTCTTTTTACCTGTTGGTAAAACTTCCGCATGTTGTTCCTGGAGTAGCATCTCTCAATATCTTCGATCGCGCGCTTCTCATGCTCTCTTTTTTTCTTTTGGAGAAGCCGGTGTTCTTCCCGTCTTTTCTGCTCGTAAAGGTCGCGAGCAGCTCTCGTCTTTCTTTGCAGCGTCGCTTTATATGCCTCTTGTTTGGCTGCATGGGCCTGCCTGCATTCGTCATCAAACTAGAGGTTTCGTGGTGGTGGTCTTGTGAAACCTAGCACATCAGTTGCGGCATCTCTGATGGCTTGTTGGCAGTGTTGCCACTGATCTTCGACACTTGATGCTGGCGGTACTGGATTTCTTGAGAGGTTACGGGATATTCGATCGGCATAGGTTCTGGCGGTTTCTTGCGATTGCAGCTTTCCGACGTCATACTTCCTCACAGTATTACTCCGTTGTTGTGGAGTTCGGGTTATTCGCATTCTTACCTTTGCTGCAACAAGGTAGTGATCCGAGTCGATGTTAGCTGCTCGGAAGGTGCGAACATCCAAGATACTGGAGGCGTGTCTTGCATCGATCGCAACGTGATCAATCTGATTGACGGTTCTTTGATCTGGGTGTCGCCAAGTCCCTTTGTGTATATCGAGATGAGGAAACCGTGTGCTTGCAATGGTGACGATATTTGCCGCTGCGAAGTCAATTAGCCTAAGTCCGTTTTCAGACGTTGTGTCGTGTAGGCTATGTTTTCCGACAGTCCTACCAAAGATTTCCTCTTTACCTATTCTGGCATTAAAATCGCCTAGTACGATCTTAACGTCGTATTTAGGGCATTGCTCATAGGTTTTGTCGAGGAGCTCATAGAAGTCATCCTTGGTGGCGTCATCTTTGTCCTCTGTGGGGGCATGAGCGCATATTAGGCTAATGTTGGCGAATTTAGCCTTGATACGGATTGTCACAAGTCGCTCACTTACGTGTCGAAAGCCCAAGACTTCTTGCCTAAGTCTACCGCTTATGACGAATCCGCACCCAAATAAACGCTGTGGTCTTCTTGCGCAATCACCGTAGTACACGTCACAGTTTTTCATCCTCCTTTTGCCCGGCCCATTCCATCGCACTTCCTGGATGGCAGTAATTCCTGCTCTGTAGCAGTCTAGGGCCTCCGCTAGTTGTTTGGATGCACGTGGTCTGTTAAGAGTTCTAACATTCCACGTGCAGATCCGAAGGTCGTTGTCCTTGATTCGTTTTTCCGGGTCGTCAACAGTAAATCCGTCCTTTTCCGAGGCTATTGGTCGCTTCGCAACTTTTTCTTTTTTCCGTGGCAGGGTTGTTAACCCCACGCACAACCCCCAACCTGGAGGGCCAGGTCCTTTGTTGGATTCCTTGGAAAAAAGGAACCGGAGAATCCGGAGTCAGTAACCCACTTCGGGGATATGAGCGCTGCCGTTGGCCCATTAAGGGTTCATCCGCCACCATCTCTATTTCAATGCCCTGACTTGCATTGAATTGTCGTAATGACCTTATCTCCAAATACGTCGAAGGAGCTCATTAGGGCGTCTGCTTCGTTGACTGTTGACGCCACCGTTGGTCCAATTGGTTGGGCTCATCCGCCGTACGTCCTCTTTCTGAGGGGCTCGTGCAAGACTTCTGCGAATCGATCAGAGCAGTCATTAAAGCAGAGCATTATAGTGTTGCTATTTTTTCTGTGTTCAACACTCGCGCTTATAAGTTAAGCAGGAATGTCCGGATGGACAGACCAGTACCCGGTGGTTACCGCGGGGAGGTAAAATAAGCACAATTGATGTGTACGATATAGTTGTAGCGACTGTGCATCACCAGTTTGATGCCTTTCAGTGCCTACCCTATTCATACAGCACCCAACCCAAAAATTCCGTTGAACAATTTATAAAAAACTCTACTGTGACACGATTATCTCCCGGAGCCTTTCCAAGGACCACAAAACCATTTATTTTTAGCTCCAAAACTTCCATCTCTTCAACTCTCTTGAAATTCGTAGCAACCGCTTTGAGATTTTTACGATATCCCCATAATCCTCCACCACTTCGTCTTCCAAAAATGCTTGATTTGATTGCTGGAGTCCATTTTAATTCATAATTAATAACTATATCGTTAAATTTGTACTTTTCTTCTTCTAATACATGTGTTTCGAAGAGCATAAATATATCAAAACTTTTTATATAATTAAAGAAATTCATAATACATAATACATAACTAATTTGTTTCTGGTAGACGGGTACTCCTCATTTCATTCTATCGTGTGAACGTTTACCGTTTGCTGCGTCGTGCTTGTGTTTGCACCCAAATTAATTTCATCTCTTGCCTCAATTGTTCCGATTTGACATTTTGCGGTTGACATTTCGCATGTTTACGTTTTTAATGCCACATTCTATTTCATTCATAAAATGTTTAATGTCGGTAAATTTAATGAAATCGCCGCCAAATATATTGCGTAGCACCTCTAGGATCTTTTGGTCCACAAATAAAACCTTTTGTAAAATCCCAAGTACAACAATTGTTAAGTATGAAAAGTTTATCGTCTTTCAGTTGAATTTTTACTTGAGGAAACCTAAAACGCAGAAACTTGGCGATTGGAAGCAGGTTGTTTCTTCGGCGACGTGTGTTGTGTGGGAGGTCCTTATGAATATGGATTTGTGTGCCTTTTAGTTTGCTAGAGTTACGAAGTATGTTTCAAGCTGCGTTCCGCGAGTTAAGTTTAACAACGACCATTGCTGTACGACTGTTGGGAGGAGCTACCGAATGTGCGTACTCAATTAATTTTAGAACTTTGGTCGTCAGTGTCAAGCATATTTGCTTCTGCGGGCATGTGCACCACAACATTTGACTCCATACTTTTTTGCAACAGGTTGTCGATTCGTTCCTCCAGATTTTTATTTTGATTTTCCAAGCACAAAACCTTGGCTGAAATCTCCTCGTACTTTACTTTCAAGCCAGAGAATTCTGCATGCAGTACTTGGAAGTCGGCTTTTCAAGGCAGTTCGTTGATGAGCTTTTGGTTGCTTTCATTGAGTAATTGCTTGAGTAAATCAATAGTGATTGTTGTGGCTGAACCCATTTTATGAACAGGAGGATCTGATTGTGATCAAGCTGATGTCGGTAAAAAGGTTCTACGTTTATCTTCTCTCAGGTGTTCGGGTGAGGTTACAACCAGACTCCTTTTATTCATGGGTTGAGGTTATGTGCTCAAGATTAAAACCAGAGGGGTCGATATTTCTTAATTTCTAAAATTTACCCAGAAGTGGGTTTGTTTTGAAGAAATTATTAATTTTGCAGGTTTTTAATCAAACTTTTACAATTTATTGGGCACTTTTCTCTATATTTAAAGACTTTGTTAGGAGCTTTTTCGAAAACAAGTATAACCACTTTGACAGATCAAATGTCATTTCTATGCTTCCTCGATAGTGACATTGATGCCATCGAATCATCGAAGATCGAAAGCTTCTTCATGACCGTCAGTATGGCTTCCGCAGCAACCGTTCCACTGGTGATCTGATATGAAAGTAAGATTATTGCTCTTGATATCTCCAAGGCATTTGATAGAGTTTGGCATGAAGCTCCCTTATCGATAATGCGTGCTTTTGGGATCGATGATACTCTTGTTCGTTGGATTAGAAGCTATCTTCTGGATCGTTCAATGCAAGTTGTATTGGACGGATTTAAGTCTAATTCCTACAAAATAAATGCTGGTGTGCCCCAGGGCTCTGTTTAGTCTCCAACTCTTTCCCTCATTCTTATAAATGATCTTCTGTCTGTTACTTCTAATCCACTTAATTGTTTTGCTGACGACTCTACCCTCAGCTTTTCATATTCGTTCGATAATTCACGTCCCTCGCCTTCGGACTTACAATTGCAACGGTACCGTATGTCAAGCTCTTTAAACTCCGATTTATACAGCATTGTCAAATAGGGTAATAAGAATCGTGTGGAGTGTAATGCTTCGAAAACTCAATGCTGTCTTCTGTCGTTAAAGCTAAACATACCCCAAATGCCATTGTCCATGAATGGCACTTACATCGAAAAAACCGAAAAGCTGTCAGTACTCGGTGTGTGTGTCAACAACGACCTCCGTTGGAACGACCATATATTTGAGATCGCTAAGAATGCTGCTAAGTGCTTAGGTTTTCTGTATCGGTGTAAGAAGTACTTTTCCCCATCTGATCTGGCTACAATTTATAAAGCGTTTATACGCCCTAAACTCGAGTATAACTCCCACCTCTGGGCAGGTGCTTCACAAACATCGCTTCACCTGCTTGATAGAATTCAAAATCGAGCGTTAAGATTGATAGGAAATAGAACTGCCGCTGAAACAATTGCCCCTCTCGAACACCGACGCAATGTTTCATGTCTTTCCTTATTTTATCGTTTCTTTTATAAAAAATGTTCACTCGAGGTAGCCAGTTGCATTCCTCCCCTTAAAAGTTTCGCCCGTAATACTCGTCTTGCTAGGAATGCCCATCAGTTAACCCTTGAGCCCAATTTCGGACGTACCGTGAAATATAGGGATTCTTTTTTTAGCCGTACAACACGACTTTGGAGTGGTTTACCCGGCAAGATTTTCCCTTGCCATTTCAATTTGCAAGCATTCAAAACCAATGTTAATCGACACCTCCTATCTCTCCCCTCCCTATCTTCCTAATGCCCGCGCAGTGTGTTACATTAAAAGGGAAACAAATAGTCCCTTGTGCACGCGTTAATTATAAAAAAAAAAAAAATATCCTCCCCGCCTTGGTATAGCAAAGATTTGTGCAAACTGCGAAACAAACGTAATAAACTATAGAAAATCTTCTTAATGACTACATCAGTAATTGGTTACTCTAATTACATTGGTGTTTATTATCTTTTCTCCGAATTAAGTTGACTTCTTTTTAATCAATACCTTTCTAAAGTTGGGAATAATGTTCTCTCCGATCCAAAATGCTTTTTTAATTTTATTTTTAATGTTTTACTTTCTGCAACACCACAACAATATCAAATTTCTTTGCTCCCATCTTTTCCCAATCATATAGCAATCATCCGATAACTCCTTACAGTAGTTACCTTAGCTATTTAAATAACTGTCCACAAACTTCTTTGACTTCAATCAATATTACCATTGATTCAGTTATTGTTAAAATAAATAAACTCAAAGATAATTTTAATCCTGGTCCTGATGGTGTCCCTTCGATTCTTTTAAAAAAAATGTGTGCGTGCCTTATCCAAACCTCTTACTAATCTTTTCCTTCTGTCTCTCTCACAGAGTGTTTTTCCCGATTATTGGAAAGACTCCTTTATATATCCAATTCATAAAAAAGGTCCCAAAAATGAAGTTGAGAATATTATAGACCGATAGCTAAACTTTCATGCATGCCTAAACTCTATGAAAGTCTAGTCTATGATTGAGTCTATTTCCACTGCAAGTCTATATTTTCCCCCACCCAACATGGCTTTCTTAACGGTAGGTCAACAAATACAAACCTTATAGAATTCGTCTCCGAATCTTTAAAAATTATTGAAAAAGGATATGAAGTTGACACAGTCTATACAGACTTTACTAAAGCCTTTGATAAGATCTCCCATAAAATCGTTCGACTCAAGTTTAATGCTCTAGGTTTTCCACCATGTTTTATTAAATGGTTAATTTCATACTTGGAGAACCGAATCTATAGAGCTCATCTTCGTTTTTTTTTAAGGTAATTTATATTCTTTCTGATCATATTTTCCTTCAAAATGACCTTAATCGATTTTTCAATTGGTGCACACAAAATTTTCTGGAACCTTTTCGTGAAAACGTATAGTTGAAACTTCAAGAATTTACTCTTTTCAAAGGAGCACCCATAAAAGTTATTGAATCCATATATGATTAAGGTGTGTGATAAAACACTAAATTTGAACACCCATATTGATCAGATAATTAGCAAAGCTAATCGTTCTCTTGGTTTTATTAAACGTCAATCTAAAGAATTCAATAATCCCTATGTGACGAAGTCCCTTTATATCTAGAATATTGTAGTCAGGTTTGGTCACCTCACTATGAATGTCATTTACATAGAATTGAAGACGTTCCTTCCTTGGGATGACAGAACCAACTTACATCCCTACCGTGACTGTCTGAAACTAATCGGGTTGATCCTTGGTAATATCGATTCTGCCGCCCTTCTACGCGAAGTCAGTCTTAACAATAATCCCCGAAATCTCCGTTCCCGACATTTTTTTTACCTCCTATCATCGAACCAATTGTGGGCACTCTGAACCAAAGTCCAGAATACTACGGTACTCGAATGATGCGATGCACTCTCTCGACCTTAATATAAACAAGTCCGCATTTGAAATAACCCTTCGAAATACCGTTCAATATTAATACTTCCTTTCTTTTGCCCTTTTAGTTTGTACTTTGTTTTTTATGTATATTTCGTTATTTTGTTTGGTTTTTTTTTGTAAAAAAGAGCTGTGGGTGGGTCCATTGGCCCATTTCAAAAACCCCACTGCTCCGATAACAAGAACCAAAAAAAAAAACTCAAGTCTTAGTTTTTAAGTTAAAGCTTATACTAGCTTATAAGTCTTAGTTTTTAAGTTAAAGCTTGTACTAAGCTAAATAAATAAATAAATATATTCTCTATATCTATAACATTATATCTTTATATCTCTATCTGCATATCTCTATATTTGTATTACTCTGTATCCTTATATATACCAAAATCTCTATATATCTATATATTTAAATCTCTATATCTTTATGTCTCCATATCTCCACATTTCTTTAGTGTATAATTAATCCTGTAGCTCGTCAACCAAACTTCACAAATTTGTGCAGTCGTTGGGGCATGGAAGCATATTTAACAACCTTCCAGAAATGCAGTATTGCACATTTAAGCCTCTCCCACAGGAACCGTGAATTTTTTTTCTGGATAAAAAGTAGCCTATGTCTCAATCCAGCACATTATCTGTCTACCTACCAAATTTAGTCCGAATCCGTTAAGCCGTTCAGGCGTAATTAGGGAACAAACATCCAAACATACAAACATTTACATTTATAACTAGCTTACCCACCCGAAGTTGCTCGGTTATACCATACATTTTAAAAAAACGAACCCAGCGTGTTTAATAAAAGTAATAAAAAATAGCCTTAGTTACTTCTTAGAAAATAAGCTATCTTCTTGTGAAACGACCCCAGCGGTACCAATGGGTGATCAAAATGGCCTTAGTAACACCTTACATCAGCTATCTGCCTTTGAATGTTCCGTCAAAATCGGTCCATAAATAAGAATTTTCGAAAAAAAACACAAGCGCCAGCTAGTGAGTAATTAACATAGCCTAAGTTACTTCTTAGGATATCAGCTACCTGCCAGTGAAATTCCAGTAAAAATCAGTGCAGCCGTTCCCGAGATTACCCGGAACAAACAGATAGAAAGACAGACAGACAGACAAACATTTATAAATGGTGTTTTTGTTATAAGTACTGTATATCCTTTCGTATACATCAAGTAAAATGCTGTTATTTTGATTTTAAAAACAGACACTTCATTTTTAATTATGTGTATAGATTTTTTCCAAATGTTTTGAATCTTTCTTTATTTCATTTTGAGTACTCGTAGCTATGTCTGTATATTTATTTGTCCATAAAGCTAAGGAGGACTTCAGGCTGTTTCTTGTCTGTTGCTTACTACTACTTACTTATGTGGCGCTACAGGTGGACGAACCTGGGCCTCAACCAACATGCTGCCTCCAGTTTTGCACTCCAAGTTGGTTGAGGTCGTCCTCCACTTGAGCGCGCCACCTAAGGCGAGGTCTTCCTTGACTGCGTCTACCCTCTGGGATGGAATCGAAGATCCTGCGAGCCGGAGCATTGTTGTCCATTCGCTCTACATGACCTAGCCATCTTAAACGTGATATGCGTATTTTTTTGACCAGGTCAATGTCGCTGTACAGCTCGTATAGTTCTTGGTTGAACCTTCTCCTCCAAAGCCCGTTAACGCAGATAGGGCCAAAAATCTTCCGAAGAATCTTACGCTCGAAACGACTAAGGATATCTTCATCCGCTTTAGATAGAGTCCATACCTCGGCGCCATAGAGCAGGACTGGGATGATTAGGGTCTTATACAGAGTCTCCTTTGTCTTTCGAGAGAGGGCTTTGTTACTCAATTGCCTTCCTAGCCCATAGAAACAGCGATTGGCAAGAGTAATTCTTCGCTTTATTTCTGACGAGATGTTGTTGTCAGATGTTAAAGCGGATCCGAGGTACACAAAGTCCCTAACTACCTCAAAGTTGTACCTGTCTATTGTGATGTTTTGTCCAATCCGCCGGTGTTGTGTGTCCCTTTTTGTGGACAGCAGGTACTTCGTTTTGGCCTCATTGACTGCTAGTCCCATCTTAGCCGCTTCAGCTTCAATGCTAGCAAACGTTCCAGTGACAGCTCGCCGAGTTCTGCCAAAGATGTCTATGTCGTCAGCGTATGCTAGCAATTGCACAGACTTGAAAAAAATTGTCCCACTACAATTGACTTGCGAGTTTCTTATATAATATAAGAATATAATTTATTAACTTATAATTTTTTCAAGTATTAAGTTGAAGAAATCGCACGATAGCGCATCACCTTGTCGGAATCCTTTTTTGACGTCAAAAGCTTCTGTGAGGTCAGAACCAACCTTGACGGAGCAGCGAGAGTTCTCCATCGTCATCCTGCACAGTCGGACGAGTTTTGTGGGAATGCCAAAACCTGACATGGCTCTGTATAGCTCGTCTCTATAAATGCTATCGTACGCGGCCTTAAAATCGATAAAGAGGTGGTGGGTATCGATTTGGAATTCTTGGGTGGTTTCCAGGATCTGCCGTAGCGTGAACATTTGATCGATTGTGGACTTTCCTGGTCTGAAACCACACTGATAGGGGCCAATCAGGTTGCTGACGAAAGGTTTCAGGCGTTCACATAGTACGGCAGAGAGGATCTTGTAGGCGATATTCAGGAGACTTATTCCTCTATAGTTGGCGCAGCTTAGAGGGTCTCCTTTCTTGTGGATCGGGCAAACGATGCTGAGGTTCCATTCATCAGGCATACTTTCTTCTGACCAAACTTTAGAGATGAGTTGGTGTATGCACTCCACCAGGTCATCTCCGGCCGCTTTAAAAAGTTCGGCGGGTAATCCGTCGGGTCCAGCAGCTTTGTTGTTTTTGAGTTTAGATATTGCTATGCTTACCTTATTTTGGTCAGGTGGACGGAAGTTTTGTCTGTCATCATCCATGTTGAATGGTTCATTCTGCCTGACAGCGGGATTTTGGCCTTCATCGCCATTTAACAGTCTGCAGAAATGGTCCTTCCATGTACTCGGCACCGACTGTGACTCTACTACGAGGTTCCATTCCTATCACTACAGGCTTCTGTGCGGGATTTTTTTCCTTGGCATGTTCTTTTTACCTGTTGGTAAAACTTCCGCACGTTGTTCCTGGAGTAGCATCTCTCAATATCTTCGATCACGCGCTTCTCATGCTCTCTTTTTTTCTTTTGGAGAAGCCGGTGTTCTTCCCGTCTTTTCTGCTCGTAAAGGTCGCGAGCAGCTCTCGTCTTTCTTTGCAGCGTCGCTTTATATGCCTCTTGTTTGGCTGCATGGGCCTGCCTGCATTCGTCATCAAACCAGAGGTTTCGTGGTGGTGGTCTGGTGAAACCTAGCACATCAGTTGCGGCATCTCTGATGGCTTGTTGGCAGTGTTGCCACTGATCTTCGGCACTTGATGCTGGCGGTACTGGATTTCTTGAGAGGTTACGGGATATTCGATCGGCATAGGTTCTGGCGGTTTCTTGCGATTGCAGCTTTCCGACGTCATACTTCCTCACAGTATTACTCCGTTGTTGTGGAGTTCGGGTTATTCGCATTCTTACCTTTGCTGCAACAAGGTAGTGATCCGAGTCGATGTTAGCTGCTCGGAAGGTGCGAACATCCAAGATACTGGAGGCGTGTCTTGCATCGATCGCAACGTGATCAATCTGATTGACGGTTCTTTGATCTGGGTGTCGCCAAGTCCCTTTGTGTATATCGAGATGAGGAAACCTTGTGCTTGCAATGGTGACGTTATGTGCCGCTGCGAAGTCAATTAGCCTAAGTCCGTTTTCAGACGTTGTGTCGTGTAGGCTATGTTTTCCGACAGTCCTACCAAAGATTTCCTTTTTACCTATTTTGGCATTAAAATCGCCTAGTACGATCTTAACGTCGTATTTAGGGCATTGCTCATAGGTTTTGTCGAGGAGCTCATAGAAGTCATCCTTGGTGGCGTCATCCTTTGGCCTTAGCCTTGATACGGATTGTCACAAGTCGCTCACTTACGTGTCGAAAGCCCAAGACTTCTTGCCTAAGTCTACCGCTTATGACGAATCCGCACCCAAATAAACGCTGTGGTCTTCTTGCGCAATCACCGTAGTACACGTCACAGTTTTTCATCCTCCTTTTGCCCGGCCCATTCCATCGCACTTCCTGGATGGCAGTAATTCCTGCTCTGTAGCAGTCTAGGGCCTCCGCTAGTTGTTTGGATGCACGTGGTCTGTTAAGAGTTCTAACATTCCACGTGCAGATCCGAAGGTCGTTGTCCTTGATTCGTTTTTCCGGGTCGTCAACAGTAAATCCGTCCTTTTCCGAGGCTATTGGTCGCTTCGCAACTTTTTCTTTTTTCCGTGGCAGGGTTGTTAACCCCACGCACAACCCCCAACCTGGAGGGCCAGGTCCTTTGTTGGATTCCTTGGAAAAAAGGAACCGGAGAATCCGGAGTCAGTAACCCACTTCGGGGATATGAGCGCTGCCGTTGGCCCATTAAGGGTTCATCCGCCACCATCTCTATTTCAATGCCCTGACTTGCATTGAATTGTCGTAATGACCTTATCTCCAAATACGTCGAAGGAGCTCATTAGGACGTCTGCTTCGTTGACTGTTGACGCCACCGTTGGTCCAATTGGTTGGGCTCATCCGCCGTACGTCCTCTTTCTGAGGGGCTCGTGCAAGACTTCTGCGAATCGATCAGAGCAGTCATTAAAGCAGAGCATTATAGTGTTGCTATTTTTTCTGTGTTCAACACTCGCGCTTATAAGTTAAGCAGGAATGTCCGGATGGACAGACCAGTACCCGGTGGTTACCGCGGGGAGGTAAAATAAGCACAATTGATGTGTACGATATAGTTGTAGCGACTGTGCATCACCAGTTTGATGCCTTTCAGTGCCTACCCTATTCATACAGCACCCAACCCAAAAATTCCGTTGAACAATTTATAAAAAACTCTACTGTGACACGATTATCTCCCGGAGCCTTTCCCAAGGACCACAAAACCATTTATTTTTAGCTCCAAAACTTCCATCTCTTCAACTCTCTTGAAATTCGTAGCAACCGCTTTGAGATTTTTACGATATCCCCATAATCCTCCACCACTTCCTCTTCCAAAAATGCTTGATTTGATTGCTGGAGTCCATTTTAATTCATAATTAATAAATATATCGTTAAATTTGTACTTTTCTTCTTCTAATACATGTGTTTCGAAGAGCATAAATATATCAAAACTTTTTATATAATTAAAGAAATTCATAATACATAATACATAACTAATTTGTTTCTGGTAGACGGGTACTCCTCATTTCATTCTATCGTGTGAACGTTTACCGTTTGCTGCGTCGTGCTTGTGTTTGCACCCAAATTAATTTCATCTCTTGCCTCAATTGTTCCGATTTGACATTTTGCGGTTGACATTTCGCATGTTTACGTTTTTAATGCCACATTCTATTTCATTCATAAAATTTTTAATGTCGGTAAATTTAATGAAATCGCCGCCAAATATATTGCGTAGCACCTCTAGGATCTTTTGGTCCACAAATAAAACCTTTTGTAAAATCCCAAGTACAACAATTGTTAAGTATGAAAAGTTTATCGTCTTTCAGTTGAATTTTTACTTGAGGAAACCTAAAACGCAGAAACTTGGCGATTGGAAGCAGGTTGTTTCTTCGGCGACGTGTGTTGTGTGGGAGGTCCTTATGAATATGGATTTGTGTGCCTTTTAGTTTGCTAGAGTTACGAAGTATGTTTCAAGCTGCGTTCCGCGAGTTAAGTTTAACAACGACCATTGCTGTACGACTGTTGGGAGGAGCTACCGAATGTGCGTACTCAATTAATTTTAGAACTTTGGTCGTCAGTGTCAAGCATATTTGCTTCTGCGGGCATGTGCACCACAACATTTGACTCCATACTTTTTTGCAACAGGTTGTCGATTCGTTCCTCCAGATTTTTATTTTGATTTTCCAAGCACAAAACCTTGGCTGAAATCTCCTCGTACTTTGCTTTCAAGCCAGAGAATTCTGCATGCAGTACTTGGAAGTCGGCTTTTCAAGGCAGTTCGTTGATGAGCTTTTGGTTGCTTGAGTAAATCAATAGTGATTGTTGTGGCTGAACCCATTTTATGAACAGGAGGATCTGATTGTGATCAAGCTGATGTCGTTAAAAAGGTTCTACGTTTATCTTCTCTCAGGTGTTCGGGTGAGGTTACAACCAGACTCCTTTTATTCATGGGTTGAGGTTATGTGCTCAAGTATAAAACCAGAGGGGTCGATATTTCTTAATTTCTAAAATTTACCCAGAAGTGGGTTTGTTTTGAAGAAATTATTAATTTTGCAGGTTTTTAATCAAACTTTTACAATTTATTGGACACTTTTCTCTATATTTAAAGACTTTGTTAGGAGCTTTTTCGAAAACAAGTATAACCACTTTGACAGATCAAATGTCATTTCTATGCTTCCTCGATAGTGACATTGATGCCATCGAATCATCGAAGATCGAAAGCTTCTTCATGACCGTCAGTATGGCTTCCGCAGCAACCGTTCCACTGGTGATCTGATATGAAAGTAAGATTATTGCTCTTGATATCTCCAAGGCATTTGATAGAGTTTGGCATGAAGCTCCCTTATCGATAATGCGTGCTTTTGGGATCGATGATACTCTTGTTCGTTGGATTAGAAGCTATCTTCTGGATCGTTCAATGCAAGTTGTATTGGACGGATTCAAGTCTAATTCCTACAAAATAAATGCTGGTGTGCCCCAGGGCTCTGTTTAGTCTCCAACTCTTTTCCTCATTCTTATAAATGATCTTCTGTCTGTTACTTCTAATCCACTTAATTGTTTTGCTGACGACTCTACCCTCAGCTTTTCATATTCGTTCGATAATTCACGTCCTTCGCCTTCGGACTTACAATTGCAACGGTACCGTATGTCAAGCTCTTTAAACTCCGATTTATACAGCATTGTCAAATAGGATAATAAGAATCGTGTGGAGTTTAATGCTTCGAAAACTCAATGCTGTCTTCTGTCGTTAAAGCTAAACATACCCCAAATGCCATTGTCCATGAATGGCACTTACATCGAAAAAACCGAAAAGCTGTCAGTACTCGGTGTGTGTGTCAACAACGACCTCCGTTGGAACGACCATTTATTTGAGATCGCTAAGAATGCTGCTAAGTGCTTAGGTTTTCTGTATCGGTGTAAGAAGTACTTTTCCCCATCTGATCTGGCTAAAATTTATAAAGCGTTTATACGCCCTAAACTCGAGTATAACTCCCACCTCTGGGCAGGTGCTTCACAAACATCGCTTCACCTGCTTGATAGAATTCAAAATCGAGCGTTAAGATTGATAGGAAATAGAACTGCCGCTGAAACAATTGCCCCTCTCGAACACCGACGCAATGTTTCATGTCTTTCCTTATTTTATCGTTTCTTTTATAAAAAATGTTCACTCGAGGTAGCCAGTTGCATTCCTCCCCTTAAAAGTTTCGCCCGTAATACTCGTCTTGCTAGGAATGCCCATCAGTTCACCCTTGAGCCCAATTTCGGACGTACCGTGAAATATAGGGATTCTTTTTTTAGCCGTACAACACGACTTTGGAGTGGTTTACCCGGCAAGATTTTCCCTTGCCATTTCAATTTGCAAGCATTCAAAACCAATGTTAATCGACACCTCCTATCTCTCCCCTCCCTATCTTCCTAATGCCCGCGCAGTGTGTTACATTAAAAGGGAAACAAATAGTCCCTTGTGCACGCGTTAATTATAAAAAAAAAAAAATATCCTCCCCGCCTTGGTATAGCAAAGATTTGTGCAAACTGCGAAACAAACGTAATAAACTATAGAAAATCTTCTTAATGACTACATCAGTAATTGGTTACTCTAATTACATGGGTGTTTATTATCTTTTCTCCGAATTAAGTTGACTTCTTTTTAATCAATACCTTTCTAAAGTTGGGAATAATGTTCTCTCCGATCCAAAATGCTTTTTTAATTTTATTAACTCTAAACGGAAATCCGATGGACTCCCTTTGAGTTTTACTTTCTGCAACACCACATCGTCTGAACCCACAACAATATCAAATTTCTTTGCTCCCATCTTTTCCCAATCATATAGCAATCATCCGATAACTCCTTACAGTAGTTACCTTAGCTATTTAAATAACTGTCCACAAACTTCTTTGACTTCAATCAATATTACCATTGATTCAGTTATTGTTAAAATAAATAAACTCAAAGATAATTTTAATCCTGGTCCTGATGGTGTCCCTTCGATTCTTTTAAAAAAAATGTCTTTTTTTTCCTTCTGTCTCTCTCACAGAGTGTTTTTCCCGATTATTGGAAAGACTCCTTTATATATCCAATTCATAAAAAAGGTCCCAAAAATGAAGTTGAGAATATTATAGACCGATAGCTAAACTTTCATGCATGCCTAAACTCTATGAAAGTCTAGTCTATGATTCAGTCTATTTCCACTGCAAGTCTATATTTTACCCCACCCAACATGGCTTTCTTAACGGTAGGTCAACAAATACAAACCTTATAGAATTCGTCTCCGAATCTTTAAAAATTATTGAAAAAGGATATGAAGTTGACACAGTCTATACAGACTTTACTAAAGCCTTTGATAAGATCTCCCATAAAATCGTTCGACTCAAGTTTAATGCTCTAGGTTTTCCACCATGTTTTATTAAATGGTTAATTTCATACTTGGAGAACCGAATCTATAGAGCTCATCTTCGTTTTTTTTAAGGTAATTTATATTCTTTCTGATCATATTTTCCTTCAAAACGACCTTAATCGATTTTTCAATTGGTGCACACAAAATTTTCTGGAACCTTTTCGTGAAAACGTATAGTTGAAACTTCAAGAATTTACTCTTTTCAAAATGCACCCATCAAAGTTATTGAATCCATATATGATTAAGGTGTGTGATAAAACACTAAATTTGAACACCCATATTGATCAGATAATTAGCAAAGCTAATCGTTCTCTTGGTTTTATTAAACGTCGGTCTAAAGAATTCAATAATCCCTATGTGACGAAGTCCCTTTATATAACGTACGTTCGACCCACTCTAGAATATTGTAGTCAGGTTTGGTCACCTCACTATGAATGTCATTTACATAGAATTGAAGACGTTCCTTCCTTGGGATGACAGAACCAACTTACATCCCTACCGTGACTGTCTGAAACTAATCGGGTTGATCCTTGGTAATATCGATTCTGCCGCCCTTCTACGCGAAGTCAATCTTAACAATAATCCCCGAAATCTCCGTTCCCGACATTTTTTTTACCTCCTATCATCGAACCAATTGTGGGCACTCTGAACCAAAGTCCAGAATAACTACGGTACTCGAATGATGCGATGCACTCTCTCGACCTTAATATAAACAAGTCCGCATTTAAAATAACCCTTCGAAATACCGTTCAAAATTAATACTTCCTTTCTTTTGCCCTTTTAGTTTGTACTTTGTTTTTTATGTATATTTTGTTATTTTTTTTGGTTTTTTTTTGTAAAAAAGAGCTGTGGGTGGGTCCATTGGCCCATTTCAAAAACCCCACTGCTCCGATAACAAGAACCAAAAAAAAAAACTCAAGTCTTAGTTTTTAAGTTAAAGCTTATACTAGCTTTTAAGTCTTAGTTTTTAAGTTAAAGCTTGTACTAAGCTAAATAAATAAATAAATATATTCTCTATATCTATAACATTATATCTTTATATCTCTATCTGCATATCTCTATATTTGTATTACTCTGTATCCTTATATATACTAAAATCTCTATATATCTATATATTTAAATCTCTATATCTTTATGTCTCCATATCTCCACATTTCTTTAGTGTATAATTAATCCTGTAGCTCGTCAACCAAACTTCACAAATTTGTGCAGTCGTTGGGGCATGGAAGCATATTTAACAACCTTCCAGAAATGCAGTATTGCACATTTAAGCCTCTCCCACAGGAACCGTGAATTTTTTTTTCTGGATAAAAAGTAGCCTATGTCTCAATCCAGCACATTATCTGTCTACCTACCAAATTTAGTCCGAATCCGTTGAGCCGTTGAGGCGTAATTAGGGAACAAACATCCAAACATACAAACATTTACATTTATAACTAGCTTACCCACCCGAAGTTGCTCGGTTATACCATACATTTTCAAAAAACGAACCCAGCGTGTTTAATAAAAGTAATAAAAAATAGCCTTAGTTACTTCTTAGAAAATAAGCTATCTTCTTGTGAAACGACCCCAGCGGTACCAATGGGTGATCAAAATGGCCTTAGTAACACCTTACATCAGCTATCTGCCTTTGAATGTTCCGTCAAAATCGGTCCATAAATAAGAATTTTCGAAAAAAACACACAAGCGCCAGCTAGTGAGTAATTAACATAGCCTAAGTTATTTCTTAGGATATCAGCTACCTGCCAGTGAAATTCCAGTAAAAATCAGTGCAGCCGTTCCCGAGATTACCCGGAACAAACAGATAGAAAGACAGACAGACAGACAAACATTTATAAATGGTGTTTTTGTTATAAGTACTGTATATCCTTTCGTATACATCAAGTAAAATGCTGTTATTTTGATTTTAAAAACAGACACTTCATTTTTAATTATGTGAATAGATTTTTTCCAAATGTTTTGAATCTTTCTTTATTTCATTTTGAGTACTCGTAGCTATGTCTGTATATTTATTTGTCCATAAAGCTAAGGAGGACTTCAGGCTGTTTCTTGTCTGTTGCTTACTACTACTTACTTAGGTGGCGCTACAGTTCGGGACGAACCTGGGCCTCAACCAACATGCTGCCTCCAGTTTTGCACTCCAAGTTGGTTGAGGTCGTCCTCCACTTGAGCGCGCCACCTAAGGCGAGGTCTTCCTTGACTGCGTCTACCCTCTGGGATGGAATCGAAGATCCTGCGAGCCGGAGCATTGTTGTCCATTCGCTCTACATGACCTAGCCATCTTAAACGTGATATGCGTATTTTTTTGACCAGGTCAATGTCGCTGTACAGCTCGTATAGTTCTTGATTGAACCTTCTCCTCCAAAGCCCGTTAACGCAGATAGGGCCAAAATCTTCCGAAGTATCTTACGCTCGAAACGACTAAGGATATCTTCATCCGCTTTAGATAGAGTCCATGCCTCGGCGCCATAGAGCAGGACTGGAATTATTAGGGTCTGATACAGAGTCTCCTTTGTCTTTCGAGAGAGGGCTTTGCTACTCAATTGCCTTCCTAGCCCATAGAAACAGCGATTGGCAAGAGTAATTCTTCGCTTTATTTCTGACGAGATGTTGTTGTCAGATGTTAAAGCGGATCCGAGGTACACAAAGTCCCTAACTACCTCAAAGTTGTACCTGTCTATTGTGATGTTTTGTCCAATCCGCCGGTGTTGTGTGTCCCTTTTTGTGGACAGCAGGTACTTCGTTTTGGCCTCATTGACTGCTAGTCCCATCTTAGCCGCTTCAGCTTCAATGCTAGCAAACGTTCCAGTGACAGCTCGCCGAGTTCTGCCAATGATGTCTATGTCGTCAGCGTATGCTAGCAATTGCACAGACTTGAAAAAAATTGTCCCACTACAATTGACTTGCGAGTTTCTTATATAATATAAGAATATAATTTATTAACTTATAATTTTTTCAAGTATTAAGTTGAAGAAATCGCACGATAGCGCATCACCTTGTCGGAATCCTTTTTTGACGTCAAAAGCTTCTGTGAGGTCAGAACCAACCTTGACGGAGCAGCGAGAGTTCTCCATCGTCATCCTGCACAGTCGGACGAGTTTTGTGGGAATGCCAAAACCTGACATGGCTCTGTATAGCTCGTCTCTATAAATGCTATCGTACGCGGCCTTAAAATCGATAAAGAGGTGGTAGGTATCGATTTGGAATTCTTGGGTGGTTTCCAGGATCTGCCGTAGCGTGAACATTTGATCGATTGTGGACTTTCCTGGTCTGAAACCACACTGATAGGGGCCAATCAGGTTGCTGACGAAAGGTTTCAGGCGTTCACATAGTACGGCAGAGAGGATCTGGTAGGCGATATTCAGGAGACTTATTCCTCTATAGTTGGCGCAGGTTAGAGGGTCTCCTTTCTTGTGGATCGGGCAAACGATGCTGAGGTTCCATTCATCAGGCATACTTTCTTCTGACCAAACTTTAGAGATGAGTTGGTGTATGCACTCCACCAGGTCATCTCCGGCCGCTTTAAAAAGTTCGGCGGGTAATCCGTCGGGTCCAGCAGCTTTGTTGTTTTTGAGTTTAGATATTGCTATGCTTACCTTATTTTGGTCAGGTGGACGGAAGTTTTGTCTGTCATCATCCATGTTGAATGGTTCATTCTGCCTGACAGCGGGATTTTGGCCTTCATCGCCATTTAACAGTCTGCAGAAATGGTCCTTCCATGTACTCGGCACCGACTGTGACTCTACTACGAGGTTTCCATTCCTATCTCTACAGGCTTCTGTGCGGGATTTTTTTCCTTGGCATGTTCTTTTTACCTGTTGGTAAAACTTCCGCACGTTGTTCCTGGAGTAGCATCTCTCAATATCTTCGATCACGCGCTTCTCATGCTCTCTTTTTTTCTTTTGGAGAAGCCGGTGTTCTTCCCGTCTTTTCTGCTCGTAAAGGTCGCGAGCAGCTCTCGTCTTTCTTTGCAGCGTCGCTTTATATGCCTCTTGTTTGGCTGCATGGGCCTGCCTGCATTCGTCATCAAACCAGAGGTTTCGTGGTGGTGGTCTGGTGAAACCTAGCACATCAGTTGCGGCATCTCTGATGGCTTGTTGGCAGTGTTGCCACTGATCTTCGGCACTTGATGCTGGCGGTACTGGATTTCTTGAGAGGTTACGGGATATTCGATCGGCATAGGTTCTGGCGGTTTCTTGCGATTGCAGCTTTCCGACGTCATACTTCCTCACAGTATTACTCCGTTGTTGTGGAGTTCGGGTTATTCGCATTCTTACCTTTGCTGCAACAAGGTAGTGATCCGAGTCGATGTTAGCTGCTCGGAAGGTGCGAACATCCAAGATACTGGAGGCGTGTCTTGCATCGATCGCAACGTGATCAATCTGATTGACGGTTCTTTGATCTGGGTGTCGCCAAGTCCCTTTGTGTATATCGAGATGAGGAAACCTTGTGCTTGCAATGGTGACGTTATGTGCCGCTGCGAAGTCAATTAGCCTAAGTCCGTTTTCAGACGTTGTGTCGTGTAGGCTATGTTTTCCGACAGTCCTACCAAAGATTTCCTTTTTACCTATTTTGGCATTACAATCGCCTAGTACGATCTTAACGTCGTATTTAGGGCATTGCTCATAGGTTTTGTCGAGGAGCTCATAGAAGTTATCCTTGGTGGCGTCATCCTTTGGCCTTAGCCTTGATACGGATTGTCACAAGTCGCTCACTTACGTGTCGAAAGCCCAAGACTTCTTGCCTAAGTCTACCGCTTATGACGAATCCGCACCCAAATAAACGCTGTGGTCTTCTTGCGCAATCACCGTAGTACACGTCACAGTTTTTCATCCTCCTTTTGCCCGGCCCATTCCATCGTACTTCCTGGATGGCAGTAATTCCTGCTCTGTAGCAGTCTAGGGCCTCCGCTAGTTGTTTGGATGCACGTGGTCTGTTAAGAGTTCTAACATTCCACGTGCAGATCCGAAGGTCGTTGTCCTTGATTCGTTTTTCCGGGTCGTCAACAGTAAATCCGTCCTTTTCCGAGACTATTGGTCGCTTCGCAACTTTTTCTTTTTTCCGTGGCAGGGTTGTTAACCCCACGCACAACCCCCAACCTGGAGGGCCAGGTCCTTTGTTGGATTCCTTGGACAAAAGGAACCGGAGAATCCGGAGTCAGTAACCCACTTCGAGGATATGAGCGCTGCCGTTGGCCCATTAAGGGTTCATCCGCCACCATCTCTATTTCAATGCCCTGACTTGCATTGAATTGTCCTAATGACCTTATCTCCAAATACGTCGAAGTAGCTCATTAGGGCGTCTGCTTCGTTGACTGTTGACGCCACCGTAGGTCCAATTGGTTGGGCTCATCCGCCGTACGTCCTCTTTCTGAGGGGCTCGTGCAAGACTTCTGCTAATCGATCAGAACAGTCATTAAAGCAGAGCATTATAGTGTTGCTATTTTTTCTGTGTTCAACACTCGCGCTTATAAGTTTAGCAGGAATGTCCGGATGGACAGACCAGTACCCGGTGGTTACCGCGGGGAGGTAAAATAAGCACAATTGATGTGTACGATATAGTTGCAGCGACTGTGCATCACCAGTTTGATGCCTTTCAGTGCCTACCCTATTCATACAGCACCCAACCACTGTTGCTTTAGACCTTATAAAAATTACATATATATGTATGTATTTTGATTTATTTTTGATAAACAAATTCATAAATTGTTTCTTGTAGCAACTTTTTCCCCCACAACTTACAAAAGTCTCCTTCGCGAATACGTTGTCTATATAAAAGTGCGGTTGTCGTATATTTATATTATATTTCCCAGCCTAATTTTCCATTCAGGACTTCTAAGGTTTCGTCCCATACCATCGAAGTAAGTCCAAAGTACCTCAAACGAAACTCTCTCAAAATTGGACATATGGCAATAAAGTGATATACATCCTCCCTTTCCTTGAGATTGCATAGGTCACATTGGATCAAATTGGGTCGATGTGGAATGTAGTTTAAATTTAATAATTCGCCTCTAACTTTAAATATTAAATTTGTCATATTTATGGGGCAGCGGTTGAGCAAGTTTGTTTGTTCTCGAAGATCCAAATTGAGTTGACTGTATATCATTCTATGTTGAGAAGATTGTGCTTCATGTTTAAAATTTGCATACTCGAAGTGGCTTAATTTTTCTAAAATTGAATTGAATTTCCCTCTCAGGTCTGAAATGCTTATGTCAGGTGGAAACTGTACGCTTTCACCTAAACCCAGAGCTAGCTCCTCCCACCTCTCGACTAAGTTACTCCTTGTTGACAACATTTTCTTAAGAACTTGCTTTGGAAGTCTTACTTCATCCATTTCCATCACCTTCATAATGTAATCAAAATGCAGCTTTAGGCTCCTTAAACATAATGGAGGCTCAGTTGTCTCCAAATGCAACATATAGTTTGGCGTGCAAAGTGGCAGCCGAAAAATAAGTTTTAAAAAATATCGGAGGAACCTTTCTACCTCATCGTATTTGCAAAATCCCCAAACTTGTGCCCCATAAAACATTATAAGGCCTGCAGTCGCGTGAAAAATTTTAATCTTTTAGTTATGTTCGATGTGTTTGTTGTCAATACAACGTGCCCACACTGAAGAAAGAGCTCTTTTCGCTTCCGATAGCTTGGATTCAAAATGTTTTCTCATATTGAGATTTGATGTAACTATTACGCCTAAGTATTTGTACTCTCGAACAATTGCAACATATTCTCCCTCATACATCCACATTTCATTGTTTGCATATCTGCCACCTCTATCTCTAAATATCATGATTTTAGACTTCTGCAGATTAACGGACAGGTTCCAGTTTTCGCAGTAACTCTCCAGTCGGTTCATCATTCGCTGCATTCCTTCTACCGATTCAGATAAGAAAACAATAACATCTGCGGATATAAGGCCAGGTATCCGGTTATTTCCATCGATGTCATTGATGAACAGAATAAACAGTAATGTGCTCAGGACGCAACCTTGTTTCACTCCCATTTGTGTTGGAAATTCTTCAGATGTTGACTCCCCATCCCATACATAGGCAAAGTTATTGTCATACATCGCTTTCAGCAGGGCAACAATTTTTCCTGATATACCCAATTTATAGAGCTTATAGAAAAGTGCTTCTCGGGCTATCGAATCGAACGCTGCTCGAAAATCAACGAAAAAGGCATACAGTTTCTTTTTCTTTCTTTTAAAGTTCTCCGCAATGTTTAAAAGATTAAATATTTGATCTATAGTAGAATAGTTTCTCCTAAATCCTGCCTGAAATTTATTAAGAATTCTCTTCTCTTCAACCCAATGTGTAAGCCTTTTAAAAATCAGAGTGCTAAAAAGCTTCACTGACGAATTCAAAAAGGATATGCCCCGATAATTTTCTGGTACGTCATAGGAGCCTTTTTTGTGTAAAGGGAATATAATTGATCTTTTAAAGCTTTCTGGGACGTCTGCACTCTCGAAAATTCTATTGAACTCCTCTGTCAATACGTATAAAAATTCCGTTGAACAATTTATAAAAAACTCTACTGGGACACGATTATCTCCCGGAGCCTTTCCAAGGACCACAAAACCATTTATTTTTAGCTCCAAAACTTCCACCTCTTCAACTCTCTTGAAATTCGTAGCAACCGCTTTGAGATTTTTACGATATCCCCATAATCCTCCACCACGTCCTCTTCCAAAAATGCTTGATTTGATTGCTGGAGTCCATTTTAATTCATAATTAATAAATATATCGTTAAATTTGTACTTTTCTTCTTCTAATACATGTGTTTCGAAGAGCATAAATATATCAAAACTTTTTATATAATTAAAGAAATTCATAATACATAATACATAACTAATTTGTTTCTGGTAGACGGGTACTCCTCATTCCATTCTATCGTGTGAACGTTTACCGTTTGCTGCGTCGTGCTTGTGTTTGCACCCAAATTAATTTCATCTCTTGCCTCAATTGACGAAGTGCAACCAACTTCAGATCAGTTCCGATTTGACATTTTGCGGTTGACATTTCGCATGTTTACGTTTTTAATGCCACATTCTATTTCATTCATAAAATTTTTAATGTCCGCCAAATATATTGCGTAGCACCTCTAGGATCTTTTGGTCCACAAATAAAATCTTTTGTAAAATCCCAAGTACAACAATTGTTAAGTATGAAAAGTTTATCGTCTTTCAGTTGAATTTTTACTTGAGGAAACCTAAAACGCAGAAATTTGGCGATTGGAAGCAGGTTGTTTCTTCGGCGACGTGTGTTGTGTGGGAGGTCCTTATGAATATGGATTTGTGTGCCTTTTAGTTTGCTAGAGTTACGAAGTATGTTTCAAGCTGCGTTCCGCGAGTTAAGTTTAAAAACGACCATTGCTGTACGACTGTTGGGAGGAGCTACCGAATGTGCGTACTCAATTAATTTTAGAACTTTGGTCGTCAGTGTCAAGCATATTTGCTTCTGCGGGCATGTGCACCACAACATTTGACTCCATACTTTTTTGCAACAGGTTGTCGATTCGTTCCTCCAGATTTTTATTTTGATTTTCCAAGCACAAAACCTTGGCTGAAATCTCCTCGTACTTTGCTTTCAAGCCAGAGAATTCTGCATGCAGTACTTGGAAGTCGGCTTTTCAAGGCAGTTCGTTGATGAGCTTTTGGTTGCTTTCATCGAGTAATTGCTTGAGTAAATCAATAGTGATTGTTGTGGCTGAACCCATTTTATGAACAGGAGGATCTGATTGTGATCAAGCTGATGTCGGTAAAAAGGTTCTACGTTTATCTTCTCTCAGGTGTTCGGGTGAGGTTACAACCAGACTCCTTTTATTCATGGGTTGAGGTTATGTGCTCAAGATTAAAACCAGAGGGGTCGATATTTCTTAATTTCTAAGATTTACCCAGAAGTGGGTTTGTTTTGAAGAAATTATTAATTTTGCAGGTTTTTAATCAAACTTTTACAATTTATTGGGCACTTTTCTCTATATTTAAAGACTTTGTTAGGAGCTTTTTCGAAAACAAGTATAACCACTTTGACAGATCAAATGTCATTTCTATGCTTCCTCGATAGTGACATTGATGCCATCGAATCATCGAAGATCAAAAGCTTCTTCATGACCGTCAGTATGGCTTCCGCAGCAACCGTTCCACTGGCGTTTTGATATGAAAGTAAGATTATTGCTCTTGATATCTCCAAGGCATTTGATAGAGTTTGGCATGAAGCTCCCTTATCGATAATGCGTGCTTTTGGGATCGATGATACTCTTGTTCGTTGGATTAGAAGCTATCTTCTGGATCGTTCAATGCAAGTTGTATTGGACGGATTCAAGTCTAATTCCTACAAAATAAATGCTGGTGTGCCCCAGGGCTCTGTTTAGTCTCCAACTCTTTTCCTCATTCTTATAAATGATCTTCTGTCTGTTACTTCTAATCCACTTAATTGTTTTGCTGACGACTCTACCCTCAGCTTTTCATATTCGTTCGATAATTCACGTCCTTCGCCTTCGGACTTACAATTGCAACGGTACCGTATGTCAAGCTCTTTAAACTCCGATTTATACAGCATTGTCAAATAGGGTAATAAGAATCGTGTGGAGTTTAATGCCTCGAAAACTCAATGCTGTCTTCTGTCGTTAAAGCTAAACATACCCCAAATGCCATTGTCCATGAATGGCACTTACATCGAAAAAACCGAAAAGCTCTCAGTACTCGGTATGTGTGTCAACGACGACCTCCGTTGGAACGACCATATATTTGAGATCGCTAAGAATGCTGCTAAGTGCTTAGGTTTTCTGTATCGGTGTAAGAAGTACTTTTCCCCATCTGATCTGGCTACAATTTATAAAGCGTTTATACGCCCTAAACTCGAGTATAACTCCCACCTCTGGGCAGGTGCTTCACAAACATCGCTTTACCTGCTTGATAGAATTCAAAATCGAGCGTTAAGATTGATAGGAAATAGAACTGCCGCTGAAACAATTGCCCCTCTCGAACACCGACGCAATGTTTCATGTCTTTCCTTATTTTATCGTTTCTTTTATAAAAAATGTTCACTCGAGGTAGCCAGTTGCATTCCTCCCCTTAAAAGTTTCGCCCGTAATACTCGTCTTGCTAGGAATGCCCATCAGTTCACCCTTGAGCCCAATTTCGGACGTACCGTGAAATATAGGGATTCTTTTTTTAGCCGTACAACACGACTTTGGAGTGGTTTACCCGGCGAGATTTTCCCTTGCCATTTCAATTTGCAAGCATTCAAAACCAATGTTAATCGACACCTCCTATCTCTCCCCTCCCTATCTTCCTAATGCCCGCGCAGTGTGTTACATTAAAAGGGAAACAAATAGTCCCTTGTGCAAGCGTTAATTATAAACAAAAAAAAATATCCTCCCCGCCTTGGTATAGCAAAGATTTGTGCAAACTGCGAAACAAACGTAATAAACTATAGAAAATCTTCTTAATGACTACATCAGTAATTGGTTACTCTAATTACATGGGTGTTTATTATCTTTTCTCCGAATTAAGTTGACTTCTTTTTAATCAATACCTTTCTAAAGTTGGGAATAATCTTCTCTCCGATCCAAAATGCTTTTTTCATTTTATTAACTCTAATCGGAAATCCGATGGACTCCCTACTTTCTGCAACACCACATCGTCTGAACCCACAACAATATCAAATTTCTTTGCTCCCATCTTTTCCCAATCATATAGCAATCATCCGATAACTCCTTACAGTAGTTACTTTAGCTATTTAAATAACTGTCCACAAACTTCTTTGACTTCAATCAATATTACCATTGATTCAGTTATTGTTAAAATAAACTCAAAGATAATTTTAATCCTGGTCCTGATGGTGTCCCTTCGATTCTTTTAAAAAAAATGTGTGCGTGCCTTATCCAAACCTCTTACTAATCTTTTCCTTCTGTCTCTCTCACAGAGTGTTTTTCCCGATTATTGGAAAGACTCCTTTATATATCCAATTCATAAAAAAGGTCCCAAAAATGAAGTTGAGAATATTATAGACCGATAGCTAAATTTTCATACATGCCTAAACTCTATGAAAGTCTAGTCTATGATTCAGTCTATTTCCACTGCAAGTCTATATTTTCCCCCACCCAACATGGCTTTCTTAACGGTAGGTCAACAAATACAAACCTTATAGAATTCGTCTCCGAATCTTTAAAAATTATTGAAAAAGGATATGAAGTTGACACAGTCTATACAGACTTTACTAAAGCCTTTGATAAGATCTCCCATAAAATCGTTCGACTCAAGTTTAATGCTCTAGGTTTTCCACCATGTTTTATTAAATGGTTAATTTCATACTTGGAGAACCGAATCTATAGAGCTCATCTTCGTTTTTTTTAAGGTAATTTATATTCTTTCTGATCATATTTTCCTTCAAAACGACCTTAATCGATTTTTCAATTGGTGCACACAAAATTTTCTGGAACCTTTTCGTGAAAACGTATAGTTGAAACTTCAAGAATTTACTCTTTTCAAAATGCACCCATCAAAGTTATTGAATCCATATATGATTAAGGTGTGTGATAAAACACTAAATTTGAACACCCATATTGATCAGATAATTAGCAAAGCTAATCGTTCTCTTGGTTTTATTAAACGTCGGTCTAAAGAATTCAATAATCCCTATGTGACGAAGTCCCTTTATATAACGTACGTTCGACCCACTCTAGAATATTGTAGTCAGGTTTGGTCACCTCACTATGAATGTCATTTACATAGAATTGAAGACGTTCCTTCCTTGGGATGACAGAACCAACTTACATCCCTACCGTGACTGTCTGAAACTAATCGGGTTGATCCTTGGTAATATCGATTCTGCCGCCCTTCTACGCGAAGTCAATCTTAACAATAATCCCCGAAATCTCCGTTCCCGACATTTTTTTTACCTCCTATCATCGAACCAATTGTGGGCACTCTGAACCAAAGTCCAGAATAACTACGGTACTCGAATGATGCGATGCACTCTCTCGACCTTAATATAAACAAGTCCGCATTTAAAATAACCCTTCGAAATACCGTTCAAAATTAATACTTCCTTTCTTTTGCCCTTTTAGTTTGTACTTTGTTTTTAATGTATATTTCGTTATTTTTTTTGTTTTTTTTTTTGTAAAAAAGAGCTGTGGGTGGGTCCATTGGCCCATTTCAAAAACCCCACTGCTCCGATAACAAGAACCAAAAAAAAAAACTCAAGTCTTAGTTTTTAAGTTAAAGCTTATACTAGCTTATAAGTCTTAGTTTTTAAGTTAAAGCTTGTACTAAGCTAAATAAATAAATAAATATATTCTCTATATCTATAACATTATATCTTTATATCTCTATCTGCATATCTCTATATTTGTATTACTCTGTATCCTTATATATACTAAAATCTCTATATATCTATATATTTAAATCTCTATATCTTTATGTCTCCATATCTCCACATTTCTTTAGTGTATAATTAATCCTGTAGCTCGTCAACCAAACTTCACAAATTTGTGCAGTCGTTGGGGCATGGAAGCATATTTAACAACCTTCCAGAAATGCAGTATTGCACATTTAAGCCTCTCCCACAGGAACCGTGAATTTTTTTTCTGGATAAAAAGTAGCCTATGTCTCAATCCAGCACATTATCTGTCTACCTACCAAATTTAGTCCGAATCCGTTGAGCCGTTGAGGCGTAATTAGGGAACAAACATCCAAACATACAAACATTTACATTTATAACTAGCTTACCCACCCGAAGTTGCTCGGTTATACCATACATTTTCAAAAAACGAACCCAGCGTGTTTAATAAAAGTAATAAAAAATAGCCTTAGTTACTTCTTAGAAAATAAGCTATCTTCTTGTGAAACGACCCCAGCGGTACCAATGGGTGATCAAAATGGCCTTAGTAACACCTTACATCAGCTATCTGCCTTTGAATGTTCCGTCAAAATCGGTCCATAAATAAGAATTTTCGAAAAAAACACACAAGCGCCAGCTAGTGAGTAATTAACATAGCCTAAGTTATTTCTTAGGATATCAGCTACCTGCCAGTGAAATTCCAGTAAAAATCAGTGCAGCCGTTCCCGAGATTACCCGGAACAAACAGATAGAAAGACAGACAGACAGACAAACATTTATAAATGGTGTTTTTGTTATAAGTACTGTATATCCTTTCGTATACATCAAGTAAAATGCTGTTATTTTGATTTTAAAAACAGACACTTCATTTTTAATTATGTGTATAGATTTTTTCCAAATGTTTTGAATCTTTCTTTATTTCATTTTGAGTACTCGTAGCTATGTCTGTATATTTATTTGTCCATAAAGCTAAGGAGGACTTCAGGCTGTTTCTTGTCTGTTGCTTACTACTACTTACTTAGGTGGCGCTACAGTTCGGGACGAACCTGGGCCTCAACCAACATGCTGCCTCCAGTTTTGCACTCCAAGTTGGTTGAGGTCGTCCTCCACTTGAGCGCGCCACCTAAGGCGAGGTCTTCCTTGACTGCGTCTACCCTCTGGGATGGAATCGAAGATCCTGCGAGCCGGAGCATTGTTGTCCATTCGCTCTACATGACCTAGCAATCTTAAACGTGATATGCGTATTTTTTTGACCAGGTCAATGTCGCTGTACAGCTCGTATAGTTCTTGGTTGAGCCTTCTCCTCCAAAGCCCGTTAACGCAGATAGGGCCAAAATCTTCCGAAGTATCTTACGCTCGAAACGACTAAGGATATCTTCATCCGCTTTAGATAGAGTCCATGCCTCGGCGCCATAGAGCAGGACTGGGATTATTAGGGTCTGATACAGAGTCTCCTTTGTCTTTCGAGAGAGGGCTTTGCTACTCAATTGCCTTCCTAGCCCATAGAAACAGCGATTGGCAAGAGTAATTCTTCGCTTTATTTCTGACGAGATGTTGTTGTCAGATGTTAAAGCGGATCCGAGGTACACAAAGTCCCTAACTACCTCAAAGTTGTACCTGTCTATTGTGATGTTTTGTCCAATCCGCCGGTGTTGTGTGTCCCTTTTTGTGGACAGCAGGTACTTCGTTTTGGCCTCATTGACTGCTAGTCCCATCTTAGCCGCTTCAGCTTCAATGCTAGCAAACGTTCCAGTGACAGCTCGCCGAGTTCTGCCAATGATGTCTATGTCGTCAGCGTATGCTAGCAATTGCACAGACTTGAAAAAAATTGTCCCACTACAATTGACTTGCGAGTTTCTTATATAATATAAGAATATAATTTATTAACTTATAATTTTTTCAAGTATTAAGTTGAAGAAATCGCACGATAGCGCATCACCTTGTCGGAATCCTTTTTTGACGTCAAAAGCTTCTGTGAGGTCAGAACCAACCTTGACGGAGCAGCGAGAGTTCTCCATCGTCATCCTGCACAGTCGGACGAGTTTTGTGGGAATGCCAAAACCTGACATGGCTCTGTATAGCTCGTCTCTATAAATGCTATCGTACGCGGCCTTAAAATCGATAAAGAGGTGGTGGGTATCGATTTGGAATTCTTGGGTGGTTTCCAGGATCTGCCGTAGCGTGAACATTTGATCGATTGTGGACTTTCCTGGTCTGAAACCACACTGATAGGGGCCAATCAGGTTGCTGACGAAAGGTTTCAGGCGTTCACATAGTACGGCAGAGAGGATCTTGTAGGCGATATTCAGGAGACTTATTCCTCTATAGTTGGCGCAGGTTAGAGGGTCTCCTTTCTTGTGGATCGGGCAAACGATGCTGAGGTTCCATTCATCAGGCATACTTTCTTCTGACCAAACTTTAGAGATGAGTTGGTGTATGCACTCCACCAGGTCATCTCCGGCCGCTTTAAAAAGTTCGGCGGGTAATCCGTCGGGTCCAGCAGCTTTGTTGTTTTTGAGTTTAGATATTGCTATGCTTACCTTATTTTGGTCAGGTGGACGGAAGTTTTGTCTGTCATCATCCATGTTGAATGGTTCATTCTGCCTGACAGCGGGATTTTGGCCTTCATCGCCATTTAACAGTCTGCAGAAATGGTCCTTCCATGTACTCGGCACCGACTGTGACTCTACTACGAGGTTTCCATTCCTATCTCTACAGGCTTCTGTGCGGGATTTTTTTCCTTGGCATGTTCTTTTTACCTGTTGGTAAAACTTCCGCACGTTGTTCCTGGAGTAGCATCTCTCAATATCTTCGATCACGCGCTTCTCATGCTCTCTTTTTTTCTTTTGGAGAAGCCGGCGTTCTTCCCGTCTTTTCTGCTCGTAAAGGTCGCGAGCAGCTCTCGTCTTTCTTTGCAGCGTCGCTTTATATGCCTCTTGTTTGGCTGCATGGGCCTGCCTGCATTCGTCATCAAACCAGAGGTTTCGTGGTGGTGGTCTGGTGAAACCTAGCACATCAGTTGCGGCATCTCTGATGGCTTGTTGGCAGTGTTGCCACTGATCTTCGGCACTTGATGCTGGCGGTACTGGATTTCTTGAGAGGTTACGGGATATTCGATCGGCATAGGTTCTGGCGGTTTCTTGCGATTGCAGCTTTCCGACGTCATACTTCCTCACAGTATTACTCCGTTGTTGTGGAGTTCGGGTTATTCGCATTCTTACCTTTGCTGCAACAAGGTAGTGATCCGAGTCGATGTTAGCTGCTCGGAAGGTGCGAACATCCAAGATACTGGAGGCGTGTCTTGCATCGATCGCAACGTGATCAATCTGATTGACGGTTCTTTGATCTGGGTGTCGCCAAGTCCCTTTGTGTATATCGAGATGAGGAAACCTTGTGCTTGCAATGGTGACGTTATGTGCCGCTGCGAAGTCAATTAGCCTAAGTCCGTTTTCAGACGTTGTGTCGTGTAGGCTATGTTTTCCGACAGTCCTACCAAAGATTTCCTTTTTACCTATTTTGGCATTACAATCGCCTAGTACGATCTTAACGTCGTATTTAGGGCATTGCTCATAGGTTTTGTCGAGGAGCTCATAGAAGTCATCCTTGGTGGCGTCATCCTTTGGCCTTAGCCTTGATACGGATTGTCACAAGTCGCTCACTTACGTGTCGAAAGCCCAAGACTTCTTGCCTAAGTCTACCGCTTATGACGAATCCGCACCCAAATAAACGCTGTGGTCTTCTTGCGCAATCACCGTAGTACACGTCACAGTTTTTCATCCTCCTTTTGCCCGGCCCATTCCATCGCACTCAGCACTCAGTGTAATTCCTGCTCTGTAGCAGTCTAGGGCCTCCGCTAGTTGTTTGGATGCACGTGGTCTGTTAAGAGTTCTAACATTCCACGTGCAGATCCGAAGGTCGTTGTCCTTGATTCGTTTTTCCGAGTCGTCAACAGTAAATCCGTCCTTTTCCGAGACTATTGGTCGCTTCGCAACTTTTTCTTTTTTCCGTGGCAGGGTTGTTAACCCCACGCACAACCCCCAACCTGGAGGGCCAGGTCCTTTGTTGGATTCCTTGGACAAAAGGAACCGGAGAATCCGGAGTCAGTAACCCACTTCGAGGATATGAGCGCTGCCGTTGGCCCATTAAGGGTTCATCCGCCACCATCTCTATTTCAATGCCCTGACTTGCATTGAATTGTCCTAATGACCTTATCTCCAAATACGTCGAAGTAGCTCATTAGGGCGTCTGCTTCGTTGACTGTTGACGCCACCGTAGGTCCAATTGGTTGGGCTCATCCGCCGTACGTCCTCTTTCTGAGGGGCTCGTGCAAGACTTCTGCGAATCGATCAGAACAGTCATTAAAGCAGAGCATTATAGTGTTGCTATTTTTTCTGTGTTCAACACTCGCGCTTATAAGTTTAGCAGGAATGTCCGGATGGACAGACCAGTACCCGGTGGTTACCGCGGGGAGGTAAAATAAGCACAATTGATGTGTACGATATAGTTGCAGCGACTGTGCATCACCAGTTTGATGCCTTTCAGTGCCTACCCTATTCATACAGCACCCAACCACTGTTGCTTTAGACCTTATAAAAATTACATATATATGTATGTATTTTGATTTATTTTTGATAAACAAATTCATAAATTGTTTCTTGTAGCAACTTTTTCCCCCACAACTTACAAAAGTCTCCTTCGCGAATACGTTGTCTATATAAAAGTGCGGTTGTCGTATATTTATATTATATTTCCCAGCCTAATTTTCCATTCAGGACTTCCAAGGTTTCGTCCCATACCATCGAAGTAAGTCCAAAGTACCTCAAACGAAACTCTCTCAAAATTGGACATATGGCAATAAAGTGATATACATCCTCCCTTTCCTTGAGATTGCATAGGTCACATAGGATCAGATTGGGTCGATGTGGAATGTAGTTTAAATTTAATAATTCGCCTCTAACTTTAAATATTAAATTTGTCATATTTATGGGGCAGCGGTTGAGCAAGTTTGTTTGTTCTCGAAGATCCAAATTGAGTTGACTGTATATCATTCTATGTTGAGAAGATTGTGCTTCATGTTTAAAATTTGCATACTCGAAGTGGCTTAATTTTTCTAAAATTGAATTGAATTTCCCTCTCAGGTCTGAAATGCTTATGTCAGGTGGAAACTGTACGCTTTCACCTAAACCCAGAGCTAGCTCCTCCCACCTCTCGACTAAGTTACTCCTTGTTGACAACATTTTCTTAAGAACTTGCTTTGGAAGTCTTACTTCATCCATTTCCATCACCTTCATAATGTAATCAAAATGCAGCTTTAGGCTCCTTAAACATAATGGAGGCTCAGTTGTCTCCAAATGCAACATATAGTTTGGCGTGCAGAGTGGCAGCCGAAAAATAAGTTTTAAAAAATATCGGAGGAACCTTTCTACCTCATCGTATTTGCAAAATCCCCAAACTTGTGCCCCATAAAACATTATAGAGCCTGCAGTCGCGTGAAAAATTTTAATCTTTTAGTTATGTTCGATGTGTTTGTTGTCAATACAACGTGCCTACACTTCAGAAACAGCTCTTTTCGCTTCCGATAGCTTGGATTCAAAATGTTTTCTCATATTGAGATTTGATGTAACTATTACGCCCAAGTATTTGTACTCTCGAACAATTGCAACATATTCTCCCTCATACATCCACATTTCATTGTTTGCATATCTGCCACCTCTATCTCTAAATATCATGATTTTAGACTTCTGCAGATTAACGGACAGGTTCCAGTTTTCGCAGTAACTCTCCAGTCGGTTCATCATTCGCTGCATTCCTTCTACCGATTCAGATAAGAAAACAATAACATCTGCGGATATAAGGCCAGGTATCCGGTTATTTCCATCGATGTCATTGATGAACAGAATAAACAGTAATGTGCTCAGGACGCAACCTTGTTTCACTCCCATTTGTGTTGGAAATTCTTCAGATGTTGACTCCCCATCCCATACATAGGCAAAGTTATTGTCATACATCGCTTTCAGCAGGGCAACAATTTTTCCTGATATACCCAATTTATAGAGCTTATAGAAAAGTGCTTCTCGGGCTATCGAATCGAACGCTGCTCGAAAATCAACGAAAAAGGCATACAGTTTCTTTTTCTTTCTTTTAAAGTTCTCCGCAATGTTTAAAAGATTAAATATTTGATCTATAGTAGAATAGTTTCTCCTAAATCCTGCCTGAAATTTATTAAGAATTCTCTTCTCTTCAACCCAATGTGTAAGCCTTTTAAAAATCAGAGTGCTAAAAAGCTTCACTGACGAATTCAAAAAGGATATGCCCCGATAATTTTCTGGTACGTCATAGGAGCCTTTTTTGTGTAAAGGGAATATAATTGATCTTTTAAAGCTTTCTGGGACGTCTGCACTCTCGAAAATTCTATTGAACTCCTCTGTCAATACGTATAAAAATTCCGTTGAACAATTTATAAAAAACTCTACTGGGACACGATTATCTCCCGGAGCCTTTCCAAGGACCACAAAACCATTTATTTTTAGCTCCAAAACTTCCACCTCTTCAACTCTCTTGAAATTCGTAGCAACCGCTTTGAGATTTTTACGATATCCCCATAATCCTCCACCACTTCCTCTTCCAAAAATGCTTGATTTGATTGCTGGAGTCCATTTTAATTCATAATTAATAAATATATCGTTAAATTTGTACTTTTCTTCTTCTAATACATGTGTTTCGAAGATCATAAATATATCAAAACTTTTTATATAATTAAAGAAATTCATAATACATAATACATAACTAATTTGTTTCTGGTAGACGGGTACTCCTCATTCCATTCTATCGTGTGAACGTTTACCGTTTGCTGCGTCGTGCTTGTGTTTGCACCCAAATTAATTTCATCTCTTGCCTCAATTGTTCCGATTTGACATTTTGCGGTTGACATTTCGCATGTTTACGTTTTTAATGCCACATTCTATTTCATTCATAAAATTTTTAATGTCCGCCAAATATATTGCGTAGCACCTCTAGGATCTTTTGGTCCACAAATAAAATCTTTTGTAAAATCCCAAGTACAACAATTGTTAAGTATGAAAAGTTTATCGTCTTTCAGTTGAATTTTTACTTGAGGAAACCTAAAACGCAGAAATTTGGCGATTGGAAGCAGGTTGTTTCTTCGGCGACGTGTGTTGTGTGGGAGGTCCTTATGAATATGGATTTGTGTGCCTTTTAGTTTGCTAGAGTTACGAAGTATGTTTCAAGCTGCGTTCCGCGAGTTAAGTTTAACAACGACCATTGCTGTACGACTGTTGGGAGGAGCTACCGAATGTGCGTACTAAATTAATTTTAGAACTTTGGTCGTCAGTGTCAAGCATATTTGCTTCTGCGGGCATGTGCACCACAACATTTGACTCCATACTTTTTTGCAACAGGTTGTCGATTCGTTCCTCCAGATTTTTATTTTGATTTTCCAAGCACAAAACCTTGGCTGAAATCTCCTCGTACTTTGCTTTCAAGCCAGAGAATTCTGCATGCAGTACTTGGAAGTCGGCTCTTCAAGGCAGTTCGTTGATGAGCTTTTGGTTGCTTTCATCGAGTAATTGCTTGAGTAAATCAATAGTGATTGTTGTGGCTGAACCCATTTTATGAACAGGAGGATCTGATTGTGATCAAGCTGATGTCGGTAAAAAGGTTCTACGTTTATCTTCTCTCAGGTGTTCGGGTGAGGTTACAACCAGACTCCTTTTATTCATGGGTTGAGGTTATGTGCTCAAGATTAAAACCAGAGGGGTCGATATTTCTTAATTTCTAAGATTTACCCAGAAGTGGGTTTGTTTTGAAGAAATTATTAATTTTGCAGGTTTTTAATCAAACTTTTACAATTTATTGGGCACTTTTCTCTATATTTAAAGACTTTGTTAGGAGCTTTTTCGAAAACAAGTATAACCACTTTGACAGATCAAATGTCATTTCTATGCTTCCTCGATAGTGACATTGATGCCATCGAATCATCGAAGATCGAAAGCTTCTTCATGACCGTCAGTATGGCTTCCGCAGCAACCGTTCCACTGGCGATCTGATATGAAAGTAAGATTATTGCTCTTGATATCTCCAAGGCATTTGATAGAGTTTGGCATGAAGCTCCCTTATCGATAATGCGTGCTTTTGGGATCGATGATACTCTTGTTCGTTGGATTAGAAGCTATCTTCTGGATCGTTCAATGCAAGTTGTATTGGACGAATTCAAGTCTAATTCCTACAAAATAAATGCTGGTGTGCCCCAGGGCTCTGTTTAGTCTCCAACTCTTTTCCTCATTCTTATAAATGATCTTCTGTCTGTTACTTCTAATCCACTTAATTGTTTTGCTGACGACTCTACCCTCAGCTTTTCATATTCGTTCGATAATTCACGTCCTTCGCCTTCGGACTTACAATTGCAACGGTACCGTATGTCAAGCTCTTTAAACTCCGATTTATACAGCATTGTCAAATAGGGTAATAAGAATCGTGTGGAGTTTAATGCTTCGAAAACTCAATGCTGTCTTCTGTCATTAAAGCTAAACATACCCCAAATGCCATTGTCCATGAATGGCACTTACATCGAAAAAACCGAAAAGCTCTCAGTACTCGGTATGTGTGTCAACGACGACCTCCGTTGGAACGACCATATATTTGAGATCGCTAAGAATGCTGCTAAGTGCTTAGGTTTTCTGTATCGGTGTAAGAAGTACTTTTCCCCATCTGATCTGGCTACAATTTATAAAGCGTTTATACGCCCTAAACTCGAGTATAACTCCCACCTCTGGGCAGGTGCTTCACAAACATCGCTTTACCTGCTTGATAGAATTCAAAATCGAGCGTTAAGATTGATAGGAAATAGAACTGCCGCTGAAACAATTGCCCCTCTCGAACACCGACGCAATGTTTCATGTCTTTCCTTATTTTATCGTTTCTTTTATAAAAAATGTTCACTCGAGGTAGCCAGTTGCATTCCTCCCCTTAAAAGTTTCGCCCGTAATACTCGTCTTGCTTGGAATGCCCATCAGTTCACCCTTGAGCCCAATTTCGGACGTACCGTGAAATATAGGGATTCTTTTTTTAGCCGTACAACACGACTTTGGAGTGGTTTACCCGGCAAGATTTTCCCTTGCCATTTCAATTTGCAAGCATTCAAAACCAATGTTAATCGACACCTCCTATCTCTCCCCTCCCTATCTTCCTAATGCCCGCGCAGTGTGTTACATTAAAAGGGAAACAAATAGTCCCTTGTGCACGCGTTAATTATAAACAAAAAAAAAATATCCTCCCCGCCTTGGTATAGCAAAGATTTGTGCAAACTGCGAAACAAACGTAATAAACTATAGAAAATCTTCTTGATGACTACATCAGTAATTGGTTACTCTAATTACATGGGTGTTTATTATCTTTTCTCCGAATTAAGTTGACTTCTTTTTAATCAATACCTTTCTAAAGTTGGGAATAATCTTCTCTCCGATCCAAAATGCTTTTTTCATTTTATTAACTCTAAACGGAAATCCGATGGACTCCCTTTGAGTTTTACTTTCTGCAACACCACATCGTCTGAACCCACAACAATATCAAATTTCTTTGCTCCCATCTTTTCCCAATCATAAAGCAATCATCCGATAACTCCTTACAGTAGTTACTTTAGCTATTTAAATAACTGTCCACAAACTTCTTTGACTTCAATCAATATTACCATTGATTCAGTTATTGTTAAAATAAATAAACTCAAAGATAATTTTAATCCTGGTCCTGATGGTGTCCCTTCGATTCTTTTAAAAAAAATGTGTGCGTGCCTTATCCAAACCTCTTACTAATCTTTTCCTTCTGTCTCTCTCACAGAGTGTTTTTCCCGATTATTGGAAAGACTCCTTTATATATCCAATTCATAAAAAAGGTCCCAAAAATGAAGTTGAGAATATTATAGACCGATAGCTAAACTTTCATGCATGCCTAAACTCTATGAAAGTCTATTCTATGATTCAGTCTATTTCCACTGCAAGTCTATATTTTCCCCCACCCAACATGGCTCTCTTAACGGTAGGTCAACATATACAAACCTTATAGAATTCGTCTCCGAATCTTTAAAAATTATTGAAAAAGGATATGAAGTTGACACAGTCTATACAGACTTTACTAAAGCCTTTGATAAGATCTCCCATAAAATCGTTCGACTCAAGTTTAATGCTCTAGGTTTTCCACCATGTTTTATTAAATGGTTAATTTCATACTTGGAGAACCGAATCTATAGAGCTCATCTTCGTTTTTTTTAAGGTAATTTATATTCTTTCTGATCATATTTTCCTTCAAAACGACCTTAATCGATTTTTCAATTGGTGCACACAAAATTTTCTGGAACCTTTTCGTGAAAACGTATAGTTGAAACTTCAAGAATTTACTCTTTTCAAAATGCACCCATCAAAGTTATTGAATCCATATATGATTAAGGTGTGTGATAAAACACTAAATTTGAACACCCATATTGATCAGATAATTAGCAAAGCTAATCGTTCTCTTGGTTTTATTAAACGTCGGTCTAAAGAATTCAATAATCCCTATGTGACGAAGTCCCTTTATATAACGTACGTTCGACCCACTCTAGAATATTGTAGTCAGGTTTGGTCACCTCACTATGAATGTCATTTACATAGAATTGAAGACGTTCCTTCCTTGGGATGACAGAACCAACTTACATCCCTACCGTGACTGTCTGAAACTAATCGGGTTGATCCTTGGTAATATCGATTCTGCCGCCCTTCTACGCGAAGTCAATCTTAACAATAATCCCCGAAATCTCCGTTCCCGACATTTTTTTTACCTCCTATCATCGAACCAATTGTGGGCACTCTGAACCAAAGTCCAGAATAACTACGGTACTCGAATGATGCGATGCACTCTCTCGACCTTAATATAAACAAGTCCGCATTTAAAATAACCCTTCGAAATACCGTTCAAAATTAATACTTCCTTTCTTTTGCCCTTTTAGTTTGTACTTTGTTTTTAATGTATATTTCGTTATTTTTTTTGTTTTTTTTTTGTAAAAAAGAGCTGTGGGTGGGTCCATTGGCCCATTTCAAAAACCCCACTGCTCCGATAACAAGAACCAAAAAAAAAACTCAAGTCTTAGTTTTTAAGTTAAAGCTTATACTAGCTTATAAGTCTTAGTTTTTAAGTTAAAGCTTGTACTAAGCTAAATAAATAAATAAATATATTCTCTATATCTATAACATTATATCTTTATATCTCTATCTGCATATCTCTATATTTGTATTACTCTGTATCCTTATATATACTAAAATCTCTATATATCTATATATTTAAATCTCTATATCTTTATGTCTCCATATCTCCACATTTCTTTAGTGTATAATTAATCCTGTAGCTCGTCAACCAAACTTCACAAATTTGTGCAGTCGTTGGGGCATGGAAGCATATTTAACAACCTTCCAGAAATGCAGTATTGCACATTTAAGCCTCTCCCACAGGAACCGTGCATTTTTTTTCTGGATAAAAAGTAGCCTATGTCTCAATCCAGCACATTATCTGTCTACCTACCAAATTTAGTCCGAATCCGTTGAGCCGTTGAGGCGTAATTAGGGAACAAACATCCAAACATACAAACATTTACATTTATAACTAGCTTACCCACCCGAAGTTGCTCGGTTATACCATACATTTTCAAAAAACGAACCCAGCGTGTTTAATAAAAGTAATAAAAAATAGCCTTAGTTACTTCTTAGAAAATAAGCTATCTTCTTGTGAAACGACCCCAGCGGTACCAATGGGTGATCAAAATGGCCTTAGTAACACCTTACATCAGCTATCTGCCTTTGAATGTTCCGTCAAAATCGGTCCATAAATAAGAATTTTCGAAAAAAACACACAAGCGCCAGCTAGTAAAAAATTAACATAGCCTAAGTTATTTCTTAGGATATCAGCTACCTGCCAGTGAAATTCCAGTAAAAATCAGTGCAGCCGTTCCCGAGATTACCCGGAACAAACAGATAGAAAGACAGACAGACAGACAAACATTTATAAATGGTGTTTTTGTTATAAGTACTGTATATCCTTTCGTATACATCAAGTAAAATGCTGTTATTTTGATTTTAAAAACAGACACTTCATTTTTAATTATGTGTATAGATTTTTTCCAAATGTTTTGAATCTTTCTTTATTTCATTTTGAGTACTCGTAGCTATGTCTGTATATTTATTTGTCCATAAAGCTAAGGAGGACTTCAGGCTGTTTCTTGTCTGTTGCTTACTACTACTTACTTAGGTGGCGCTACAGTTCGGGACGAACCTGGGCCTCAACCAACATGCTGCCTCCAGTTTTGCACTCCAAGTTGGTTGAGGTCGTCCTCCACTTGAGCGCGCCACCTAAGGCGAGGTCTTCCTTGACTGCGTCTACCCTCTGGGATGGAATCGAAGATCCTGCGAGCCGGAGCATTGTTGTCCATTCGCTCTACATGACCTAGCAATCTTAAACGTGATATGCGTATTTTTTTGACCAGGTCAATGTCGCTGTACAGCTCGTATAGTTCTTGGTTGAACCTTCTCCTCCAAAGCCCGTTAACGCAGATAGGGCCAAAATCTTCCGAAGTATCTTACGCTCGAAACGACTAAGGATATCTTCATCCGCTTTAGATAGAGTCCATGCCTCGGCGCCATAGAGCAGGACTGGGATTATTAGGGTCTGATACAGAGTCTCCTTTGTCTTTCGAGAGAGGGCTTTGCTACTCAATTGCCTTCCTAGCCCATAGAAACAGCGATTGGCAAGAGTAATTCTTCGCTTTATTTCTGACGAGATGTTGTTGTCAGATGTTAAAGCGGATCCGAGGTACACAAAGTCCCTAACTACCTCAAAGTTGTACCTGTCTATTGTGATGTTTTGTCCAATCCGCCGGTGTTGTGTGTCCCTTTTTGTGGACAGCAGGTACTTCGTTTTGGCCTCATTGACTGCTAGTCCCATCTTAGCCGCTTCAGCTTCAATGCTAGCAAACGTTCCAGTGACAGCTCGCCGAGTTCTGCCAATGATGTCTATGTCGTCAGCGTATGCTAGCAATTGCACAGACTTGAAAAAAATTGTCCCACTACAATTGACTTGCGAGTTTCTTATATAATATAAGAATATAATTTATTAACTTATAATTTTTTCAAGTATTAAGTTGAAGAAATCGCACGATAGCGCATCACCTTGTCGGAATCCTTTTTTGACGTCAAAAGCTTCTGTGAGGTCAGAACCAACCTTGACGGAGCAGCGAGAGTTCTCCATCGTCATCCTGCACAGTCGGACGAGTTTTGTGGGAATGCCAAAACCTGACATGGCTCTGTATAGCTCGTCTCTATAAATGCTATCGTACGCGGCCTTAAAATCGATAAAGAGGTGGTGGGTATCGATTTGGAATTCTTGGGTGGTTTCCAGGATCTGCCGTAGCGTGAACATTTGATCGATTGTGGACTTTCCTGGTCTGAAACCACACTGATAGGGGCCAATCAGGTTGCTGACGAAAGGTTTCAGGCGTTCACATAGTACGGCAGAGAGGATCTTGTAGGCGATATTCAGGAGACTTATTCCTCTATAGTTGGCGCAGGTTAGAGGGTCTCCTTTCTTGTGGATCGGGCAAACGATGCTGAGGTTCCATTCATCAGGCATACTTTCTTCTGACCAAACTTTAGAGATGAGTTGGTGTATGCACTCCACCAGGTCATCTCCGGCCGCTTTAAAAAGTTCGGCGGGTAATCCGTCGGGTCCAGCAGCTTTGTTGTTTTTGAGTTTAGATATTGCTATGCTTACCTTATTTTGGTCAGGTGGACGGAAGTTTTGTCTGTCATCATCCATGTTGAATGGTTCATTCTGCCTGACAGCGGGATTTTGGCCTTCATCGCCATTTAACAGTCTGCAGAAATGGTCCTTCCATGTACTCGGCACCGACTGTGACTCTACTACGAGGTTTCCATTCCTATCTCTACAGGCTTCTGTGCGGGATTTTTTTCCTTGGCATGTTCTTTTTACCTGTTGGTAAAACTTCCGCACGTTGTTCCTGGAGTAGCATCTCTCAATATCTTCGATCACGCGCTTCTCATGCTCTCTTTTTTTCTTTTGGAGAAGCCGGCGTTCTTCCCGTCTTTTCTGCTCGTAAAGGTCGCGAGCAGCTCTCGTCTTTCTTTGCAGCGTCGCTTTATATGCCTCTTGTTTGGCTGCATGGGCCTGCCTGCATTCGTCATCAAACCAGAGGTTTCGTGGTGGTGGTCTGGTGAAACCTAGCACATCAGTTGCGGCATCTCTGATGGCTTGTTGGCAGTGTTGCCACTGATCTTCGGCACTTGATGCTGGCGGTACTGGATTTCTTGAGAGGTTACGGGATATTCGATCGGCATAGGTTCTGGCGGTTTCTTGCGATTGCAGCTTTCCGACGTCATACTTCCTCACAGTATTACTCCGTTGTTGTGGAGTTCGGGTTATTCGCATTCTTACCTTTGCTGCAACAAGGTAGTGATCCGAGTCGATGTTAGCTGCTCGGAAGGTGCGAACATCCAAGATACTGGAGGCGTGTCTTGCATCGATCGCAACGTGATCAATCTGATTGACGGTTCTTTGATCTGGGTGTCGCCAAGTCCCTTTGTGTATATCGAGATGAGGAAACCTTGTGCTTGCAATGGTGACGTTATGTGCCGCTGCGAAGTCAATTAGCCTAAGTCCGTTTTCAGACGTTGTGTCGTGTAGGCTATGTTTTCCGACAGTCCTACCAAAGATTTCCTTTTTACCTATTTTGGCATTACAATCGCCTAGTACGATCTTAACGTCGTATTTAGGGCATTGCTCATAGGTTTTGTCGAGGAGCTCATAGAAGTCATCCTTGGTGGCGTCATCCTTTGGCCTTAGCCTTGATACGGATTGTCACAAGTCGCTCACTTACGTGTCGAAAGCCCAAGACTTCTTGCCTAAGTCTACCGCTTATGACGAATCCGCACCCAAATAAACGCTGTGGTCTTCTTGCGCAATCACCGTAGTACACGTCACAGTTTTTCATCCTCCTTTTGCCCGGCCCATTCCATCGCACTTCCTGGATGGCAGTAATTCCTGCTCTGTAGCAGTCTAGGGCCTCCGCTAGTTGTTTGGATGCACGTGGTCTGTTAAGAGTTCTAACATTCCACGTGCAGATCCGAAGGTCGTTGTCCTTGATTCGTTTTTCCGAGTCGTCAACAGTAAATCCGTCCTTTTCCGAGACTATTGGTCGCTTCGCAACTTTTTCTTTTTTCCGTGGCAGGGTTGTTAACCCCACGCACAACCCCCAACCTGGAGGGCCAGGTCCTTTGTTGGATTCCTTGGACAAAAGGAACCGGAGAATCCGGAGTCAGTAACCCACTTCGAGGATATGAGCGCTGCCGTTGGCCCATTAAGGGTTCATCCGCCACCATCTCTATTTCAATGCCCTGACTTGCATTGAATTGTCCTAATGACCTTATCTCCAAATACGTCGAAGTAGCTCATTAGGGCGTCTGCTTCGTTGACTGTTGACGCCACCGTAGGTCCAATTGGTTGGGCTCATCCGCCGTACGTCCTCTTTCTGAGGGGCTCGTGCAAGACTTCTGCGAATCGATCAGAACAGTCATTAAAGCAGAGCATTATAGTGTTGCTATTTTTTCTGTGTTCAACACTCGCGCTTATAAGTTTAGCAGGAATGTCCGGATGGACAGACCAGTACCCGGTGGTTACCGCGGGGAGGTAAAATAAGCACAATTGATGTGTACGATATAGTTGCAGCGACTGTGCATCACCAGTTTGATGCCTTTCAGTGCCTACCCTATTCATACAGCACCCAACCACTGTTGCTTTAGACCTTATAAAAATTACATATATATGTATGTATTTTGATTTATTTTTGATAAACAAATTCATAAATTGTTTCTTGTAGCAACTTTTTCCCCCACAACTTACAAAAGTCTCCTTCGCGAATACGTTGTCTATATAAAAGTGCGGTTGTCGTATATTTATATTATATTTCCCAGCCTAATTTTCCATTCAGGACTTCCAAGGTTTCGTCCCATACCATCGAAGTAAGTCCAAAGTACCTCAAACGAAACTCTCTCAAAATTGGACATATGGCAATAAAGTGATATACATCCTCCCTTTCCTTGAGATTGCATAGGTCACATAGGATCAGATTGGGTCGATGTGGAATGTAGTTTAAATTTAATAATTCGCCTCTAACTTTAAATATTAAATTTGTCATATTTATGGGGCAGCGGTTGAGCAAGTTTGTTTGTTCTCGAAGATCCAAATTGAGTTGACTGTATATCATTCTATGTTGAGAAGATTGTGCTTCATGTTTAAAATTTGCATACTCGAAGTGGCTTAATTTTTCTAAAATTGAATTGAATTTCCCTCTCAGGTCTGAAATGCTTATGTCAGGTGGAAACTGTACGCTTTCACCTAAACCCAGAGCTAGCTCCTCCCACCTCTCGACTAAGTTACTCCTTGTTGACAACATTTTCTTAAGAACTTGCTTTGGAAGTCTTACTTCATCCATTTCCATCACCTTCATAATGTAATCAAAATGCAGCTTTAGGCTCCTTAAACATAATGGAGGCTCAGTTGTCTCCAAATGCAACATATAGTTTGGCGTGCAGAGTGGCAGCCGAAAAATAAGTTTTAAAAAATATCGGAGGAACCTTTCTACCTCATCGTATTTGCAAAATCCCCAAACTTGTGCCCCATAAAACATTATAGAGCCTGCAGTCGCGTGAAAAATTTTAATCTTTTAGTTATGTTCGATGTGTTTGTTGTCAATACAACGTGCCTACACTTCAGAAACAGCTCTTTTCGCTTCCGATAGCTTGGATTCAAAATGTTTTCTCATATTGAGATTTGATGTAACTATTACGCCCAAGTATTTGTACTCTCGAACAATTGCAACATATTCTCCCTCATACATCCACATTTCATTGTTTGCATATCTGCCACCTCTATCTCTAAATATCATGATTTTAGACTTCTGCAGATTAACGGACAGGTTCCAGTTTTCGCAGTAACTCTCCAGTCGGTTCATCATTCGCTGCATTCCTTCTACCGATTCAGATAAGAAAACAATAACATCTGCGGATATAAGGCCAGGTATCCGGTTATTTCCATCGATGTCATTGATGAACAGAATAAACAGTAATGTGCTCAGGACGCAACCTTGTTTCACTCCCATTTGTGTTGGAAATTCTTCAGATGTTGACTCCCCATCCCATACATAGGCAAAGTTATTGTCATACATCGCTTTCAGCAGGGCAACAATTTTTCCTGATATACCCAATTTATAGAGCTTATAGAAAAGTGCTTCTCGGGCTATCGAATCGAACGCTGCTCGAAAATCAACGAAAAAGGCATACAGTTTCTTTTTCTTTCTTTTAAAGTTCTCCGCAATGTTTAAAAGATTAAATATTTGATCTATAGTAGAATAGTTTCTCCTAAATCCTGCCTGAAATTTATTAAGAATTCTCTTCTCTTCAACCCAATGTGTAAGCCTTTTAAAAATCAGAGTGCTAAAAAGCTTCACTGACGAATTCAAAAAGGATATGCCCCGATAATTTTCTGGTACGTCATAGGAGCCTTTTTTGTGTAAAGGGAATATAATTGATCTTTTAAAGCTTTCTGGGACGTCTGCACTCTCGAAAATTCTATTGAACTCCTCTGTCAATACGTATAAAAATTCCGTTGAACAATTTATAAAAAACTCTACTGGGACACGATTATCTCCCGGAGCCTTTCCAAGGACCACAAAACCATTTATTTTTAGCTCCAAAACTTCCACCTCTTCAACTCTCTTGAAATTCGTAGCAACCGCTTTGAGATTTTTACGATATCCCCATAATCCTCCACCACTTCCTCTTCCAAAAATGCTTGATTTGATTGCTGGAGTCCATTTTAATTCATAATTAATAAATATATCGTTAAATTTGTACTTTTCTTCTTCTAATACATGTGTTTCGAAGAGCATAAATATATCAAAACTTTTTATATAATTAAAGAAATTCATAATACATAATACATAACTAATTTGTTTCTGGTAGACGGGTACTCCTCATTCCATTCTATCGTGTGAACGTTTACCGTTTGCTGCGTCGTGCTTGTGTTTGCACCCAAATTAATTTCATCTCTTGCCTCAATTGTTCCGATTTGACATTTTGCGGTTGACATTTCGCATGTTTACGTTTTTAATGCCACATTCTATTTCATTCATAAAATTTTTAATGTCCGCCAAATATATTGCGTAGCACCTCTAGGATCTTTTGGTCCACAAATAAAATCTTTTGTAAAATCCCAAGTACAACAATTGTTAAGTATGAAAAGTTTATCGTCTTTCAGTTGAATTTTTACTTGAGGAAACCTAAAACGCAGAAATTTGGCGATTGGAAGCAGGTTGTTTCTTCGGCGACGTGTGTTGTGTGGGAGGTCCTTATGAATATGGATTTGTGTGCCTTTTAGTTTGCTAGAGTTACGAAGTATGTTTCAAGCTGCGTTCCGCGAGTTAAGTTTAACAACGACCATTGCTGTACGACTGTTGGGAGGAGCTACCGAATGTGCGTACTAAATTAATTTTAGAACTTTGGTCGTCAGTGTCAAGCATATTTGCTTCTGCGGGCATGTGCACCACAACATTTGACTCCATACTTTTTTGCAACAGGTTGTCGATTCGTTCCTCCAGATTTTTATTTTGATTTTCCAAGCACAAAACCTTGGCTGAAATCTCCTCGTACTTTGCTTTCAAGCCAGAGAATTCTGCATGCAGTACTTGGAAGTCGGCTCTTCAAGGCAGTTCGTTGATGAGCTTTTGGTTGCTTTCATCGAGTAATTGCTTGAGTAAATCAATAGTGATTGTTGTGGCTGAACCCATTTTATGAACAGGAGGATCTGATTGTGATCAAGCTGATGTCGGTAAAAAGGTTCTACGTTTATCTTCTCTCAGGTGTTCGGGTGAGGTTACAACCAGACTCCTTTTATTCATGGGTTGAGGTTATGTGCTCAAGATTAAAACCAGAGGGGTCGATATTTCTTAATTTCTAAGATTTACCCAGAAGTGGGTTTGTTTTGAAGAAATTATTAATTTTGCAGGTTTTTAATCAAACTTTTACAATTTATTGGGCACTTTTCTCTATATTTAAAGACTTTGTTAGGAGCGAAAACAAGTATAACCACTTTGACAGATCAAATGTCATTTCTATGCTTCCTCGATAGTGACATTGATGCCATCGAATCATCGAAGATCGAAAGCTTCTTCATGACCGTCAGTATGGCTTCCGCAGCAACCGTTCCACTGGCGATCTGATATGAAAGTAAGATTATTGCTCTTGATATCTCCAAGGCATTTGATAGAGTTTGGCATGAAGCTCCCTTATCGATAATGCGTGCTTTTGGGATCGATGATACTCTTGTTCGTTGGATTAGAAGCTATCTTCTGGATCGTTCAATGCAAGTTGTATTGGACGAATTCAAGTCTAATTCCTACAAAATAAATGCTGGTGTGCCCCAGGGCTCTGTTTAGTCTCCAACTCTTTTCCTCATTCTTATAAATGATCTTCTGTCTGTTACTTCTAATCCACTTAATTGTTTTGCTGACGACTCTACCCTCAGCTTTTCATATTCGTTCGATAATTCACGTCCTTCGCCTTCGGACTTACAATTGCAACGGTACCGTATGTCAAGCTCTTTAAACTCCGATTTATACAGCATTGTCAAATAGGGTAATAAGAATCGTGTGGAGTTTAATGCTTCGAAAACTCAATGCTGTCTTCTGTCATTAAAGCTAAACATACCCCAAATGCCATTGTCCATGAATGGCACTTACATCGAAAAAACCGAAAAGCTCTCAGTACTCGGTATGTGTGTCAACGACGACCTCCGTTGGAACGACCATATATTTGAGATCGCTAAGAATGCTGCTAAGTGCTTAGGTTTTCTGTATCGGTGTAAGAAGTACTTTTCCCCATCTGATCTGGCTACAATTTATAAAGCGTTTATACGCCCTAAACTCGAGTATAACTCCCACCTCTGGGCAGGTGCTTCACAAACATCGCTTTACCTGCTTGATAGAATTCAAAATCGAGCGTTAAGATTGATAGGAAATAGAACTGCCGCTGAAACAATTGCCCCTCTCGAACACCGACGCAATGTTTCATGTCTTTCCTTATTTTATCGTTTCTTTTATAAAAAATTTTCACTCGAGGTAGCCAGTTGCATTCCTCCCCTTAAAAGTTTCGCCCGTAATACTCGTCTTGCTTGGAATGCCCATCAGTTCACCCTTGAGCCCAATTTCGGACGTACCGTGAAATATAGGGATTCTTTTTTTAGCCGTACAACACGACTTTGGAGTGGTTTACCCGGCAAGATTTTCCCTTGCCATTTCAATTTGCAAGCATTCAAAACCAATGTTAATCGACACCTCCTATCTCTCCCCTCCCTATCTTCCTAATGCCCGCGCAGTGTGTTACATTAAAAGGGAAACAAATAGTCCCTTGTGCACGCGTTAATTATAAACAAAAAAAAAATATCCTCCCCGCCTTGGTATAGCAAAGATTTGTGCAAACTGCGAAACAAACGTAATAAACTATAGAAAATCTTCTTAATGACTACATCAGTAATTGGTTACTCTAATTACATGGGTGTTTATTATCTTTTCTCCGAATTAAGTTGACTTCTTTTTAATCAATACCTTTCTAAAGTTGGGAATAATCTTCTCTCCGATCCAAAATGCTTTTTTCATTTTATTAACTCTAAACGGAAATCCGATGGACTCCCTTTGAGTTTTACTTTCTGCAACACCACATCGTCTGAACCCACAACAATATCAAATTTCTTTGCTCCCATCTTTTCCCAATCATATAGCAATCATCCGATAACTCCTTACAGTAGTTACTTTAGCTATTTAAATAACTGTCCACAAACTTCTTTGACTTCAATCAATATTACCATTGATTCAGTTATTGTTAAAATAAATAAACTCAAAGATAATTTTAATCCTGGTCCTGATGGTGTCCCTTCGATTCTTTAAAAAAAAATGTGTGCGTGCCTTATCCAAACCTCTTACTAATCTTTTCCTTCTGTCTCTCTCACAGAGTGTTTTTCCCGATTATTGGAAAGACTCCTTTATATATCCAATTCATAAAAAAGGTCCCAAAAATGAAGTAATGAAGAGAATATTATAGACCGATAGCTAAACTTTCATGCATGCCTAAACTCTATGAAAGTCTAGTCTATGATTCAGTCTATTTCCACTGCAAGTCTATATTTTCCCCCACCCAACATGGCTTTCTTAACGGTAGGTCAACAAATACAAACCTTGTAGAATTCGTCTCCGAATCTTTAAAAATTATTGAAAAAGGATATGAAGTTGACACAGTCTATACAGACTTTACTAAAGCCTTTGATAAGATCTCCCATAAAATCGTTCGACTCAAGTTTAATGCTCTAGGTTTTCCACCATGTTTTATTAAATGGTTAATTTCATACTTGGAGAACCGAATCTATAGAGCTCATCTTCGTTTTTTTTAAGGTAATTTATATTCTTTCTGATCATATTTTCCTTCAAAACGACCTTAATCGATTTTTCAATTGGTGCACACAAAATTTTCTGGAACCTTTTCGTGAAAACGTATAGTTGAAACTTCAAGAATTTACTCATTTCAAAATGCACCCATCAAAGTTATTGAATCCATATATGATTAAGGTGTGTTATAAAACACTAAATTTGAACACCCATATTGATCAGATAATTAGCAAAGCTAATCGTTCTCTTGGTTTTATTAAACGTCGGTCTAAAGAATTCAATAATCCCTATGTGACGAAGTCCCTTTATATAACGTACGTTCGACCCACTCTAGAATATTGTAGTCAGGTTTGGTCACCTCACTATGAATGTCATTTACATAGAATTGAAGACGTTCCTTCCTTGGGATGACAGAACCAACTTACATCCCTACCGTGACTGTCTGAAACTAATCGGGTTGATCCTTGGTAATATCGATTCTGCCGCCCTTCTACGCGAAGTCAATCTTAACAATAATCCCCGAAATCTCCGTTCCCGACATTTTTTTTACCTCCTATCATCGAACCAATTGTGGGCACTCTGAACCAAAGTCCAGAATAACTACGGTACTCGAATGATGCGATGCACTCTCTCGACCTTAATATAAACAAGTCCGCATTTAAAATAACCCTTCGAAATACCGTTCAAAATTAATACTTCCTTTCTTTTGCCCTTTTAGTTTGTACTTTGTTTTTAATGTATATTTCGTTATTTTTTTTGTTTTTTTTTTGTAAAAAAGAGCTGTGGGTGGGTCCATTGGCCCATTTCAAAAACCCCACTGCTCCGATAACAAGAACCAAAAAAAAAAACTCAAGTCTTAGTTTTTAAGTTAAAGCTTATACTAGCTTATAAGTCTTAGTTTTTAAGTTAAAGCTTGTACTAAGCTAAATAAATAAATAAATATATTCTCTATATCTATAACATTATATCTTTATATCTCTATCTGCATATCTCTATATTTGTATTACTCTGTATCCTTATATATACTAAAATCTCTATATATCTATATATTTAAATCTCTATATCTTTATGTCTCCATATCTCCACATTTCTTTAGTGTATAATTAATCCTGTAGCTCGTCAACCAAACTTCACAAATTTGTGCAGTCGTTGGGGCATGGAAGCATATTTAACAACCTTCCAGAAATGCAGTATTGCACATTTAAGCCTCTCCCACAGGAACCGTGCATTTTTTTTCTGGATAAAAAGTAGCCTATGTCTCAATCCAGCACATTATCTGTCTACCTACCAAATTTAGTCCGAATCCGTTGAGCCGTTGAGGCGTAATTAGGGAACAAACATCCAAACATACAAACATTTACATTTATAACTAGCTTACCCACCCGAAGTTGCTCGGTTATACCATACATTTTCAAAAAACGAACCCAGCGTGTTTAATAAAAGTAATAAAAAATAGCCTTAGTTACTTCTTAGAAAATAAGCTATCTTCTTGTGAAACGACCCCAGCGGTACCAATGGGTGATCAAAATGGCCTTAGTAACACCTTACATCAGCTATCTGCCTTTGAATGTTCCGTCAAAATCGGTCCATAAATAAGAATTTTCGAAAAAAACACACAAGCGCCAGCTAGTAAAAAATTAACATAGCCTAAGTTATTTCTTAGGATATCAGCTACCTGCCAGTGAAATTCCAGTAAAAATCAGTGCAGCCGTTCCCGAGATTACCCGGAACAAACAGATAGAAAGACAGACAGACAGACAAACATTTATAAATGGTGTTTTTGTTATAAGTACTGTATATCCTTTCGTATACATCAAGTAAAATGCTGTTATTTTGATTTTAAAAACAGACACATCATTTTTAATTATGTGTATAGATTTTTTCCAAATGTTTTGAATCTTTCTTTATTTCATTTTGAGTACTCGTAGCTATGTCTGTATATTTATTTGTCCATAAAGCTAAGGAGGACTTCAGGCTGTTTCTTGTCTGTTGCTTACTACTACTTACTTAGGTGGCGCTACAGTTCGGGACGAACCTGGGCCTCAACCAACATGCTGCCTCCAGTTTTGCACTCCAAGTTGGTTGAGGTCGTCCTCCACTTGAGCGCGCCACCTAAGGCGAGGTCTTCCTTGACTGCGTCTACCCTCTGGGATGGAATCGAAGATCCTGCGAGCCGGAGCATTGTTGTCCATTCGCTCTACATGACCTAGCAATCTTAAACGTGATATGCGTATTTTTTTGACCAGGTCAATGTCGCTGTACAGCTCGTATAGTTCTTGGTTGAACCTTCTCCTCCAAAGCCCGTTAACGCAGATAGGGCCAAAATCTTCCGAAGTATCTTACGCTCGAAACGACTAAGGATATCTTCATCCGCTTTAGATAGAGTCCATGCCTCGGCGCCATAGAGCAGGACTGGGATTATTAGGGTCTGATACAGAGTCTCCTTTGTCTTTCGAGAGAGGGCTTTGCTACTCAATTGCCTTCCTAGCCCATAGAAACAGCGATTGGCAAGAGTAATTCTTCGCTTTATTTCTGACGAGATGTTGTTGTCAGATGTTAAAGCGGATACGAGGTACACAAAGTCCCTAACTACCTCAAAGTTGTACCTGTCTATTGTGATGTTTTGTCCAATCCGCCGGTGTTGTGTGTCCCTTTTTGTGGACAGCAGGTACTTCGTTTTGGCCTCATTGACTGCTAGTCCCATCTTAGCCGCTTCAGCTTCAATGCTAGCAAACGTTCCAGTGACAGCTCGCCGAGTTCTGCCAATGATGTCTATGTCGTCAGCGTATGCTAGCAATTGCACAGACTTGAAAAAAATTGTCCCACTACAATTGACTTGCGAGTTTCTTATATAATATAAGAATATAATTTATTAACTTATAATTTTTTCAAGTATTAAGTTGAAGAAATCGCACGATAGCGCATCACCTTGTCGGAATCCTTTTTTGACGTCAAAAGCTTCTGTGAGGTCAGAACCAACCTTGACGGAGCAGCGAGAGTTCTCCATCGTCATCCTGCACAGTCGGAGTTTTGTGGGAATGCCAAAACCTGACATGGCTCTGTATAGCTCGTCTCTATAAATGCTATCGTACGCGGCCTTAAAATCGATAAAGAGGTGGTGGGTATCGATTTGGAATTCTTGGGTGGTTTCCAGGATCTGCCGTAGCGTGAACATTTGATCGATTGTGGACTTTCCTGGTCTGAAACCACACTGATAGGGGCCAATCAGGTTGCTGACGAAAGGTTTCAGGCGTTCACATAGTACGGCAGAGAGGATCTTGTAGGCGATATTCAGGAGACTTATTCCTCTATAGTTGGCGCAGGTTAGAGGGTCTCCTTTCTTGTGGATCGGGCAAACGATGCTGAGGTTCCATTCATCAGGCATACTTTCTTCTGACCAAACTTTAGAGATGAGTTGGTGTATGCACTCCACCAGGTCATCTCCGGCCGCTTTAAAAAGTTCGGCGGGTAATCCGTCGGGTCCAGCAGCTTTGTTGTTTTTGAGTTTAGATATTGCTATGCTTACCTTATTTTGGTTAGGTGGACGGAAGTTTTGTCTGTCATCATCCATGTTGAATGGTTCATTCTGCCTGACAGCGGGATTTTGGCCTTCATCGCCATTTAACAGTCTGCAGAAATGGTCCTTCCATGTACTCGGCACCGACTGTGACTCTACTACGAGGTTTCCATTCCTATCTCTACAGGCTTCTGTGCGGGATTTTTTTCCTTGGCATGTTCTTTTTACCTGTTGGTAAAACTTCCGCACGTTGTTCCTGGAGTAGCATCTCTCAATATCTTCGATCACGCGCTTCTCATGCTCTCTTTTTTTCTTTTGGAGAAGCCGGCGTTCTTCCCGTCTTTTCTGCTCGTAAAGGTCGCGAGCAGCTCTCGTCTTTCTTTGCAGCGTCGCTTTATATGCCTCTTGTTTGGCTGCATGGGCCTGCCTGCATTCGTCATCAAACCAGAGGTTTCGTGGTGGTGGTCTGGTGAAACCTAGCACATCAGTTGCGGCATCTCTGATGGCTTGTTGGCAGTGTTGCCACTGATCTTCGGCACTTGATGCTGGCGGTACTGGATTTCTTGAGAGGTTACGGGATATTCGATCGGCATAGGTTCTGGCGGTTTCTTGCGATTGCAGCTTTCCGACGTCATACTTCCTCACAGTATTACTCCGTTGTTGTGGAGTTCGGGTTATTCGCATTCTTACCTTTGCTGCAACAAGGTAGTGATCCGAGTCGATGTTAGCTGCTCGGAAGGTGCGAACATCCAAGATACTGGAGGCGTGTCTTGCATCGATCGCAACGTGATCAATCTGATTGACGGTTCTTTGATCTGGGTGTCGCCAAGTCCCTTTGTGTATATCGAGATGAGGAAACCTTGTGCTTGCAATGGTGACGTTATGTGCCGCTGCGAAGTCAATTAGCCTAAGTCCGTTTTCAGACGTTGTGTCGTGTAGGCTATGTTTTCCGACAGTCCTACCAAAGATTTCCTTTTTACCTATTTTGGCATTAAAATCGCCTAGTACGATCTTAACGTCGTATTTAGGGCATTGCTCATAGGTTTTGTCGAGGAGCTCATAGAAGTCATCCTTGGTGGCGTCATCCTTTGGCCTTAGCCTTGATACGGATTGTCACAAGTCGCTCACTTACGTGTCGAAAGCCCAAGACTTCTTGCCTAAGTCTACCGCTTATGACGAATCCGCACCCAAATAAACGCTGTGGTCTTCTTGCGCAATCACCGTAGTACACGTCCCAGTTTTTCATCCTCCTTTTGCCCGGCCCATTCCATCGCACTTCCTGGATGGCAGTAATTCCTGCTCTGTAGCAGTCTAGGGCCTCCGCTAGTTGTTTGGATGCACGTGGTCTGTTAAGAGTTCTAACATTCCACGTGCAGATCCGAAGGTCGTTGTCCTTGATTCGTTTTTCCGGGTCGTCAACAGTAAATCCGTCCTTTTCCGAGACTATTGGTCGCTTCGCAACTTTTTCTTTTTTCCGTGGCAGGGTTGTTAACCCCACGCACAACCCCCAACCTGGAGGGCCAGGTCCTTTGTTGGATTCCTTGGACAAAAGGAACCGGAGAATCCGGAGTCAGTAACCCACTTCGAGGATATGAGCGCTGCCGTTGGCCCATTAAGGGTTCATCCGCCACCATCTCTATTTCAATGCCCTGACTTGCATTGAATTGTCCTAATGACCTTATCTCCAAATACGTCGAAGTAGCTCATTAGGGCGTCTGCTTCGTTGACTGTTGACGCCACCGTAGGTCCAATTGGTTGGGCTCATCCGCCGTACGTCCTCTTTCTGAGGGGCTCGTGCAAGACTTCTGCGAATCGATCAGAACAGTCATTAAAGCAGAGCATTATAGTGTTGCTATTTTTTCTGTGTTCAACACTCGCGCTTATAAGTTTAGCAGGAATGTCCGGATGGACAGACCAGTACCCGGTGGTTACCGCGGGGAGGTAAAATAAGCACAATTGATGTGTACGATATAGTTGCAGCGACTGTGCATCACCAGTTTGATGCCTTTCAGTGCCTACCCTATTCATGCAGCACCCAACCACTGTTGCTTTAGACCTTATAAAAATTACATATATATGTATGTATTTTGATTTATTTTTGATAAACAAATTCATAAATTGTTTCTTGTAGCAACTTTTTCCCCCACAACTTACAAAAGTCTCCTTCGCGAATACGTTGTCTATATAAAAGTGCGGTTGTCGTATATTTATATTATATTTCCCAGCCTAATTTTCCATTCAGGACTTCCAAGGTTTCGTCCCATACCATCAAAGTAAGTCCAAATATACCTCAAACGAAACTCTCTCAAAATTGGACATATGGCAATAAAGTGATATACATCCTCCCTTTCCTTGAGATTGCATAGGTCACATAGGATCAGATTGGGTCGATGTGGAATGTAGTTTAAATTTAATAATTCGCCTCTAACTTTAAATATTAAATTTGTCATATTTATGGGGCAGCGGTTGAGCAAGTTTGTTTGTTCTCGAAGATCCAAATTGAGTTGACTGTATATCATTCTATGTTGAGAAGATTGTGCTTCATGTTTAAAATTTGCATACTCGAAGTGGCTTAATTTTTCTAAAATTGAATTGAATTTCCCTCTCAGGTCTGAAATGCTTATGTCAGGTGGAAACTGTACGCTTTCACCTAAACCCAGAGCTAGCTCCTCCCACCTCTCGACTAAGTTACTCCTTGTTGACAACATTTTCTTAAGAACTTGCTTTGGAAGTCTTACTTCATCCATTTCCATCACCTTCATAATGTAATCAAAATGCAGCTTTAGGCTCCTTAAACATAATGGAGGCTCAGTTGTCTCCAAATGCAACATATAGTTTGGCGTGCAGAGTGGCAGCCGAAAAATAAGTTTTAAAAAATATCGGAGGAACCTTTCTACCTCATCGTATTTGCAAAATCCCCAAACTTGTGCCCCATAAAACATTATAGAGCCTGCAGTCGCGTGAAAAATTTTAATCTTTTAGTTATGTTCGATGTGTTTGTTGTCAATACAACGTGCCCACACTGAAGAAACAGCTCTTTTCGCTTCCGATAGCTTGGATTCAAAATGTTTTCTCATATTGAGATTTGATGTAACTATTACGCCTAAGTATTTGTACTCTCGAACAATTGCAACATATTCTCCCTTATACATCCACATTTCATTGTTTGCATATCTGCCACCTCTATCTCTAAATATCATGATTTTAGACTTCTGCAGATTAACGGACAGGTTCCAGTTTTCGCAGTAACTCTCCAGTCGGTTCATCATTCGCTGCATTCCTTCTACCGATTCAGATAAAAAAACAATATCATCTGCGAATATAAGGCCAGGTATCCGGTTATTTCCAAAATGGATTGCTCCTCCTATCTCCTCCAAGATGTCATTGATGAACAGAATAAACAGTAATGTGCTCAGGACGCAACCTTGTTTCATTCCCATTTGTGTTGGAAATTCTTCAGATGTTGACTCCCCATCCCATACATAGGCAACGTTATTGTCATACATCGCTTTCAGCAAGACAACAATTTTTCCTGATATACCCAATTTATAGAGCTTATAGAAAAGTGCTTCTCGGCCTATCGAATCGAACGCTGCTCGAAAATCAGCGAAAAAGGCATACAGTTTCTTTTTCTTTCTTTTAAAGTTCTCCGCAATGTTTAAAAGATTAAATATTTGATCTATAGTAGAATAGTTTCTCCTAAATCCTGCCTGAAATTTATTAAGAATTCTCTTCTCTTCAACCCAACTTTTTATATAATTAGAGAAATTCATAATACATAATACATAACTAATTTGTTTCTGGTAGACGGGTACTCCTCATTCCATTCTATCGTGTGAACGTTTACCGTTTGCTGCGTCGTGCTTGTGTTTGCACCCAAATTAATTTCATCTCTTGCCTCAATTGTTCCGATTTGACATTTTGCGGTTGACATTTCGCATGTTTACGTTTTTAATGCCACATTCTATTTCATTCATAAAATTTTTAATGTCCGCCAAATATATTGCGTAGCACCTCTAGGATCTTTTGGTCCACAAATAAAATCTTTTGTAAAATCCCAAGTACAACAATTGTTAAGTATGAAAAGTTTATCGTCTTTCAGTTGAATTTTTACTTGAGGAAACCTAAAACGCAGAAATTTGGCGATTGGAAGCAGGTTGTTTCTTCGGCGACGTGTGTTGTGTGGGAGGTCCTTATGAATATGGATTTGTGTGCCTTTTAGTTTGCTAGAGTTACGAAGTATGTTTCAAGCTGCGTTCCGCGAGTTAAGTTTAACAACGACCATTGCTGTACGACTGTTGGGAGGAGCTACCGAATGTGCGTACTAAATTAATTTTAGAACTTTGGTCGTCAGTGTCAAGCATATTTGCTTCTGCGGGCATGTGCACCACAACATTTGACTCCATACTTTTTTGCAACAGGTTGTCGATTCGTTCCTCCAGATTTTTATTTTGATTTTCCAAGCACAAAACCTTGGCTGAAATCTCCTCGTACTTTGCTTTCAAGCCAGAGAATTCTGCATGCAGTACTTGGAAGTCGGCTTTTGAAGGCAGTTCGTTGATGAGCTTTTGGTTGCTTTCATCGAGTAATTGCTTGAGTAAATCAATAGTGATTGTTGTGGCTGAACCCATTTTATGAACAGGAGGATCTGATTGTGATCAAGCTGATGTCGGTAAAAAGGTTCTACGTTTATCTTCTCTCAGGTGTTCGGGTGAGGTTACAACCAGACTCCTTTTATTCATGGGTTGAGGTTATGTGCTCAAGATTAAAACCAGAGGGGTCGATATTTCTTAATTTCTAAGATTTACCCAGAAGTGGGTTTGTTTTGAAGAAATTATTAATTTTGCAGGTTTTTAATCAAACTTTTACAATTTATTGGGCACTTTTCTCTATATTTAAAGACTTTGTTAGGAGCTTTTTCGAAAACAAGTATAACCACTTTGACAGATCAAATGTCATTTCTATGCTTCCTCGATAGTGACATTGATGCCATCGAATCATCGAAGATCGAAAGCTTCTTCATGACCGTCAGTATGGCTTCCGCAGCAACCGTTCCACTGGCGATCTGATATGAAAGTAAGATTATTGCTCTTGATATCTCCAAGGCATTTGATAGAGTTTGGCATGAAGCTCCCTTATCGATAATGCGTGCTTTTGGGATCGATGATACTCTTGTTCGTTGGATTAGAAGCTATCTTCTGGATCGTTCAATGCAAGTTGTATTGGACGAATTCAAGTCTAATTCCTACAAAATAAATGCTGGTGTGCCCCAGGGCTCTGTTTAGTCTCCAACTCTTTTCCTCATTCTTATAAATGATCTTCTGTCTGTTACTTCTAATCCACTTAATTGTTTTGCTGACGACTCTACCCTCAGCTTTTCATATTCGTTCGATAATTCACGTCCTTCGCCTTCGGACTTACAATTGCAACGGTACCGTATGTCAAGCTCTTTAAACTCCGATTTATACAGCATTGTCAAATAGGGTAATAAGAATCGTGTGGAGCTTAATGCTTCGAAAACTCAATGCTGTCTTCTGTCATTAAAGCTAAACATACCCCAAATGCCATTGTCCATGAATGGCACTTACATCGACAAAACCGAAAAGCTCTCAGTACTCGGTATGTGTGTCAACGACGACCTCTGTTGGAACGACCATATATTTGAGATCGCTAAGAATGCTGCTAAGTGCTTAGGTTTTCTGTATCGGTGTAAGAAGTACTTTTCCCCATCTGATCTGGCTACAATTTATACGCGTTTATACGCCCTAAACTCGAGTATAACTCCCACCTCTGGGCAGGTGCTTCACAAACATCGCTTTACCTGCTTGATAGAATTCAAAATCGAGCGTTAAGATTGATAGGAAATAGAACTGCCGCTGAAACAATTGCCCCTCTCGAACACCGACGCAATGTTTCATGTCTTTCCTTATTTTATCGTTTCTTTTATAAAAAATGTTCACTCGAGGTAGCCAGTTGCATTCCTCCCCTTAAAAGTTTCGCCCGTAATACTCGTCTTGCTTGGAATGCCCATCAGTTCACCCTTGAGCCCAATTTCGGACGTACCGTAAAATATAGGGATTCTTTTTTTAGCCGTACAACACGACTTTGGAGTGGTTTACCCGGCGAGATTTTCCCTTGCCATTTCAATTTGCAAGCATTCAAAACCAATGTTAATCGACACCTCCTATCTCTCCCCTCCCTATCTTCCTAATGCCCGCGCAGTGTGTTACATTAAAAGGGAAACAAAAAGTCCCTTGTGCACGCGTTAATTATAAACAAAAAAAAAATATCCTCCCCGCCTTGGTATAGCAAAGATTTGTGCAAACTGCGAAACAAACGTAATAAACTATAGAAAATCTTCTTAATGACTACATCAGTAATTGGTTACTCTAATTACATGGGTGTTTATTATCTTTTCTCCGAATTAAGTTGACTTCTTTTTAATCAATACCTTTCTAAAGTTGGGAATAATGTTCTCTCCGATCCAAAATGCTTTTTTAATTTTATTAACTCTAAACGGAAATCCGATGGACTCCCTTTGATTTTTACTTTCTGCAACACCACATCGTCTGAACCCACAACAATATCAAATTTCTTTGCTCCCATCTTTTCCCAATCATATAGCAATCATCCGATAACTCCTTACAGTAGTTACTTTAGCTATTTAAATAACTGTCCACAAACTTCTTTAACTTCAATCAATATTACCATTGATTCAGTTATTGTTAAAATAAATAAACTCAAAGATAATTTTAATCCTGGTCCTGATGGTGTCCCTTCGATTCTTTTAAAAAAAATGTCTTTTTTTTTCCTTCTGTCTCTCTCACAGAGTGTTTTTCCCGATTATTGGAAAGACTCCTTTATATATCCAATTCATAAAAAAGGTCCCAAAAATGAAGTTGAGAATATTATAGACCGATAGCTAAACTTTCATGCATGCCTAAACTCTATGAAAGTCTAGTCTATGATTCACTCTATTTCCACTGCAAGTCTATATTTTCCCCCACCCAACATGGCTTTCTTAACGGTAGGTCACAAATACAAACCTTATAGAATTCGTCTCCGAATCTTTAAAAATTATTGAAAAAGGATATGAAGTTGACACAGTCTATACAGACTTTACTAAAGCCTTTGATAAGATCTCCCATAAAATCGTTCGACTCAAGTTTAATGCTCTAGGTTTTCCACCATGTTTTATTAAATGGTTAATTTCATACTTGGAGAACCGAATCTATAGAGCTCATCTTCGTTTTTTTTAAGGTAATTTATATTCTTTCTGATCATATTTTCCTTCAAA